>CM026079.1:25396625-26596625 GCA_014839685.1 Anableps anableps
TATGTATGTATGTGTAGAGATATATGATTATAGATATATATATATAATAGATAATATATATATATAGATAAATACAACATACATATATAGATATATATATATATATATATATATATATATGTATATATATATATATATATATATATATATATATATACATATATATATATGTATGTATGTGTGTGTGTGTGTGTGTGTGTGTGCTTTAGAAAAAAACATTCCTATCATGTTTTAAAATTAAATACTATTTACCTGTCGTTCATAATGAATAATCAGGAAGGTTAATCTTTTTCCAGAGTAATGTAGAGAAGTAATCATTTAAACAGTGATTGAGATTCTTCCTTTTTTAAAGGTGATTAGTGTGTTATCAGGATACAGAGAGGCTTGACATTGGGATGATGCTACCCCCAGAGAAGGGACAAGTATGAGGAATAATGCCAGATTTGACAGTTAGATGATTTAAATAAAACTTTGGGGTTTTATGATTTTTTTTTTTTTTTTTTTTTTTTTTTTTTTTTTCAGGCTTAACAGTGAAAAAGTAAAGAATGAAGAAGAAGAACCAACATATTGTTAGTCATCTAAATTTATTTGTGATGAAACATAAAACTGTAAAATTGAAAGGAATGGTTGTCTTGTCTCTCTGGACATGGAAACATCTAAAACTAACAGGATAAGACTTCAGTACAAGGTTGTGCTAATCTTTTTTGTCTCATGAACCTTGCTTTAATCCATTCTTTCTGAAACTATTAAGAAGTTATAATCATGGAAAACTTGTATTGATGGAAAGTGGATCTGAAACGTTATAGGCCATATAATTGACAAGTTAGAATTGTAAGCAGATGATTTTTTGATGACTGCAGGAAATTGAATGTTACACATATGAATAATGAATATTATATATGAATATATAAAATGTATTAATCAGTTATAAGGCACAGGAGATTACTCAGATGTGGTGTGAGTGAAAAGGAGAAGTTGACCGGGACAGAAGGTGAAGAAAGGTCATCGTAAGAGTTATGACCTGAACATAAAGAGGAAGTTCATTTGATGTTAGGGATCATGCACTGGGAAGTAACAGGAAGGCAACAATGAGATCTTGCAGATGTGCAGGCTAGCTCTAGTGTGATGGAAAAAATGTGCAAATAGTCACAAGTTGCAGAACCACAAAAGAGAAACTCCAGACAGCAGCTGCATTTCCATTAGCCTTGAAATTACGCAGTTTGAAATAAAAATAAATTTGCTTATTGGAAACACGCCATTTTTGAAAAAATTCTCCTTTTTTGAGAAAATATTTTGCTGCTAGAATGAGGTGGTTTTTCGACCGTATCAAAATTGGTTTATTTCATAAAACTGCAATGGAAACACTTTTTTTTTTTCGCATCACAGGAGTCACATGGTCAACAACCGAATGTTGCCGCTGGCTCAAACCACGAAGAAGATGACAGGAATAGTTAGAGGATCATGGCGTGGCATGTTTTTAATGACTTATCACGTGAACAAGATTATTCACATGTAATTTTAAATATATGTGATTTGATGTGGGGCTATATTTACTCCAGATTTTTTTGGAGCTGCAGTTGCAGAGTCCTGATCTAGAAAACTCTGATCCTATCTCAACATGGCTGAAGCTTATTTTTTAATTCATTGGTCTAGTAAAACTTTGAAGGTAAAAAATTAAATTGGTCCAAGGAACCAATTAGTTACGGTTTCTGTGCCAGCACTAAGAAGTAGATTTAGTATTATCTCTTCAGTCAGAGGTGTAACCATCATCTCATAAGAGAGGGGGACACATTTTTCAGGGGTCTATCTAGTAACTTATCGTCCTCATGCCTCTCCTTGGTGGCTAATAACACATAATCACAAAAAAGCCACAATACAGCACTAGGGGACCCACTTTAGTTCTTTCAACTATATACTAACAAAATCTTAAATTTTAGCTGCTAATCTGTGGTTGAGTTAATCCTACCCAATATATCACGTTAAACTATAGAAGAATACTAATTTTACCTGTTACATCCCTTGCAAGTTAATTTATACTAGAGATAAACCCAATCCTCTTTCATTTCCATGCAGATGTTTTGCTCACTATTGCTTTTCACATATTTAAAATAAATCTTTATTGCCACAATAGAAAGAGCAAAGAGTCAGGGAGGAGACATTTGACCAGAGGCCAGCAGCAGGACGACGACGATGATGCAGGGTCTTCGGGGATAAGGAGAGATTAGGACTTGCTGAGAAATAGAAAACTGTTGCAGGGAGAAACCAGACAGTTTTCACAGATCTTTCACAATCACTCTGATTCACACTCCAAAAATATTTTTTTTGTCTGCATTATGGGTTGCACAGTTTATATTTGGAGTAATTGTGTTAACTAGTGTTCATTTAGCCAATATTATACTTGCATGGAGCACCAGTTCTCAACTGATACGGTTTGTTTGGAAAACAAAGTTTTTTGTTTGTTTGTTTGTTTTTCCTTTTCCTGGCTCTGGTTAGCTGACACACACTGCATCTCCCCTCATCAGATGCATGTCTCCCGACGGTGATTAACGGGCGATTACCCTCAATCTGCACTATTTACGCCTCCACAGCAATTAAGCACCCATTGAGTCAAAGGGACCATTTACACTGCGTCCGCAGTCCGCCGCGCCTCCGCACCGCTGTCCGGCAAGATTAGAACAGATCTGAGGCATCTACACTCATGGTGCGTTTAAAGACGGCTCGGTGAAACACATTACCACATGTTAACAACGGATTAAACACTTGCAACGTTGAAAGGAGTGCTTCGGGCAGAGGGCACAGATATGGGAAGTGCGGGTGAAAAGTTCCCCGTCCGTTATGCCCATGTCTTCAGCACAGGAGCCAGGACCATGATATTTGATCTGGGTTTCAATACAGTGTCAATTAAAACCTTACTTAGTCCAACAATACACCACCAACAAATATATGAAGCCCTTATAAAGTTTATTTTTGATTCGAGGCTTCATTTAAGAATGATTAAAGAGGTGTAATACGCCGTCTCCACCACTGAAAGGCAGCAATGCGCTAGTTGGCGCACAGTCTGCAGGAAATGACAACAAGAAGAAGTTATGCTAGCAGTGTTACCTTTCCTTTTGCTTGGAAACATTCAGCAGCTTTTATAATCTGTTGGCTGAATATGTGAGTGTTTGTAGAAAGAATGTGTTCAGTTCAGCCTCAGAAAGAGTTGATCAACGAGCAGCTAACTCCTGCTGAAGAAACATTCACAGAGTTTAAAGAGATCATCTTCAAGTCTGAAGAAGAGATGAATGATCAGCGCGGACTGCTGGAATTCTCCCGGACACCCCAGATAATCTTACACCGAATAGGTATGAAACACTACAAATGCGTAAGCTTTGCTGAAGATATAGGATGAAGATTGTGGTTGTAAAGCGTTCATTTTTGGAAGATTTACTATCAGAGGTAGGACAACAAAGCTAAAGTTAGCTTTTGGTTGTAGCTTTTGCTTTGAGAAACGATTAAAGGGCGATTATATGTAATTCATGACAAACTTCAGCATCTTTAATCTGCTCTAATTTGAAAATTTCAAAACTTGGTCTCTTTAAAGTTGGAATAGATTGTTGTAGACTGTTAACAGAGTCAAACCTAATTTCTGATCGTTAATTTATGGGCTATATAACTGATTTTTTTTGCAGACCAGGGATCCTCAAATCCAGGCCTCGAGGGCTTTGGTGTCCTGCAGGTTTTAGATGCATCTGTGCTTCAACACATCTGAGTCAAATAGTCAGGTCATTAGCAGGGTTCTGGAGAACTTGACTCAATGCTGAGACGGTGATTCAGCCATTTGATTCAGGTGGACCAAGCTCAGTGAAGTCATTTTAGGATGCAAAGACAAGACGGTGTACAAACATACGGTAACATTGGGGGACTGGAGAATCCCCTGGAATATATGGAAGGACAGAAAATGTTTTATCCCAACTTCTACTGACTTGTTGATGCTTTTCTGGCAACACTCACAGAGAGCAGATGAAGCGCAGGATACCAGCCCTTGAGGACTGACTTTGGACACCCCTGCTTTAGATGTACTCTACAGATAGTTCTCACTTTCTACATCCGGGTACTTTGCCATCATTTTGATAGTACAGCAAAGAAGCTAAAGTTAGCTTCTAGTTATAGCTTCCGCTTTGAGAAATGGATAAAGAGCGATTCCAAAAAATGTATTACCTTAAACATAATTAATCTGATCTTTATTTAAAAGTATAAAAATTAGACTCCTAAAACCTGGAATAGATCATTCTAGACCAGGGGTCTCCAACCCTAGTTCTTGAGATCTACTGTCCAGAATAATTGCGGAATCTTTCAAACCTATTTTGTGAATATGAAACCCTTATTCGAATTGTGAAATTTCATTAAAGAGGCATTTTGTGCTCTTATTAATCAATATAAAGTAAGTTTTACTAATATAGCTGCTGTCCAGCTTTTTGCATGTTTCCAAGATATTTTGACATGAAAGAGTCACTCAGACTGGAAGTTCCCCCCTGCTATCACCAAAATCTCCAGATGCCTGCACAGATTCTTTATGATCTTTTGTTGACAAACACTTCCTAAAATGACTGACTACTACTGGAATTTTGGGAGGGGTTACATTTTTATTCACTGAAGTAACAAGGGGGGTTCAGATTCCATTCGGCTGATTCTTTCATAGTTTGTTCCTCCTGTCCAAGTAATGAACACATTGTCTCCCATTTCTGAGTTTTCAAAGTAGAATATCACTACTTTCATGCATGTCAGTGAAGCATAGTCAACTTGATCCGCTCTTCAAGTCCCATACGCTTTCCCGACGCAGAGAGACAATTTCTGTCGGGGATAATTTAAGTGTCTTATATATAAGTAAAGAACTGTAAATATTTTGTAGATCATTAATCATTTGCAAGTCAGTATTGCCTTTATGGACAGTTTTTTTTTTTTTTGTTGTTTTTTTTTTGTTTTTTTTTTTTTTTTTTTTTTTTGTTTTAAAAGTAAAGCTGTTAAATGGCATGCAGTTGGAAATTTGGGAGCACATAACTGTAGTGCTCGTGCACCTAAGAATAGAAGTTGAGCACAATGCTTCAAAAAGTTCGTCTAGAACAGACCTGGGCATTTTACAGCCCACGAGTTTGTCCTACTGGTGGAAATCCCGTATTACAGGTGCACAAAATGCAATGATGCAGCTTTTATTTTGAAGGCCACTATTGCTCTCTTAATGATATTGGTGAACTGATGCGCCTCAGCAAATGTGATGAACAGCTTACAAGAAGTTCGCTCTTAGCACTTAAATATGTCAACAACAAAAAAAAGTGGATGCAGAGTTTCGAACAAGGCATGGACGTCTAAATATGTCTTTGCAGAAATTAACCTTAAAGCTGTGTGCTTAGTATGTAGAGAACATATAGTGGTGTTTAAGGATAACAATTTCACCTGCAATCATGAGAAGAAACACAAGAAGTACAAGAATTTGACTGATGCAGAGCAGAACTAGCATCAGAGAAAACAAGTATTTTTCGCAAAGCTCCACTCCAGGGATGCAGCAGCCAGGAATAAATAAATAAATAGATAAATAGATAGATAATATGGCCCTCAGACATTATTCAAATTTCTCATGTGGCCCCTTTACAAAAATAATTGCCCATGCCTGACCCACAGCCCTGTTTAGAAGTTAAAACTAAACTTTTTCAACACATCTTGTGATTAAAATAATCTAAGTTTCATTTTAAAAAAAATTACATATTTGTAGTTATTTTACTTTGTAGAGATTTAAAACTGCATTAGGATTACAGGATGGAGATTTTCCTTCATAGCCTATTGTAATGAAATATGGTTATGATGTTTAAATTCAGTTTCATATTTGGCTAATTTTAGGACTGAATACATTTCGAGGATATTTATATGCATTGAATGATTAAAGTGAAGCGTTCTTTCTTTAGCCTAGAAAAGAGCAAAAATAACCTACAATAGAAAGTCTTTCTTCTGTGTTTGTTTGCCTTTCCAGACCACCTGCTGGATCATGTTTGGAAAGAGGAGGTTTTCTCTGACCAGCAGCTCTGTAAGCAGGAGAAGGATCCCAGTTTGGACCTGGAGGAACCAGAACCTCTGCAGATCAAAGAAGAGCAGCAAGAACCAGAACATCCCTGGACTAAAGAGGAACCATTGGAGCTCTGCATAGGTGAGCATGAAGAGCAGCTTGAACTGAAGCAGGAGTCTGAAGATACATCTATGGTGACTCCTACTGATGAAGAAAAGATCCACATTAAACCAGAACCAGTCAGGAACCAAGTCATCTCTCAGGACTTTAATAAAACTGATGAAAAAGACAGAAACCATAATAAAAAGTCAGGATCAGAGCGAGATAGAGGGCCGAAACCAAATAAGTGCTGTCAGAAAACTATGAACCGCAAGACCTGTGTTGACAATTCAAAACCCCAAAAGGACAAGAAAACTCGTACAGAAAATAATTTGTATTCTTGTGAAATTTGTGGAGATTTTTTTACAAAAAAGAATAACTTGGCTCAACATTTGAAAAAGCACACAGGTGAGAAGCGTTTTCCATGTACAATTTGTGGAAAAGGTTTTATTCGAAAATTTGCTTTGAAGTATCACATGATGTGTCACACAGATAAAAGGTCTTTTTCTTGTAATACCTGTAACAAAATGTTCAGTTCAGAAGCCTTATTAACTCAACACATAAGAACTCACACAGACATGAAAACTTTCGCTTGTACGATTTGTGGCAAAGGTTTTTCTAAAAAGATTCCTTTGACTCGTCACATAAAGAGTCACACAGATGAAAGGCCTTTTCACTGTAATTGCTGTGAAAAGACTTTCAAAACAAAAAATTCATTGACTGAACACATAAGAGTTCACACGGGTGAGAAGCCCTTTTTGTGCAAGACCTGTGGAGAAAGGTTTGTTCGAAAAGCCCATTTAATGGATCACATTAGAAGACACACAGGTAAGAAGCCGTTTGAATGTGGGATCTGTGGAAAAGCTTTCTGCTACAGGAGCAGCTTAAAAGCTCACCTCATGACACACACAAATGAGAAGCCCTTTTTGTGCGTGATCTGTGGAAAAACTTTCCACCACATCAGGAGCTTAAGATCTCACTTTGTTACTCACACAAGAGAGACTCCTTTTCAGTGTATGACATGTGGAAAATGTTATCAAGAAAATGCGAAATTAAAAATTCACATGAGAATTCATACAGGTGAGAAACTTTTAGAATGTACATTTTGTGGAAAAAGCTCCACGACACAATCAGCTTTTGATAGACACATCAGAATTCACACAGGTGAGAAGCCTTTCCCCTGTACCATTTGTGGCAAACGATTTGGTCAGAAATCGGACTTGACTTATCACATGAGAATTCACACAGATGAAAGGCCTTTTCCCTGCAATACCTGTGAAAAAGCTTTCAGAACAAAAGTTTCGTTGAATGAACACATCAGAATTCACACAGGTGAGAAGCCTTACTCTTGCACCGTTTGTGGCAAACGATTTACTCGAAAAGGGGATTTGACTTCTCACACAAGGATTCACACAGATGAAAGACCTTTTTGCTGTAATACCTGTGCAAGAACTTTCAGAAGAAAAGATTCATTGAATAGACATATTCGAGTTCATACGGCTGAGAAGCCCTTTTTGTGCAAGACATAGAAAAGCATTTCACCACCGCAGTAGCTTAAAAGTACCAGACTCCCACAAACAAGAAACACTTTCAGTGTGTGACATGTGGAAGAAGTTATGAGGAAAACAGAATTAATACTTTGTATGGGAACTCACACTGGTAAAAAGCAGGGCCTGCAGTAGCCATTTGGGTGCCTTAAGCACAAATGATTGGTGGTGCCCCGTCTCCCACCCTGTCCTTAAAATGAACAATAATTCATTGTCAGTGAATTTCATTTGGTGGTGGAAACTGAGGCTCATAATGACACCAGATTTTAAGTGGGAATGAAACGAGGAAATGAATTGCAAAGGACAATGAATGAAGTGTGACACTCGCTGCGTTTCCATTAACCTTGAAACTGCGCAAATTGAAATTACAAAAATAAATTCGCTGAATGGAAATGCACCATTTTTGAAAAATTCTCCTTTTTCGGTAAAAAGTTTTGCTGCTAGTATGAGGTGGGGTTTTTTTGGCTGTATCGAAATCAGTTTATTTCGCAAAACTGCAATGGAAATGCTTTTTTTTCGCATCACAAGTCACATCATGAACAACTGGATTTTGCCACTGGCGCAAGCCACGAAGAAGATGTGAGGAAGTAGTTGGAGGATCATGGTGCCGCATGTTTTTAATGACTTACTGTGTGCACAAGCTTATTCACGTGTTGTTTTTAATTCATTTTTTATTTAATGGAAACACCGCAATTGCAAAATTGTGTTTTTTCGACAGCAGAAAATTGACAAAGATTTGCACACCTTTGTAATGGAAATGCAGCTAATGGCACGTTTAAAGCATTTTATTGCTGCTGTTTTTAATCCTGCAGATGTTATTTATCATCTGAATTTAGATTAATTGTTTTTCCTGTGATTTTTGCTGGAATATTTTCCGCTGTTGCTCTTTTCAATTATTGTCTTTATTTTTTCATTGATGAACCAAACGGGTAATAAAAAAATAACATTTTCTGAATGCAGCAAGTAAAAGGTTTCTTCATGTTTTATATGAATTACAAAAGATCTTTTCTGTTGCTCAATGCTCAGATGTTTTTGTGGTCTGTTTTGTAAATGCAATTTAGTTTTTATTTAAGATTCAGTTTACACAAATTACTTTTTATTTGTTACTTACTTGAAGGTGTGGCCTTAAAGAGAAGCTGAATATGAATACAGCATGGACCAGTAAAAGCATTTTTTTCAGACCATTATTAGTTATGGCGAGGTCCTTTTGAATTTAGAGGGTGGACCTCTCGAAATCCAAGCAGCAACGTATTTTATACAAAAATACAAATTATTTGCTCTTATGAGCCAAATCACACACAGAATTATAATTAATTTGTTTATGTCTGAGCACATACAATAATATTAGAATCTGCTTAATTGGTTGTTATGGGAATAAAAATTACATAAACAAAAAATTACCAAACACTTTCAAGATGAAAATCACTGTTACGTTTATAAATATCATGTGCATTATATGAGAGCCATAAAATCAGATACTGCTTTCCTTGTCAAAATAAAAATAACTGTCAGACAACAGAAAGACCAAAGAAGGTTCATAGGCAGTACAATAAACCCAACATGTCAAGAACCTCATATTAATAAAGTCACAAGATATTTGCCTGATATAATTTTTCTTCCACCACATTGGCCAAGACTGTCAGCACAATAGGAAATTTGACTGGAGCCTTAAGCTATCCCAACATAAAAAAAAAAAAAAAATATATATATATATATATATATATATATATATATATATATATATATATATATATATATATATATATATATATATATATATATAAACTTTATTGGAAAGAAGGATAGAAGGACAAAATATGCTAGTATTTGCAGCCAATTTTATTTTTTATAAGAACGTTATGACAGCGCCCAGATATTTCATTTGTTTCCAGAGGTGTGTAGTAACTAACTACATTTACTCAGTTGCATTTACTTGAGTCATTTTTTTGGACAAAAAAAAAATGTACTTTTAGGAGTAGTTTTACTACACTGTACTTTTTATTTGTGAGTGATAGTATGAAGTATCACAATTCGAACGCGTTTGGATAGGCTCTTGTCCTGAAATAACGTTGCAGTTCACCCTCCAGACCAGTTGGTGGCGCGAATCACCTGATTCATTGTTTACCTACTGCAGACAACTATCAAGAGGAAGAAGGTAAACGTGATGCTAGCAGCGTTAGCTTTCATTCTGCTTGGACTCATTCAAGAGAGTCTGATCACTTGTGGGCTGGATATGTGAGTGTTTGCGAGTTGACTATCTAAAGTTTAGATTCAACGAGAGTTTTTAAACGAGGTGGTGCTAAAGGAACATTCATATAGTTTAAAGAAATCATCTTCAAGTCTGAGGAAGAGATGGATGATCAGATGCTGGATTTCACCCGGACACCCCAGATCATCTTATATCGAATAGGTATGAAACACCGGCGATGCTAAGGTTTTACTCAAGACGCAGGATGCAGATTGTGGTTTTAAAGCGTTAATTTTGGGAGGTTTATGAGCGGAGATTGGGCAACAAAGCTTTACTTAGTTTACGGTTGTAGTTTCCATTTTAAAAACAGGCTAAAGGGCGATTCAACCAGTTGTTTTCAACATTTAGCATCTTCAAACTGCTGTAATTGGAAAACTACAAAACTTAGACTCTTTAAGCCCGGACTATATCGTTCCAGACTGATAACAGAATCTTTTAAACCTAATTTTTAAGTTTAATATTAAGGCTACTTTTATGGATGTATGATTTTTGTAGCCTATTCTAATCATCTCTTTGCTGTCTTAATTAAACATATCTGCCCTACTTAATTGCTTATCTGCCTCACCGCTCACTGGTACACGCATTCATAACCATAACCGCTGATATCACATAAAACGCACACATTGTCAAGAATAAATTGATACAAGAGGATGACACCCTTTAGGAGGGTTAAAACAGGCATAGATAAAAGCAGGACTCACGCTCCATTCTTTGCTTCATTTGGTTCATCCTTAAGATGTGTTAAGTGGATCCCGGTACCAAGGTGAATGTCAATCTGTGTCTATTCATTTGTATACTCTGCACACTGATCACTTTTGGCATTAAATCTTCATTTTATACTTAACCATTTCTCATTATTTCACAAAGTAAATACTTTGATGGTTTTATTGGTTGGGTCTCGGAACTGGAAAGAAACGAACTCGGTGGAGCACGGAGGAGGAAAGAGGGTGATCCCCCTTGGTACACTACGTTCACACAGCATGCAAATGCTGAATGAATAAATAAAAATATTTAAACTAAAAGGACTGAACTAAAGTAAAACAGAAATGAGGCTGATCTAATCAAAATAAGAAACTAAGGAACACAGGATGATAATAATCAAAACTAGAAAATTTCTGAAGAAATTTAAAAGGGGCCTGCCAAAGTGTGAGGCGTGTTGTGGAAAAACCGTCAGAGGTATCAACATACCGTCTTCACTTCTGAACACAGCACGGACGTCTCTACAAACTAAGTGTTGAATGGCGTTTGTAGTCGAAACCATGATGACACAGTAAATCCTCAAATAGAGGTTTTTTTAGGATGTCTTCAGGACCTCGCTCCATTGACTTTGTATGGGGTAGTTTTTCGCTAATTATGTAGCCATAGTAACTCGAAACGAAAAGTTGAATAATAGCACACATCTCGAGAACGAGCCGGAATTTTTGATATACATATTGTGGGGGTGCAGCTATGGTTCAGGCCGCATTAACGGGGAAAGCAGTTTCAAGGTGGAGAGTAATAGGTGCCTCCATGCATTGCATGGCAGGCCCCAACTAGAATCAAACCCCAAAACAACCCAGGTTCTAACATTTTCAAACTGAATGGTTTGAAACTCTACTGTAATAATATTAGTATGGTTATCTGTCTATCGATAGATAGATAGATATTTATATGAATTAAAATTTTGAATTGAATTGTTCTCACCTACAATAGACAGTCTTTCTCCTGTGCTTGTTTGCCTTTCCAGACCACCTACTGGATCATGTTTGGAAAGAGGAGGTTTTCTCTGACCAGCAGCTCTGTAAGCAGGAGAAGGATCCCAGTTTGGACCAGAAGGAACCAGAACCTCTGCAGATGAAAGAAGAGCAGCAAGAACCAGCACATTCCTGGACTAAAGAGGAACCATTGGAGCTCTGCATAGGTGAGCATGAAGAGCAACTTGAACTGAAGCAGGAGACTGAAGATACATCTATGGTGACTCCTACTGATGAAGAAAAGATCCACACTGAACCAGAACCAGTCAGGAACCAAGTCGTTTCTCAGGACTTTAATAAAACTGAGAATCAGGATCAAGAAGGAAACCATCATAACGACTCAGGTTCAAAGCGAGATAACGGGTTGAAACAAAGTAAGAGATGTCAGAAAACCATGAAGCGCCAGAACTGTGTTAAAAATTCAAAACTCAAAAGGTGCAAGCAAACTGACACAGAAAACTATTTGTGTTCTTGTAAAATTTGTTTTTTTACTCAAAATAGTAATTTGACTCAACACTTGAAAAGTAACACAGGTCAAAAGCGTTTTCTATGTACAACATGTGGGAAAAGTTTCATAAAAAAAGGTAATTTAACAGTTCACATGAGAATTCACACAGGTGAGAAGCCTTTCAAATGTCTGTCCTGTGGAAAAAGCTTCACCACAAAATCTGTTTTTGATTCACACGTCAGAGTCCACACAGGTGAGAAGCCTTTCTCTTGTACAATTTGTGGCAAAGATTTTACTCATAAAACCAATTTGACTAATCACATGAGGCGTCACACAGATGAAAGACCTTTTCCCTGTAATATCTGTAAAAAAACTTTTAGAAGAAAAGATTCTTTGAAGAGACACATGACAGTTCACACAGGTGAGAAGACGTTTTTGTGTGTGACTTGTGGAAAAAGGTTTCATGAAAAATTCCAGTTAATGGTTCACATGAGAAGTCACACAGGCGAGAAGCTATTTTTGTGTGGGATGTGTGGAAAAGCATTCAGCCACAGCAGTAGTTTAAAATCTCACTTCATAACTCACACAAATGAGAAACTTTTTCAATGTGTGACATGTGGAAAAAGTTATATAAACAAAAGAGATTTATCAATTCACATGAGAAATCACACAGGTGAGAAGCCTTTCAAATGTCTCTCCTGTGAAAAAAGCTTCACTACAAAACCTTTTCTTGATGGGCACGTCAGAGTTCACACAGGTGAGAGGCCTTTCTCTTGTACCATTTGTGGCAAAAGTTTTACTCAAAGAGCTCATCTGACTTATCACATGATGATTCACACAGACGAAAGGCCTTTTCCCTGTAATACCTGTGAAAAAAGCTTCAGAACAAAACAGTCAATGACTAGACACATGGCTGTTCACACAGGGGAAAATCCTTTTTTATGCGTTTCCTGTGGAAAAAGGTTTAATCAAAAACATCAGTTAATGGTTCACAGAAAAAGTCACACAGGAGAGAAGCCCTTTTTGTGTGTGATCTGTGGGAAAGCTTTGAACAACTGCAGTACCTTAAAAGCTCACTTTATGACCCACACAAATGAGAAGCATTTTCCATGTATGACATGTGGAAAAGGTTTTGTAAAAAAAGTATATTTAACAGTTCACATGAGAACTCACACAGGTGAGAAGCCCAGTCCCTGTAATACCCATGAAAAAGACTTTCAGATCAAAAAAGTACTTGAATGAACACATGAGAGTTCACGCAGGTGGGATTTGTGGAACAGCGTTCAGCGACAGTAAAAGCTTTAAGGTTCACTTCATAATTCACAGAAGATGAATTATGAGAAGCCTTTTCCATGTGTGACATACGGAAAATGTTATGAGGAAAAACAGATTTCACACTTCACATGAGAGCTCACAGCAGCGTCAAGCCACAAAAATGCTCTTTCCATGTATGACTTGGGGAAAAAATGTTCATCTAAAAAGTTACATCTTAAATACCACTTCCTTGTGATGTTTGGAGAAAAGGTTTTATTTACAGTGGTAATTCAACAGGTCATGTGAAACTTACAAATGAAAAGGCGTAATATCCTAAAACTTGGAAAATGTTTAAACATCAGGATGCCAAAAAAACTCAATTTAGAGGCTGGAGTCTGGTTCACCATCTAACTGAAATCCTAAAACCAATGAAAAATGTTTGTCTTTAGTGCTAAATGAGATTAAAACCGTTGGCATCAAATGACAGCCACAGCTTTAATCTCATTCAGCTGTCATTTGATTTAAAGTTGAAATTATTACTGATTAGTTTGAATTGTCTGACTAATAACTGGAACATTGATTTATTCTAGTATTCATTCCAATATTTGATGCGAATTGTTCTTGATTTTGATTGTGGAATTTGACAAAATTTGTTGCTTGTTTGCTGCTCTCAACATAGTTAATTGTGTTTTTATGTTTTTACCATATAAAGCACTTTGAACTGCCTTGTTTTTGAAGTGTGCCATACAAATAAACTGGACTTGACTTGAAAATGTTTTAACTGAGAAAAAAGACCTTTGAGTTAAGAATATAAATGTCTTAAATGAAATCTTACACTCCTCTTTAGGTTCAAACTGTTTTAGTAATTTTTTTAAAGTGCAAATTTCCTAATTTAATGCTGCTGTTCTTGATTCCCCAGATGTGTTAGTTCGCTGTTAAATTTAAAGTTGTTTTTCTTGTGATTTTTTTTTTTTATTTATTTTTGCCTTCTACTCTGGCTGTTTTCCATTAATGTCTTCACTTAATGATTGATGAACCAAATGGCAACTAAAAAATGGAAATTCATGTGAAATACAAAAGATTTATTCTCATGTTTCATTTGATACTTTTCAGACAATCTAATGAACTAATAAAGTGCCTAAAAAAAGTGTTCACCCCCTTAGGAGCTTTAGCCATTTACAAATCAATCATGATCAGCAATATTTGATGTTTTTGTCAGAAATTTAAAAAAAAAAAAAACTTTAATGTCAAAGTAAAAACTAATTTCTGCAAAATTAAAATATGTCAGTTATTAAATACTGACTGAATAAACAGAAAATGTGGGTTTTTCACATGATCAAATTTGACATATTTATAAAATATAACACCAAAGGAAGCTCTTAGTTGCTGAATAAAAACAATAAAAGATGAAAAGAATAAAATATGTGAAACTAAAATCCTCATGAACAGAGATGTTCCTGCAGAAATGCTCTGTGGTTGCTCTTGAAGGAATATTAAAACTTCACTCCATGAAGTGCATTTACTCACAACAGCCCTCAAAATAAACCGTGATTATTGCCACAATGTTTTTTTCCATCATGTTGCAATTTTTTTCGCGTTGTGCCCACCGCTTTTCTGTCATCACATCCTTGCCCTTGCTTTAGTTGCACATCAGAGAGGTTGACGCTAAATGGGCGCTGTTAAGGTGAAACTTAATGTGGGAGCCAAGTTAAGTTAGTTTATATAGAAAGTATTTATTTTGCTGTTAAACCTTATTTTATTTAAATAGTAATTTAATAAGTAAATTTAGGGTTAAAATTTAAGTAAAATTATTTTATTACATGTTTGGGTCTTGTGAACAGGTTTTCAGTAAAAGCTGGTTGTCGTTTGGACTCTCCAGGAGGGAGAGAGATGGTATTGCAGGGGGAGGCGCTGCAGGATAACACAGAGCCACAGTTTTTCTACCGTAGTTTTGTTTATTGTGGAGGACAACTTGGGCCTGGATGCTCTTGTAGGAAGATTTTGTGAAACTGTGGAATAACATTTTTATTTTCTAAGTTTCTACATCGGAGTACCGTGGAAGGTTTTTTTCCTCCTCAAATGAACGAGTGAAACTGGGAAAATTAACCTTGTGGCAACATACTAAGGGAGTTTGTCGAGTGAATATATTTCAAAACAGAACTGCTTAAAGTCCATTTTGCATCCCACACCATTTCCCGTCTGGTCCCGCCATCTTTATTCCTGTATCAACTGGTTCTGCTTACGGATGACCAGCGGCGCCCTCTTCTGGACAGCAGCCAAACTACAACACCAGAAGAATATCTAGTGGATGTTATTTGTTAATCGACTGGAACTAATTTTAACCTAATGAACCATTAATCAGCAATTAATTATAAGTTGATTAATTGTTTGCATCTCTAGTTCACACAGAAGTCTCATTGTAGTCGGGTTTTAATAGTAGTATGAACAACCACGCCAAAAAAAATCGGATTTCAGTAAAAAACTGCAATTGAGCGTCAAGACCTGATGTGTGAATGTAGCCTTTGCCTTTGGGGTCTGAGCTACAGTAGATAAGAGATGCTGATCTGGAACCACAGCTTAGGGAGCTTAAGGGTTAAATCATTTTCCATCTGTATCTTCATTGTCAAAATCACAACTATATAAGCACCGACATATATATATATATATATATATATATATATATATATATATATATATATATATATATATATATATATATATATATATATAAAACACGTAATGGCAGCTGTCGTATTTCTGAAAGATGTGGTGTGAACTCCATGTGTGCTATCTTGTTGAAACACCTTTGCTGATAACCTGAACTGAAAAAGGATTTGGACTTTGCCAAAATTTTTTATCAGAAAAATGATAAATAATAAAATAAAAGGAAGTATCCTTTCACAGATTCTACCTATCCAAAATCTTTCTGCATCATTTTAACAAGGAGAAAATGGCTCTTTCTGAAGGAAACCCTGAAGATGCTTTTCAATTATTTTGGACTTGGAAAAGTATTTGCATTTTGATTTCTACTTCTATTGAACCACATCTCTTCCTTTGCTTTGACTATATATTATTTAGCTTCACTGACTACCCATCAGCAAAAAAAGCAATTCTATACCATTAATCTTATTATATACTTAGCCAAATGTCATATTCACAAATACTGTTACACTTATCAAAAACCACTTATACATTTTTGAAAATTAGGTCAAAAGTATATTTTAAAACTATTAGCTATTCCACCAATACAAAAGTCATTAAAACTTGCACCTTATGTGCTCTCTTCAATGTATTTGTGGAATATTTCATAAAATATTGGCTCAATGTTTGGCTTTCATTGCACTGCATTTTACTGCACTGTTCTGCACTGTATTTCTCAATAACGACTGAAAAGAAGAGGAACTGTTAACCCACTTCCTCCATCAGTCAAGAGGTACATCACCACTTGCTTCAACACAAGCCTCGATACACGCTTCATTAAAACCCTCCTGGATTACTCGATACGGAAAGACGCATCTCTAGTCTTCAGTCCAACTTTAAGGAGAGTTGATCAATGAGCAGTTAACTCCTGCTGAAGAAAGATTCACCAAGTTTAAAGAAACCTTCAAGTTCAAGGAAGAGATGGATGATCAATGCAGACTGCTGGATTTGATCCTGACACCCAGGATCGTCTTACATCGAATAGGTACGAAACACTGGCCATCCTAACACCAGATGCAGATTGTGGTTTTAAAGTGTTCATTTAGGAAAATTTAGTTGTGGGGTTAGGTAACAAAGCCAAAGATAGCTTCCTGTTTTAACTTCCACTTTGAGAAATGGCTGAAGGGCAAATCTATCCTTTTGTCTTTTTTCTTTCTTTTTTTTAATGATTTTAAGCATCTTTAGTCTGCTCTATTGTGAAAACAACAAAACGTACACTCTTTAAACCTGGTCTCTATGTTTCTAGCAGAAACTTTCAGACCTAGTTTGTTTTTAGTGAAACCTTGTTTTAGTTTGTGAAAGTTCAATGAAGGACGATTTCGGTGCTTTAGTTGCATCTGGATCAAACAAGAACTGCTCAAGCTCAGAAACTAGTGACTTCTAACAATGTTTAGGACAACCGACAGTTACTTGCTGAGGAGTTGGCAACAGTGCAGCAGCACTGCAGCCCACCTTCTGTTTTGTCTGTGAATGGTTAAGAAACCATCAGGCAAAAGTTTAGGAAGGATGTAACATGAAAGAAAGGTTGTATTGCATGCCATCAGTTTAACTATGCTTACTGGTCCTCTGAAAAACAATGAAAACACAGACATTTCCATCAATCAATGAACTGATGATTAACAGGAAAAGTGGACCTGTTCAAGGAAAAGAGGATGTTTGGTCACCATACTGTTCAGCATTTTTACCTATGTTTTGCAAAACAGTGGACTTTTGAAATGGGGTTGTTAAATTAAGTGTACTTTCTTTAACCCACAATAGAAAGCCTTTCCCCTGTCTTTCTTTGCCTTTTCAGACCACCTATTGGATCATGTTTGGAAAGAGGAGGTTTTCTCTGACCAGCAGGTCTGTAAACTGGAGAGGGATTCCAGTTTGGACCAGGAGACGCAGCAAGAATCAATACATTGCTGGACTAAAAATGAAGCATTGGAGCTCTGCCTGAGTGAACATGAAGAGCAGAGGACTGGGGATACATTCATGATGTCTCCTACTCATGAAGAAAAGATCCACATTGAACCAGAACCAATCAGGAACCAAGTCGTCTCTCAGGACTTTCATGAAACTGAGAATCAGGATCAAGAAGGAAACCATCATAAAGACTCAGGATCAGAGCGAGATAAAGGGCCGAAACCAAACAAGAGCTGTCAGAAAACCATGAAGTGTAACAACGGTGTTAGTTCAAAACCCAAAAGGGACGAGGAAACTGACACAGAAAACAATTTGTATTTTTGTAAAATTTGTGGTGATTTTTTTACTCAAAGTAGTAACTTGACACAACATTTGAAGAGTCACACAGGTGAGGGGTGTTTTGCATGTACAACATGTGGGAAAACTTTTAAAAGAAAAGGAAATTTAACACTTCACATGAGAACTCACACAGGTGAGAAGCATTTTCAATGTTTGTCCTGTGGAAAAGGCTTCACTACAAAATCTAATATTGAAACGCATGTCCGAATTCATACAGGTGAGAAGCCTTTCTCTTGTACGATTTGTGGCAAAGGTTTTAGTCAAAAATATCATTTGACTCGTCATGTGATGTGTCACACAGATGAGAGGCCTTTTTCCTGTAATACCTGTGAAAAAACTTTCAAATCAAATCGTTCATTGACCACTCACTTGGGAGTTCACACAGGTGTGAAGCCCTTTCTGTGCAAGGTCTGTGGAAAAAGGTTTGTTCAAAAAGAGCGATTAATGGACCACATGAGAACTCACGCTGGTGAGAAGCCTTTCAAATGTCTGTCTTGTGGAAAAAGCTTCACTACAAAATATAATATTGATAGGCATGTCCAAATTCACACAGGTGAAAGGCCTTTCTCCTGTACACTTTGTGGCAAAGGTTTTATTGAAAAATATGGTTTGACGAATCACATGAGAACTCACACAGATGAAAGGCCTTTTCCCTGTAATACCTGTGAAAAAACCTTTTCATCAAAAGGTTCACTGAATCAACACATGAAAGTTCACACAATTGAGAGGCTATTTTCGTGCGTGACTTGTGGGAAAAGATTTCGTAAAAAATGTCAGTTAATTGTTCACATTCGAATTCATACAGGTGAGAAACCTTTTTCATGTGTGATCTGTGGGAAACCATTCATCTGCAGTAGTAACTTAAAGACTCACTTCAAGACTCACAAATGAGAAGTCGTTTCAATGTCTGACATCTGGAAAACACTTCTCTAGAAAACCTCACTTTGAGAGGCATGTCAGAATTCACACTGGTGAGAGACCTTTGTACCATTTGTGGCAAAAGTTTTGTTCAGAAGCGTCATTTGAATGATCACGTGATTTGTCACACAGATGAAAGGCATTTTCCCCTGTATTACCTGTGAAAAAGCTTTCAAGTCAACGCATTCATTGAATGCACATCAGTTCACACAGGTGTGAAGCCCTTTTTGTGTGGGATCTGTGGAAAAGCATTCTGGAGTAACCGTTGTTTAAGGTCTCACTTCCAAGCTCACAAATGAGAAGCCTTTGCCATGTACGACATCCAGAAAAATAATAAGAACAAATAGATGAAACCCTTCACATGATAACTCACCAAAGGCATAATTTTGTAAACCTTGTAAAATATTCACACATCGGGATGCCAAAGAACTCAGTTTTGAGGCTGGGATCTGTAATTCCCTATCGAAATCAAATCCTCAAACCACTGAAAAATGTTCTAAATGAAATTAAAGATGTTGTCAAAGGACAACAACAGCAATCTAATTTGCTCTTGATTTAAAGCTTAAATTATTATTGTTTGAAAATGCTTTGACCGCGTAAAAAGCCATTTTTCAATTAAGAATGCATCTAAAGAACTCTTACACTCGTGTAACAGGTGTGTAAAAATGCTGCTATATATTTCATGCCAAATCCATTGTTATTGTCCTTTTATGGTTGTTTTTCTTTGTTTATATATTGTATTTTATTTTGGTGGAGAAGCTTTTATTTTCTTACTTCCTGTTTCTGCATGATTTTCCGTGTGTTCATGCTGCTCTCCTCAGTTTTTGCGCTGTCACTGCACAGATGTGCCTCCTATCAGCTAATTTGCATATGTGCTAGAAGAAATACTTCCAGGGAGGCTATTTTTATTTCTTTTTTCTTTTTGCATGTCATTGTAATCACAAACATAGTATATGATTTAAAGAGAATAACAAGAAATAAATATACAAATGATTTAACCGCATTTTGCTAGACTGCTTTTGAAAAAAAAGTAAATGTATTTACTCATGTGCAATAATCAAACATGAGGAAAGATAGAGTAATAAATTAGTGTTTCCCAGGAACACATGGGATGTAGTGTTGTTCAGTCCGATAACATCTTTAGTTAACCCTCATAAAAGATGTGATTATTATAAAAATAAAGGTATTTTGTTGTCCGTGATGAGTCCACCAGAGGGCTCATTGACGGCATCAACACCGTACAGTCCTGTGAGTCCAATACACAATTTTCTTCTGAAGTCTTTGAACTAAATTATGACAATTATTATTCTTTAAGAGAGTTATAATATTGTCTAGGAAAATAGGTCCTCTTTTAACAAGTTGTATTTAATTATTATAGATAAATATGTTACACTTTGTTGCTGTACATTTTAAGCGCGATCACTTAAAGGACAGTTTGCTATCATTGTTTCTTTAACATAATCTAGCACTGCAGCAGACACCAGCCAACAATCTATAGATGATTTACATTGACCATTAGCTTTATGCCAGGTGAATTGTTTGACTTCATTGTGTAGCATTCTCCAAACATCTGTCAGTTTCATATTAATGACAAAAATATCAATAATAGGATTTCTGGTTTCGTTTAACAGTGGTGCAGGCCATGGATCGATCCATTCGTCTGGAACCAAGTTGAAAACTCCTCCAACTATAATATGATCAGTAGGGAAATTAGCAGTAAACTTATTGAAACTGTTGTTAATTGATGTAACAAATTTCTATTGTATTTATCATTGTTATAACCATAAATGTTTAGCAAAATTATTGGGACATTATCAACTTCTAAAACACAAGCTACCCAATGACCATCTTCATCCCCTTTTTCACTCAAAATTTTAGCCGGACATCTGTAAAAACAGAAGGCAACTCCAGTCAAACGACTGGTACCATGAAGAGAATTTTATCTCGCCATTGTTGTGATCAGACTTCACGTCAGATGCATCAGAATGAGTTTCCTGTAGAAAGGTTCAGTGTGGTTGTTGTACAAAACAAAACAAAAAAAAAAACAGCTTTTCGTTTGTGTGAGTCTTTAAGTCCCCTTGTTTAAAAGAAATAAAGGAAAAATCTGTTTTTACCTGAAAAATAAAACACATGAACATGTTTAGAAAAGGGTTTAGAAGAGTTGAAAAACCTTGAGATTAAGGTCCCTTTAACAAAACATAATGTCCACTATGTGAAGGGTTAAATCCTGTAGAAGGATATCCCTCACATGTTTTGTTTTGGGGTGATGGAAGCATGATGTATGGACACAGGATGCACTCTGAGGAAGTGCTGTTTTGTGTAACCATAGATAAGGCTATTGTAGTTGCCTGTATGAATGCACACTGCAGCAGCTTACACACTTATAACCGCTATAAAGCAGTTAAACAGTTTTGGTCACATATGTCTGTATGATACACACACTGGAAAACCCCTAAAGTGGGTGTTGCTTAGTAGATATGTATCGACTGCTGCAGTTCATCTTTGCCTCCTTGGTCACATCTCTTAAAGGTGATCTGAGCTGAGGTCCAGCGCTGTGAACGATTTGGTGACTCTCTAGTAGTTGAACATACTGACTGATTGTTATGTATTATTGACTGCTTTAAAATAGAGATTAAAACTGAGTTAATCTCAACCTTTTGCTCTGTTCCTTGTTTCGAGGTACTGTGATCAGGTCTCAACCAAGACAAAGACACTGGGTGTTACAACAACTACCTTTTCATACTCATTTATGTTGCATCTCAGTCCACAGCTAGAGGTTCTCCATAACATGTCTACCTTCAATTAACCCAAATGGGCCCCTGAAACCTGCAGCTTTGCCTTCTTTTCTTGCTTGTTTGACTTTTGGCCACAATGCTTGTCTCGCTTTCCAGTCTTCTGGGGTCAGGTCTTCAGTGCGCCAGTGCTCCCAGTACTAATTGCAGAAATACGCCACTCAGTCAGAAACAACCAATCAGAGCCAGGATGAGGGTTTTAGCGCTGTCAATTACTGCTCACACACTCCCCCTGGAAACGATTTTCCTGGAACGGTAAGTTGTTTCTTTACCATTTGCACATTTAGCAGCGTGTACACGAAGGTGATTGACAGCGCTAAGCCCCTCCTCCTGGCTCTGATTGGTTGTTTCAGGTCAGGAGCGGAACATTTCTTTAGACGGCAATAGCAGCTCAGGGAGGAGGAGGAGGAACTCCATCTTTTCACATATTACCTGTCTCAGACCAAACGACATGGTGACAGTTTTAACAAATATGGTAAAAACATGTTTTTGTAAAAGTTGCATACTGGAGCTTTAAGGCTTTTCTGGTTAATAGAAACAGATCAGATTAACTCAAAGATTAGTCTCTTCCATTATGTGACGAGGTGAAACATTACCTGCTGTAAACATTTAGTACGGCATAAACCTAATCTGAGTTTATCTAAGTGTATGATTATGGCTGGTCTGGGTTAAAGAAAAATGAATTAAATCGCTCACTCTCTCTTGACAGAGCGAACAACAAAAAGGTGGAATTTGGCCATAATCTGAATGAGTATAAGTTTTTTATATATATATATATATATATATATATATATATATATATATATATATATATATATATATATATATATATATATATATATAATGAAATAACTTTTATTTTGTACCTTAAATTTTAGGATTTATGCATGGACTCGCTGAACAACTGCATATATATTCTGACAGTTATTGATCTGAAAATATTGTGTATATCAATGCATGTATGTACAAGAATGTAGAATGTGTTTTAAAATACATCTTTGGTATCTTCTAAAAATTTTTTTTCCATCATTCTTTAAGGATATAACCTCTACAAATGCCACTGGGGTTGTGTGGCCAGCAGTCGTCATCATTGTGGCTTTTGCCCCAGAATTATTACCAGAAAGGAGATGCTCTTCAGTCACTTGAAGAAGCGCCTTTGTCGACACCAAGCAATTCCAGAGACTGGTCCACCAGCTTTGGCAGCAGGGGCCATGGGTCCACCAGTGTTGCCAATAAAAATTAAAAAAAAATGTTTAAATAAAATTTAAACTCAGTTTTTTTTTCGTTGTTTTTAAAAAATATGTATTGTCAGATGCACATGCATGAATGTATAGATTGCAGGGTTCTCATGGGAATATAAAGGATGGATATGAAGAAGCTTTAACTAAGTCATCACCTTTATTTGGCATAATTTATAGTTACGGTTGGTGCCTTTTTTTTGTCTGATGAGCAAATCTTTCTAAGTAATCTCACATTGTGGCACCTTGCGTTATAGAGTTAGGGGGGGGTTCAATAATCTGGTTCACTGTTTTTTTTATGAGATTAATAGATGAATATGGGCTGTTATCTCAACAACTTGATCCTAAAATTGTGTCAGAATGGTAAAAGGACTGTACATGTTTAGCCCCTTTATAGTCTTTTCAATCACTCATAGTGCTTTTACATTACAAGTCAACATTCATCCTTTCACACACACATTCATACACTTGTACCAGGCACTACCATGCAGGATGCCAACCAGTTCATCAAGGAGACCTAAACCTATTTTCTTTCACATTCACACTTTAATGGACATTATCAGGGGCAACTTAGGGTTCAGTGTCTTGCCCAAGAGCACTTAAACATGTGGCCAGGAGGAGCCAGGAATCGAGCCATCCTGCCTCCTGAGCCACAGCTGCCCCATTTGGATGTTTACATCACAAGTAAGTACAAACCAAAAAGAACAGTCACAGTCGTGACATCTCTCTGGCAAGTTCACATTTACAGAGTATGTGTAAGTGTCTTATAAACCGTGCAACTTTATAAAGTGTCTGACTCACAGGAAATAGGATGCTAATGATCCCACAAGACATCTTTTTGACTCTTTTAGGATTTACAGGTCTAATGGAAATCACTTTTCATTCAAGAGTTTCAATAAAGTACTTATGGATTCCCATTTCTTAACTCCTGTAGGGATTGATTGAGATTCTTTCAGGATTCACATTCCATTGGGAACTCTATTTTTTTGTCATCTGCAATAAAATCCCTTTAGATTCCTTTGAATTTTAAAATTACGACATTGTATATTATCTGTGCTATTGTGGCTCTTCTCTGAACTGGCCAGTTTACTGTGTGATTTTAATAATAATACTGGTTATTTTTAATATTTAATAATATTAATATAATAATAATAATAATGTCAGCATAACATCAATCAGGTATACAGCAAAATCATCGAGCAAAATTATCTAGCAAATACACATGAAAATCATCGGGAAAATATCAATGCATCAAAATCACAGGAATCATCAAGCAAATATAGTTAAAAAAAATATTGATCAGTGATCCACTTTGATTTACATTTATTAATCAAAATATATTATTCTACTTTTTGTATTATTCTATTTTATTTGATCTTCATTTGTTTAATTATTAGCTCGTTTTGATCCATTTTATGCATCTTCTATTTTCAACTCTGTTTTACACCTTACACAGTGTTTGCATTGAAAACTTCCTCCCGTGACCTCCTGGCGTGTTTTGTCGTGTCCGCGGCTGCAGCTGGGTGTTATTGACTTTTCTTGCTGAGGAGCTGGCACCGGTGGATGCTAGCGGCGTTAGCTTTCCTTCTGCTTGGACTCATTCTGGAGAATCTGATCATCTGAGGGCTGAATCTGTGAGTGTTTGCAGTAAACATGTCTTCAGTTCAGCTTCAACGAGGGTTTACCGGCGAGAAGGCAACTCCTGCTGAAGAAACATTCACCGGGTTTGAAGAAACCTTCAAGTCCGGAGAAGAGATGGATGATCAGGACAGACTGCTTGATTTCACCGGGACACCCCAGATCATCTTACACGGAAAAGGTGTGAAACACTACTGAAGACAGAGACTGCAGTTTTAAAGCGTTAGTTTCGGAAGATTTATAAGCGGAGACTGGGTAACACGAAGCTAACGTTGGCTTCCGGTTGCAGAAACTGCTAAAGGGCAATTTCACCTAATTTATACCTACCCTGAGCATCTTTAATCTTAACTAATTTGAAAACTACAAAACTTAGACTCTCGAAACCTGGACTAGATTGTTCTAGACTACTATCAGAATCTTCGAGCCTGTTTTGTGATTTGAGGATGTTCAATAAAAGGCCATATTCATGCTGGTTCAAACTAAAACGGACCTAGAAAACAGGTATATTTAGTCTTCAAATCTGATTATTCTACGGGGAAAGCGAATTACATGTGTCACGAATGAATGTTTAAAAAGCTTCTTCCCAACATCCTATTACTTAAGCTGCATTTCATTAAAAGTTATTGAAAACATTTCCTTTTAATTTCCTCTAACTTGATCCATAATCTCAGACCCTGCTTCCCCTCATCATATATAAAATTCATCATAGGTATATTTTAGTTAATTAGCAAAATGCAAATAATCTTTTAATTCTGGACAAAGCGATTTTTAACAGGTCACGCTAGATGAGAAATAAATGAACAGTTTGTCAAGTTAATTGTAAATCAGAGAGCTGTAGAGCAGGGGTTTTCAAAGTGTGGGAGAGCTGGCCCCCCCTTAGACAGCAAATTGACAGTCTCGGCCCCCCAACAGCAGTGAACAAATCAAATACAAAGTTACTAGTAATGTTTCAAAATTCCACACTTTGAACAGCCCTGCTGTAGAGGAAAGTCTTAAAGTAAAGATTCGTTTAGGTTGATTTTTTTCCAGCATAATCCTCTGGATGTATTGTTATTTTCTGGGTGTTTATCTCATAATGCATTCCTAAAAAAAACAAAAAACAAACAAAAAAAAAAACTAGATAGTTAAAGTAGTATGAAAATGTGTTTACCCCCTTTCAGATTTCTTCTGTTTTGTCACACAAACGTTTTAGATCTTCAAATAAGTCTTAAACACACTTTAGTACGGGTTCATCCTTGAAAACCCTCCAACATGGCTGGGTTAAAGGGGCAGTATTATGTGTTTTCCAGGCACATAGTGCCATTTTATAGCAACTAGGTTACCTTCCACTGTTATAAAAATGCTGTACATGTCAAACTAGGGCTGCAACTAACAATAATTTTAGTCACTGATTATCCTATCGATCATCCTGATGATTAATCAATAAGTTTAAAAAAATTGGCACATTCTGCAAATTTTTAATTTAACCACTTAAGCTTATTTTTATTCAATATTAGAAATACATAAGAAAATACAAATAAGCAGTTTAATTCGGTTTTTTTTTTAAGACAAAATAAACATTTTATTGCCTAAAATGCAACCAAGGTTCCCACAAGTACTTGAAATCTTTGACATTTTTCACTAGAAAGGGATTCTTTATGAAAAGGTGGAGCTGATCTTCCAAAGCGAAGCCATCGAAGCAATCCTTGAAGTTTTCAATCAGTTTTTGTACAACTGGTGCATGTGAGGTAATGTTAGGATCCTGGATTTCTTTTACTGAGGGAAAACGTGTACAGTCCTGCTGAAGATCCAGTTTTAGAATGTCAAGTTTTTTCTGAAAAGACTGGACAGCTGTTATCAAGTCACACACAGAAATGTTCTTTTCTTGTAATCTCAAATTGAGATCACTGAAGTGTGCTGTGATGACAACAAGAAAAGCAGTTTTATCCATGTTTTTCTTATCCTCCAGAAACTCCAAGAACACACTGGCTTTGTGACTTTGTTGTTGAGAGTTCATGTTGTAGCCCCCAGAAGCATGCCAGCACTCACCCTTTGCTTAAGTCAAGTTTATTTGTATGGAACATTTCAGCAGCAAGGCAGTTCAAAGTGCTTTACATCATAAAAACATCAATTAAGTATGCATCAAAACCATCAAGCAAAAATCAATGCATCAAAATCATCAAAATCATGAAGTAAATATCATCAAGCAAATATAATTCGGAAATAGTGATCAATGTTCCATTTACTACGAATCAAAGGCAGCTCTAAACAGGTGGGTTTTTAGCCTTGATTTAAAAGAACTCAGTTTGTCGGCTGTTTTGCAGTTTTCTGGAAGTTTGTTCCAGATTAGTGGAGCATGGAAGCTGAAAGCTGCTTCTCCATGTTTGGTTCTGGGGATGCAGAGTAGACCAGAACCAGAAGACCTGAGTGGCTTAGCCATCTAACTTTGGGGTGCAAGAGTAATTCATTGGCCTTTGGTTTCACTTCTGTTAAAAAAAAAAAATAAATAAATTACGAAGCAGACAATGCTGATGAGATGAAGAAGCACGGAGAGAGTTAACAAGCTTAGTGACTGTATTCATTACCTCGCCATTTTCCTCAGAGAGTGAGGAGCATAGAGCAGACAGGTGGGTAATTCAGTGGTATGATAACAGGTCCGGGTCGTCCTCTTTTAGTCGAGTAACTGCTCCTCTTTCTCGTCCGATCATTGAAGATGCCCTATCGGTGGTAATAGAGACAACATTGTTCAGATTGAGCCCTCTTTTAGTTAACATTTCTTTTATTGCGGCATGTCCTCTCTTCTGGCGTGGGTTTTTAATGATGCAATGCCTAAAACATCCTCCACAAAACCTTTACTCTCTTCGTGGTAGAATCTGACATATACCAAGAGCAGGGCATTGTCATCCACGTCTGTTGATTCATCAGCTGCTAACACTTTGCGCGGAGCTTGCTGAATGGCGCCGTCGGGCTGCGTCTCTACATCTTTGGACAATAATTCTGCTCTCCTTGTTTTGCTTGTGGGAGACATGGGAATTTGTTTAACCTTTTCCTTAAGTTGTTGTCCTTCTTTTCCATCTAAAAAAGTTTCTGCCACAGCTTCCGTGCACTCTTTGATCATTCCCGAGTCAGTGAGAGGCTTTTTGTGTTTTCCTAAAATCCACTGAACTCGCAGTGAACACTCGCATGCTCGCTGTTGTGCCGTAAGTGACTGTGTTATCAGCTGTGTATCTCGCTCATATTGTCCCCGCAGTTCATTTATCCTCCTTGTCCTACCGTCAAACCCAGGCGGATAACTTTGGTTGAAGTTCTTATGTTTGGTTTCAAAATGTCTCTTTAAATTTCTACTCTTTATAAGTCCAACTGATTCAGTACATATAAGGCAGACTGGCCTTACACCCAACGGAGGTAAAAAGCATATGCTTCCGTCCATTCATCTTTAAATGTGCGATTTTCATAGTCTACATATTTCTGACAAAGCCATCTTCTTTTACTCACTTATATGTCCACCACAGAGTCGTCGTACCGCCAGCTAACTGCAAGTGAGCTTCCAAGCTTGTAACTTAGCAACCCGCGTTAAAGGACCCCCAGGATGTTGCTGACCCGGATAGCTAATTGTCGCGCCTGTTCAAAAGTCAGAAACTCCTCCCGGCGGGAAAAACAAATCTAAATCTAACTATATAGTAAATTAGAAAATGCTTTGGATTTGGACCGGAGTCTTGGGGTTGGGGACCCCTGCCTTAGAGGGAGTAGTTTAATGTAGATAAAAACCAGCCGCAGCCTTTCTCCTTTGCTTCACTCGGAAATACCCCCAAGGTATTCTGAGTGGGCCCCAGCGCTGTGGACGGTGGGTGATTGTTATGTATCATCAGTTGCTTTAAAATATTGATTAAATTTGAATTAATCTTAACCCTTTTGCTCTTTTCCTTGCTTTTAGGTACTGTGATCAGGTTTCAGCAAAGATAAAGATTCCAGGTTTTTACAACAAATAAAAAGCCTGTCTTCTGTGTTTGTTTGCCTTTCCAGACCACCTACTGGATCATGTTTGGAAAGAGGAGGTTTGCTCTGACCAGCAGCTCTGTAAGCAGGAGAGGGATCCAAGTTTGGACCAGAAGGAACCAGAACCTCTGCAGATCAAAGAAGAGCAGCAAGAACCAGAACATCCCTGGACTAAAGAGGAACCATTGGAGCTCTGCATAGGTGAGCATGAAGAGCAGCTTGAACTGAAGCAGGAGACTGAAGATACATCTATGGTGACTCCTACTGATGAAGAAAAGATCCATATTAAACCAGAACCAATCAGGAATCAAGTCGTCTCTCAGGACTTTAATAAAACTGAGAATCAGGATCAAGAAGGAAACCATCATAAAGACTCAGGATCAGAGCGAGAAAAAGGGCTGAAACCAAATAAGAGATGTCAGAAAACCATGAAGCGTAACAACTGTGTTGACAATTCAAAACCCAAAAGGGATGAGAAAACTGACACAAGAAACTATTTTTATTCTTGTAAATTTTGTGGTGATTTTTTTACTCAAAATAGTAACTTGACTAAACACTTGAAAATTCATACAGGTGAGAAACGTGGAAAAAGTTTTACAAGAGAAGGTAATTTAACAGTTCACCTGAGAACTCACACGGGTGAGAAGCCTTTCGAATGTCTGTCCTGTGGAAAAAGGTTCAATATCAAATCTAGTATTGATAGGCATATCAGGATTCACACAGGTGAGAGGCCTTTCTCTTGTACGATTTGTGGCAAACGTTTCAATGAAAAGGGTCATTTGACTAGTCACATAAGGCGTCACACGGATGAAAGACCTTTTCCCTGTAATATCTGTGGAAAAACTTTCATATCAAAACAGTCATTGGCTGAACACATGACAGTTCACACAGGTGAGAAGCCCTTTCTGTGCAAGATATGTGGAAAAAGGTTAATTCGAAAAGCCCGATTAATAGAGCACATAAGAACTCACACTGGTGAGAAGCCTTTCGAATGTCTGTCTTGTGGAAAAAGCTTCACTTCAAAATCTTACCTTGATAGGCATGTCAGGGTTCACACAGGCGAGAAGAATTTCAGATGTCTGTCCTGTGGAAAAAGCTTCACTTCAAAGACTTACCTTGATAGGCATTTCAGGACTCACACAGGCGAGAAGCCGTTCTCTTGTGCGATTTGTGGCAAAGGTTTAACTAAAAAGTCTGGTTTGATTTATCACATAAGGATTCACACAGATGAAAGACCCTTTCCCTGTAACTCATGTGAAAAATCTTTCAGATCAAGAGAGACATTGAATAAACACATGAGAGCTCACACAGGTTAGAAGCCTTTTGTTGTGTATGAGCTGTGAAAAAAGGTTTATTCATAAATGCCAATAAATGGAAGATATAATAATTCACACAGGTGAGAAGCCTTTTAAATGTCCTGTCAAAAAAGGTTGACTACAAAATATTTTCAGTTGCATTTGTAGAGAGTTGACATGAAAAGCTTTGTTGAAATAATACCCCCCGATTTTTGATTAGAATTATGAACTAGTCTTAACTGCTCTACTATTTCTTTTTATATATTGTGTACATTCAACTTTTTATCAGTAGAGGGCACTGTGCCACAGAGGATGTAGTTTCTGGCTCTGGGCATGCGCAGCTCAAAATAAACGAGCCCGGGCCTGGGCAACACGCTAATCGCTGTCTCCTCTGTGATTCACAGGAATGATAAAATGCAACTTTTATGAGCTCAAAACTGATTTAAAACGTTATGTAAATATGTTGAGATTATTTTTTTTTTTTTTTAGTGTTGATACGTTTAATTTGGACAGTTTTATAGTTAGTTTTTGTCTATGTTCAGTAGATGGTATGTTTTCTGTGGTGTTAGAGCATTTTACATGTATTTAACTGACAGTCACTGCTGTTGCGCCTGTATTTAAATACTGTTACAATGTTACCCCATCAGTAATATTTAGTTTTAATAAAATTTGTGATCAATGTGTTGTTGTTTTTTTCATAACGTTCATAATTACCATTTGCGAGTTGATGTTATGCTTTTGTCTGGTTTTAATTTAGGATCAGATTTTCTTTTGTAAATAACTGTTTTATTTGTTATTTATTTTCTGTTTTAAAAAAAGGTGATTCTTTTCGCTATTTTATTTGTGCAGAATTTATTTTCTTTCTCCGTATATGCACTCAAGACATTATTGATTGTATTTATGTAGGAATTGTGTTTTTTCTTGAAAATGCAGCTTAGAATAAACGAGCTCTGGCCTGCGCAACATGGTAATCACATCCTCTATGTGATTCACACTAGCTGTGTTTCCATTACCCTTAAAATTACGCAAATTAAAATTACGAAAATACATTTGCTTAATGGAAACACGTCATTTTTGGGGGAAAAAAAAAAAAAAAAAAAAATCTCCTTTTTTGAGAAAAAGTTCTGCCGCTTGGATGAGGTGGTTTTTTTGGCCGTATCAAATTTGGTTTATTTCGCAAAACTGCACTGGAAACATTTTTTCGCATCACACAAGTCACATGATCAACACCCAGATGTTGCCACTGACGCAAACCACGAAGAAGATGACAACAGGAAGTAGTTGGAGGATCATGGTGCGGCATGTTTTTTAATAACTTATCTCGTGAACAAGCTTCACATGTGATTTTAATTTCATTTCTTATTTTATGGAAACACTGCTGTTGCGAAATTGTGTTGTTGTTTTTTTCGACATTAGCAGAAAATCAACAACAATAAGCGCACCTTGTAATGGAAACTTAGCTAACGTACTGGCTGCTGCAGGGGATTAATTGTGTTTTTGTGTAGTTCCTGTCAGTGTAATGTTCCAGTAAATTATGACCTGGAAAGAATGTGTTTGTGTGATAATAGCAGGTCACCCTGGCCTGAAATGTCAGGCAGGAATCCAGATTTGAAGAGATATGGAAATAACCATTGCAAAAGTGCTGTAGACAGGCATGTAGCTAAGTCTGAAAGCTCCCAGCTGTGGATGATTCCTGGAAACGGCCATAGAACTCCAGTTTAAAGCCAGCTAAGAAATCTGCGTTGGCTAAAGAAAGGGACGTCATTGGTTAAAACATCCGGATAGACACTAGTAGATATGAAATCCTATAAAAGGTCTTGTAACCAGTAAAAAGTAAGAGATTTGGGGATTTTCTGTACTTGTGAAATGTGATTTTTGTTTTTCCTGAGTTTGCCACTTTTCATCCCCTACACTGTACAGTGCTCTTCAGCCTGTGTGCCACTTGCTGCTAGCCCAGATTCCTCTAGATCTGGTGCCGGTAACACATTTAATTAGCTGTATGAATGACTATGCAAAAAAAGGAAAAAAAAAAAAAGGATTTCAGCAAAAAATCTGAATTGAGAATTAAGACCTTCTTTGTGAACATAGCCTTATAAAAAAACAACTTGGCCAGCACTATGGAGAAATGTCTCTTCAACCCTAGCAACAAAGAGAAAGCAACAGCAGACTGAGGTCAAAAGAAGTGAAAACAGCTCATCTAAAACACAGGAATTCTACTAAAAAAAAAAATTGCTTCACTTCCACAAGATTCTGAGTCCCTGAAGGGAAGCTTAACTAAACACCAGTGATAAGATTGAGATTCAAGCAGTCCCCCCAAAACCAGACAAAAGTTTAGTCAGTTGAACGGAGGAGATTGGATTGAAGTGTGAGAGCTGCTGACTGGAGTTGAAGGGAGACAAATTTGGAGGGACTGTGTGAGCAGTGGAGAGATCAAGGGAACTATAAATGTGATCAATTTTGAATGGTACATGGATAAACAGGATCTACACATTTCTAAATTAAAAACTGTTTAGCAGTTTTTGTAATATTTTAATTTTCAGACTTGGGGATTTCACTGGATGTGAGCAGTAATCATTAAGATTGGATATAAACATTAAAATACATCACTGGGTCGAGTTAGTTAAATATACAAGTTTCACAATTTAAACTGAATTAATCACCATTTGATATAAATTTTTTGAAAAGCACGTCTAATAAATGGAATGCAAATCTGAAATACTGACTTCGTCCAGACTATGGCAGCAATACAATGTATTGCGTACCAAGAAGAAGAAGAAGAAGAAGAAGAAGAAGAAGAAGAAGAACTTCCGGATAGAGTAATGTTATGCTAACAGCGTTTGGTTTCCGCCTGTTTGGAGTCATTTTAGAGCGTCTGATTTCCTGTGGCCTGGATATGTGTTTGCAGTAAGAAAGTCTTCAGTTTAGCTTCAACGACAGTTTATCACCGAGCAATTAACTCCTGCTGAAGAAACCGTCAAAGAGATGGATGATCAGCGCAGACTGCTAGATTTCACCCGGACACCCCAGATCATCCTAAACCGAATAGGTATGAAACACCTGCGATGATAACGTTTTACTGAAGATACAAATTGCGGCTTTCAAGCGTTAACTTTGGAAGATTTATGAGCGGAGATTAGGCAAAATGAAGCTGAAGTTGGCTTCCGGTTGTAGCTTCCACTGCGAGAAACGGCTAAAGGGCGAGTCCACCTAATTTATTCCTACCTTCAGCATCTTTAATCTGATATAATTTGAAAACTACAAAACTTAGACTCTTGAAACCTGGGCTAGGTTGTTCTAGATTAATCTCAGAATCCTTCAAAGTTGTTTTGCGTTAACGGTCCTATTGCTGCTTTTTTTCCCCCCATCTGGTTCAAACTAAAACTGACCTAGAAAACAGGTATAATATTTAGAGTTTTCAAATGTGATTTTTCTACGCTAAAAGCAACCCTGAATTACATACGTCACAAATAAATAATTAAAAATCTTCTTCCAAACAGCCTAACATTTAAGTGGCATTTTATTCAGTAATTGAAAACATTTAATTTTAATTTCTACTAACATGATCCATAATCTCAGACCCTGCTTCTCCTCACCTACCCCTATCCTGAGCTATCATCTGGGTGCTGACAGGACCCCCTGACCTTACAAAAAAAAAGCTGTTATTTACACAGTTGCAACCACAAAAACGTTTCTGTTGTTTTTAGTACATTTGTCTCAAAAGCAAAACTTACATTTAATTCCACTGTGCATGAAAATTCTTCGTAGGTATACAGTTTTAATGAGCGATTAACAAAATGCAGAACTTTAATTCTGGACAAAGCAAAAGTTTAAGACAGATGAGAAAAAAATAACTATATATAGATCACACCAGTGAAACATATCAGGGTTAGTAATTTTGCGAAGTTTAATAAGGATCTGTGTTTTGTTTTTTTTTGTTTGAATTACATCAAATGAAATTGAGACTGGATGCTCTTAATGTTGAATAGTTTATTCTTCATTTATACTTAAACAGAACAGCATGAAAAAAAATCAGCCTAAACAGTACCAATAACCAATAACATTTGGTTATTTTGGAATGTTTTCATATTTTTAGGGCAAACTAGCAAATTCAGAGCAATTTCTGAATTTTGGTTAAAACATGCCTCTTCTCCTTTTGACTGAGCTGCAAGTTTGCTTCCTTTAAACCAGCTCTTTTGGTCCCCCCCTGTGTGCTCGCTGACCTGCTGTATTTGTAGCCCCTTCCCTTTAGTGAAAAACGGCTCCAGCTTCAAAGAGCTGAAACGGTCGCTCATGACCCATCACTCGCTGCTAGCTCTGTCCCCCTCCAACCTCATCCTCCTTTTCTGAGTGCACCTGTGAGGTTAACTAGCTAAAATTTGCTACTGAAAGAATGGGACTAGTTGCTGTTTGACTACGGTTTGGATTTAGCATTCTGAGAAAAACATATCAAGGTAAGAACATTTTTAGATTCTGTTTTTCAAAGGTGAGTGATAACTGTGTATTGTTTTTTTTTGTTGTTGTTGTTTTGTTTTTTTTTCTGCTGCTGCTGGCTGATTGAATCCAGGCTTTGACATGCTGCTTATGTTGGTTGAAACCGTGTGGCGATTAGCAGGGTGGGAGTGAAAATACTCCTCCAGTACTGGCCAGGGCTTAGGGCTCAGGGTTAACTGTGCAATGGCTGAAAAGCTATTTAGAAAACACAAAGCTTAGATTGGCTTTTGATTGTAACCAAGGTAGTTATCCCCTCCAGACAGAGACGTGTTGTACAAACTTCCTCTGCGAACATCTGTTTCCCCTGTTGGGCGTACACACTGCAGCCAGACAGTCTTCACAGCACTTCTGATCAATTTTTGAAATATTCCACCCAAAATTGACTCGTAACTTAAGGATGACATTATATACTTCGAGTGTTGACTACGCTGCCTTGAGACGCCTCCTGGTGCCGTGGTAAAATAAAATGTTGGATGGAATTGGTTTGTTGTTAATGCTGCTATTATGCTGCTAACAGTCTAATGGATTTCTGTGGGTTAGTCCATAGTGAGATGGTTAAACACTAAGGTGACCAGACTTCCCTAGCTAAAGCTATCCCTGGAAATGTCTCAGTTTAGCTTTTTATAAATGAGAAAAATATGTTGTGTGTAGTCTGCTATTATGGTAATTGGTTGTAAAAAGCATAAGTGAGCATGTTGTACGCGTTAACAGCTGTTACGGTAGCTGCGAGCACTGCTGAGCAGAGCGCTGCCTTTAAATGCGGACGGTGGCTAACTCTGTTTGTAATTGAACATAATGATTGATTGTTATGTATCATTAGTTGCTTTAAAAAAAAGATTAAATTTGAATTAATCTCAGCCCTTATGCTCTGTTCCTTGCTTTGAGGGTCTGTGATCAGGTCCCAACCAAGATAAAGATTATGGGTTTTTACAACAAATAGAAAGCCTTTCTCTTGTGTTTGTTTGCCTTTCCAGACCACCTGCTGGGTCATGTTTGGAAAGAGGAGGATTTCTCTGACTGATTTCTATTTAAATATAATTTCGTATTCATATTTAGCTAATTTTAAGACTGGATGTTTTTTAAAGCATCTTTATATGAATGAAATGATTGAAGTGAATTGTTTTCACCTACAATAGACAGTCTTTCTCCTGTGTTTGTTTGCCTTTCCAGACCACCTACTGGATCATGTTTGGAGAGAGGAGGTTTTCTCTGACCAGCAGCTCTGTAAACAGGAGAAGGATCCCAGTTTGGACCAGGAGAAACCAGAACCTCTTCAGATGAAAGAAGGGCAGCAAGAACCAGAACATCCCTGGACTAAAGAGGAACCATTGGAGCTCTGCATAGGTGAGTATGAAGAGCAGCTTGAACTGAAGCAGGAGTCTGAAGATACATTCATGGTGTCTCCTACTGATGAAGAAAAGATCCACATTAAACCAGAACCAATCAGGAACCAAATCGTCTCTCAGGACTTTAATGAAACTGAGAATCAGGATCAAGAAGGAAACCATCATAACGACTCAGGATCAGAGCGAGAAAAGGAGCCGAAACCAAATAAGAGATGTCAGAAAACCATGAAGCGTAACAACTGTGTTGACAATTCAAAACCCAAAAGGAGCAAGAAAGCTCACGCAGAAAACTTTCTGCATTCTTGTGAAATATGTGGTGATTTTTTTGCTCAAATTAGTAACTTGACCAAACACTTGAAAATTCACAAGAAGGGTTTTCTTTGTACGACATGTGGAAAAAGTTTTACAAGAAAAGGAAGTTTAACAGTTCACTTGAGAACTCACACAGGCGAGAAGCCTTTTTTATGTACATCATGTGGAAAAAGCTTTACAAGAAAAGGCAGTTTAACAGCTCACATAAGAATTCACACAGGTGAGAAGCCTTTCGAATGTCTGTCTTGTGGAAAAAGCTTCTCTAAAAAATATTACCTTTACAAGCATGTCAGGATTCACACAGGTGAGAAGCCTTTCAAATGTCTATCCTGTGGAAAAGGCTTCATTACAAAATTTTACCTTGATAGGCACATCAGGATTCACAAAGGTGAGAGGCCTTTCTCTTGTACGCTTTGTGGCAAAGGTTTTAGAGTAAAAAGTGATTTGACTGATCACATGAAGTTTCACACAGATGAAAGGCCCTTTCTCTGTAATACCTGTGAAAAAACTTTCAAATCAAAACGTTCCTTGACTGAACACATAAGAATTCACACAGGTGTGAAGCCCTTTCTATGCAAGTTCTGTGGAAAAAGGTTTGTTCGAGAAGACCGATTAATGGACCACATAAGAATTCACACTGGTGAGAAACCTTTTGAATGTCTATCCTGTGGAAAAAGCTTCACTACAAAATCTTACCTTGATAGGCATGTCAGGATTCACACAGGTGAGAGGCCTTTCGAATGTTTGTCCTGTGGAAAAAGCTTCACTACAAAATCTTACCTCGATAGGCACGTCAGGATTCACACAGGTGAGAGACCTTTTTTTTGTACGCTTTGTGGCAAAGGTTTCAGATTAAAAAATAATTTGACTAATCACATGAAGTTACACACAGATGAAAGGCCCTTTCCCTGTAATATCTGTGAAAAAACTTTCAAATCAAAACAGTCATTGACTGAACACATAAGAATTCACACAGGTGAGAAGCCTTTCAAATGTCTGTCTTGTGGAAAGAACTTCACTAGAAAATCTGTCCTTCGTAAACACGTCAGAATTCACACAGGAGAGAGGCCTTTCTCTTGATTCATCACATGAGGATTCACACAGATGAAAAGCTCTTTCCTTGTAATTTCCTTGTAATTTATGTGAAAAATCTTTCAGATCAAGAGGGACATTGAATAAACACGAGAGCTCACACTGCTTAGAAGTCTTTTGTTGTGTGACTTGTGGAGAAAGGTTCATTTGAAAATTCCTATTAATGAATGACATAAGAATTCACACATGAGAAGCCTTTTAAATGTCCTGTCAAAAGAGGTTCACTGAAATTTTTTCAGTCGCATTTAATTAGTAGTTTAAACGACTATTCAAAAAAAAAAAAATTGGACTTCAGCAAAAAATCAGAATTGAGAATAAAGATCTTTTTTTATGAAAATAGCCTCAGAAAAAACAACTTGGCCAGCACTATGGAGAAATGTCTTCAACCCCAGCACCAAGAAGAAAGTAACTGGAGACTGGTGTCAAAACAGCAAATCTAAAACCTCAGGAATACTACTAAAAAAAGATTTGCAGGACTTCCACAAGAATCTGAGTACCTGAAGGAAAGCTTAACTTCAAACATCAGTGAAAACTGCTGTTCCTTGTGAAACAGCCATGAGAATGCTAAAGCTGAATGAACGCACCAGAAGATGCTGCAGGAAGCTGAAGAGACCAGAAGAGAGACAAAGCAGAAGCGGGCTAAAGAAAGATAACGAGCTGAAGAAAGCAATAGAGAGGAAGAGAGAGACAAAACTGAACAGAGTCAGACCTGAACAGAGAAACGGACCTGAAAAGAGAGATGGAGCTGAACAGCACGCACCGAAAAGAAAAATGCATCTGAAAAGAGAGACAGAGCTTAAGAAAGAGAGACAGAGCTGAACAACGGAGCTGAAAGGAGAGACAGAGCAGAACAGAAAGACAGAGCTGCACAAAGACAAATTTAAACAGAGAGACAGAGTTGAATTGAGGGACAGAGCTGAACAAACCTGAAGACAGACCAACCAAAGGACAGCTGAAGACAGCTGCAGACAAAAAGACCAGAAGAGAGCTGAAGACAGAAAGATCGCAAGACGGCTGAAGACAGACAGACAGACCACGAGACAGCTAAAGACAGACAGATCAGACGAAAGGTAAAGATTAGAAATAAAATTAGATTAGAAGAGAGAAACACAGGGAAAAGAGGAAGAGGTGTGACATGCCTGCACTCTGGAAATGTTTGAAAGAAAATATTGAGATCTACAGCAATGACACTTATGTTTTCTTAAAGCAGACGCCCGTGGCTACGGTTTGATTCATAAATTATTTCTGTGGAGTGAATTATGTACGAACAGCAACATTTTGTTTGTGAAAAAGCAAACTTGAAAAGCGTCAGCTACTAGAGTCTGCACTCTAGCAACTGATGTCAGTTAAAGAATTCCACCATTGGATTACATTGTAAAACTGAAAAGGGCTAGAAATTAGCATAATACTTAAATTGTGATTTTAGAGAAATCATAAGAGATATCAAAAAGCTGAATCATTTGAAAATAGCTTAATGCCTTGTGACTTGTTTAAAAGTTGAATGGAGTTTCTAGGTTGAAGTAGGCAGAAGTAGTAAGCTGTCAATGAGTACAAAGTTTTGCAGAATTTGGTAGAATGTTTGAGATTTTCCATTAACTATTTTAAAAATTATAATAGCTGAAATTACCAAAATACATAGCAGAACTCTCCAGAAGAAGCTGAACGTTTTGATATATGAATTGCTTAAATTGATTGAAGTATGCGGAAGTAGTTACGAACCAAAAAATGTACAGAGGATCTTAAGAAGTGACTATGAGGTAAGATTGGGCTTTAGGCAGTTTCCCCCTAAAAAGAGCCAGCCACCAGGCCACAAAACCTTATAGTGGGCAATAGAGCTGTGAATGTGATTAAATGCTTTTGCCGTTAGAAAAGCACCAAAATACTTAGTTTTGTCAATGATCTGATATCTCAGAGAAAATAATTACAATTATGGATGAGCACTGAAATGTAGAAAACCTTACCAAACACACAGGAGCGTTTGTTAAACAACCAAAGCTATCAGAAATCTTGAGGGTTGTTATTGGTTATTTATCCAAGCGAATGCAGGGTTTACAAGGACTTCTGGAAAGTCCTGAAATGTCTGGAAGAATGTGGAAATTGTTAAATTATACATGCTGTTGAGTGTGGAAATCTGAATGTGGGGTGGGTCTTTATTTGTAGGACAAATGTCTAATTATAATTAAAGTGAGAGGGAAGAGGTTTGGATATTGATTTTTGTTTTTTGAAATGTTTTATCTTTAATTTGTGAAATCAAACCTTGACTTTAATATTTTGGGTTTTAATTTAGTGAATGCGCACTCACCTAAAAATAAAGGAATGGGTCATTTTGGTACCTGTCTTATGCTGTAGAATCTGTTTTATTTTTCTATAGAACTTCTCACCCATGTTAACATACAGTACCTCTCTTGTGAAACACATATCATCACTGTTTATCAAATAAACTAGGTTTAACTGATTGGAAATTGTTTGAGTTTGCATTTATCTAGAAGTTATAAGGGTTTGTTTTATCACTGCAACCTCTTTTATGCTACAAATCATCTCTCATCCAAAGATCTTTGTTTCAATTCTACAATGTCTTTTTTTCCATCATTATAAATCAGGGGTCCCCAACTAAAATAGCAAGAGGTCAACTACCTCCATCATCCAAACAATCTGAGGTCTGAACATTTTTAATCAGCCATCAAAACTTATTCTTATATTTCATTTTTGTTTAACATTTAATTAAAAATACAGATTTTATGTTTTAGCTACTGATCAATTATTCATATGCCCATGAAATCATCTGCTGAACTGAAAAATGCAATCCAATTTAAATACCAGTATTAAACTAGAGAGAAAAAAAAAAGATATTATGCAATAATCTCGTAGTGAACAATCGTATTCTCACTGTTGGGCCCTTATGACTGTCATCAGCCATGTATCTTGCTCATAATGTCCCCTCTGTTCATTTATCCTCCTTGTCCTTCCATCAGATGCAGGTGGATAGCTTTGGTTGAAGTATGTTTAGTTTCATAATGTCTCTTTAGATTTTCACTCTTTGAGTCCAACTGACTCAGAACATATGTGGCAGACTGGCCTTACACCCGACCAGGGATCGTGTTAACCGAATATTTTCCGTATTTGATAGCGTTTTTTAACCAGTGACAGAAAAATCTGAAGGCATTTTAGGAGATTACGCCTGACTGCTTTGTGCAGATTCGCAGACATTTTCAACTTTATGCACAGTGTACATCACAGAAGTAACTAAAATCAATTAAAGGGGCAGTATTATGTGTTTTTCAGGCACATAGAATCATTTTATTGCACAATCAAGTAACTATGTTACCTTCAGTTGTTACAGAAATGCTGTATATATCAAGTATGACTTAAAAGAAATTTGACTGTCATTTAATGCCTTGAAATTGTGCCTCTGTCTCTTAAAAACATTCTGCACTTTCTGACACTACGCCTTCAGTAAGTTGTCACAACAGCTAACCCATCAACGTTTTACCGGCGTTGCACTGAGAAGTAGCTCCTATAATGAGCCCAGCAGGTGCGCAGTTCCACCAGGTGTTTGCTAATTGCTACTGGCTAGTCTGAAGTCGCTGAGTGGGGAAGTCGTGGGGGAGGGGCACTCTGAGTGCTTTCAGATTTGGACTCTGGTCCAAATGTAACTTTTAACTTAGCAACCCGTGTTAAAGTACCCCCAAGATGTTGCTGACCTGCATAGCTGCCTGTCGCACCTGTTCAAAGCACTGCTAAAGTGAAAAACACTCAGGTTCATTAGGAATCTTGTTCAAGAGGAGAGCAGAGTATCAGCTCTGACTTAGAGGGTTAAAAACATATCTTTTATACTGGAGGATAGAAGAGATGTAATAATATTTACAAGACAAACTGTGAGAACTAGTTTCCCAACAGGCTGCTGTGAGACTATTTACCTAAACCTTGCAGCTGCAGAGATCAGCTCTGACAGGCAACCTTTAAATTGAGATAGCAGAGAAGCCTATATAACACACAGTGCTCATAAGCATAATTGATAAAAAGACATACTATAAACCATGAAATCAGACAGTCATATAAAATTTTAGCGCAAGACAAAAAAACCCCAAAACGCTCTTCAGCAGGGCCACAGGTTGAGCAAATCCATACTACACTATCCATGCAAAAGGAACCCCTCCTAAGCAGCTATTAAGTGCATATGTTAAATGGTACATGGGTAAACAGAATCTACACATATACGTCTCTATATGAAAAATCCTTCATCAGTTCTATGTAATTTTCAGCTAAATTTGGGGTTTTCACCCCTCATAGTCAAAATTGATTATAAACATTTAAATGCGTCGCTGTCTAGTTAAACAATATACCAGTTTCACAATTTAATCTAAAATAATCACCGTTTGATATTAAACTTTTGTGAGAACACGTCTAAGGGAACGTAATTATGAATAACTCACTCCATCCAGAAGGTGGCAGCAACACGATGTATTGTCTGCAAAGAAGAAGAATTTTGTGACGCTAGCAGTGTTAGCTTTCTGTCCTATTTGAGTCCTAGAGAGTCTGATCACTTGTGGGCTGAATATGTGAGTGTTAGCAGTAAAAATGTTTTCAGTCCAGTTTCAACAAGGTTATCAACGAGCAGTTAACTCCTGCTGAAGAAACATTCCCGAGTTTAAAGAAGCCTTCAAGTCTGAGGAAAAGATGGATGATCAGCGCAGACTGTTTGATTTCACCCGCACACCCCAGATCATTTTACACCGAATAGGTATGAAACACCTGCGATGATAACGTTTTACGGAAGATACAGATTGCGGTTTAAAAGCGTTAATTTTGGAAGATTTATAAGAGGAGATTAGGCAAAACGAAGATGAAGTTGGGTTCCGATTGAAGCTTCCACTTTGAGAAACGGTCAAAGGATGAGTCCAGCTAATTTGTTACTACCTTGAGCATCTTTAATCTGCATTAATTTGAAAGCTACAAAATTTAGACTCTTGAAACCTGGACTAGATTGTTCTAGATCTCAGAATCATTCAAACCTGTTTTGTGATTTTGAGAAAGTTCAGTAAAGCTCTGTACTGCTGCTGTTTTTTCATCTGGTTCAAACTAAAACTGACCTAGGAAACGGGTATAATATTTAGTCTTCAAATCTGATTATGATAAAAACATCCCGAAATGACATGATTCACAAATGAATAATTAAAAAGCTACTTTCAAAGAGTCTAATATTTATGCTGCATTTAATTAAAAATACTGGAAACATTTCATTTTAATTTCCACTAACATGATCCATCATTTCAGACCCTGCTTCTCCTCACCTATTCCTACCCTACTCTCTGTGTGTTGACAGGACCCCTCATTTAAATCTGTGATTTACACAGTCGCAACCACAAAAAAACTTTTGTATCTTTGTCTCCATAAAATGTTACCTGGACTTACTTTTTAGTCCATTGTGTATAAAAATTCCTCATAGGTATATTACAGTTTAATTAACGATGAGCAAAATGCAGATAATCTTTTAATTCTGGGCAAAGCAGTTTCAAAAGTTCAAGCCAGATGAGAAATAAATGAAGAGTTTGTCAAGTTCGTTGTAAATTGGAGAACTGTAGAGGAAAGCCTTAAGGTAAAGCATCCTTTAGGTTCATTTTTTTTCCTGCATAATCCTTTGGATGTACTGTTAATCTTTTGAGAGTTTGTTTTTCTCATAATGTATTCCTGAATAAATTAAAATTGATAGTTAAAGAGGTATGAAAATGTGTTTTCCACCTTACAGATTTCTTGTTTTTCCTTTTTTTTTTTTTTAACACAGAAATGTTTCAGATGATCAACTAAGTTTTAAACACATTAGTTCTGGAGCAGAACAATGCACAAAAGCAACACCACCTCTAATTACCTTGAACAAGCCTCATGATTTAAGAAGCAAAACTAAAATAAAACAAACCTGAGTCAAATAATCAGTTCATCAGTACAACTCCAGAGAACTTGACTGCATACAAAATTCAGCCCTTTGATTCAGGCTTGTTGGACCAAGGACACATCTAAAAGTTGCAGGATACCGCCCCTTGAGGACTGGGGTTACAGACCACTGCTTTAAGAGCTTAAATTAATTCTAATTGTCATTGAAATGATTTTTTTTTTTTTTTTTTTTTGACTTTGTAGAGATTTTAAACTTCATCAGATTACAAGGTAAACATTTTTCTACACAGCTTATTGGACTGAAATGTGTTCAGATTAAAATTGTGTTTCATATTTAGCTACGTTTAGGGCTGAATACTTTTCAAAGCATTTTCAAACACATGGGATGAACTTAAGTAGCACTTTTCCCAGTCATACTGAAAGCGTTTTACACTAGAGCTACATTCACCCATTTGCACACATGAACGCATGCACATCAATCGGTAGCCAACTTAGTTAAGTGCCTTGCCCAGGGCCACATCTAGATTTGACAGGATGACGCTAGAGTTAAACCTACAACCTCCCAACTTCAAGATGTCTACCCGCTGACCCAAGTGAAGTGTTTTATTTAACTCTACAATACAAAACCTTTCTCCTGTGTTTGCCTTTCCAGACCACCTACTGGATTTTGTTCGGAAAGATGAGGAGGAGGTTTTCTCTGACCAGCAGCTCTGTAAACAGGAGAGGGATCCCAGTTTGGTCCTGGAGGAACCAGAACCTCTTCAGATGAAAGAAGAGCAGCAAGAACCAGAACATCCCTGGACTAAAGAGGAACCATTGGAGCTCTGCATAGGTGAGCATGAAGAGCAGCTTGAACTGAAGCAGGAGACTGAAGATACATCTATGGTGACTCCTGTTAATGAAGAAAAGATCCACATTAAACCAGAACCAGTCAGGAACCAAGTCGTCTCTCAGGACTTTAATGAAACTGAGAATCAGGATCAAGAAGGAAACCATCATAAAGACTCAGAATCAGAGCGAGAAAAAGGGCTGAAACCAAATAAGAGATGTCAGAAAACCATGAAGCGTAACAACTGTGTTAACAATTCAAAAAACAAAAGTTGCAAGAAAACTGACACAGAAAACAATCTGTATTCTTTTCAGATTTGTGGAGATTTTTTAATTCAAAATAGTAACTTAACTCAACACTTGAAAAGTCACACAGGTGATGAATGCTTTCCATGTCTGACATGTGGAAAAAGTTTTATAAAAAAAGGAGATTTAACAGATCACATGAGAATTCACACAGGTGAGAGGCCATTCAAATGTTGGCTCTGTAGAAAAAGCTTCACTACAAAATCTGTTCTTGATTCTCATGTTAGAACTCACACAGATGAGAAGCCTTTTTCTTGTACCATTTGTGGCAAAGGTTTTAGTCGAAAATATACTTTGACTAATCACATGAGGGTTCACACAGATGAAAGGCATTTTCCCTGTAATACCTGTAAAAAAACTTACATATCAAAAGATTCATTGAATGAACACATGAGAGTTCACACAGGTGAGAATCCCTTTTTGTGTGGGATCTGCGCAAAAGCTTTCCACCAAAGCAGTAGCTTAAAAACTCACTTAATGACTCACACAAAAGAGACTCCTTTTCAGTGTACGACATGTGGAAAGAGTTATAAAGAAAAAGTACATTTCAATATTCACATGAGAACTCACACAGATGGGAAGCTTTGTTCTTTCTGTGGAAAAACTTTCACAACTAAGTCTAATTTTGAAAGACACCTCAGAATTCACACAAGTGAGAAGCCTTTCTCTTGTACGATTTGTGGCAAAGGCTTTGTTCAGAAAGGGCATCTGGCTTATCACATGACGCATCACACAGATGAAAGACCTTTTCCCTGTAATACCTGTGAAAAATCTTTTAAAAGGAAAGATGCATTGAATAGACATATGAGAGTTCACACAGGTGAGACACCCTTTTTGTGCAATACCTGTGGTAAAGCATTCTGCCACAGCAATAGCTTAAAAGCTCACTTCCTAACTCACAAATGAGAAGCCTTTTGATTGTGTGAAGTGTGGATAAAGTTAAGAGAAAACACTCACACTGGTGGCGAGCAGGGCCAGCGTTAGCCTTTATTTGGTGGTAGAAAATAGAGACTCACAAAGGCAACAGATTTTAGGTGGGATTAAAATGAGGAAACGGAGTATAAAGGACAATAAATGAAGTGTAACAGTGGGGAGGGTAATACAGAACTAGGACTTATCCCATTAAGTGCTGCCGAGTGTCAGAAAACTTGGTCTCAATAGCAGGTCATGGGTCTTTTAACAGGATAATGACCCAAAACAGCTAAAGACACTCGAGAAAGGCTGAGAGCAAAACATTGGACCATTGGATCCTGAACTGGCCTTTCATCAGCCCTGATCTAAATCCTGTTGAAATCTGTGGAAGGAGCTGAATCAGGCCAAAGGCATCCTTCAGCCCTGAGACAATTGGAGCAGTTATGCTGCGTTCGAGTTACCTGGGAAGTCGTAACTCAGATCTGGGTTTGACGTCAGACCCAAGGTAACGGCGTTCTAGTTAAGAAGTTGGAATTTCAACATGGCGGCCCCACTGACATTGTTTTAAGTATCTCTTACAAACATTTTAAGCGTTACTGTCCATAAGCAAACACCACTTTTAATTTTTTTTCCGTTTAGAGTTGTAGGCGCTACATGTAACATTGATTTTAGACGCACTCTTACCTGTGTATCTTGTAAAATTAACATATTTCCCCCCACATATTACTACTGCTGATGCGAGGAGTGGCCATATTGAAACGCAATGTCAGCCATATCAGTCGTAATTGGGGGTAGTCGGAGTCGCTCCCAGTTTCCCAGTGGGAAATCCCACTTCAGAGGGCGTTCCAGCTGAGTTTTATGACTGGGAAGTTGGAATTTTCCACTTCTGAGGACAGCTTGAACGCAGCCTTAGTCCACAAGGAGTGGGACAAAATACCTGTGGACAGGTGCATAAGTCTTACAGAAAGGTTACAGAAATTGACTGATTGTAGTGAAACAAAATATTAAGCTATAGGTACCATCAATTTTGTCCTGGCCTGTTTCATGTGTTTGTTTTTTGAAATGATTCTATTGAACCACAATTCAAAAGTGGTGTCTGATTTTCATTGGTTAATTTTCAATAAATTTTTATTTATTATTTCTTTTGTCCATTTCAAGTTATTTCAGTGACCATTGTAGGCTGTTCGGTCATTAACAGAGGGGTAGTAACAATGTTTTCCACGATTGTAACTCCAAACTTCTAGTAGCTAAACTGCCTGAAGGCTGGAGGGACACAGAATGAGTTAAATTTACTGACTGAACGCCGGTGTCTTCAAAATTCACTGCTGGAACATCTCTCATTTTGTTTGGTTTTTTTTTAAAGTAGAAACAAGATTTATTTACTAATTTTCAAAATCACAAGTTTACATATCGAATGATTAGCATCGCTTTAAACAATGAGGAGAAAGTCCAGATGGTGATGTCATGGCTTTAGAAACTTCTGATTGGTTAACTGAGACATTTGAGTTAATTGGAGGTTCACCTGTGGATTGGCAGGAAGAGAACTGTGGAGCCGCACCATTCTGGTTCATCCTTGTGGAAAATTTCCAGATGCAAAAGGCGCAGTGTTCTTCTGTTTGAACAGTTATTCACTAGTATAGACATGATGGGAATGTTCAATTAAAGATCTTGTGAAGATGCTGGCTGAAGCTGGGAAGATCGTGTCGTCATCCATCGTGAAATGTGTCTTGTCCAAACAACGTTCTAAAATGTCACTCGGCATAGAGGAAGCCATTTATCCAAAAATAAATATAGAACTGGTCAAATTAGTTTGTAAATGCACATGGGGACAAAGACCTTCATTTTTGGAGACCTATCCCCTGATGGCCATGATGACCCTTGTTAGATTTGAAGAAAAAAGGGGAACGTTTGTAAGCCTCAAAACACCATCCTATCTGTGAAGTATGCATATCTGGTGTATTTCATATTGAAGCAACATCTAATGACATCAAACAGGAAGTTAAAGCTCAGGTCCAAATGGGTCTTCCAAATGAACAATAATCCTCAGCATTGAGTCAAAGTGGTTATAAAGTGACTTAAAGACAACAAAGTCAATGTTTTGGGGTGACCGTCAAAGTCCTGATCTCAGTTCTATGGAGAAGTTGTGGGCAGATATGAAAACGCATGTGAAAGCGAGTTGGCCTACAAACCTGAGTTCCACCAGTTCTGTCAGGAGGAATGGTGGAAGCTTTTGGAAGGAAAATGAAAAGATTTGACCCAAGTTTCAAAAGACAGTCATCCCTGATACTGCCCAAATGTATGCAAATATCTGAATTTGAAGAAAGAAAACGATCTCTAAAAAATGTTCTCTCCAAGTGTTCTGGTATTTAGCAAATAGAAATAATTTTGGTAATTCTAACTAAACCAAAACATGAGAAGTTTGGTCTGATTTTACTTCAGTCAGGAAAAAATGTTTCTTTACTCACTGTATGTAAACTTCTGGTTTCAACTGTACACACGCCGAATAAAAAGAAGATAGAAAGGGTGGTGTTTTTATAAAATCCAAAAAACAGCTGTTGAAATGAAGGAGTACAGAGAGGAGGAGGAGAGAAGAACGAAGCATTTAACGTTTCAAATTTGGGCACACTGGGTTAAACATCACTCTTCATTTTAGGTAAACATTGCAATGGAAAATGTGAGCACTGTGGAGATGACGAGACAATAGATCGTGTTATATTAAAGGGGCAGTAAGATGTGTTTTCAAGACACACAATCATTTTATAGCACTGTCAAGTAACTGTTACCTAAAGTTGTTACAGAAATTCTGTATACGGTATATTAAATGTGACCGAAAACAAATTTGACTTCATAATTTAACACTTAACGCCTTGAAATTGGACCTATGTCTCTGAGAAAGTTCTGGTCTATCTGAAACTCCGCCTCCAGGAAGTCACCACAACAACTAACCCTTTAACCACGTTTTTACCAGCATTTCATTGAGTAGTGGGTTGTATGATGAGCTCAGTAGATGCGCAGTTCCACCAGGTATTTGCTAATTGCTGCTGGCTAGTCTGAAAGAGCTGAGTGGGGAAGTCGAAAGGGAGGGGTGCTCTGTGAGACGAAAGCTTGGAAACTGCAGCTCTGAGGAGTAGCTTCGCCTTGGTCCCAGCTGACGCATTTTGCACAGCTGAATGGTTCCCACAAGATATTAAAAGATTTCTCAAACATGCATGAAAGAATCAAGGCAACACTCCAGGTATGTTTTTGATGAGGGAATAACATTATAACATTATGTAAACCTCAAAAAAGTAGATCTTACATAATTGTGCCCCTTTTTAAACTGTCAATTATGGGAGACAACAATTGATTCAAAATAGAAACATATTTTAAAAGAAACTAGATTTAATTGATTTACGTAGCAACAACGAATGAAATAATTATCAGGTGATATTTAATTATCTTACACTAATGCATCTTTATGATAGGATCTTAATCCAAAAGCGGCGTTGCGTTTCACCCTCCAGACCAAATGGTGGCGGTAATGACCTGATTCCTTGTGTACCAACCGCTAATAATAAGATAACTGTGATGCTAGCAGCGTTAGCTTTCCTTCTGCTTGGAGTCATTCGAGAGCGTCTGGTCCTATGTGGGCTGAATATGTGAGAGTTTGGAGTGAGAACGTCTTCAGTCCAGCTTCAACAAGAGTTGATCAACAAGCAGTTACCTGCTGCCGAAGAAACATTTACAGAGTTCAAAGAAACATTCAAGTCCGAGGAAGAGATGGATGATCAGCGCAGACTGCTGGATTTCTCCCGGACACCACGGATCATCTTACACCGAATAGGTATGAAACACCTGCGGTGATGAAAACGTTTTACTGAAGATACAGATTGCGGTTTTAAAGTGTTAATTTGGGAAGAATTATTAAAGGAAATTAGGCAAAACGAAGCTAAAGTTGGGTTCCGATTGTAGCTTCCACTTCGAGACGCAGCTAAAGGGTGATTCATTCACCTAATTCATTACTACCTTGAGCGTCTTTAATCTGCATTAATTTGAAAACTGCAAAATATTGACTCGTGAAACCTGGACTAGGTTGTTCTGGACTAATAGCGGAGTATTTCAAACCTAATTTCTGATTCGTGAAATATTTTTTGTATCTGGATCAAACTTGAACTGACCCAGCAAAAAATGACAAAATTTAAACAGTACAAACCATATTATTTTTGGTAAAAATCATGTCTCAATAGCATGCATTGCATATGAATTCTTAAAACGCTTGTTCCAAAAAACTTTTTACTCTGCATTTGATTAATGCTTATTAATTGATTGATTTTGATGATTTGAAGCATGTAAGTGGGATCAGAAAGCTGAAAGACGAAATCTGTAAGGGGCGAAGCACCTTTTCTCACCGCTTTGTACACTTACCACACTGGTTCTTGGGAGCTCAAAATTCAAGCAAAAAGGTAGATAGAATTATTGAAAGTAAATAAAAACACAAACTTGGGTGTGCACATACCGAGAAACACAACGAGACAAAATAATGAAATACAAGTCAGACCTGTTAGATGGCTTGACCATCTCAGTGAAATCTGGAGCATGGGGTCTTTAGACGAGATCAAATTCATAATAAATGTAAAGCTTTCTGCGGTAAGTTAGCTGCAGTGCTTTGTTCATTAATTTCACATTTCATTAATTAAATTCATTTATCAATTATTAGTGTTTTTTAAATTACGTAAATCAATGGAAAAACTAATGTTTTCTTTAGGTTGCAACTGTTCAAATAATGTGAGAATTATTCAGAGACATTAACAAAGAGTATAATAAAGTATATTAAATATAAAGCTAATAGAGTACAGGATGTTTGGAGAAAGCTTTTTAACAATTTGAATTTGTGAATCATTGTGATGTAATTCAGGTAAGAACAACTGTTACTGAAAAGTTCAAAAACATAGCCAGGGTTGAAGCAGTGGAACATCTTAAGCCTGATCAGATGGAGAATGATTAAAGTCAAGTGTTCTTTCTTTAACCCACAATAGAAAATCTTTCTCTTGTTTGCGTTTCCAGACCACCTACTGGATTTTGTTCGGAAAGATGAGGAGGAGGTTTTCTCTGACCAGCAGCTCTGTAAACAGGAGAGGGATCCCAGTTTGGACCTGGAGGAACCAGAACCTCTGCAGATGAAAGAAGAGCAGCAAGAACCAGAACATCCCTGGATTAAAGAGGAACCATTGGAGCTCTGCATAGGTGAGCATGAAGAGCAGCTTGAACTGAAGCAGGAGTCTGAAGATACATCTATGGTGACTCCTGTTAATGAAGAAAAGATCCACATTAAACCAGAACCAGTCAGGAACCAAGTCGTCTCTCAGGACTTTAATGAAACTGAGAATCAGGATCAAGAAGGAAACCATCATAAAGACTCAGGATCAGAGCGAGAAAAAGGGCTGAAACCAAATAAGAGATGTCAGAAAACCATGAAGCGTAACAACTGTGTTAACAATTCAAAAAACAAGAGAGACAAGAAAATTCTGTCAGAAAACTATTTGTCTTCTGATAAATTATGCGGGGAGGTTTTTACTCAAAGTAACTTGACTCAACACTTGAAAACTCACACAGGTGAGAAGCATTTCAAATGTCTGTTCTGTGGAAAAAGCTTCACTACAAAACCTAATCTTAAAAGGCATGTCAGAGTTCACACAGGTGAGAAACCTTTCTCTTGCTCAATTTGTGGCAAGGGTTGTACTCAAAAAAGCAATTTGATTTCTCACATGAGGCTTCATACAGATGAAAGGCCTTTTCCCTGTAATGCCTGTGAAAAAACTTTCAGGTCAAAAAGTTTATTGAATCAACACATGAAAACTCACACAGGTGAGAAGCCCTTTTTGTGTGTGACATGTGGAAAAGCATTCAGCTTCAACCAGAACTTAAAAAATCATTTAATGACTCACACAAACAAAAGATCTTTTCAATGTGTGACATGTGGAAAAAGTTTTTTAAAACGAATACATTTAACAGTTCACATAAGAACCCACACAGGTGAGAAACCTTTCTCTTGTACTATTTGTGGCAAACTATTTAGTCGGAAAAGATATTTGACGACTCACATGATGATTCATACAGGTGAAAGGCCTTTTCCCTGTAATGGCTGTGAAAAAACATTCAGGTCAAAGGATTTATTAAATCAACACATGAAAACTCACACAGGTGAAAAGCCTTTCAAATGTCTTTCCTGTGGAAAAAGCTTCCTTAAAAAAACTGATTTTGAGAGACATGTCAGGATTCACACAGGTGAGAAACCTTTCTCTTGTACGATTTGTGGCAAAGGATTTACACAAAACGGTAATTTGAATTTTCACATGAATCTTCACACAGATGAAAGGCCTTTTCCCTGTAATACTTGTGAAAAATCTTTCAGGTCAAAAGGTTTATTGAATCAACACATGAGATTTCACACAGGTGAGAAGCCCTTTTTGTGTGAGATCTGTGGAAAAGCATTCCGCCACAGCAGCCACTTAAAAACTCACTTCATGGCTCACACAAATTAAAATCCTTTTCCTTGTATTGTGTAAATGACCGATAAGGTCAAAAGCATTTACACAAATTTAAATAATTGTAAAATGCTTGTTTATTTAAAGATGTAGTAACTTTTTAAAAGATTTTTTTTTTTTTTACATATTTGTTAAAACTGTCTCTATGTTGTGACAGTATAATAGGAAACAGAGAATCAGTGAAAAAACTGAGCTCCTCTGCCTTCTTGCAGTGCTAACTGCAGAAATACACCACTTGGTCAGAAACAACCAATTAGAGTAAGGAGCAGGGTCTTAGCGCTGTCAATGATTCTCATGTACGCGCTGCTCACACACTCCCCCTTGCTCTCTGCGACACTACAGCTGGTTCTCCACAACAGAGCCTGACATGAATGCTAAGGCTAATTAGCATGGCCACTGATATTTGACCAGAAGTGGTGCATTTCTGCAGATGGCTGTAGGAGCACTGGGAGGAGGTGGAGGTGCTCGATCTTTTCACAGATTATCTGTCTTGTGTTATACTGTCACAACATATTGACACTTTTAATAAACATAAAAAAATATTTTTTATAAAAGTTGCATAATGCAGCTTTAACTGTAAAATTTGAAGTGCCTTGTGTTTTATTTTGAAATCTGGGTTCCTATTTTGTTCGTATTATCAATAGAGGAAGTAAATCCAACTGGGCAGAAAACTAGAGAAAATATTGAAGAAGGGACATTTTGAACGGTGAATGTGCTGGTTTTAAATTAATTTGAAACTCCTGGACCCCATTTCAGAAAGCAAGGTTAACAACCCCTGAGTAGAAAGCAGACACTAGAGGTTTTTGGTTTCAGAACAGGTGGTTTCAGCGAGGTAACTTAGTAAAGGCACACAACACTAAAACTATAGAAAATATTACCAAACTAAAAGCTGTAAGAACCAATAAGGAAAACCAGAGCCACAAAAAGTTTTAATAGGCTGTTTAGAAAATAAGAACAAAACCCAGGATTAATTAAATTTGTTATTGAACATACTGTGTGGTTTTCAAAAGGCCTTCTCAGATTAACTAGAGATGCAGCATAGTCAGGTGACACTGATGACAGCTTCAATGGAAGCACCACTTGAGCAGATGAAAAACAAAATTGTATGGAAGAAACATTTATTAAAGAAATGTTCTGAACCTTCAATGTAAACGACCATTATTCAACCAGGGATTCTACAGGTAGTAAAGCAGAAATGTGAATACGTTCATAAACCTTCTTTGCTATTCTTATGGCTTGTAGTTATGTTTTAAATCAGTCACACACAGAATTGTAACAAATTTGTCTGAATTCATAAAATATGAAATATCAGAATCTACTTTATTGTCCAAGATTGTGTGAATAAACAAGGAATTTGACTTTAGCTTTCAAGTTTTCATACTGTACAAAGCATGAATATATGAACTTAAGGGGAGACACGGATGAAAAAACAAAATGTGCACGTATTTGCAGCAGGAGAAAAGTACAAACAGTTTGTGTCCAGGATGTGTGGGGTCTGCAGAGATTTTGCCTGCTCTTTTCCTGCAGAAGTTCCAAAAGAAGAAAAACTGCATGTTCTTCCAGATAACCTCACAATAAGATAAATGATAATAAACCCTGATAAAATGAACCGAAAGTAGGAAAAAGCATAAGTGATGAACTTTCAGTACACACGGGAGAAATGCTTGTGATATTACTCGTCATCCAGTGCGTGGAAGACACAGAACCATTAAAATCAGTAATTTGTTTGGATTCCAGTTCATCGTGAGCAAAGAAACTCAAATTTAGTCAAATCTATCAAATCAGAAAATGGAAAGTTGGCTAAAGCAAAGGGAGAAAGACAGAAAAGGATGGTGGTTTTATAAAATCCAAAGGAAAACTCTTGAATACAAGGAGGACGAAGAGAGAAGAAAATTTGGGCACACAGGGCTAAATATCACTATTCATTTTGTGGAAGCATTGCTATGTTATTTCTGTGGAGGTGATGAGACAATAAATCATGTTATATAACAGAAATATGAGGAAGAAAGAAGGCAATTGATTAAAAATCTAAACAGAATTATAGTGAAACTAATTTATTTAGAAATATCTATATTTATGGGGCAATATTTGATTATCTTCGACAAACATTTGTATAATGGGAGCCCATTCTAAGGTGGCATTGCGGTTCATCCTCCAGACCAGTTGGTGGCGGTAGTGACCTGATTCGTTGTCAACCGTCAATAAGCACCAAGAAGAAGATAAATGCGACGCTAGCAGTGTTAGCTTTCCTCCTGCTTGGAGTCACACATTCAGCCGACATAGAATGAGTGTTTGCAGTCAGAATGTCTTCAGTCCAGCTTCACCGAGAGTTTATCAACGAGCAGTTATCTCCTGCTGGAGAAACATTTACCGAGTTTAAAGAAACCTTCAAGTCCGAGGAGGAGATGGATGATCAGCACAGACTGCTGGATTTCTCCAGGACACCCCAGATCGTTTTACACCGAATAGGTATGAAACACCAGCGGTGATGATAACGTTTTACAGATGACGCAGGATGCAGACTGCGGTTTAATCGTTTATTTCGGGGCACTAAACAGGACACTGCGTATTACGGTATTATCATTTCCTGCCCGCTTTCATAATAATAATAATAATAAAAACATTTTGAAAAAACATTTTGAAACGTTTTCAAATTTGTATTATTAATTTTCCGTCTAAAAGAGGAATATTTATAAACATTATGTAAAAGTGTGATGTGGAAATTAAACATTAAAGTCATACTAATAATACTGCAATATCACTCATAAAATCTACATTTATAATCTTATCTCTTATTTAGGACGGGTTCCCTCATCAGTGACTCTTGTACAATTGTGCATAGGCACAGAGTTGTGGTGGACCGCCGTTTCCATGCAAAACCTTACATTAATTAACACTGAGCACTACTTCCAAGGCTGGTGTTCTCCCGTTTTTACAATTAATGACAGCTATGGCGACACCTCGAAGCTATCCTGCAGAGCTGGTGTCAAAATTATGTACGCATCGGAGAAACACCATGAACATTTTTTTTTTATTTTATTTTATTTTATTATTTTTTTTTTTTTTACGCCTTTGATGAGACCATATTAAACAAGTTGGGCAGGAAAATATCTTTTAAGAATACAATTATTATTATTTCATGCCTCTATTCTCCATTTTTGCAGAAAACAGACTAAAGGTGGATATGATCTTTATTATATCCCTTCAGTTATTTGCATTTATTCACACAAGTTATAAATTAACACATTTATTAATGCTTTACGTATAAAGAGTAATTACTTTCAGAAGATATTCATTGTTTATATGTAGAGTTATTAGGTATGAATAGAGTATGTGGATCGGGAATGAGCTATTCTATATACTGTGTGTATATGTATGTTAATGCTCATAGAAATGTACTTTCACATCATGAGTTAGACGTGTATTAATGGTTAGAGAATGTTTTAATTGACTACTAACCCTGCAGTGCATGAATCATTCAGGCAGTTACTAGTAGTTAAGTTTTTTTTATGAACCCTGCTAAAGCGAAGACTATTTATTGAGTATTTGTTAAAGTTGACAAAACCCTGAAGGGTCCCAAGTTTCTTCTCACCTGTGGAAATTAGTCAAAATCAAGCCAGAAGATGTGGGATACAGAAAATATAGTTATGTATTGACATTTTCAAAAGGTCAACAAAATGTATATCAGCCAATTACAGTGATTTGACGTCTGACAAACATGACAGGATAAAACATTGTGTAGTCAACTGTACAACACAGACAACACATGCAACATAAGTTCCCCATAAAATGTTTAACAAACCTGGGTCATAAAACACTCAACCTTCAGCAGGTCACTAAAGTGCCTAAATTGTGCAAAACAAACAAAAAAAAAAACACTGGTGCAAAAACATTTTGTCTCACAAATCAAATGAGATCTTTTATATAATACAAACAATTACTACTCTAAAAACGCTCACTCTTTCATTTATTGATAATTAATTAAGGTTTAGTTGTTCTAAAGTGCTACTGAAGTACAGAAGTACTTTAAAAGAGTTGAGGGTTTGCTCAGGAATATCTGAATAACACTGCTGAAATGTTATGAAAATATTAAACACGTTTTGATATAGAAACAATCCAGTAAATGTGTGTGTGTGTGTGTGTGGGGGAATCCTTGGAACACTAAACCAAACTCTGCTTGCGTATCTACTGCTAAAAAGCCTCAAAACTTGGGCTATTTTTCTCCATACCAGTTTGGCTTGACATCATTGCCAGTGAAAAATTAAATCCAACGTAGAGCGATCAGCTTAACTTATTGATATCGAGAACTATTGATGTACGGTTTTGATCCGATTCACCCTTTCTTTCTCCTGTGCTGTTTCCAGACTGGATGTCTCAAACACGGCTTTCTTGTGCTGTTGCACGGTGGACCGCAGAGGTCTGCACATAAATGTTTAATCAGAAAACACATCTGCTGATTATTATTTCTGAAAATGGAACTTCATGTTAAAATGATTTATTTATCCAGTATTTTACACTTAATTTTTGCACTGTCTATGGCAGGGGTCCTCAAATCCAGTTCTCAAGGGTCAGTGTCTTGGAGCTTTTAGATGTGTCCCTGGTCCAACACACCTGAGTCAAACCGCTGAATCACCTCCTCAGGGTGCAGTCAAGTTCTCCAGAGTCCTGCTAATGACCCCATTATTTAACTCGGGTGTGTTGAAGCAGAGACACATCTAGAAGTTGCAGGACACCAGCCCTCAAGGATTAGAGCTAAAGACCCCTGGTCTATGTGTTAATTTGATGATTGTGTGTTTCAAAGTGTTTTTATATAAATAAAAGCATTAAAGAGTGCTTTGTTTTACGTTTTTGCCTGTCCAGACCTCCTTCAAGAATATGTTAGGAAGGAGGAGGCTCTCGCTGACCTGGATAGGAACTCCAGTTTTGACGAGGAGGAACCAGAACCTGTGCAGATGAAAGAGGAGCAGGTTGAGCTTGAACATCTTCAGATAAAAGAAGAAGAGAAGGAGCTCTGCATCAGTCAGGATGAAGAGCAGCTTGGGCTGAAGCAGGAGACTGAAACCTTCATGGTAACTCCGACTAATGAGGAATTTCACACTGAACCAGAAGCAAACTGGAACCAGCTCAGCTCTCCAGACTCTCCTGAAACTGAGAACGAGGATCAGGAAACAAGCAATCCTGAGGTGTCAGGATCAATGATGGATGAAGAGCAAATACATCAGAAAATTAGACACCATAATAATGATTCAAACAACTCTCAAGAAAAAGGGCAGAAAAAAACTCATAGAGATAAGAAACTTTACTTTTGTGAAATGTGTGATAAAGGTTTTTCCCTAAATAAAAACTTGGTCGCACACATGAGAATTCACACAGGGGAGAGGCCTTTCTCATGTAAAGCTTGTGGCAAATGTTTCACCAAAAAATCCAATTTAACACGTCACTTAAAAACCCACACAGGTGAGAAGCCTTTTCCGTGTGACGCATGTAAAAAGACATTCAGTCTCAAAAGAGATTTGGTCAAACACATGAGAATTCACACAGGTGAGAAGCCTTTTCTGTGCATGACCTGTGGAAAACGTTTCAGGTTAAAATTTATTTTAACTGAACACATAAGAACTCACACGGGTGAGAGGCCTTTTCCTTGTGACACTTGTAAAAAGACATTCAGCCTTAAAAGAAATGTGGTTAAACACATGAGAAACTGTGGAAAACATCTTAAATCTAAAGGTAATTTCAATACAAATCGGATAATTCACACAGAGCAGAGGCCTTTGTCTTGGTAAACCTGTGGCCAAGATTTAAAAAAAAAAAAAAAAAAAAAAAGAAATCAGTTTAACTTGTTACATGAAAATTCATACAGGTGAGAAGCTTTTTGCATGTTTGACCCATCAAAAATATTTTACATCAGATATTTATATAAAGACCAGAGAATCCATGAATATGAAAATTCGTTCTCGTGTATAAAATGCTGGGCAAAGTTTCTTTGTGAAAAGTAATTTAACTGTTCAGATGAAAAGCCATTTATTATCCACTGGCTAAACATGGAGATTCACAAGTTAAAATCTGTTATTTGTGTGACTGAACTGTAGAAAATTTTTTTTAAGCTGAAATATTTAAGGCTACGTTCACACAGCAGGCAAATGCAACCCACATCCGACTTTCTTGACCATATCCAACTTTTTCACCGCAGTCTGAACGGCCCAATCCCGATCTTTTCACCCCTAAAAAAACCTGATTTGAGCCACTTCCATATAAGGTTCTAAATGGGATACATCCGATTGCTTTCAAATTGTCTGCAATCTGAACGATCATGTCGCATTTTATCCGACTTTTATGTCATTGACATGAGACATGCGTCATAATTCTGCATCAGAAGAAGCCAGACATGGTAAATCTGGACGCAAACAATGGCTGAAAATCATGATTATGAAAGAGGTTTGTCAGTGAAGCGCATCACATCACAATCCCACCACTCCTGGCTCCGACGACGCATCCAAACAAACTGCTCCACAAAAAGCCATTGCTATTAGTTGTGCTTTCTTTTTCTCAGCTTCCTTCATCTCCATCTTGTGATGATTCTGTTGTGTCCGATTGTTGAATAAGCTTTGAAATTTATCCATAAATTTCACATGCTTTGACTCATTAAAACATGAATTTTCTTCATGTTTCTGTTTAATAATTGAGTGTCTTAAAAGGTTTGTCTTTGAGAGAATATTCCTGTGCAGTATTTAACTGTTCTGCTGCTGTTATACTGTAACTACAATATTATATTATATCATCTGGTGGTTTCACTCTCAGATTTATAACATTGAAGGGGCTTTTTCTGCATCTGATTCATAAGTTGGTGTCATTTCTGATGAACAACACAAAATAAATCGTCTGGAAATGGTCACAAAACACAGGAAATTAAGTAGAGGCACTCAAGTCCAAAGAGGAACTTTGAAAGATCTGATAAAGTTTTAAGATGAAATTTAAAAGAAAGTTTGGCTTTTAGGGGTTGTTAAAAACCCTTAAAGGGTGAATTACTGAACCAGTGAAATAATCAGTTCCATTAAAAAAATAAAAGAAGATACAATGATCCTAAAGTAAAAAATAACTGTATTTCTTGTTGCTTTTAAATATCCTGGAATAGATCAGTAACAATGAGAGGTGGCGGAAAACATTTCAAGCAGGAAATCTTACAGCTCATAATCACATGCAGAGGTGGGTGGAGTAACCAAAATTGTGCTAAAAGATTAGCATTACTTCAACATATTTTTACTCAAAAGTACAATGTAGACATCTAAGAAATTACTAAAGAGTAAAAAAAGTTGTTGGTAAAAAGGGCTACTTGGGTAGTGAGTAAGTGATCATAACATCTGATTTAATATTTTAAAATGTCTTTAGACAGGCAAAAATATAGTTATGTGCATATTCTGATGTTTTAAATACTAAAATGAAAAAACAAATCATATAAACAGCATAATTACAATATAAATTCAATTGGAAGAAACTTTTTCAAATCACATTTATTCAATATAAAACTCATTTATTTTAGAACAGGGTGAAGTGTTTCTAGTGACCATACAGAGTGTTTATTGTATCTTGATGATGACACAACAGGCACAACGGATAGAAAATAGCATTAAAACAAAGTGTGTGTAAAAAAAAAAAAAAAAATCAAGAGGTCTCACTTTAATATAAACTGTGGGTGTGTCTGTCTCAAGCAGTTTTACTTGAAAATATTAAAATGTTGCAAAATTATTTAGAACAGGAAGAAGAAAAATTTGTATATAAAGATTTAAAAGCAAGGAAAGTACACGGATGTATTTATTTTATTTGTGGTTCCCTTCATCTACTGCCCCCTATATCAATCCACTAGGTGGCGGTAGTGTGCTCACTCACACTTTGCCAGCCAGGAATAAACACCAGTAGAAGAAGAGAGGCGGCGGATGTAAACTGATTGCTAGCAGTCAGGAGGTTTAAGTCGTTTTGGATTCGGTTATTCTCTGAATATGTGATTGTTTGCAGTCAGGATGTCTTCAGTTCAGCTTCAGAGAGAGTTTATCAACGAGCAGGTAGCTCCTGCTGAAGAAACATTAACAGACTATGAAGAAGTCATCGTGAAGGAGGAGGATGAGCTCGATGATCAGCCCAGTCCGCTGGATTTCACCCGAGGAGGTATTAAAAAATGAGCGATACTAACGTCCTTTCGCTGCTAAATTATTTATTCTGTGTGCATCACTTTTTCTGAATTAAACACAGAAAGCCGGGGAGCTCGCCAAGCTCCCCCGAGATCAGCATCCAACATGGCCGTGCGCAAATGGTGAACGTTGCAGCTGAATAAACCTTCCTGGCAGGTTGTATCTCAGCAAATCAGTAGCTGACACACAGTATTGCGAAATATCTACCGGTGAAAATTTTTATTTTGTTTAAATGTGGAAATGAAGAGACGTGCTGTCGACTTGTATTACGAAGCTGAAGTTGGCTTCCGATTTGAGAAACGGCTAAAGGCGATTCCACCTGATTTTTCACTATCTTGAACATCTTTAATCAGCTCTAATTTTAAAACGACAAAACTTAGACTCTTTAAACCTGGACTAGTTTGCTCTAAATTAGTAGCAGAATATATACAACCTAGTTTGTGATTTGTAGAACCTTTTATTTGATTTGCGGAAGTTAGATAAAGGATATTTTCAGAGATTTTTTTTTGCATCTGGACCACATCAGAAATGGTGCAGCACTTCTGTAATTAGTGCAGAAAAATCTAGTCCAGGTTTGCAGAGTCTAAGTGTTGGTGTTTTTAAACTAGAACAAATTGAAGATGCTTAAGATAAAGAAAAATTAATAAAGTTCATTGAATCAGAAGCCAACTTTAGCTTCATACTTGTATTGCTAATTGTAATTGGCATCAAAACAAACAGGAAATCTCACTGGCAGCTAATGTCATCCCGAGATCTGTTCTGTTGAACCACTTAGGCAGAAGCAGCTTGATGTTTTACTGGCGAATTAATTTGTGGAAAATGATTAGGATGCAGGTTAAGGCAATCACTTCTTTTTTTTTTGTGGAGCTTAGTGAAGTAAATTCAGTTCAGTTATGTTTTTTGCAGACAAAAACGAGGCTCCTTTTTGTACCAAGGTACTTTTTTTTTGCCTTTGATCAATTCAGCTGATGTTCCTTATCAAAATTTAGCTGCGCCTATGTGTTAAGTATTATGGCTGAACAGATGCATGGGTGTTGCTACTGTGGTAAAAGTGCAGCTGAAGGCAGAAATCATACTTTAGGATTTTGATGAGAAACGTGACATTTAAAAGCATAACTTTTGTCACAGCTTTAAACATTAAAAATGTGATAAAAGTGTTTTTAGTTTTCTTGAAGTTGTTACTATTAGCTGTACAAAATGTTTATAAATATAGTTTGTGGTATTTAATGTGATTTAAAACAGATGATGATAATATGAAGAATTAAAAATAATACAAAGCAGCCTTTTGCCATAAATTAACCGTATGCTTCAGAGCGCTCATCACAAATGCTGCTCTTCAATGTCAGTCCTTCAGTGATTGGGGATTAGTGTGAGGTGCCTGAGGATTGCCCAGGTCTGGTTGCTTCTGGTACATATGGGAATGGGGGGGGGGAGGGTTGAAGAATGTCTTCAGTTTCATTGGATCGGATCTGAGCAAAGAACAGTTGCAGCTTTGGGGGTTCTGGCTGTCATTATATTTAATCCTTGCTTAGCCAGAATTAAGCTTCTGTTCATCCCCTTTCCTGTAAGTATTTAGTTTATCCATCTTTCTGAACTCCTTCTGTAGCTCTCTTACTCTTAGTTTATCCACCTGTAAAAAAAAAAAAAGCCTTTTCTTCTAAACCAACCTCCATTTTTTTTTTTTTTTTTTTTTTTTTTTTTTTTGTGGTGTTTTAATGATTACAATCTGCTTTATGGGAGTGACAGCCATCTCACTTTAAAAAATGAAACTGATTAAAACATCCATGATGGTGTTAAAATCACCACTCATTTAAAAAATAGAAAATCCCAATCAGTCGACTCAGAGCATCCCATCAGTTAAAGCTATCAACTGTGTCGATATTCTAGTTTTTTTTTTTTGTTTGTTTGTTTTTTAAGGCTTCTCTTGTTCTTAGCTTAGCAGTACAGAACGATATTCTGTTCCAAGCATCCAAGAGGTGGGCGTGTCAAGGCCTGTCGCAATATGGTAAATTAAAATGAGCTTGATCATTTCCATTCTGTTAATTAATATTATTTTTGAAGACCAATTTTGTTTACAGAGACTTCATAATCCATTTTATGTATGATTTTGGTTGTGTGTGGTCTTTATTTCCGTTTTTATTGTTTTTGGTTGTCGTGTTTTGTTTTGGATATTTAAAATATCTTTAAAAATTACTAAATAAATACAGAATATGGAAAAAATTGAAAAAATACAATTGGAAAAAAGCGATGATAAATTTAAAAACTAAATAAATTAAAAATCAGTTAAATAAAGGCAACTAATAAAACAATAGGATTGGAAATAAAATGGAAAATTAAATTACAGTGATAATGTTGATTGCTTTTTTTTTTTTTTTTTTTTTTTTTTTTTTTTTTTTTTTTTTTTTTTTTTTTTTTTTTTTTTTTTTTTTTTTTTTTTACAATATTAAAGTTTATTGGTCTTTGAGAGAGCGAACTTGCGTTATTATGCCATTATCATTATATCACATGGAAATGGTCTCAAAACGTCATTGTTTGTCCAAAAAAATTTTTGCGATAATTTATCATCCAACAAAATTTATTATCGTGACAGGCTGAGTTTAAAATCAGTAACTACCTTTTTCTGTTTGATTGTCCAGACCTCCACCAGCATGACGTTCGGAAGGAGGAGGCTCTCACTGACCAGGAGAGGCAGTCCAGTTTTGATGAGGAGGATTCAGAACCTCTGCAGATGAAAGGGGAGCAGGTTGAGTTTGGACATCTGCAGATAAAAGAGGAAGAGATGGAGCTCCTCATCAATCAAGATGAAGAGCAGCTTGTGCTGAAGGAGGAGTCGGATACTTTTATGGTGACACCTACTGATGAGGAAAGCTTTCACACTGGACCAGAACAAAACTGGTACCCCCTCATGTCTCAGGACTCTCCTGAAACTGACAACCAGGATCAGGAAGGAAGCATTTCAGAAGACTGGGGGTCAAAGAGTGATGAAGAGCAAATGCTAAATGAGCGGGATCAGGAAACCAGACAACATAATCAGTATTCTGAGGGCTCCCAACAGGAAGGGCACAGTGCTCACAAAGAAAAGAAACAATATTCTTGTAAAATGTGTGATAAAAGCTTTTCCCAGAATAATAACTTGACTATACACATGAGAAGTCACACAGGGGAGAGGCCTTTCTCATGTGAGACGTGTGGCAAAGGTTTCACAACAAAATCTAATTTAACCCTTCACTTGAGAACTCACACAGGTGAGAAGCCTTTTCCATGTGCGACCTGCGGAAAAAGCTTCAGTCTGAAATGTATTTTAACAGAGCACATCCGAACTCACACAGGTGAGAAGCCATTCCCATGCCCAGCCTGTGAGAAAAGTTTCCCCTCAAAAAACCATTTGAATAAGCATTTGAGAATTCACACAGGTGAGAGGCCTTTCTCGTGTGTTACCTGTGGAAAAAGGTTCAGTCTGAAGTGTAATTTAACCGAACACATGAGGACTCACACTGGCGAGAAGCCTTTTCAGTGTTTGGCCTGTGACAAAAGTTTTAACTCCAAAAACCATTTGAATAAGCACTTGAGAGTCCACACAGGCGAGAGGCCTTTCTCCTGCATGATCTGTGGAAAAAGGTTCGCTCAGAAAAGTTGTTTAACGGATCACATGAGAACTCACACAGGGGAGAAGCCTTTTCTTTGTGAAATGTGTCAGAAAGCCTTCAGCCTGAGAAGCAGCTTGAATAATCACATGAGAAGCCATACAGGTGACAAGCCTTTCTCATGTGACACTTGTGAAAGAACGTTCACTTTAAAGAGTCGTCTGAATAGACACATGAGGTCTCACACAGGTGAGAAACCTTTTACGTGTAATGCATGTACTAAAACCTACAGCCTAAAGAGTAGTTTGACCAAACACATGAAGACTCACATCGGCTAGAAGCAGTTCTGCTGTATAGAGCATAGAAATAAAGATGTTAGGAACCCTTGACATGAAAACTCATATTTAATGTGAGCTGTGTGGAAAACAGACTTTTCACTTTAAATCTTTCAGTTAAGAATGTGAAATGTGAGTTTTGCTACATTTTCATTTGTTGGGGTACTTTGTAGTTAATTATTAAACAAATAAAGCTAAAGGCCAGTGTAAAAAGAGGAAAACAAGATTGAAATGGTTGCTGTGATTTGTTCCAAAGGGACAATTATTTCCAGATCATCATTTCATTCAAAATTTTGAAACACATTGTTCGACCAAAGCAACTCATAAAACTAGCTACAAATTCTACTACCCCATTTGGAAACTTACTATGATCTAACGTCATTGCAGCGAGGTTTTTATCCTCATGGTCCTAAACTCAATAGTTGGCCATTTACCAACTTTCATCTTTAAAGGGAACCTATTATGCAAAATTTACTTTTTGCACATCTTTCTACTTCCATTTAGGTCTCCACTGCTTCTAAAAATGGCTCAAGAACTTCAAAAAAAACCACATAGCTATTTCTGGCAATAAGTTAATGTTTTTTGGTGTCTGGAAAAGGAGCCATTTCAAAATCATTCCGAATATAACGTCACAAATTAGCAGGCGCTGTCTCGTTACCTAGCATCCCAAGCGGAGCTTGAGCACGGTTGGTCAGCTGGTTTTACTGCTGTACAATGGCTGCTGGAAAAGACAAGTGGCTTTAAAGCAGCTCATTCTTGAAGCTGAAACTAGGCAGAACCTCTGTAGATTATAGATTTCCATTTTTTTTTCAGTTTATAAACCCAACACTCAAAGGAAACACCCAAAAAACCTAAGTTGTAATGGACAGCTACAATGTTTGTGTTTTTTTTTTTTTTCTTTGTATTCATTGCAAAAATGGATTCCAGACAATGAGTCGTCCATTCAGCTACTGGAGGGGAAAAAAAAAATAAAATTCATGTCATTTAATTATGTTTATTTATTTTTAATTCACAGCTATGATTCATTTCTGGTCCAAAAATGATTTTTTACAGTTTGACTTTATGGGAAAGTCAATTTTTTTTTTTTCCTGGATTAAACGTTAATTGCAGGCATAGAACATCATACGTGTTTTCATTGTAGTCTAAGGAAATAAAATATAGGTATATAGTATCTTTACTTCACAGAAGGATGACCTTTATAGAACCTAAAATTGGAGGATTGAATAAATTTAGTAAAAATGTTGGCTCAACATGTGACAGACAAGTCCTTGCAATATTTACAGACTGATCAAAGAAACCAGAAACATCCATAACTGGACTTTGGTGGGAGTGGAAGGAATGAATCAGGATTAAAAGAATGACCACCAACCAGCTGATCTTTTTGAAATTGTATACATAAATTCAGACGGAGACTTTTCAAACTGGATTTACCTATACACAGTAAATTCCAAACACAGTACTAAACACAGTAATTAAATTAACATCATTTAAATGTTTTGTCTTTTGAGTTGTTTTGATCCGCACTCGTTACCACTAGGTGGCGGTATTTCGTGACTTCCCAGGCCGTCATAAAACAAACCAACAGAAGAATAAGAGGAGTCAAAACGTCAAACAAAAAAATGTGATTTTTGTTTTCAAGAAAAAAACAGTGAAACATTTTATTGTTCTGCCTCAAATATTCAGTTGAGAGAAGGGAAATGGTGCATGATTTACAGGACAACGGATTGCAGCTTAATATACAAGACCTTTTGGACAAACTTTCTGTTTATGAATCTTTTTCTTTTTTGTTGAAGTATCTTAAGAAGATAAAATTATTGGAGAGAATATATATTTTTTGGTTTGTTTTTACTTAGTTTATAAAGCTGCATAGGACATATTTAGCATCCCAAGCCACACTCCATTCCAGTAGGTGGCGGTAATGTGCACCGAAACGTTGTTTGCCAACCGCCATTAAATAGAAATAGAAGAGGACCGGAGTTGCTAACAGCCTTAGCTTTATTGCTGCTCCTAATAAATTTGCTGTAAGCGGAATATGTGAATGTTTGCGGCAAAAAAATGTCTTCAGTCCAGCTTCAACGAGAGTTTATCAACGAGAAGGTAACTCCTGCTGGAGAAACATTAGCAGAGTTTGAAGAAATCATCGTGAAGGAGGAACAGATGGATGATCAGAGCAGACTGCTGGATTTCACCCTGACGCCGCAGATCATCTCACACCGAATAGGTACGAAACACCTGCGGTACCAACGTTTCATTGATTGGGGTATTTAAGGAAGTTTTTTCGGGTGGAGGGTAAATTGGGCTATTTTTACCTCTGGAGACCACTACGGGTGTTGTATGTGAAAGATGATCCGTCCCAGTGAAATATGTTTGTCATAGTTGTGAATTCAGGGCTCTTCTTGGTGTTATGTTCTAATAGGCGACTCTTAATATTTGGGAAGGAACGGAAAAGGACGAGACTTAACGAATACTGAAAGGTTTAGACGTCATCAATCGAGTGCAGATTGTTTCACCGCTTTCATGTGGTTCTTCCATCGATACTCGCTTATCGTGGCTGGGTGGCTGGTGCTGATCTCCAGGCAGCAGTCTGGCCGAGAGGCTGGGGTGCATCCTGGACAGGTCAGATAGCCATGTAACAGAGGTAGGTAGAGTACCGAAAAACTGTGTAAAAACGAGTAAGAGTAGCTCTACTTTAACACATTTTTACTCAAGTAAAAGTAATTAAGAAATTGTTAAAGTAAGTAAAAAAAGTATTTAATAAAAAGGTTTTTCATCTGATTTAATATTTTAAGATGATGTCATCAGAAAGACAAAAATGTGCAAATTCTGGTATTTTGAAGAAATATATATATATATATATATATATATATATATATATATATATATATATATATATATTTCAAATAAATGCAAAATAACACATTCAGGCAGAAGATATACTTTTCTAAATATATATATTTTTTAAATATTAAACTTTACATAAAATTAATACTTTCAGTAGGTAATGTGTGTATGGCTGGAGGGTGAAGGACTTCCAGTCACACTATGTCGTGTTTACTGTGTCTTCTTGATCTCCACATGGCACAACAGGCTCAGCAGATGGAAAATAACATTATAACAACAAAGCTTGTGTACAAACAAGAGGTCCCACTTTAACATGAACTGCTGGTTTGTGTCTGTATCGCATACATTTTTAGTTTAAATGATTGTCCTTCATTGAAGTTACTCATGTTGGGTAGAGTATCCAAAAATTTTACTCAAGTAAGAGTAGCAATAGTTCATAATAATATAATTCAAGTAAAAGTTAAAAGTACGGTGCAGTAAAACTACCCCTAAAAGTACATTTTTTCCAAAATGTTACGCGAGTAAATGCAACTGAGCAAACGTAACTAGTGACTACGCACACTCATACCTAAGGATCACTTAGAAAGACCAACTAAGCTAACAGTCATGGATTTGAACTGTGGGAGGAAGCCAGGGTACCCAGAGAGAACCTACACTTGCAGAGGAACAACATGGAAACTTCATACAGAAAGACCCCCAGGGCCTATAATGTGTAATATTTCTGGGGGAACATTGCGTGGCCGGTTGAGTCAAATAAATCCACCATGTCACGATGAACTGATGGAGAAGCCAATGTTTCTTATTTAGTTTTTGATCTGGTGCACAAATAGTTACTGGGACCATATTGACTCCAATGTGTCCAGTTCACACCATATAAAATTTAATTTATAGATAGAATTTACTCTAAATTTCTTTTTTCCACTGAAGCTACTGTAGATTTCTCATTTTCCTTGAAGATACGGCTGTAACTGGATGCTACAGCTGAAGTGAAGTCTAGTAGAATCCTCTGAATAGATCTGGTCTCGTAATTATCACTGTTAACGTCAGGAAACCTGCATAATCTAACCACGTAGGGTTCTAATTTGGGTTTGCTAAAAGTTATTTTGCCTGAAAATCGAGCTATAATTTGTAATGATTTATTCTAGTGTCTGTTTGTTTTTTTTAATTTATAAAAAGTAGATGTTTCAAAAGGGATGTGGAGCGCTTATTTCTCATTCAGTCAGATCATGTTTCTCTAAATCAGAACATGAAAGTTAATTTTCACTTACTTGCACCACTAAGCTGCCTTTCTCTCTGCATGTCCAGACATTTTACAGCATGACGTTAAAGAAGAGGAGACTCTTCCTGACCAGGAGTTCTGTAACCCAGAGAGGAAATCCAGTTTGGACCAGGGCCAACCAGAACCTCTGCAGACGACAGAAGAGCAGGGGGAGATGGATCAGCGACAGATTAAAGAGGAAGAGGATGACCTCTGCATCAGTCAGGATGAAGAGCAGCTTGAACTGAAGCAGGAGACTGAAACCTTTATGGTGATTGTTTTTAACGGGGAGAAATGTGATAAAGAACCAGAACCGCGTGGAAACAAACATGACAACCAGGATCAGGAAGAATCAAAGAGAGATGAACAGTTGAAACAAAATCAGAAAACCAGACATGATAAATCAAAACGAAAAGGACACGAGAAGACGCACAGAGATAAAAATCTGTATTTTTGTAACATTTGTGATAAATGTTTTTCTACTAATAGTAACCTGAATATACACATGAAAATTCACACAGGTGAGAAGCCTTACTCATGCCTGACCTGTGGAAAAAGCTTCAGTCAAAGATGTCACTTAAAACTACACACCAGAATTCACACGGGGGAAAAGCCTTTCTCCTGTGTGATCTGTGGAAATAGTTACAGTCAAAAGCATTTTCTAACTTGTCACATGAGAGTTCACACAGGCGAGAGGCCTTTTCTGTGTCTGACATGTGGAAAGAGTTTCACCATGAAAACTCTTTTGAGTAAACACCAGAGGACTCACACAGGTGAGCGGCCCTTCTCGTGTGAGGTTTGTGGCAAAGGTTTTACGCAAAAATCTCATCTAACCTATCACTTGAGAACCCACACGGGCGAGAAGCCTTTTCCGTGCGGTGCCTGTCGAAAAAGTTTCAGCCTCAAAAGAAGTTTAAGCAAGCACATGAGAATCCACACAGTCGAGAGGCCTTTTCTGTGTTTGACCTGCGGAAAAAGCTTCAACGAGGAACAGCAGCTGACACTCCACATGAGAATTCACACGGGTGAAAAACCGTTCTCATGTATGACCTGTGGAGAAAGTTTCAGCCTAAAGGGAAATTTAACTGATCACCTGAGAAGCCACACGGGTGAAAATGCTTTCTTATGCATGATCTGCGGAAAAGGTTTCAGCCTACAAAGTAACTTAACGGATCACATGAGAATACACACAAGTGAGAAGCCCTTTCCATGCTTGATGTGTGGAAAAGGTTTTACTACAAAGACTCTTTTGAACAACCACCTGAGAGTTCACACAGGGGAGAAGCCTTTCTCATGTTCGACCTGTGGAAAAAGCTTCCGCCAGAAGATTCATTTAACCGAACACATGAGAAGTCACACAGGCGAGAAGCCTTTTCAGTGTCATACCTGTAAAAAATCTTTCAGCATTAAATGTAGTTTAAATAAACACATGAAAGCGCATACGAGCTAGAAGTCTTTCTCTGTTACATCCTGGACTTGTCAGGTTTTTAGACAAGCAGTAGTTTGATATAACTTCATACACTTTGAGGTGGAATCGTGTGATTCTTGTTAAATTCTCAGATATCGTGGACCTTGAGAGCTCTGCTTACAAGCCGGAGTCCTAAAACAGAAGTGAGAAAAGTTTCTTGAAAGTTTCTTGAGAGCAAAGATTGATGACTGTTCATGTAAGAAATCACAATCGCTCCTTTCAGATCATCCTTTCGTTTCGTGATGGAACCGTGTTCGTCGCGCCATCGTCATCCAGAGGCTGCAGCACAGCAGGAGTACCTCCAGAGTGTGTTTTATCTGGGAAATAAAATATTCTGCAGGATCTGATGCATATTTTAACATGTTGAGGACGGTTCACACCGACTTTTCCTGTATTTAAAGCACTTTGTGGATTTAAAAAGCCAGCTTGAGGATCACGATACAAACTCAGCTCTTTTGTCTTCATACGTTACTTGTAAATCGCAAGTCTTTCCCTCTGCAGTCACCAAATATGCTGTTTTGCATAAAGGGGCCTGTGTTTATTTGTGTTTATTGCAGAACCACAACCTGAAATGGGCGAATTCTTGTGAAATCATCAGTTTGTTCAAATTTTGAAAATCTTATTGAGTTTATTCAAATAAACAAATGACACAAAATACTTGGAAAAAAGGAGTGAATTACAGTAACAACAAATTTTCATACAGAGATGTTCTCCTTGTTTAGGTCTCTTAAAACTGATCTTTCTGAGAGCGTTCCAGAGCAGTTGTTTTTTCCCCATTGAAGCTGCTTCCATGGATTTCCATGTATTTTATTAATAAATCATGTCGAGACACAAGTAAAGACAAAACAACTTTTTGTTTGTTACACAAATTGAAATCTGATTTTTACTTATTTTTATATTTTCAGTTTTGTCTTCTGAAAATGAAAAAAAAAAAATCTTAAAAGAAGCTTTTATGTGGGGTTTTTTTCCCCCAAATAGCTCAATAAGCTGTTGGTTAAAACTGAAAAAAATAAAATTGTCAATTTTTTTTTTATTTTTTTTTTTTATAGTTGCAACCGTTTGTTTTCACTACTCAGCAAATCTTAGTAATCGACTCTAAGCTTAAATAGCTGTTGCTGTTATGTACATACATGAATAAACAGTTTATTTACAGTTGTGACCGTTTGTTTCTAAATCGGTCAGAGTACTGCAGATCATGCTTCTGTTTTTATTATTGACCATGTTAACAGAAAAATGCTGATGAATACATTAATTCTTTGAATTGTTTACAGTATTTGGATGATCTGGCTGGTTTTATACATCACTGCTAAAATATTTAACTACACATAGTTGTGCACTGATAGATTTACATCTTTTAATATTCAGTTTGTAATCTGAATCAGTTTTATAGTCATTGTAATGTGTACAATGAAATTAAATTGTCGTCCAATCAGTGTATTAAAAAAGCATATAGAAACAGATGATAAATAATACCAAAGAGAATTATTGAAGCGATCTAAAAATGTCTTGTATCAGCAGCATAAGGTGTGGGATTAAAACAGTACTTTAGTCTATTTGTCTTTGGTTTTTCTGATTTTTGCACCATCTGCCTGATGGGAGCATTTCAAACAGTGGGTGTCCAGGGTGAGAAATGTCCTTTATGATACCTTTTTACCTTCTTGAGGCACCAGGATCTGTGCAGCCGACGTTCTTCTGTAAGGTTTTAATGACCCTCTGAAGTGCTGTTGTCATTCTTCCACTTTCCCTTTCCCAGGTATGTTAAACTGGGTTCAGGTTAAAAGAATCTTGCTTGTTGATTATTCTTCCTATTTAATATAAATCCTGTTTAACTGTATATCTCTCATGAACCCATAACTCTTTATTGGAGGTCTGCATCTCCTCCACTTTTAAACCAAACTAACTCCAGATTTTAATGTAGTTCAGAGATTTTTCAAGGGAGAAAGTCCTCACTGGGAAGCAACAGGAAGATTGTTCCATGTAAATGCAGTAAAAATGGTGCCGAGAGCCAATCTGACAGAGGATTTGAGACTAATGACCGTCATTTACGTTGTCAAATGATCAGAGTAAGGTTTTCGTCACATATGTGGATGGGTTATCTAAGAGAATCAGAGGGATTTTCTCTAAAAACACCATTTAAAGTCTATTCCAAAGCTACTGACACTCAAAAGAGACATTTTCTCCCTGAGGATAAAACACCCAAACTTAAGTGGACCTTGCCTCACGCCCAATGACTGCTGGAGAGAGGTACCAGTTCCCACTGTGACCCTGCAAGGATAAGCAGGTGTAGATGATGGATGGATGGTATTTATCTATCTTAATTTAATTCCTACGACTTCATACTTGATGTACTTTTGTCTTTTGCTGTTTAATTTTTTCTGGAGAATTATTTTTTTCTTTTCAGTTCATTCTAATGTATTTTTATGAACTGGTCTTTGCTGTTTGTTTACCAGGGTATTAGATGTTGACCTCTTAAATTGTGTTGTTTTTACAGGTTTTTGTATTTTACTTTCCTTATTTCTCTTTAATTCTAGTTTGGGATAAAAAGCCTGAACTTATACTGCACTTTTTCAATCAGACTGAGAGTGTATTTTCTTTTTATCTTTTGATTTTCCACAAGCTCTCTAAATACTTTTATACCCTCTTTTTGTATGAAAAGTGCTTTAGAAATAAAGATTTATTTGACTGACTGATTGATCTATGGGTAAAGGTATTAGTGTAGCTGGGAATGAACTAGCAGATATAAAATTATCAAGGCTGATTGTTTTAGTTTAAATAAATTAAACGATAAATTATGTAAACAGCTGGACTAAGAATAAAAAGGCAGTTATTTTTACAGTATGCAGAGGAAAATGTGGGTAGTTAAGGACATGTAATACCAATAAAAGGGGAAGATTTAGACATGCAGTACTGAATAGCAACTTTAAAAATATGAATAAGCATGATATTTTGGACAGGAGGAAACAATTTGACTTGTGTTTTAGACAGTTTTAAAGATTCACATGAAAGGCAGGTACTTAAAACTGCTCTCCAGAGAAACAGGAAGATCAGATTATTCAGTTTTTAGGTGTGTGTTTTGGTTTTTGAGGAAAACTGGAAAAATCTTTCATTGATTTAGTGTTAAAAGTCACTGAAGACAACAAGATAAGACCGATAAGGAAAGTCTTTTACCAGATAAGGGGCCAAAAGATGATAAAGAGATGATTTTTTTAATCTACTTGGAAAATGTCCAATTTATTGCATTTATGGGGTTGAAAGGGAATTCATTGTCATTATTTTAAAAGAAAATTGAGGAACAACAGAAAGTAGTGAAAAGAAAATATAATGATTTAAAAGAAGTTGGGAAATGTTAGGAGTACTGGAAGAAACAGAACAAGAAAACATCTAGTCAGGAAATACCAGAAAAAAGAGCATAAGAAGTACAATGCAGGATTATTTGTTTACAGTTTTTCAGTTTTTGTTCCGGACTCCTCGCCACTTGGTGGCGGTAGTGCGCCATAACATTGTTAGGAGCAAACCGAAACAATAGGGGTTGCTGCTAGCGCCGTCACATTTTCTTTGGTCTGTGAGCTGAATATGGGAGCGTTTTGAAGTTAGGATGTCTTCATTTCAGCCTCAGGGAGATTTCATCAACGAGCAGCCAGCTCCTGCTGAAGAAACATTCACAGAGTTTAAAGGAATCATCGTGAAAGTCGAGGATGAGATCGACGGTCAGAGCAGACTGCTGGATTTCCGCCGAACGCCGCTGATCATCTTACACCGAATAGGTACGAAACACCAGCGATGAAAACGTTTCACTGATGAGACAATATGGAGGAAGATGGTGGATGGATATTGCAGTTTAAAGTGTTTGTTTATAGATCTTTATGGATATAGACAAATCAATTCAATATTGAGATGGTGGTCATTTTGCTGATTGCGCGTTTTATTATTTTTTGGTGTCTTCGTACCTGTAGTATCCAGTCAATATTGAGAAGGCCAGATCTGATGGTTAAATGATGATTTAATTTAATAAAGCCATCCGCATCATCAACCAACGTAAGAGCGAGACAAGAACAAATAACAATAGTTACAATCATTTTCACCGTCCGTTGTTATGCATAGCTCATTACATTAGTTACAATTCTTTCCATTAATACAAGCAACCACAGATTTTATCCACAAATATTTCAAGTCACTCTATATACTTCAATCCTAGTTATTAACCTTCTTTCCTTATCGACTGAAGCTAAAATTGAGTTACTTTATATCTTTTCGCTGTTTTGCTGTTAACCTTTTCATGTAGAGCTGCGTTCCGTTGCCATAGCTACGTTCATGAGAAAGTTACCAAAATAAAAGCATATAACCTCAATGGCAGTTACAGTAAACAAAGGTAACTTTACTCAGTTGGGCTCTACGGTAGCGTTTTACGTTAAGATAAAGACACGTGTGCTTCGTGACGGTTTTGCGTTTGTTGAAGTGAAGAGACGCTTGGAAGATAAAGTCAAGTCAGAAATTAGCTGCGCGATTGCGTGATGTGTTAAAGTACAGGTGCAGGCGTCTGGCCAGGTAGTCCTCCCCAGAACTTATCAGGTTGTTGAGCTTTTTTAGGTCCCTGGTTCTGATGCTGCTGCCCCAACAGATGATGGGAGAGGAGATGACGCTCTCAACAACAGACTTATAGAAGAGCTGCAACATCTTGCTGCAAACATTGAATGATCTTAGCTTCCTCAAGAAGTCCAGTCTGCTCTGTCCCTTTTTGTAGATGCTTCACTGTTGAGTCTCCAGTCCAGTCTGTTGTCCAGATGAACACCGAGGTGTTTATATTCCTCAACCACCTCCACTTCTTCTCCCATGATGGAAATAGGGTTTGATCTGACCCTGCTTCTCTTGAAATCTACAATCATCTCCTTTGTTTTGTTCACATTCAAGATGAGATGATTGTTTCCACACCGTGCCACAAAGCGGTCCACCAGCTCTCCGTACTCAGCTTCTTGTCCATCTCTGATCCACCCGACACAAGCTGAATTCTGTTAGATGCACTGGAGAAATCAACATGATCCTCACAGTGTTGCCTGCTTTGTCCAGATGACAGCGGGTTTGTTGAAGCAGGTGTATGATGGCGTCTTCAACTCCACGGCGATAAGCAAACTGCAGGGGGTCCTGGTATGTGCTGATTTTCTTACTCAGGCGGGCCAACAGGAGTCTCTCCAGGACCTTCATGATGTGGGTTGTCAGGGCAACGGGTTGATGACTGATGGGTGAGTTTTCTTTGGTACCAGAACCAGGCAGGGTGTCTTCCCCAACAGTGGTACCTTCTCTTGGGTCAAGCTAAGGTTGAAGAGGTGTTGCAGAATCAGAGCTGCTCTGCACAGGCCTTCAGGACTCTGGGGCTGACACCATCTGGACCTGCAGCCTTGTTCTTTCCGGTTCAGTCTCACCAGCTGCCTCTAAAGTCAACACATCATCTTTATAATTCTTTTATTTAATTAATATTATTTTTAAAATTCTTGACAGCGTTGTTTCTGCTGAGGTGTGTTTGGCTCCAGTCATTGCCTTTCTCAGTTTGCACGACTGAATCCAAACAAATATGACAAAGCTTTTGGTTACTTATGCTTTAAAGTTATTGTTTATTTTGTTACATTTTAACTAAAAGGTATAATAGGAACATATTTATCCTTTGAAGTTGAACTTTGAACTAAAAGCGCATTTTTGCATATTTTCTCTTTAGTCTAATATGCTTTTCATTAATAAATACATAATCAGAGCTTAACTTTATTTTTGTAATGCTGGAGGTGTGAAAATTGAGATTTTAAAGTGCAAAAATCATTTTTTTATGTTCTATTGTGTGGTTATAAAAAGAGAAACCGTTTTTGCAAAAATAAAAAATTAAACATGACAGCGTTTTGGGTGGAGAACATTTTTAGAATATTCATTTCCCTACAAATTAGTCGACAGATTAATTAAAAAATAATTGTTAGTGGCAGCCCAAATGAAATTCTAGTTTAATGCAGAAGAAGCTTGGAGTCGTCCACAGATAAACCGATGCTAACATATCACACAACAATCCAATGTAGTTTTAGTCACTTAATATGTATTTCAGAACATATGAGAGCATTACTCTCTTTCTGTCTGTTTTAATTTATAATATGGGAAAAAATGTCTTGTCCCTCTGGCAGATTATTTCACTTATAACTGGAACTTTTTCATCAATATTAAGGAATTATTGACTTAAAAAAAGCTCCTATATCTGCTGAAAAGTTACTTGTGAGTTAGTTTTGTCTTATTTCAAGTGTATTCAAGATATTTGCTCTAGAAACTTGACCAAAAATACTTTGTAAGATTTTGTGTTTTGCAGTATAAAACCTTCTCTACTTCCAGAAAAGGTTGATGCTACATAAACGCACCAAAAAAAAACAGTCCAAGATAATGAGTTCAGGGGACAATATGGTGTGGATCTTATAGTCAAAACACTTCTACTCATTCCTGTTTCCACACCATTGATCTTGTGTTCACATCTAATATTGATTTTGAGCCAATAACAGTCTTAACTTACAGCCCTGACCCGTCTGACCGTGTTTTCATAACCTTTGAGTTTAATGTAGCCGAGTACTCTGCTCCTGAGAGGAAATTTCATTTCAGTAGATCTTTATTAGGAAATCCTGAGAGAAGAGTCTGTTTAATTTTTAATTTCCTCAGTATCATCGAGCAACACGGCTGACTGCAGCAATTTAATTTGTTCTCCTTCGTAACTGATTGGCTTGTTGATAGTTTCACCGCTTCAGTGTGTGTAGCGTTAAGACAGAGAAGGTAATTATTCGTAGGAGGCTGCCTGGTTTAATTTAGAGCTGCTTAAAAACACACCCCAGGAAATGGAAGACAGAATTATGCTCTGCATGCAGGAGATTCCTATTTAATCGTGAACAGCAGGCTACTGTTGCGGGAAACCCCCACCCCACCCCACTGAGGTGGAATATAACTCATCAGTGGAGGAGAACAAGAATAATCTGAGGTTTGTTTTTAGTCCAGACTTGCACAGAATCGTTGCTCTGTGGAGCCGTCTGTTCCCCCAGCTCTCACCAATGATCACTTCGTGCGATTCTTTCATAAATAAAACTGATTCTATTAAAATTAACATTTTTGCCATTCCGATCATGCTGTTGAGGTAGCTTTAGAGATAACTGCAGAACCTGATCTGTTTGGACTGCTTAGATTCTGTTGAGCTTTCTGAGTTATCAGAAACATGAGCCTCATCTAAAGCGTCAACTCGGATTTTAGACCCAATCCCAGCAAAATTATGTATAAAAGTTTTTCCTTTCACTATCTAGATACTTAGATATAATTAACTCATCTGGGATATGTATTATTGGCTTGTAAGGTTGTTGTAACCCATAGCCGGCCCAATGCATAAGCAAACTAAGCCACTGCTTAGGTCCCCCAAACCATCAGGGGCGTCCTATAAATGCTTGAATTTCAACACAGACCATAGATTTAAATTGTTTAATAGAGAATGAGAATACAGTGGCTTGTAAAAGTATTCATACCCCTTGAACTTTTCCATATTTTGTCACATTACAGCCCCAAACATAAATCTATTTCATTGCAGTTTTATGTCAAAGACCAACACAAAGTGGTATACAGTTGTGAAGTAGAAAGAAAATTATACATGATTCAAAACATTTTTTACAAATAAAAAACTGAAAAGTGCGGTGTGCAAAAATATTCTGCCCCCTTTTCTCTGAGTTTACCTTTAGAAGTTGCCTGATGATTGCTAATAACTAAACAGAGTCCACCTGTGTGTAATCTAATCTCAGTACAAATGCAGCTGGGCTTAGAGGCTGGTTAAGAGAATATTGGGAAGCAAACAGCATGAAGTCCAAGAAACACACCAGACAGGTCAGGGATAAAGTTTAGGAGAAGTTTAAAGCTTGGAAGATGGCCAGAGTTGATGGGAAGATGGAGCCAAATCAAGGGCAATCTTGGAAGAAAACCTGTTGGGAGTCTGCAAAAGACTTGAGACTGGGGCGGAGGTTCACCTTCCAGCAGGACAACCACCCTAAACATAAAGCCAGGGCTACAATGGAATGGTTTAATACTAAATATATTCATGTGTTAGAACGGCCCAGTCAATGTCCAGACCTAAACCCAATCGAGAATCTGTGGCAAGATCTGAAAACTGCTGTTCTCCATCTAATCTGACTGATCTTAAGATGCTTTGCAAAGAAGAATGGGCAAAAATTCCAGTCACTAGATGTGCAAAGCTGGTAGAGACAGACCCTAACAGACTTGCAGCTGGAATTGCTTTAAAAGGTGGTTCCACAAAATATTGACTCAGGGAGGATGAATACTTTTGCACACCACATTTTCAATTTTTTATTTGTAAAAAATGTTTTGAATCATGTGTAGTTTTCTTTCTACTTCACAGTTGTATACCACTTTGTGTTGGACTTTGACATAAAACTCCGATGAAATATATTTGTTTGTGGTTGTAATGTGACAAAATATGGAAAAGTTCAAGGGGTGTGAATACTTTTGCAAGCCACTGTATATTAAGTTTGATTTAATAGATTCAGCTTCGATAAATTAAAAGATTTTAACATTTAAAGGAATTTTATATTCCTTTAAATGTTTTACTTTGTAAAAGTGTAAAAAATAATTTTCATAGTGTGATTGTTTTTTTTTGTTTGTTTTTTTTTAACCATGGCTACAATCTGTGTTTTGAAAGGATAAACTGATTCTTTGTGTTTGAGATTATTTGTCCATAAACATATCTCAACAACTAATAACCAATTACCTCTGGTTGCTTTAAGACCCACCCCAACTCCCAGATTCCACCCCATCTGGATTAAAACGCTGTTAGTGGTGTTGATGTTTTGAACAAGAGAACTGGCTCCAAATCAAGTTCTACTAAATCAATGCGTGGATGTGTCAAAACTTTCTCCAGCTGAACAGAAACAAAACTGAAGTTATTAACTTTGAATCTAAAGAGGAACGATCTAGAGTCAGCACGCAGCTTCAGTTATTACAGCTAGTGATCAGGCCCGAAATCTGGGTGTAGTGATGGACTCAGACCTGAACCTTCAGAAACACATAAAGACAATTACAAAGTCAGCCTTCTATCACCTGAAGAACATTTCCAGGATTAAAGGACTAATATCTCAACAAGATCTTGAGAAACTCACACAGGCTTAAAGAAACTAGAGGAATATAGCATGAAACAATATTCTCAGAATCATGATGTTAACACATATGTTGAAATTTTACTAATTGCCTCAAGTGACTAAAAGAATAAATACATGACCTGTTAGAAATCACACTAATATAACAACTAAAACCTAAACAAAAATTTATATAATTAAACTTATTTATTTATTTTTTATTCTTTTATACATTTTTACTCACAGTTGAGACCAGAAGTTTACATACACAAAATAAAAAGACATATGCAGCCTTTTTTTCAGATGTCTGAAGTTAAATCAGACAAAACTGATCATGTTTTAGGTAAGTTAGAAATACAAAAATTATTTATTTGCTAAATCCTAGAATTATTTATTAATGCCTTCAAAATCATAAGTTTACATAGATTTCCTTAGTATTTGGTAGCATTGCTTCTCACAGTAGTTTGCTGAACTTCTGGCCCATTCTTCCTGACAGAACTGGTGTAACTGGATCAGGTTTGTAGGCCACCTCAGTTTCACGCACCTTTTCAGATCTGCCCACAACTTCTCCATATGACTGAGATCAGGGCTTTGTGATGGCCATTCCAAAACATAGACTTTGTTGTCCTTAAGTCACTTTATAACCCCTTTGGCTGCTGAGGGTTATTGTCCCTCATGACCAATGTGTCCGAGCTTTAACTTCTGGGCTCATGTCTTTAGATGTTGCTTCAATATTTTCGACATAATCTTCTTTCCTCATGATGCCATCTATTTAATGAAGTGCACCACTTCCTCCTGCAGCAAAACAGGCCCACAACATGATGCTGCCACCCCCGTACTTCACAGTTAGGATGGTACAAGCATCCTTGATTTTCCTCCAAATGAAACGATGGTCATTATGACCAAACAGTTCCACTTTAGCTTCATCAGACCACAGGACATGTCCAGAAGTGAAGGTCTTTGTTCTTGTGTGCATTTGCAAATTGCAGTTTGTCTTTTTATGTTTCTTTTGAAGTAAAGGCTTCTTCCTCGCTGAGTGGCCTTTCAGCCTATATTGGTACAGGACACACTTCACTGTAGATAATGACTCTGTCTTACCAGTTTCACAAGGGTCAATTTGCACATTTTGGACCAAAATCCGTTCATCCCTGGGACACAGAACCTGTCTCCTCCCTGGTTTGATGGTTGGACATCTTCATCACGTCTATTTTCATGTCCTCATCGTCCATCGTCTTGTTTGAGTCAAAATTCAGATTAACTCCTCTGTGAAATGAAGACAGGGTTTATCTTGACTCTTTACTGCAGCCATTTGGAGTAGGATACATACACAGAAATAATACATAGAAATAATACACAATAGCAAGCAATACAACACTTAAAAATGTTGCAATAAATTTGCTCAGGGGAAAAGTATTAGCTCACAGCTGTAAAAGTTTGTACAAAACAAATGCTTCCTCTTGACAAAATGTAAATGATTCTTAATCAACAGAAATATAATTTGCAAATTTGGTTACTTATCAACAATGCTTTCAAAAACCAAGTCAAAGTTGAAAAGGTTGCAGTGTGAAAAGAGAAAATCCATGCTTATTATCCCTCTGCCTTGTCCCCTGTTTGTGACATCAACAGCACGCTCTTAAATGTAGTACCAAATCCAGATCTACCTAATCCTAGAGGGCAACTAAATGAAGATTCTTACAGTATAAAACAGTGAAATAGTAACAAACTGGACATGCAACAGCATGTCTATACTTGCATATAATAGTTTAAACAGATGAACACGGCACCTTCAAGCATCTGTAAATTAGAGGATGAATCAGACAGTTGCAGCTCCACAATTATCTTCCTGATATCTTGACTGATTTCTTTTTGACTTTCCCATCGTGTCAAACAAGAAAGCAGTGAGTTCCTTGTGTGGCCTTAAAATACATCCACAGGTGTGCCTCCAATTAACTCATATGTGTTAGTTAACCCATCAGAAGTTTCCAAAGCCATCATATCATCATCTGGGCTTTCCCTCATTATTTAGAGTTTAAAACATCATTAATAATAAATCTCAGACTTGCTTTCTCATCGTTCTGGCATTTAGCAAACAGAAATAATTTTGGTAATTCTAGCTGGCCTAAAACAAGAGAAGTTTTGTGTGATTTCACTTCAGGCAGTGAGAAAAAAATTATTTTTAGTCTCTGTATTTGAACTTCTTGCTTTTATTCTTTGTGTTTACATATCCAGATCTCCCTCAACATTATGCCTGTAAAGAGGAGGATGTTCCTGCTGACCAGCTGCTCTGTTACCAGAAGAGGAACTCATGTTTGGATCAGGTGAAACCAGAATTTCCACAGATAAAGGATGAGCAGGATGAGCTAGAACATCTTCAAATAAAAGAGGAACAAAATGAACTCTGCTTTAGCCAGGATGAAGAGCAAGTCACACTGAAGCAGGAGACTGAAAGCTTCATGGTTACTCTTACTAATGAAGAACATGACAACATTAAACCAGAACCAAACAGATATGAACTCATTTCTCAGAATGCTCTTGAAACTGAGAAGCTGGATCAGGAAACAAACATTCCTGAAGACCCAGGGTCAAAGATGGATGGAGAACCAAAACAAAATAAGAGAAGTCAGAAAACCAGACAGCATGATAAAAATAAGTTTTCTTGTGAAATGTGTAATGACACATTTTCTCAAAATTGTCACTTGACTGTTCATATGAGAAATCACACAGGGGAGAGACCTTTCTCGTGTGATGTTTGTGAGAAATGTTTCACTCAAGGAAGTCATTTAACACAACACATGAGAATTCACACAGGAGAGAAGCCGTTTTCATGTATGACATGTGGAAAAAAGTTTAGTCAAAAGGGTCACCTAACTTATCACATTAGAGTTCACACTGGTGAGAAGCCTCACTCATGTGAGATTTGTGGGAAAGGTTTCACTCAAAGATGTAGAGTTAAAGAACACATGAAAAGTCACTCTGGTGAAAAGCCTTTCTCATGTGTAACCTGTGGAAAATGTTTCAGTGTGAAAAAAACTTGGACTATTCATATGAAAATTCATACAGGTGAGAAGCCTTTTCCATGTCTAACCTGTGGGAAAAGTTACAGTCGAAAAAGTCGTTTAACTTTACACACGAGAATTCACACAGGCGAGAAGCTTTTTCCATGTACGACCTGTGGAAAAAAATTCACTATAAAAAGAGTTTTGGATAAACACATGTTAACTCACACAGGTGAGAAGCCTTTCTCATGTAAGATTTGTGGGAAATGTTTTTCTCAAGAACATCACTTAACTCCTCACTTTAGGAGTCACACAGGTGAGAAGCCTTTTCCATGTCAGTTCTGTAAAAAAATGTTCAGATCAAAAAGCAGTGTCAATACACACATGAAAATTCACACAGGTCAGAAGCTTTTTCCATGTGTGACGTGTGGAAAAAGCTTCAGACAGAAGCATAATTTGACTAATCACATCAAAATTCACACTGGCGAGAGGCCTTTCTCATGTAAGATTTGTGGGAAGGGTTTCATTCAAAGAACGGCACTGAAACTTCACATGAAAACTCACACAGGTGAGAAGCCTTATTTGTGTACAACCTGTGGAAAAAGTTACACTCAAAAAGCTCACTTAGCTGATCACATGCGAACTCACACAGGCGAGAGACCTTTTGTGTGTATGACCTGTGGAAAAGGTTTTACTATAAAAATCCTGTTGAATAACCACATGAGAATTCACACAGGTGAGAGACCTTTCTCGTGTATTACATGTGGGAAAGGTTTCATTATGAAAACTCATTTAATTTATCACATGAGGGCTCATACAGGTGAGAAGCCTTTTCAATGTAAAACCTGCAAAAAAGCTTTCAGGGCAAAAAGCAGTTTGGATTTTCACATGAGAATTCACACACGGGAGGGGCTTTTTTCATGCAAGACTTGTCAAAAAACCTACCACTTTAAAAGTAATTTTAATAGACACTTGAAAAGCCACAATTCACAGTCTTGTGCACAAATCTCACAGAATGTGTAGCTGTGTTTTGTCTTTTAATATTTTAATTCTAAGGCACTTTGAAAACTCCCAATGTAGAAGCTGGAGTCTGTAGTTCACCATTAAAATTCATTATTTAAGCTGTTGTATTAAATTGTTTTAAAGTGACAAAACTGAGCTTTTAAGAAAGTCTCCAGCTTTAGGAACTCTTAGGATTAAAAAAATATTTCTGGCTTTCTAGAAACTTTACCATTTTAAAATGGAAAACTACAGTCTAAAATTATTGCCAACTAATTTCTCATGCAGTCTTTGATTTTTAAATAAATTATTTGCTCTGACTATGCAGTGGAAGATATGTATTTAAAAAGGTATTTTGACATGGTTTTCATTATAACCTTTCATTATTGCAATGAATAATTGGGACTGTATTTTAAGTGTATTTCTATTCCTCTCCTCTACTGTCCATGGGTGGATCAATGTCTTATTGATTTAAAAACCTACCTTTCCTTTTCAAAGAATGTATGACATTCCTATTTTTGTTTCTATTGCAAAAGACGGGAAACTATTTGCTCTTTCTGTCAAAAAAGCATTTTTCAGTTTTATTAAAATGTTTTCTACAGGTTGTTCATGAACTCTGCAGCCTTACTCTCTTCATGTTTGAATTTGCTGTTGTTGTAAAACACTGATGGTTTTAAGAATGTAATCAGAATTGAGAAATCAGACCATGAAAAACTGAAAATTGATATTGGGGAGTAAAAGCATGATTGGTGTATTATATTGCTCCTCGGGTGGTGTGATATCTGAATTTCAAGTTAGAAAGTAAACTTTTCAAATAAAATCAAACATTCTGAAACAACGCTGGATGCTGTGCTTGTGTTACATAATTAGAATTTATTTGTGATTTACTTGCTTTTTAAACTATTTGTCTAATTAAAGACAGTTGACATGTTCTGTTGCTAAATGAATAAAATGCAGATAACTCCTTATTGGATTACACTGATAACAGTAGTTTAGTCACTTAACCCAAGACTTTTCTCATCTCTGATTAATTTTATATTTCAGACTGGCAACCGGGACACAGCTAAATTGAATGTGATGACATTGGGAGTTCAGAGCTAATTAAATGTACCTGAACTTAATAAATCTCTGTTTTTCACGTCTTGTAACTGGAACATAAAAATGTTTAGGGTAACATTATTCCCAAATCCAAGTCCTATATCGAAAGTAAACGTATCCATTTCTGTAAATCTGTGATGTATTAATGTCATTGTAAATTGTAATAAACTATGAATCTGCCATTAAAATTAAACTTGTTGATAGTTATTTCCTGTATTTCTTCAGTTTACTTAAAGCAGTTTTTGAATTTCCGTCAATAAGTGCTTCACTTTCAGTTTACTGTAATGAACGGTTTTTTCAGTTTTTTGCCAAGTTTCACACACACTCAGGCATATTTACACTGAGCTTGTCAGAAAGACGTTTTTTTCCCTTCGTTTTGTCAATCTGACAACTTTCACCCAAGACTATTCCTTGTCAAATTCAACCCGTGAGCAGTGATGGTTAATCAGCTGTATCTGAAAGTCTGAAAGACCCGGCCGGCAGTCGATGCCCACTCATCCGTGTATAGATTCTCCATATGTTATCTTGGCATTAATCCCAATCAAGTTTACTAGAGTGGATAGGATTTTATATATATATATATATATATATATATATATATATATATATATATATATATATATATATATAAAACAGGGTACTCTTCCGCTTAGACTGTGTGATATATGAAAAGTGAGCAGAAGATTAGAGACAGGATACTATAACACTAGCAAGGGGATTCTGGGATAAGCTGTTTCTCCTAATAAACAGAGTCCCTGATTGTCCCCCATGGCCGTAGTGTCCAAACTTTTTGCCTTGAGGGCCAAAATCGTGAAGCTGAAAGCCCTTTGGGACAAAAAAGAAAAGTTCTTCTCTAAATAAAATGTCAAAATATAATTCTAGTTCCTTTTTTATTTTATCTGCTTGATATTAAAAGAAAAATGAAAGATTTTATGGATGTTGGGTGTTTGCAGTGTTGTGTGCAGGAGAGCGGTGTTGCTGGTGTCGTTCTAAATAAAATCCTTTGCTGTTCAGCTGAAGCCTTGTCTGCAGAGTGACTGAAGCATCATCACACCAACACTTCAAGACGACTAACCATACACCACACTAGCAAAGTGTGCCTTCTTAATCTACATAGGATGAAAAAAATTAAAATGTAAAGTTCTAACTATTAACTAGTTGTAACTATTTCATCATCTTTAGGTCCTTCATGTATTGAGAGGAATGATTTTGAAGTTATAGCTGAAACCAGAAATTTACATACATAGAATAAAACGACATATTTTAATTTTTTTCTCCCTGTCTGAAGTTAAATCAGACCTTGTTTTAGGTCAGAATTACCAAAATTATTTGTTTGCTAAGATGAGGATGTTCTTTTGTTCTGTGTTTGTAAACTTCTGGTTCCAACTGGTTATTAATATCTGACGCTGATAAGACGCTGCGCCAGCCGGGCATGATTGTAAATGTGAATATTGCTTCTTTTATATGTACACACAACACACTGAAATAAGGACTTTTATCTGAGTATTTATAATTCATTATACTGATCACTGATTTCTGAATCAGTATTTTTGCATAAATAGTAAATATTAAAATTTTGTGCAGTTTTCTGATCTTTCACTCCATTGCAGGTCATCCTTCTCAGCCTCGCTGACTTATTTGCAAAGCCAAGACTTATTTTTTATTTTTTCAAAATATTCCAGCATCTGTTTGACATCATCATCAGGATACACCAGTATGTGGGAAAAGCTTTTCCGCTCTTAACCAAGACCCATTTTCACAAAACTCTGTAATGACAGGCTGAGCCACCGGGATTGAAGTCTTTTGACATGAATCGGTTCAACCAACTTTTTTTTAAGAATTCAAGTGACAAGAGAATCAATATGTTTTAAGATAAATAAATGTATAACTTAGGTGTAAGATAATTAATGTGAAAGCACTGTACAAGCAGAAATATTTTGGTCACAGCAAGACTTAAGTTTTTTATTGGTTTATGCCACATTTGGGTGTGTTTATTTTGTTACTGTTTGTTATAATAAGGCACTGCTGTGACAGAACAGGAATTTGATTTTAATATTTTATAATACATACATGTATAATAATAATTCAGTCATTTTCTCTACCTGCGCCTTCCTGTTCAGGGTTTTGGCGCAGAAAGGCTTGTGTATTGTATATCATTTATAAAGGCTCTTCCTGTCTTGGCCTTCCCAGTAAAAATTACTATACTTGAGAGATGCAGGAGAGACTGTGCACGCCCTGGGAGAGTTTATGCTCCAGCCCAGTATTATCTGCCAAGCAACCTTCACTGCTGGTGTTATGTCGATATGCGTTTCCCTATCAGATACTGTTTCTCCTGCGTCTCTGTGCCGCCCAGGCTTCTTAAGGGTTTGCAACTAGCGTGCTGTGCTCGCGCCACAAGGGGACTATGAACACCGCAGCTCAAACAATATATTACGGTGAAGATGACCCACTTTTGTTTTCTCTTTTTTAACTTGTCCTGTCCAGCAGTGTGGCAATCAGAATTGTCGTCTGAATGTCATCAGAAACCGTTCCCATCTCTGAAAAGCTCACTTCTGACTTGTGAATGCACAATTATTTACTCACAGCGGCAATGTTTTATAGCCACATATTTCCTAACTAGCCATCAGGATGCGTTTCCCCACTTTTTCACAGGGGAAACGGTATCTGATGGGCTGTATGGAAGATCCATCCAACCATCTATAAACAGAGATGTATCTCGTCAGTTTTTTCTGACGAGAGCACGCTGGCAAAAAAAAAAAAGTAGGCCAGCTTCGTCGAAACACATTTGAACCTTCACGGTGTCCGTAGTTCCCTTGCGGTGTGAGCACAGCGCAGTGGTTACCAGCCCTAAAGGCCCCGAAATACAGTCAAGTGGCTGCGAACAGTCTGCTTTTACACACCTTTCATGCAGACCACCTGGGGGGCACCCCTCCTGCTTCAGGACATGTCACGCCCCTACCCACCGGGGTTCCCCTTCCCTCCCTGCATCCTCTGTTTTGCTTTTACGAAACATTCACAGAGAGAGCACCACACTTTTCTGCAGACATCGTCCTCCGTGGACAACAGCATTACAGTTGCTGGAGTTATTAACCATTTGCCAGTCTTGTTATTATAGTAGTTATTTAGTGAAGAATCCTACAAATCTTTATAATTCCTCACCGCGTCGGATAAACGTGCCTTAAAAGTATTCATGTCTCCTGCAGATACAAAAACCGGATAGTAGAAGCTGACTAGTTGAAGAGAAATACCAACACTGCTGTCTGAGCGCATTTCTTCATAAAACACGGCAACAAACTTCTGACCAATCAGACGACGCTTCTCACAGAGCCCTGTCGAAATGGTTCGACTCGGGCCTGGTGTCGAGTTCGGCAGGCGGATCTGCGAACAAAATGATGCAGTTTTCGTCACACGTCTATGCCAATGAGGGCTGATTTCGGCACTTCGGATGAAGTTCGTCGGGGCCTTAAACAAGCGTGTGCGGTTTTTTGCCGCCTGAGCGGCGTGGAGCGCTGCAGTGACGCAGGGAGAAGAGGGTCTGATGGGGGAAAGGCAGATCGACCCAACACCGGCCGTGGCTCCGCAGAGATCAGTATATCTCTACAGTATTAAAAGCTGACTTAATACCGCTCTGAATGACGGGTTTTCAACCTCAACAATGCTGAGTTTAGCGTCACCACGAACAACTTTCCTTAACCTGCCTCCAACTTTATTTAATGTGTCTCTCTGGTAAATAGTGAGGGTACTTCACACCTGTTTGCTGTAAGGTTATCAGGGGCATCCGGGTGAAATCCGGCAGTCTGCGCCGATCATCCATCTCCTCCTCGGACTTGACGATGATTTCTTTAAAATCTGTGAATGTTTCTTCAGCGGGAGATACCTGCTCGTTGATAAACTCTCGTTGAGGCTGAAGCAAAGACATTTCTGATGTGTTCTTCTGTATCGAGGCTTCAAAGTGTGTGTGTGTGTGGAGTAAACGAGGATTTTTCTACAGCGCATGCTGTTATGGCAGGTTATTTTAAGATAAAATTGCCTTCGTCTGACTATCTGTAATTACATATCTAGATTTATAAAAATGTGTTTTTACTAGAAGCAACGACGTTTTTATCCCGAATGGTAATTGAAGATACCTGTATTTACACTCTGACTAGTAAGAAGACCAATTAAGATATCCTCAATTACATTTTGACAATCAAAATGGCTTTCAAGATGTCTAAAATGACGTCACCAAATTCGTCAATTCAAGATAGCTTAAATTTTATTATGACGAGTCAAAATTACATTTTTAGATATCTGAATTAAGAAATGTAACGTAAGCTCCCTTTATGGTGCCACTCAGCTGTCCAGTTTCCTGGAGAATATTTGGTTTCCTGCTCTTATCAGAAAACGTCACAATGTAGAAAGAGCTCAGCAGTATCGGATATGTAGAAAACGCGAACTTCATGAACTTGAAGACCACTTCAGAAACCTAAAAATCCATTTCTGATATCTTTAATATTGATGTCATTTCAAATATCTTTAATTGGAATTATGACTAGTAAAAACAAAAAGCGAGATATCTCGAATTTACTTTGACTAGTCATACTTTAACTGTTGATAACTGAAATATATGTTTCAGTCATTCATTATAGTTATCCTGAGTTGAAGACTCCGCACAACTTAATGGTAAATCTGATGTCATTTATACTAGTCTGAATGGAATTAGAGACATCTCAAATAGGAATTTTGTCTAGTTAAAACATAGTTGTATCTTAATTAACTAACATGTCTACGCATAAATCAATTTCAGATATCTTGCATGTAAATGTTGTAAAGCCGATTTTAAGTTAAAACGGCCTGCCATAGCAGGACCTTTATCCTGCTGTTGACAAGAATGTACAATTTGTTGGAAGGTAAAGGGAAATAAAGAGCATTCATAAATAAAACCATTGAAATTGTATAAAATGTTACAAGTATAATATTAGGAGAGGGGACTACTGTATTAAAACTGTGTTGTTCTGGGTATAAATTACAACACCCACCTACAATTTACTGTAAAAGCCTGTATATTAAACAATCTCACTTTCTAAAATTTATTTTGTGCTGACGTTTTTGTAGCTTTTTGCCTGATATAATACAAAACACAAAGCAACCCCTCCCCCCCCTATTATTCAGTCCACCATTTTCAAATCAAGACTCTACATACAGTTGTAAATATCAATGAATGTTAAATTAAGCTGATTCAAAGTTTCACATTCAGCAGCATTTTGCTTCCTCTCTCTTGTTCTGCAGCTGATTTGTTACTTTTTGCTCAAGGTTGGTTGAACTTAATGATAGACACCAGGAGAACATCATTATGGTAAACTGACTTTATTTTGTAAGAATTATAGGTACAATTTCACTGCTAGTCACTTTTGTAACAGAAATTTAATCCATATCCATACATTTTTTTATTATCTTACAAAATACAAATTCTTGGGAACTAAAAATCCTAATCAAAAAATATTTTACTAAAGACAAAGTTCTAAGGATCAGAATGTCAATTTTTTAAGAGGTATTTCAGTAAGACTGCTTTTTAAAAATGTTTTTAACCAAGCTGCTACATTTTAAATGTGATCCAGCTGTAATTATACCACCTTTTAAAGCATCTTGATACCCGAGATTCACATTATGCCGTCTCACCTGCGTGGGTTTTCAAGGGAACAGTTAAACTGCTCTTAGAGATTAAAGTTTTTAATTTTTTATGAATGTTTTTGTTCCTGAAACTTCTTCCACAAGCAGTGCATGAGAAAGGCTTCTTACCTGTGACATTTCATGTGCCTCGCTAAATTACTTTTTTGAGTATAACTTTTTCCACAGGTCCCACATGAGAAAGGCTTCTCACCTGTGTGAGTTCTCAGGTGAGGTATTAAATGAGATTTATGCCTGAAGGTCTTTTCACAAAACATACAGGAGAAAGGGTTCTCACCTGCATGGGTCATCATATGAAAAGTTAAGCTGCTGTTCACAGGGAAACTTTTTCCACAAGTTGTGCATGAGAAAGGACCCTCGCCTGTGTGAATTCTCATGTGAGTAGTTAAACCCTCTCTTTTAGTGTAACCTTTTCCACAAGTAACACAGGTGAAAGGCTTCTCAGCTGAGTGACCTCTGATGTGTTTAGCTAAACTACCTGTTTGAGAGAAACTTTTTCCGCAGGTCATACATGAGAAAGGCTTCTCACCTGTATGAGTCCTCATGTGAACAGTTAAAGTATTTTTATAGGTGAAACGTTTTTCACAGGTCGTACATGAGAAAGGCTTCTCACCTGTGTGAACTCTCATATGAAAGTGTAAACGAGATTCCATACTGAAACCTTTTCCACAAGCAATGCATAAGAAAGGCATCTCACCTGTGTGGCCTTTCATGTGAGTAGCTAAACTACCTTTGTGAATGAAACTTTTTCCACAGGTCATACATAAGAAAGGCTTCTCACCTGTGTGACTTCTCATGTGACTGGTTAAAAAAGCTTTGTTACTGAAACTTTTCCCACAAGCAGTACATGAGAATGGCTTCTCACCTGTATGAGTCCTCATGTGAAGATTTAAAGTGCTTTTTTCACTAAAACCCTTTCCACAGGTTATACATGAATAAGGCTTCTCACCTGAGTGAGTTCTCATGTGAATCTTTAAAGACGAATTTTGACGAAAATTTTTTCCACAAGTGAAACATTTGAACGGTTTTTCCCCCGTGTGACATCTTACGTGATAAATTAAAGAGACCTTGCTGCTGTAACTTTTTCCACAGGTTGTACATGTGAATGGTTTTTTCACCAGTGTGACCTCTCATATGATAAATTAAACCACCTTTCTCGAAGTAACTTTTTCCACAGGTTGTACATGTGAAACGCTTGTTGTCCCTGTGAGTTCTCATGTGTCTAGTCAAGTAACTGTTTAGAGGAAAGGTTTTATCACAAATTTTACAGGAATATAAACTTTCGTCTGGTTGAGTTCTCTTGAGTGTTTTTCGTTTTGAACCATCAGCAGAGCCTTTCTGCTGTTTGGTTTTCTGACATCTCTCATATTGTTTCTGCTCTTCATCTCTATTTTTTCCTGGGTCTTCAGAATCGCTTCCTTCCTGATCCTGGTTCTCAACTTTAGGAGAAGCACGAGAGATGAGTTGGTTCCTGTTTGGTTCTGTTTCATTGCTAATTTTTTCCATATCAGAAGGAGTCACCAAAATGTCACCAGTCTCCTGTTTCAGCACAAGCTGCTCTTCATCTTTGAATGGTTGACGTTCTAGTTCCTCTTGCTCCGGTTTTATCTCCAGATGTTTGAATTCTTCTTGCTCCAGCTTTATGTCCAAAGGCTCTAGTTCCTCTTGCTCTAGTTTTATGTCCAAAAGTTCACGCTCTTCTTGATCTAAAGTGGAGTTCCTCTCCTGGTTGCTGAGCTCAGTGACAACCGCCTCCTCTTTACACACACAGTTTTGTGGGAGATCTGGAGAAAAATACAACAAAAGTTGATAAATACGAGTAAAAGAAGAGACCCTTCGTTTTTATCCCTTGAGGCTGTATTTGGTTTGTTTGAATATGATAAACATTGTAAAATGTTTGAGAAAAACCATGTCCTCAGACAAACAGTAAATTGCTGTGGGTGGGGGTAGCAATGTTGAACATTCTGCTCAATCTGTGGAATTTTGTCAGACTCCAAAAAGAAGAGATGGTGGAAAAGACAAAACACTCTGGAGATGTACAGGAGACTGTGGGAAGCCATAAAGCAGTATAAAACTGAAGACAGGATATAAGATTGACGATGTGTGAGGCTAAGCTAATGCTAAAACTATGTAAATGTTGACGGAATAAGGTTTAGTCATACATATGCTATGGGACAATAAAGGCCATTTCTGTTATTCTATTCTAAGCTAAGCTAGCTAGCTACTGGCTCAGAGTACCGGAGTGTCAGACGTCATCTTGGAGTCAGCATCACAATGGTGTGCAGGAGTTTTGTGCTGTTTGCCTGATAAACAGAGATTTAGAGAAATGGCCATTTAAATCAGTTGCCACATACCTGGGGTTCTCAGACTGGGAGCTCACCAGCCGGAGAAAGCTACTCCCAGCTCACATCAGGAACACTGGCAGAGTGACTACAGCTGTTACATCCTGAGTGATTCAGCTTATACACTGCTAGACAGGCTCTTAAAATCTGGATGCACCAAGTCACTATGGATGTTACGGAGCCCCCGAAGGGACATGGGGGGATTTTTTCTTTGGTGTTCCCTCGCAGAAGTATAGCATTCCCTCGCAATAGATTTTGCATGCCCAATCTGTAGTCAGTTCATGCGGTATCCTGCATACTGAAAGTCTTTCTGCTACAATATAAGGTTTTTGAAAGGGCTTTACATGTATGTTAATATCTCATTTGTGAGTTATCTGAAGTTTTAAATCTTTTTCTTTTGTATAAATGCACCACAAACCTATGTGCAAAATGTCAGAGCAAAACAGTTTAAACATGGGCTTTCCATTCCTACTCTAAAACAAAAACATGACAGAAACTTTCTGTAACAATTAAAGAAAGAAAACAAATACATCCAAACTATATGGACTATTTTTGAGTTATCACAAAATCACAAAGTAATATTGCCATTTGACAGTTTTGGTTGTGTCTGTTAGTCTGGATGATTAATACAGTCCCATCTCCATCTTACACAAGCAAACACGAACACGCAGTTAATAGAATCGATTTCCACCCAGTTTTCTGCAACAGAGCTAAGAATGCTAATTTATTGCGAGGCAATGCAAAAGAAAAAATTTCCCCAATATCCCCTACGGAGCTCCCTGGATGTTGACAATAAAGGTGCATATTTTAAAAATGTCTCCACTTTTGTAATGTACAGATAAAAAAAATAACAATCACTATGACAAGCTACATGTTGAAATTGCAAAACAAACCCCACAGTTGCACAATTCATTTTTGAGTTGATATGATTAACATAAGTGCTGTCATCACTGAAAATAGCTTCAATAACCGCTTTAGATTTGAAAGCATTTGGTTTAACTTTTGCCTTAAATCATAAAGAAGTAAATATATTTGCTGAATGCATGGAATTTTTAATGTTTCGCTCCCTATTATTAGTTACAATTTTTTCATATGCTTTACCAGGAATAATTTTGAAAAGTATAATTATGAACCACTAAGCAACTGTTTCTGTGATGACTTCATCCCGGAGCAAAGAGACTCATATTTAAGCAAAGGTGGACAGATTCTGGTCCACCTTTTCTTAATAATGAGTTGTTCATGGTCAAATGGAAAATGCTTAAGTTGCACTCTGGACTCTACCATCCATTGTACACAGATAAAACTGCAAATCATGATGCAAGCACACAAGAAAACACTTTTTAATTGGAGAGTTACAAAAAAAAAAAAAAAAAAAAAAAAAGTACACCACGGAATATGCAAAAATTATTAAGTTAATACCTTTTGAATACCAACACGACTTTTAGCTGGAACCATAGCAGGCAAACTTTTGAGCTTCAGTTAGGGATAACTAATTATAAAGTAATAAATTAGTGTCATTTTCTTACATGGCAACAAGCCTCTCGGCTGTTACTAATTACTGGCCAGTCTTTGAATATGGCATCCTCTAATCAGATGTCTGAAAATCTACATTTCCCCATGATGGTTTTGCCAGTAACCAGGCCGTAAGAGCAGTGCTTTAAGTGGAAAAAAAATAAGTATCAGTACTCCCCTTAATGTCTACAAATATGGGACAGAAACATGGGTAATATGTTATATAGAGTTATCGATCTATACATCAATAGTTTATAATAAAGAAATTACAAAGAACAAAAGGATAAAGCCAGCGCTAAATCAAATCCACGAGTCAAATTCAGTGTCATGGAACCACTTTTACATGAAAAGGAAATAAAAAAAAAATAGATATAAAAGATATGAATGAGTTAATAAAAATAATTAGAATGAAATCGCTGATTGAAAAAATAATCAACAGCTCAACAACTATTACAATAATTGTTAGTTGCAGCCCTGGTCTTCGAAATGTGCTCCAAGCCCAAAATGAGGCCTTGAGGTCCAAAGTGTTAGCAGAGTCTGCAGAAAACAGACTCTTCTATAAAGTACTTTATATCTGTTCAAAAATAACTAAACATGCAATATTCTAACAAAACAAACCTAGTAGTCAGACGTCTGTAGAACAGGGAAATGTAAATGAGTGACCGTTTGAAACATAAACAGGAAAAGAGAGACTGGGATGTGGCTCACTGTTCAAAATCACTTGCTGTATTTAGCCAAATATAATAAACAGGTGCACCAAAGTGTGCTTCTGAGTGAACGTTGCAAGATGTTTATGTTCCAACTTACTATAAAACTACATTGATAGAAAAAAAATATATGTACATGAGACACATTTAATATTATTATTTCAAAGATTCTCACCCTGAAAATGTGTTGTTTTCTATCAACGGCCTGCAATGGCGGGCAAATGTGTACCATTGTAGCTCTGGAATTGAGGGCCACACAAAATTATTTTAAGGGCCACGAATGGCCCACAGGCCACACTCTGGACACCCCTGATAGAGATAAGGGTGTCACTAATCGCAAACTGTAACTTAGCTAGGATAATAAGATCACAGTTGATCATTTTGGGTATCAAATATTTCCAGTTAGAGCTGATTTGTGATTCCAGAATCATTTACTTTGCTGTAACAGCCCTTTAAATAGGAGGCCGAGTTCAGCGTCGCTCCAAACAACTTTCTTTAACTTCTCTCCAACTCTCTTTAACCTGTCTCATCAGTAAAACGTGACGGTGTTTCGTACCTATTCGGTGTGAGATGATCTGGGGTGTCCGGGTGAAATCCAGCAGTCTGCGCTGATCATCCATCTCTTCCTCGGACTTGACGATGATCTCTTTAAACTCTGTTAATGTTTCTCCAGCAGGAGTTAGATGCTCGTTGATCAACTCTCTCTGAGGCTGAACTGACGACATGTCTCCTCCAAACACTCAAATATTTACCTAAAACAACAAACCTGTCTTTAAACTACAGTCTAACAGAAGAACAGCTAATGCTACTACATCTGCTCTGTTTTTACTTCCCGTGTTTCACTGTGGCGCTACTGAAGAAACTTTAAACAATTTTTTAGTTCCGCTTTGAATTTTTTTACACCACTTCCTGAGTTACCTCTTTAAATATGCATTTATACTAAATAAATTGCAATAATGTTGGAAAGTTCTTTTTCAGTAACTATTTAGAAAAAAATAGACAAAGATTGATGTTTTTAAGCCATTATTTCTGTTAATCATGACAATTTTGAGCTTACAGGTAATGACAACATGGCTTTTAGGATTGAAATATTACACCAGAACAAGGAAAAAAAAAAAAAAAAAAAAAAAAAAAAAAAATCAGGGCCACAAAAGGGATAGAGAGAGAGATATATAGAGAGAGAGAGAGAGATAGAGAGAGATAGAGAAGAGAGAGAGAGAGAGAAGGGAGAGGAGAGAGAGATGAGAGAGAGGAGAGAGAGAGAGAGAGAGAGTAGAGAGAGATAGAGATATGAGAGTAGAGAGAGAGATAGAGAGAGAGAGAGAGAGAGATATAGCGAGATGAGAGATAGATATATAGAGGATTTATTTATATATATATATTAGTTATAGAATATATATATATAGATATATATATATCTATATATATATATATATTATATATAGATATATATAATTATTTTTTTTTTTTTTATATACACACACACATTTTTCTCAACATATTACTTTTGTGGCCCTGATTTTTTTACACACACACACGTTTACAGTTTGGGGTTTTTTTTTTTTGTTTGTTTTTTTTAAACTTTTTATATTTCAAACGTTCACTCATTCACTGTTCCCTTTTCAACAGAGGTCTGACTACTAGGTTTGTTTTGTTAGAATATTGCATGTTTAGTTCTTGTTGAACAGATAAAGTAATTGTTCTGCTAGTACTTTATATCTTAAGGCTTCAGTTTAGGCTTGGAGCACATTTCTAAGACTAGGGCTGCAATTAACAATTATTTTAATAGTCGACTAATCTAATAATTTTTTTTTTATTAAAGAATTAATTGCAATTATTTTTTATGAACTCCATCATCACTTTTTGAGACTGAAACTCACTTGCTCACTATTGTTCTAGTGTGCACACCTGTAAATGTCCCTCTGTTGCCTCTTGTTGCCACGCTCCTTTATTTAACACTTTCACAAAGGAAAGTCCATAAAACATGAATTTGAAATTTTACTGACATTTTATTTTCAACAAAAATAATTATTTTCAACAAAACACATTAGCAACTGATAGATATTGGTCTTATGTCTATGCTCTCTGTGAAGACCAGCCATTTGTAAGGTGGAAGAGCCTCTCCACCTTACAAATAAGGTAAATAAGATAAACTCATCTACTCGCATTTGCTTTGATGGACCACTGAAATAAAACACAACAAAGAAGTGTCTTAATATCACAATTTGAAGCCTGGCGATCATAATCTATAACAAACTATTTGACAGATTAATTTCTTACAACTGATCTCCGCTTCAGCACTATAATGAATAAATGAGTAAATAAAACAATGAATTGTTTTGCCCAGTCGTTTCAATGATGGTACCCTCCCCCACATATAACTACATCGGTCCAACGCATACAGCCGTCCCAATGCTGCACATTTAAACTTACACATATATAAGGCAAGCCGTTTGGATCAATAATCAGACTTAAATTAACCTTCTTGTAAACCATAAATAGCGTTTATTACGCATCCACCACCTACAGAAAGACTAGTTTTACTTAGTTCTCTGATGTGTTTTCCTTTTTATTATTATTATTATTATTATTATTATTATTATTATTATTATTACGTTCCCTATGCCTTAGCTTATGTTTTGGTAGTTTTACTTTACTAACATGACAAAATATACACGCAACATAGCATTTGTCAGCTTGTAGTTATCCTAAAAGGACAGCAGATGTCAGCAAAGGGTTGAAACCCGACTTTTAGGACTTTAACATGAATTTAAATCTCACTCATGTTAGGAGTTGATTATTAAACGTCTGTGAATCCTTCCTTTTTATTTGGATCATCACTGAACAATTTTAACATTTTAAATGTCCACAAATGCAAAGAACAGCCATTCAGATTAAACCAGGATGAAACATGTCCTAAATGCTGATGTCTAGACAGCAGTTAAAACTAATCTTATACTTTTTAGGTACCACCTGCTCACGATTCGCTCACTCCCACCTATCGTTGCTGCCAGGGGTGTCCGCACCGCTGTATACAGGATCTGGGTTGGAGGTAGCGGCTGTGAATCGAAGTTACTGCTGTTGAAGCTCAACTGCTAAAGAAAGGTTTGGCCCATCACATTTAGAGCTCACATCTAAAAATGTCACATAATCAGTAGCCTAAATTACCAACAATTTGTACCGTTGCATAAAGCCAAACCACAATTAAATAAATCAAGATTTTCCAAATTTGATACCTATACATGTGAAATTTTAATAAAAGTTGAGAATTATTTGTCAAACAAATTATTCTATTTTTACCCAGCTGAATAAATATTGGAATATTTTTTTCAAATTTAACTTATTTGAAATTTTATGAATGTTTTTATATCATGATTGAAGACACACCAAGGCAAGGCAGTTTATTAGCATAACACATTTTAATGTATTTTGCTGCTAAGCCGTTCAGTGATTTATAAACTAACAGAAGTATTTTAAAGTCTCTTCTCTGAGCTACAGGGAGCCAGTGGAAGGACTTCAGAACTGGGCTGATGTGCTCTATCTTCCTGGTTTTAGTGAGAATACGAGCAGCAGCGTTCTGGATCAGCTGCAGCCGTCTGACTTTTTAGGCAGACCTGTTAAGACACTGTTGCAGTAATTAATGCGACTCAAGATAAACGCATGGATGAGTTTCTCTTGATCTTGTTGAGAAGGACAAGATCTAATGAATATAATTTATCTGTCAACCTTAAAAATCTGAATCTCTCAGGGGTGCTAACAGAAAAAGCTATGTAGAGTTAGCCCCAGTGAGCTATTTTGATCTTTAAAGCAGTCTGGAGCTGAGCTACTGTGGAGGTTAACCAGTCAGAGATTACGTGGGTTTATTCAGTGAGAAACAGCACCAACTTAGATTATTTAATAATGCACTTCATGATCACAACCATCTCTCCTATGGTCTTTTTAACAACTACAGTCTCAGAGCAACACAGTCCTCCATGATATTTTGCTGTAAGAAGAATGTTATAATTGAATACTTACACTGGACTAGGAAGGGAAATCTATTGGCACATTGGCCCCACCAAGAATTTTTTTCACCGCCACTGACGTCAAGGGCCACAAATGGCCCACGGTCCACACTTTGGACACCCCTGGTAGAGATTAGGGTGTTACAGATCACAAACAGTAGCTTCAGTATTATATGACGAACACTAAATAGTACAGGTGACGACTGATTTAACATTTACAGCTAAAGCAGATTCATTATTCCAGTCATTTAGTTTGGTACAACAGCCCTTTAAATCAGATGCCGAGTTCTGTGTCGCCCTAAACAACTCTCCTCCACCGGTCTCATGAGTAAAACGTGACGGTGTTTCATATTTATTCGGTATGAGATGATCAGGGGTGTCCGGGTGAAACCCAGCAGACTGCACTGATCGTGTTTTCAGACTGGATGACGATTAATGTTTCTTCAGCGGGAGTTAACTGCTCGTTGATAAACTCTCTCTGAGGCTGAATTGAAGACATTTTTACAGCGAACACTCAAATATTTACCTAAAACACCAAACCCGTTTTCAAACTACCTTTTAACAGAAGAAAAACAAACACTGCGGTCTGTGCTATTTTTATCTCCCATGTTTCACGGCAGCGTCCAATGAAGAAACACTAAACGTTCAGTTCTGCTTTGACTTTTCTAATCCCCAATGAATCACCTCTTTTATTATGCAGTTATATGCAAAATACTAGAATGATAAAAGTTTACTGCACCCAGTTCATCAAATGAAACACTATATTCATTAATTATACACACAGACAAGCAATGGTTTTCAGTAGTTGTATTTTATTTGCACAATGGGTTAAAAAGAAAACAGATTGCCCCGACCGCAGCCACATCTAAAATGAACGCAGGTTACATAGAATCTTATTAGCAGATTCCAGCAAAAATCTTAACATGGAAATAGAAAAAGTTAGCTGGAAAAGCACGACTCAACTTTAACATGAGTGTCCCTGAACAGGACAGGTGTGACTGGGATGAGTCTGGGAGCTTAAAATGCAAGTTATAAAAGAAAAGTTATGGGGAGCTACTCTGCACCTTTCTTAAATTAAGATCCAGTTAGCTACACAAACTACGACTGGAAAGAAATACTATGAATCAAGTTAGTCTAAGAATCCCCCACCCCCCATCTCCTTGCATACAAGTTGTTCAGGTGCATTTCGTCTCCAGCTTAAAATAGCTCCGAGTGGAAACTGACAACTGATGTACTTGGAATATCAACTGCAGAGGAACTTTCTAAAGGACGCTCCCATTATAACAAACTCTTTTTACAATCTTGTCCGTGTTATTTTAATGTGCACTTGTGCATCTGTAATTTACAAAGTATTATGCAAGTGTTGGAATAAGCTGTACTTATAAATAATAACATAATGCAACCAAAACAGTGCTGAAGAGTCTTGATTGGAAAAGAGCATCAGTTCCAGCCTGCTGAGCTCACCCCCTGGAGGTGGATGCTGGAGCTCAATGGAAAAGAAGAGCTCAGAGACAAAACAACAAATCAGAACCAGAACTAGGAAACTCCACTCATTCCTATAGAAATTTTGGCCATGGATATCGGCTAATTACCTAATTCACTTGAAACACCAATATTCATAATGGCACAAAAACACATTTCAAAGCTGCAAGTTTTGACACATATATCGTGCAGGTGCATGATACAATTCAGGCCGCATTAAAGCTGCAGTATGTAACCTTTATGAAAAATGTTATTTTTACATATTTGTTAAAATGATCATGTTGTGACAGTATAAGACAGATAATCTGTAAAAAAAAAAAAAAAAAATCAAACTCCTCTGCCTTCTCCCAGTGCTCCCAGTACTAACTGTAGAAATACACCACTCAGTCAGAAACAACCAATCAGAGCCAGGAGGAGGGTCTTAGCGCTGTCAGTCACCCTCATGTACACACACTCACACACTCCCCCTGCTCTCTGCTACTTCACAGCTGGTTCACCACAACATAGCCTGCTGCTAATGCTAAGGCTAGTTAGCATGGCCACCGATGACAGCAGATAAACAGTTTTCCAGGATCGGTAAGTTGTTTTTTCACCATTACCACATAGCAGCGCATACACAAGGGTGATTGACAGCACTAAGACCCTCCTCCTGGCTCTGATTGGTTGTTTTAGGTCAGAAGTGGTGCATTTCTTTAGATGGCAATAGCAGCTCAGGGAGGAGATTGAGGAGCTCCATCTTTTCACAGATTATCTGTTTCATACCATGCTGTCATGACACTGTGACAGTTTTAACAAATATGCAAAAAACCTTTTTGTAAAGGTTATATACTGCAGCCTTAAGTTTGATGGAGGAATAATATTACAACTCAGAAGCTGAGAATATAGGTGCCTCCAAGCAATACAGTGAATTAACTATCCGTTTCTATGGCAGGTAGGGCTGGACGATAATTCAATATCACCTCAATAACTGCTCACCTCAATAACGATAAATGGACGATAACATAGTCTCGCCCCCCGGAAATAAAGAATGTGATAGGCCAGCACAAATAATTCACAGCCAGTTATACTGATGGTATGATTCCATGGACCGCAGTTATTTTATTGCCACTTTACTGGACTTTGAAACTACAGTGTCAGAAATTAAATAAGGAAAAATATACTTTTAGTTGTTAAAAGTTATTGAAAAAATAGGGACAACTAAAAAAGTTTAGAAGTATAAAAAAAAAACTTAACTTCCAACATCCTTACTGAACCCAAAATGCTGCCAAACAACTGATGACGCATTTTCTTGTGGGGGACGATGGACAGAGATGAGGCGGATCTGGCTTCAGTCTGGAGACCTTCCATGTCATGTCGCTTGTCTGTTGAACTTAACCCACGCCCTCAGGGGCCTACTTTTCAAAAATAAAAACTTACATCACATATAATCCACAGGGTCCTGGTGAACTAACGCCATGTTAGTTCACCAGGCAAGCGCCATGAGACGGGAGGTCTCCAGGCTGCAGCCATAGAGTCTTGTCTCGACCAGCTCTACCGCCACTTCAACATTTGAAATTCCCTCCATTTTCTCAACCTCAGTCTTTCGCTTCTTGTTGCAGATTAGATAGGGGGGAGTTACATGACAACAGACTGTACAACGTCTTAAAGGGACAGGAGCATAGCCTACCTATACATAGCCAAAAAAAGACAAAAATGACTTTTTCATTTTTTAAAAAAACAGAAAATACTGACATGGACAAAATGACGTCAGTGATCGTCTTAAATGTCGATGTCGGTAAATTTTCGGTTTATCGCCCAGGCCTAATGGCAGGCCCCAAGTAATGCAAAAGCTCATTCAATATTTCATTCATTGTGTGAATACTAACACTAACTGGTTGGCCCTCTGTTGAATTAGCTGAGTCACCTAAACAGGGCTGAATATTTATGCAATCACTTATTTTATTTTACAATTTTGTATGTCATTTTGTAGAAATCAGTTTTCAAATTTGACATTAAAGGGTGTTTTTTTTTTGTTTGTTTGTTTTTTTTTTAGTATTTTCTGTCAAAACAAAAGATGAACATAAAGGGACTCAAAAAGCTCTTGAAGCAGCTGCAGTCAAAATCTGAAAGCATTTAAACCCAGTATTCCTTTAAAAGACACTGTTAATGAATATCCTAGAGCTGGGCAACATGGGCGAAAAATCTATCATGACACAAGTGTTTCATATCAGTCGATATCAATAATTATTGATTAGTTTTTTTGTTTTAAATATCTGAAATACTGCCAAACTAGTGACGTGACCTTTCTTGTTTTAGCCATAATTTCCACTCAAGCTGTTGTACTCATTTACTACTTTCACTAAGCAGCTGTGAGGAACGGGGGAAAAACCTAAAACTGCTGCTGTGCAAGTTACTCAACAGGTTGTTGCTAGCTTACAAATAAGCGAGTTAGTTAATGCCACCAACTTTGCTTAAAAAGCCTTTCTTCTGCCTACATCCTCCACAAAGCTGTTCAGTTCTGGATCGGACTTCAGTGAAATTATTGAACATTATATCGACATATTTTCTATTGACATTGATCACGTCTATCACAATATATATTGTTATTGATTTATTGCTCAGCCCTAGAATATCCAACTTTAAAAAACATCTATTTAAAACCATTTCATTTAAGATACTTAATGAATGTCTCACTACCCTTTAAAAATCCCTTTTAAATGGAAAGGTCATATTTTTAATGCTTTTCAGTTAAACCTCATATTTTAATTGCTTTTTCAAATTAGCTTCTATATTTTAAAAATGTGTAATTACTCTGCCTTCTGAATAGCAAGTTACAGCGCACCTTAATATTTGAGGTTCACATTATGCTATCTCACCTTTGTGAGTTCTCAGGTGAGGTATTAAATGAGATTTCTGTCTGAAAGTTTTTTCACAAAACATGCAGGAGAAAGGTTTCTCACCTGTGTGAATTCTCATGTGATGGGTTAAACTACTTTTTATGGTGAAACTTTTTCCACAAGTCATACATGAGAAAGGCTTCTCACCTGTGTGACTTCTAATATGAACACTTAAACTGCTTCTATTGGCGAACCTTTTGCCACAGGTTGTACATGCAAAAGGCTTCTCCCCTGTGTGACTCCTCATGTGATATATTAAATGAGATTTCTGAACAAAGCCTTTTCCACAGGTCACACATGAGAAAGGTTTTTCCCCTGTATGATTTCTCATATGATAATTTAAATTACTTTTTTCACTGTAACTTTTACCACAGGTCACACATGAGAAAGGCCTCTCACCTGTATGAGTCCTCATGTGAAAAGTTAAATGACCATTTTGAGTGAATCTTTTTCCACATGTCACACATGTGAAAGGCTTTTCAGCCGTGTGAATTCTCAAGTGACGTGTTAAGTGAGATTTTTTTCTGAAACTTTTTTCACACGTCACACAAGAGAAATGTCTCTCGCCTGAGTGAGTTTTCATGTGATAAGTTAAACCACTGCTCTCACTGTAACTCTTTCCACAGGTGGTACACGAGAAAGGCTTCTCATCTGTGTGGGTTCTCATGTGAATTTTTAAATGGCTTTTATGACTGAAACCTTTTCCACAAGTTAAACACAAGAAAGGCTTCTCATCTGAGTGAGTTTTGATGTGATCAGCTAAATTACTTTTTTGAGTGAAATTTTTTCCACAGGTCACACATGAGAAAGGCCTCTCTCCTGTGTGAGTTCTCATATGAATGGTTAAAAGAGTTTTTTGACTGAAACTTCTTCCACAAGCAATACAAGAAAAAGGTTTCTCACCTGTATGACTTCTACGGTGACGATTTAAACTACTGTTTTTAGAAAACCTTTTTCCACAGGTTGTACATGAATAAGGCCTCTCGCCCGAGTGAGTTTTCATGTGAATATTTAAAATGTATTTTTGACGGAAAGCTTTTCCACAAATGACACACGTGAATGGGGTTTCACCAGTGTGACCTCTCATGTGATAAATTAAGCCACCCTTGTCGCTGTAACTTTTTCCACAAGTTGTACATGTAAAAGGCTTTTCGCCTGTGTGAGTTCTCATGTGTCTAGTTAAGCGACTGTTTTGAGAAAAGGTTTTATCACAAATTTTACAGGAATGTAAAGTTTGGGCTGGGTGAGTTTTCTTGTGGGTTTTTTGTTTTGAACTGTCAGTGGAGCCTTTCTGCTGTTTGGTTTTCTGACATCTCTCGTGTCTTTTCTGGTCTTCATCTCTCTTTTTTCCTGGATCTTCAGAATTGCTTCCTTTCTGATTCTGGTTCTCAACTTCTGTAGGGGCACGACAGAGGAGTTGGTTTCTGTTTGGTTCTGTTTCAAACGTAATTATTTGCAGATTAGTAGGAGTCACCAAAATGTCATTGGTTTCCTGTTTCAGCACAAACTGCTCTTCATCCTGACTGATGCAGAGTTGATTCTCTTCTTCTTTGAACTGTTGATGTTCTGGTTGCTCTTGCTCCTGTTTTATCTCCAAAGGTTCTGGTTCCTCTTGATCTAAAGTGGAGTTCCCGTCCTGGATGGTGAGCTCATTGAGACCCCCCTCCTCATTACACCCAAAGCATTGTGGGAGATCTCGACAAAAACACACACACACACAAAACAAACTTATAAATGTGAGCAAAGGAACAAACTAGAGCTGAAATGATTAATTGGATTAATCATGTTGAATAGATTGTTTAAATAATCATCATAGTAATCGATTAATCGATAACTGGAGTATACAGACTCAAAAAAAGAAAGAACACCACACCAAATGCAGTAACTAAATCAAAACTGTGCAAAATATATATACAATTTATATACACCATGCCGTGATAATATGAGACAGATAATCTGTGAAATGCTCAAGCTCCTCAACCTTCTGCCAGCGCTCCTATTGCCACCTATAGAAATGCACCGCTCCCGACCTAAAACAAACAATCAGAGCCAGGAGGAAAGTCTTAGCGCTGTTACTCACGCTCGTGTATGTGCTGCTCAATGTGCTAATGGCAAAGAAACATCTTACTGTTACAGGAAAACTGTTTATCCACCGTCGTTTGTGGCCATGCTAACTAGCCTTAGTATTAGCGTCAGGCTCTGCGGTCGGGAGGAAGCTGTAGCTTAGCAGAGAACCGGAGGGTGTGGGGGTTCACAAAAAGGACTGACAGAATTAAGATCCTCCTCCTGACTCTGATTGGTTGTTTAAGGTCAGAAGTGGTTCATTTCTCAAATTTTCCCACAGATTATCTGTCTCATATTCTCACAACATGGTGACAGTTTCAAGAAATATGTAAAAAACATATTTTTCATAAATATTTCATACTGCAGCTTTAAGGACAATAGGATGAAGAAGGGACATGATTAAATAAGTTTTACCTCTTCATACTCCTTTTCAGACATAATTACCATATTATACATATATGTAATTATTTATAGCATGTGTACGAAAGTGTTTGTGTTGTTTGTCTAAAATAAAATTCAAGGTTTCCCCCAGTGTATTATAGGCATGGCCGCCAGACTTCTTGTTTATTTATTAGTCTGCTTGTTTATTTATTTTAAATAGGGTTGTTTATATATATATATATATATATATATATATATATATATATATATATATATATATATATATATATATATAAACCAGTAACAGTGATAGCATAGACAGGTTTATAGTTGATGCAATGAACTGGACGCAATCCCACAATTCGCGCTATCCCTGAGCACTGGCCTTGTGCACTGTCGTAGCGCCTTGTTGTTTCCCTCTTCAAATTTTTGTAACTTGGCGCGGATCATGCACGCCACCTTTCACTCAAACTGGATGTCTTGTAAGGTGCCTCACTGCTTGAGGCTGTTATAGTTGCATTTTTACAGGTTTGCATTGAAAAGTCAGCTGCAGTCAGACTGATGTGAGCACATATAGCTTTGTGAACAAAAAATAAAGCGTGGTGTGTGTGTGTGTGTGTGTGTTTACATCTCACACGCCCGCTCAATACGTGTTCTGGCATGCGCTTGGCTCTGAGTCTGCGGGGGCAGCTTTATAAAGTGTATGTAAATGAACCTTACAATCAGTCAATCACAGACGGGTCTTTTTCATTCAGGATATCACTTGAAAATACTGCATTCATTTGGATAAATAACCAATCGCAACCAGCAAATCAAAATATTGCACCAAGCTGCAGACATTACTAAGCAAAGAAAACATAAAGGAGCAGTATTATGTGTTTTCCTGGGACATAAAATAATTTTATAGCACAATCAAGAAACTGTTACCTTCAGTTGTTACAAAAATGCTGTATATATCAAATATGACTTAAAAGAAATCTGACTTCATAATTTAATACCTTGAAATTAGGCCTCTGTCTCTTTAAGAAAGTCCTGCTCTTTCTGAAACTCCGTCTTCATCACAACAGCTAAAATGAGAAAGAGGTCCAAAGAGCCATTTGCGGCTCTTTGGACCTTCCAGAAAGCCTCTCAATACCTTTGACTAAAAATGATAAAGAACAAACTAATGTTTTTCAACACAGATATAACAAATGCAGGTTTTTAGTATTAATTATTCTTTTGTCATGGTATAACTGCATTGAATCTTCACAACAGAAGATGATTTTTAGGTAAGTTTTTTTTCTTTTGGTTGAAAACACTGCAATATTTTTTTCCACAAATAACCTCAAACGGCATAAAATTTATCTATCCTGTTTTTTAAAAGTTTCACGTTTTTCTTTATTTCAAAACCTAAAAATAGAAAGAAAACAGTGACTCTAAAATGTACAACAAAAATCCTATCGTAGATTATAATCTTTTTTCCAAAAGGTTACGTAACATCTGTGGCTCTAAACTAGTTTTATTTCACTGGACCGAGGGTGAAATGAGTCTCTGGATTGTAAAGGTTGAAGAGCTGTTCTAGAGTCACTTAGTTTGGCGCCCTTTAAAGAGGATGCAGAATTCAGCCTCGCCTCACCCTGTCTCCAGCTTTATTTAACCAGTCTTATCGTGACGGTATTTCATACCTGTTTGGTGTGACATGCTCTGGGTAAAATCATCCATTTCCTCCTCGGACTTGACGATGATGTTAAAGTCTTTCAATGTTTCTTCAGCAGGAGTTACCTGATCGTTGATAAAGTCCTCCTGAGGCTGAACGGAACACATTTTTACTGCAAACACTCAAACATTTACATTAGACATCAAACCCGTCTTCAAACTACCTTCCAACAGAGGAGAGAGGCTAATGCTATCCATGCCATGTTTTTATTTCCTGTGTGTTTCATTGTGGCTTCACTGAAGAAACAGTAAACGACTTTTAGTTCCGCTTTGAGTGTTTTCATCCCCACCTAATCCCGGCTTTCAATATACCGTAAATAAATTAAAATATTGTTGAAAATAAATTATTGTTGAAAAGTTCATTTATTTCAGCCACCCAACCCGCCAAATGAAACACATCATATAGATTAATTACACTCAAAATGATATTCGACCATATTATACTCAGATACATATCCATATAAATCAGTTTAAGACTTGAGGGAATCTAAGTTTATGGATTTTATGGTAAGGAGGTTGTGAAGAGATTTCCATGACGTGTTGACATATTGACAAAAATAGAAGTGTTCTGTTGTTTCACGTTTGTTACATATACAGCAGTAATCACAACACATTTAAAATCTGTTCCTTATAAACTCATTTGAAGGATAGATGATATGTAGTTTTGAAATGTATTTTTTTATATTTTGGTGGGAGAGTAAACCCCAGACATTTTGCCTCACTGGAACATAGTTTCAAATTTATTTAATATGACTGGATCTTTTTAATGTGTGCAGTAACCATAGTAATCATATAAGCACACGAGGTTGTAGTTTTGAGGTTCTGACTTCTTAACATAAGTTAAACAATATAAGGCTACAGGTATCTCAGAGGAAGAAAGAGCTCTGCTGTTTTATCTTTAAGGTTGAAGGTCTTTGACTATGAAACTGCTCATGTTGCAATTGAAGGAAGTGAAAAAATACAAGGTTACTGAAGACAAACTGTGAAAAGATGAGAGGCAATAATATTGATTAAAGCAATCAGAACAATGGAATAATTGTAGTTATCTTGTTATACATATATGTGATATCTGAGCCAGTAGACCTAATAAATTACTCATTGTAGTCTTTTTCTTTGCACCACTTAAAATATACTAAAACTTATTAGCAGAAATACAAAACGGAGGAAAACATGGTTATTAAACCTTGTCATTAAACTGGGATGTAGTGGAAGTAAAAAGTGAAAAGAAAATGCATCAAGTTTCTAACTGTTCTGTTCACAGTCTCATGAATGTTTCAGTTGCAAAGAAGCATTGTCTGGAATAATGTCCTGTCATAAAAGAGCTAATTTTCTGAACATTTTAGAAAACTTAACTACTTCTGGTGCTTGTGTCATAGAAATCTGATTGCACAAGAAGAATCACAGACAAATAATGGTCTTTGGTTATTTTATTTTCATTTGTGTACGGGGTAACAAAGAGAACAGAGTGTCCTGACCGTCTGCGAAGTCAAAGCAAATGAATGCAGGTTACACAGCATCTTACAAAGAAATTCAAGCAAGAACCTAAACATGGAAAGAGAAAAAGATAGCTGGTAAAGTATCACTCAACTTTAACAGTGAGTGTCCCTGGACAGATATGACAGGGAAGAGTCTGGCAACTTAAAATGCAAGTCATAATAATTTGCAAGACAATACTATGAATCAAGTTTGCCCAAGAATCCTCCCCCACTTCTTTACAGAGAAGGTGTTAAGGTGCATTTTGTCTCCAGTTTAAAATAGCTCAGTTCTACACTGGCTCCCTGTAGCTCAGAGAATAGACTTAAAATACTTGTGTGTTTGTTCATAAATCACTGAATCTCTTAGCATCAAAATACATTGAGGACATGTTGTATCAACCTTCCAGACCATTCAGGTCTTCTGATTCTACTCTGGATCCCCAGAACCAGAACCAAATATGGAGAAGCAGCCTTCAGTTTGTATGCACCTCTAATCTGTTTTTAATTGTTTTGGTGAGACTGCTGCTTTTGATTTAATGTTTATAATTACACTGAATATAATTCCAGATTTTTGTGTAATTTTTGTCAAGGTTGACTTAAAAAGTGAGCTATTATTGTTACAGGTTAATTTTCTAGGCTACAGAAAAATTATTAGGGATAAACCGATATGAAAATTTGGGCCGATATCGATATCCAATATTAATATTGCTGTTATGACAGTATATATATATATATATATATATATATATATATATATATATATATATATATATATATATATATATATATATATATATATATATATATACCCTTGGCCTCCTGAAACACAAATGGCAACGAGATGAAAATAAACACTAGCCGTTCATATCAGCCCAGTTTTAAACCAAAACCAGTGTTGAAAAATAACTACCATCAGCCAGTACCGATGTTGATACCAATATATTGCGCATCCCTAGTAATTATTTAATTATTTCTATAACTATTTTTTTCCTAGGGACTTTAAAGACATTTTAGTACCTGTTGATTTGTGAAAGCCTATCTGAAGTTATTCAACTATTCTTTTTAAAAACATAGAGAAGGCACACTTTAAATATGTCAAGATCAAAAGTCTTCTTTAAGTAAACAGAGTATGACTGAAGTATTTTAAGATTGTCCTCTTTTTTTGGAAATCAAAACATGGCCACCTTAGTTAAAGCCTATTTTCAGTTCAATGTCTTTTGTGTGGGCCTGTTTATTTTCTTGTGTACAACTTTTAGGTCAGTGACAACTATTATCATAAAATCTTTCTATTTTATCTTATAAGTATTTCTATCTGTGATGCTGTAACTACTGTAAAGCACTTTGGTCAGGTGGCGTTGTTTAAACTGAAATTGAAATGAAAATTTCCACCAAAACTGACATAACAGATTATGGTAAACTGACTTTCATTATAAAATAAATATAAGTACACAGCTTTATTGCCACTCACCTTAATAGCAGGAACTGAATCTATATCATCATTACATTTTAAAACATCAAAAAGATAAAAACCTTCTCAAACAAAAACTAACGGAAGAAAAAGATATGGATGAAAACGCTTTACAATTTACAGTAGCTTTGGCAAGAATGAAGACATTTAACGAATTTAACATTTAACATTCAACGAAGACATTTAAAAAAATTATATATATATATATATATATATATATATATATATATATATATATATATATATATATACCTTCTGAAGAGCAGGTAACAGAGCACTTTCATTCTTGAGGTTCACATTACACCATCTCACCTTTGTGAGTTCTCAGGTGAGGTATTAAATGAGATTTTTGCCTAAATGTTTTTTCACAAAACATGCAGGAGAAAGGCTTCTCACCTGTGTGAATTCTCATGTGGTGGGTTAAATTACTTTTCATGCTGAAAGTTTTTCCACAGGTCACACATGAGAAAGGCTTTTCACCCGTGTGAGTCCTCATGTGATGAGTTAAACTGCTTCTAATGGCGAACCTTTTTCCACAAGTCACACAGGAAAAAGGTTTCTCACCCGTGTGACTTCTCATATGGTCTATTAAATAAGATTTCTGAGCATAACCTTTTCCACAGGTCACACATGAGAAGGGCTTTTCCCCTGTGTGATTTCTCATGTGATAATTTAAACTACTTTTCTCACTAAAACTTTTACCACAGGTCACACATGAGAAAGGCTTCTCACCTGTATGAGTCCTCATGTGAAAAGTTAAATTACCTTTTTGAGTGAAACTTCTTCCACAAGCAATACATGTGAAAGGTTTCTCACCCGTATGAATTCTATTGTGACGATTGAAAATACTTTTTTTTTAAAAACTTTTTCCACAGGTAATACATGAATAAGGTTTCTCACCTACATGAATTTTCATGTGGATCTTTAAAGTGTATTTCTGACGGAAACCTTTTCCACAAACGATGCATGTGAACGGTTTTTCACCTGTGTGACCCCTCATGTGGTAAATTAAAGAACCCTTGTCACAGTAGCTTTTTCCACAGGTTGTACATGTAAAAGGCTTCTCGCCTGTGTGAGTTCTCATGTGTCTAGTTAAGCGACTGCTTAAAGAAAAGGTTTTATCACAAATTTTACAGGAATACACATTTTGGTCTGGTTGAGTTCTCTTGTGTGTTTTTTGTTTTGAATTGTCAGCTGAGCTTTTCTGCTGCTTGGTTTTCCTGCATCTCTTAGGTTGTTTCTGATCTTCATCTCTCTTTTTTCCTGGATCTTCAGAATTGCTTCCTTCCTGATTCTGGTTCTCAACTTCAGTAGAGGTATAAGAGAGGAGCTGGTTCCTGTTTGGTTCTGTTTTAGTGTGGATTCTTTGCAGATTAGTAGGAGTCACCAAAATGTCACCAGTCTCCTGTTTCAGCCTAAGCTGCTCTTCATCCAGACTAGTGTAGAGTTGATTCTCTTCTTCTTTGAGTCGTTGATGTTCTGGTTCCTCTTGCTCCTGTTTTATCTGCACAGGTTCTGAGACTTCTTGATCTAAAGTGGAGTTACCATCCTGGGTGGTGAGCTCAGTGAGACCCCCCTCTTCTTTACACACACAGCATTGTAGGAGATCTGGACAGAAAGACAAAACAAAAATTTGTAAATGGGAGTAAAAGAACATACCTTTTAGATTCATTAAGTGATTAAACTCAACAGGCTTTAGTTGTTATGAAAATTAACTTAACCAATGTGGTTCTTTTAGCTGAAAGAGAAATAGATGTGCATCATAATATCACAATGTGCCAAAGATTTCAGCAATAAATTTCAGTTTTAAATACATTTGATATAAATTAACAAAATTTATATTGCACTTTTCTGGTCTTATTGATTAAAAGTATTGTAACCACATACAACCAAATGCACGTACGCACATTTAAACACCAATAAGCAGATTGGTGGCTGAGTTGGGGTTGTGTCTTTCAAAGGGTATATCAACATGTGGCAGGAGGAAGCTGGAATCAAACACACCATATGTTCTCACGATATACCAGTTATCATAAGAATCATGTCGTGCAAAGAGGACAACAAGAACTTGTCAATGAGGAGCCTCATTGTGTTTAGCCAAGTGTAATAACTGGGTGCAACAAAGTTTGCCTTTGAGTAAAGTTGTTGAATGTTTGTGCTCCTGTTTACTTTGTCCCCCAAAAACCTGGCTGCAGAATTATTGATAAAAATGAATCAATTCCTTCTAATTATTTACATTTTCTGGAAGTAGCAACCATCTTTCAATCAGATTTATTAATTAATCCCAGGCCAGGATTAATCCCAGGATTAATAGCTACAGTTTTTTGAACATCTAACCCATAGCTTTCCTTATTCAAATTGCAAAGCACTAAAACCACTCCCGTATGTTGTTTTGTATCATCCACCAGACCCTTACTCTCAATTTATAAATCACTTGTCTGATTTTTTTTTTCCAATATAGTGTTAAATACTGATGAAGGTCATCACATTTAGGGATTTTAACTAAGAATTCAAAACCCTACCTATTCTTGTCATCATACTTTAGAGCTTGTGCTAATGTGACATTCAGTGTGAAAAAATAACAGCATTTTGCCATAACCCTGTTATGTCTGACAGTTTTAATAACATTTGACTTTATTTTAAATGAGTACTCCAGAACTGAGAGGGAATTTCATATCAGTCTACCTTTATCAAATAATGCTCAGTATCCTCAGTATCTCAGGAAAACACAGCAAAGGGCAGCAGTTTAATCTCTACCTTTTCACAAATTGATGTTCCCATTCATAGTGTTACTTCCTTATTGTGTGTGGCATCCTAAGATTCTTTTTTGTCCAGTTGCCAGACTTAGCTTTGTTGACCAATCTATTCCCTCAGCTCTCAGCAATAACTATTTTACAGGACTCTTCATAAATAAAATTGATTCTTTTAAAAATAAAATTATTGGCTTGCTCCCAAACACATTTACTTCTTCCTCAGTAAGTGAGACAGCACTGAATGTGGCTGTAGAACTTAAACTGTTTGGACTGTTTGGTTAAGTTGCGCTTTCTGAGTTTTCAAAAATATTAGCAACTTGCATGTTGGACCCAATCCCAACAAAATTATTAAGAAGTGTTTCCTTAGCTTGCTGTCTCTATTTTAGATAGGTTTAATCTATACTTAGTAAATGGATATGTATGATAGGCTTTTAAAATAGCTGTAGTTAAACCTTTACTTAAGGAACCTCTCGATCAAGATGACTTAATGGATTACAGACCTACATCTAATCTTCCTTTCTTATCTAAAATTCTTGAGAAAATAGTTGCTAATCAAGTGTGTGAGCATCTAAAAAGTAATGACCTGTTTGAAGAGTTTCTGTTTGGTTTAAGAGCTCATCAGAGTATTGAAACAGCTCTAAAACTTACTAATGATATTCTTATTGACTATGACAATAGTGTCTGCTAGGGTGTTGTTACATCTTAGTGCTGTTTTTTTTACACGGTTCAATTGCAATATTCTCTTGGTAAGGCTTGAACATGTTGGTATCAAAGGAATTGCACTATGCTGGTTTAAAACTCAACTGTCGGATAGATTTCAGTTTGTTCGTGTGAATAAAACATCTTCTTCAAACTCCAGAGTTACTTACGGAGTCCCACAGGATTTTGTACTAGGGTCAATTTATCTTATTGTATACTGTATCCTTCCAATTGGTAAAATCATCTTCCCTGATGTCTGATTACTGTTGTACATATGCTAAAATTGTATTGTATTTTGTACTGTATTTTTTGTACTGTATTTTGTTAGGGCTGCATGATATTAGAAAATCTCATAATATTGATCATATTGGTAAATGGAATGACAATATCATGAGCATGAGCCTGTCTTCTTCTTTCCTCTCCTAATCTGTGCTTCCAACTTTAGCATTTTTGGCAATGCCATTTGTGATCAGTGTGAGCTTTTGCTGCAGTGAGACTCTGTCTTACTGGCTAAATATTCCATTAGCATTAAAAGAAAAACTTCAAATCTCTTAAAATATATTAGCCAACAACCAATGCACTCCAAATAGTCCTTTGTGATACAAATATTACGCACACTGATATTGCGATGACAATATGTTTGTGATACATTGTGCAGCATAATTTGTATTAATATTTTTGTACTTTTTCAACTGGACTCCAGGAAGATTAGTAACCAGTTCGGTGGAAACTAATAGGAATCCTAATAAATAAACAAACAGCATGGTATAAATTTCTACTGTAACGCTGATGATACTCAGCTATATCTATCCATAAATCCTGATAACTCTATCTGTTGGATACATTACAGACAAGTCTTGAACACACTAAATTTTCTTATTTTAAATTCTGATAAGATAGAAGTTGTTGTCAATGGACCAGAACCTCTGAAAAAGAAACTGCTTAGTCAATCTCTTGATCTGAAAGGTATTTAACTGGCCTCCAATTACAAAGAACCTCAGTATTATTTTTGACGAGGACATGTCATTTAAATTCCATATTAAAAAGGTTTCAATGATTTCTTTCTTTCACCTCCAGACTATTTCCAAAATTAGAAATATCCTGTCCAGGAGTGATGCTGAAAAACTATTACATGCATTTGGTACTTAAAGGATGGACTACAGTAATTCTTTACAATCAGGAAGTCCACAAAATACAGTTAAATGCCTTCAGATGACCCAAAATGGCGCGGCAAGAGTTCTGACAAAAATTAAAAGCAAATGTCATATTTCTCCTATCTTAACTTCCCTTCAATGGCTCCCTGTTAAATCCAGAATAGACTTTAAGATTCTCCGTCTCTTATATGAAGCCCTTAAAAGTCAGTGCTTTGTAGTGAATCCAAAGAGCCAACTTCCATCGAGTGAGACCTGGCTCCTCACTTTTTATTTCTTTTGCTGCTCAGCTCTCACTCTCAGTGGCTCCACCTTATGTACAGCAAAACGTCGTTTTAATATGCAACACGGCGGCCTTGTGGCCACTCACATGTGAGGATACAGTTAGGCGGAGAATCTGTCCACCCCCTCAGTCAGCAGACAGCAGTCAGGAGGAGAACAAATACGATAAATACGACTGACAACCGTAAGCAAGCAACTTCTGGCTGCAGTTTAAAGATATTGACAAAAGCAGAGTGCCTTCATTGTAAAATGAAAATAACAGTAAGAACAGGTTCCACCACAAACCTGCACAGACGCATCAGAACTGTCCAACCCACAGTGCATTTGGAGGAGAGAGGGAAAGCTGGCTTAACATCTACTAACCCTAGTGTTTCTGGTTCAAAACCAACAACAATGGCTGCTGCAGCAGCTACTAGTAGTGCAAGAATACCTGCAACACAATGCAAAACAGGCCAGTTATACCAAAGAAGATGAACCCAGCCAGACAGCACAGTATTGATGAGGAGTTAGCTTAAATGATTGCCACTGATTTCCAACCCCTTTCCATGCAGGTAACAGAAAAGGATGAAGGGAATAATGTCCCGACAAGATCTTAAGAAACTAATCCATCCGTTTATCTTTAGTTGAATTTATTACTGCTACAGTGTCTTCGCAGGTCTACTGAAAAAGTCAACCAGAGAGCTGCAGTTGATCCAGAACGCTGCTCCTCGCAATTTCACTTAAACTAGGTAAACAGAGCACATCACCTCAGTTCTAAAGTCCTTCCACTGGCTCCCTGTAGCTCAGAGAATAAACTTTAAAATACTTCTGTTGGTTTATAAATCATTGAAGTTGCCGGAACTGAGGCCCAAACAACAGAGTCACCAAATAAAATGTAGAACTCAACATTTTATTCATTGAAGCACATTCTTGAAGCAAAAGATGCCATCATCTCCACCCTTGCCCTCATCAACGCACCTCTTAACACATAAAGTCAAGAGGGATGGGAGCTGATAACAGAGGTCTTCACAGTTTTGCAACCATTTGAGGAGGTGACTGTGGAGACAGGTACCTGAGACAAATAATTTTTCTCTATTACAATTCAATCACCACTAAACATGGCAAAAACAACAAATACGGCAACTAAATTGAATAAGGTAATATGCTGCATAAATTTAAGAATCTAATTTTAAAAGTTGCTGTTTTCTCACCTCCAGCTATGTCACAACCTACAAAAAGCTCCTGCTTGGCAAAGGTCCCATTGAAGACCTTTGCCAGGGAAGTGAATAATTCCTTCTAATTATTTACATTTTCTAACTGACAGTAACCATGCATAAAGTAAAAGAACTGGTTGTGGCTCATTGTTAAGCTAGTTTTCTGTAACAGCTCTTTAAATAGGATTCAGCCTCGCACCAAACCGCTTTCCTTCACCTGTCTCCCCAGTAAAACGTGAGGGTGTTTCATACCTACTGGGTGTGAGATGATCTGGGGTGTAAAATCCAGCAGTGTGCGCTGATCATCCACCTCCTCCTCGGACTTGACGATGATGTTAAACTCTGTTAATGTTTCTCCAGCGGGAGTTACCTGCTCGTTGATCAGCTCTCTCTGAGGCTGAACTGAAGACATTGCAAAGACTCAACCATTTACCTAAAACACCGAATCCGTCTTCAAACTACCTTCTAACGCTTCTAAAGCTAACGCTGCTATTTGTGCTCTGTTTTTGTTTCCCGTGTGTTTCACTGTGGTTACACCGAAGAAACTTTAAACGGCTTTTAGTTCCGCTTTGAATTTTCTAATCCGTAATCATCTCTTTAACTATATAGTTATATTAAATAAATTAGAATATTATTTGACTTAATTTACTACTTGAAACATGTAGATTAGACTCGGACTAATGTTTTTAAAGTCATTTTTTGTTAATTATGGTGACATTTAAGACTAAAATATTACATCAGATTAATAAACATTTTAACTCAGAAAGGTACACTTAGTGAAAAGTATGTTTATGTAAACTTAAAAGCTTTTTCTCAAAAAAGGTACTTCTAATCTGACAACAATAGCCTCACTGGAACATATATTCTAATTTATTGAATATGACTAGAAGTTTTAATTTGTAAAACAGCATTTAAAGTTATTATATTTATACATCAGATTGTAGTTCTCTCGGTTCTGATTAATTATTAATGTCAGTAAAGTTAAACAATATAAGGCCACCAGTAGCCTATCATAGAGGAACATATAGCTCTGTTGTTTTAACTTGAAAAGGCTAAGGGTCATTGACTATCCTGAAGGAAACAGTTCATGTTGCAATAGAACGAACTGAAAACATGGAGTTGCTGAAGAGACTAGGTGTGATAACATGAGAATAGAATAGAATAAAATAGAAATAGCCTTTATTCTCCCACAGATGGGAAATTCTGTTGTGACATCAGCACCAACAAGATTAATAACAACAACAGCAGCAATAATAATAATAATAATTGCTAGAAAAGGTATGTTTAAATAATGGATGGATATATTATAGAAGATTAGTGCAAAAAAATACTCTGCAGTGATTCGATGAGATAACTTAAAGCCATCAGAACAATGAAAGAATTTTATCTTGTAATACATACATACATGGACAAAACTGTTGGCATTTTCAGATGTTGATAATTTGTCACCGCAGACCACCAGCGTGGGCATTGCTGCAGGGCTCTGAGTGGTGGGATGTCACAGTAGCCGCCTTCATGGACTCCCAGTGGGTGCATAACTTCCAGATGTCCAGAGACCTTCACTTTTCTGGAACAGGGATCACAAAAATGTGAACTGATGGCACAGTTTTTAATAAAAAAAAAATGTGGCTGATGTTTTTATAACATCAAAGTGCAATAACAATCTGCATCTTACTTGTTTAAAGTTACTAAACATGTTTGATAGGGATTAATCTGATGTTCAGGTTATACTGAAATTGAATAAAGCTGTGTTCCTTCAAACCTAGCACAGCTATGTACTTTCAGAGGTGTTTGCAGGCACATTGTAGAACCCTCCCCGCATGACCAGAGTTTTCAATATGGAGGTGGATAAATACGACTTGGTCATGGATTTATAAAATACTTCTATTATAGACTTATTTTATGTTAGGTGTTACCATATGCGATCAGCTCCATCAAAAACAAAAAAAAGGACTAATAATATAATAATAAAATAGTAGCAGCACCCAGTGCTCAACACATTTCCTGTTGTGGAAATGTGAAGCTATGACATCTGAACTATAGCCTGGACTCTATGGAAGAACATTAGCACTAAATTGTTACACGTCCCTTTGCGCTCATTTGCGTTCATTTCTCAAGAACTGTATGAAATCAAACAGACCGTGCACCACTGTTTTCAGTAGAGAAATAACTGCTAACTGGGTCAAGCCTGTGTTCTTCTCTGCTAAATCATATGGTCAAACAAGCATTATTTAATAGCATTAAACAAATTACATATCTTGCTATACACTTCTTTAAAATAAATATTTTAAAATTAATTAAAAAAGGATTAAGTGGCTATTTCTACAATTCTACCTAATATCAGACCAACCCTGTCAGTCCTGATTCTTTCTCCATCTTCTTCTCTTCTTTTTCTCCATCCTCACAGATGAATGGCATTAACTTTTTAAGTAGGTTTAAAAATACAGTAATCGAACCACAGGGTCAGGTGGTAAAATTAACATATAGTACATGGAGATGCTGGGTGAAAACCTTTTTTCAATTCAATTTCTTCTGTGTGCATCTGTTTATTTTTTAGGTCATTCACAGTTTCCTGGTAAACTGAAACAAAAGACAATTATGGTAAATTAACTTTAATGTATAGAAATTATAAATACAGTTTTATTCCCAGTCTGTTTTTATCAGTAATTTCATCTATATCGATATGTTCTCAATCCTAAAAATAAAAATCTTAAACAAAAATTCTGTGTACCAGATAAAAAGGACACATGGGTAAATAACTGCAATTTATAGTAGCTTTAACACGAACAAAATCATTGAAGAAATTTAAACAAAAAGAATACTTTAAAACATCTCAGGTATCATCGGGAAATAAAAAAAATACTCTGTGATAATCAAACTTACTCAGCTGTCAAAGCGATTCATCCTGTCAATGGGGCGGGCTATGTAATGTCAAATAAGAAGTATGTTCATACAAGTCATTTGTAGCCTACTAGTCCATACATTGCCTATAAAAAGTATTTACCCCCTGGGATATTTTACTCTTTTATTGCTTTTACAAATCAATCTTGATTAACAAAATTTGGCTTTTTTGACAAGAAAAAAAACAAAAATAAAGAAAATGTTTGAATGTCAAAGTGAAAACTGATTTCTACAAAATGACAAAAAGATGTAACAAAACATTATTTCACAAATATTCACTCCAGTCAAGTCAGTATTAGTAGACATATTTGTGTTATTTAGATTCAAATTCAGAAAACATTAATCCCAGTAAGCAAATCATGTGTAGCTTACCAGTCTGTACAGTACCCTTGAACATGTATCCACTAATCAAAATCATTAACAAAAACACTTTAAGTACATCAAAGAAGCAGCACAAACTTTTTTTCCTTTTCTTATTTTCATCCATTTGTATGATACAAACCTGTGTATGTAGGTATGTATGATTCTATTTCATATATGCTGCTGAAACAAAATTTCCCAAACGGGATTATTAAAGTTCATATCTATCTATCTATCTATCTATCTATCTATCTATCTATCTATCCTCCTAAAACCACTGTAATCTAAATGGGAAAGAGTTTAAACCCATTGTTCCTTTAAAAAAAAATTCTCGCCTGAAAAAAATAATGAAAAACCTTTTTCATTAAGTTTTACTGAGACACTTAAATGACTATCTCACTGAAAAAAAATCCCTTTTAAGCCAGAATAAGGTAAATTTCATAAAGTATTTCAGCTAAACCTCATTCTTATTTTCTAAACAAACTGCTACACACTAGAATTGTGATCCAGCTGTAAGTACTCCATCTTCTAAACAGAAAGTTACAAAGCCCCTTGATACTTCAGGTTCACATTACATCGCCTCACCTGTTTGAATTCTCACGAGGTATTAAATGAGATTTTTGCCTGAAAGTTTCTTTACAAATCATGCAGAAGAAAAGCTCCTAACCTGAATGAGTCTTCATATGAACAGTTAACCTACTTTTTATGGCAAACCTTTTGCCACAGGTTGTACATGCAAAAGGCTTCTCTCCAGTGTGACTCCTCATGTGATATATTAAATGAGATTTCTGAACAAAGCCTTTTCCACAGGTCACACATGAGAAAGGTTTTTCTCCTGTGTGATTTCCCATGTGGTAATTGAAACTACTTTTATCATTGTAACTTTTACCACAGATCACACATGAGAAAGGCTTGGCACCTGTATGAGTCCTCATGTGAAAAGTTAAATTACATTTGTGAGTGAAACTTTTTCCACAGGTCACACATGAGAAAGGCTTCTCCCCTGTATGACTTCTTATGTGACATATTAAATGAGATTTCCTAACAAACTCTTTTCCACAGGTTGTACATGAGAAAGGCTTCTCAGCTGTGTGAGTTCTCATGTGACGTGTTAAATGATTTTTTCTTCTGAAACTTTTTTCACATGTCACACATGAGAAAGGCTTCTCAGCTGTGTGAGTTCTCATGTGACGTGTTAAATGAGTTTTTCTCCTGAAACTTTTTTCACATGTCACACATGTGAAAGGCTTCTCATCTGTGTGAGTCCTCATATGATGTGTTAAAAGAGTTTTAATTCTGAAACTTTTTTCACACATCACACAGGAGAAGAGTCTCTCGGCTGAATGAGTTTTGACGTGATAAGCTAAACCACTTTTCTCACTGTAACTCTTTCCACAGGTGGTACATGAGAAGGGCCTCTCACCCGTGTGGGTTCTCACGTGATTTTTTAAAAGGCTTTTGTGACTGAAACCTTTTCCACAAGTCGAACATGTGAAAGGTTTCTCACCTGTGTGAGTTTTGACGTGATCAGCTAAATTACCTTTATGAATGAATCCTTTTCCACAGGTCATACATGAGAAAGGCCTCTCTCCTGTGTGAGTCATCATGTGATACGTTAACTGACCTTTTCGACTAAAACGTCTTCCACAAGCAATACATGAGAAAGGCTTCTCACCTGTATGAATTTTATTGTGATGATTTAAAGTGCATTTTAGAGAAAACCTTTTCCCGCAGGTTTTACAAGAATAAGGCTTCTGATCAGAGTGAGTTCTCATGTGAATCTGTAAGGCTGAATTTTGGCGGAAATATTTTCCACAAACGACACATTTGAACGGCCTTTCCCCTGTGTGACCTCTCATGTGATTAATTAAAGCGACCTTGCTACTGTAACTTTTTCCACAAGTTGCACATGTGAATGGTTTTTCCCCTGTGTGGGCTCTCATGTGATAAAGTAAACCATTTCTGCTATAGTAACGTTTTCCACAGGTTGTACATGTAAAAGTCTTCTCACGCATGTGGTTTCTCATGTGTGTCATCAAGCCACTGTTTCCAGAAAAGACTTTATCACAAATTTCACAAGTATATAAATTTTGGTCTGGGTTAGTCCCTTTCTGCTGTTTGGTTTTATGAAATCTCTCATGCTGTTTATCCTCTTCATCTCTATTTTTTCCTGGGTCTTCAGAATTGCTTCCTTCTTGATCCTGTTTTTCAACTTCAGGAGAAACATGAGAGACAAGTTGGTTCCAGTTTTGTTCTGTTTCATAGTTAATTATTTGCAGATTAGAAGGAGTCACCAAAATGGTATCAGTCTCCTGTTTCACCACAAACTGCTCTTCATCTTGACAGAGTTGATTCTCTTTGAACTGTTGATGTTCAAGTTCCTCTTGCTCCTGTTTTATCTCTAAAGGTTCTGGTTCCTCTTGATTTAAAGTGGAGCTCCCATCCTGGTTGGTGAGCTCTGTGGGAATTGCCTCCTCTTTAAACACATAGCATTGTGGGAGATCTGGACAAAAACAGAACACAAAAGCTTATAAGTGGGAGTAAAAAAAAAAAAAAAAAAAAAAACAAACAACGAACATTTCACTTTCAGTTATTAAGGATGCAAATTATCCATGAATAAGTTGAGTGATTTTACCGACTGACTAACGATTAATTGATAACTGGCCATTTTCTTGAAAACCAGATTTTTCTCGTGTCAGGAGGGTCTTTCTATAACATGAAGAGCTAATTTTTTATAATATGCTCATTTTTAAAAAGCACATCATGTTTTAACCTTTTTTTTGTGTCAGCTGTATTAAATAACGTCTAAATATACAAAGAGTTGTCTTTTTCACATTATTAAACTTAGACATATTTATGAAATATTACAATAAAAGAACCTATTAGGTTTCTGGACAGAAAAAAAAAAAATGGTAAAAAGTATAAAATATGTGAAACACTTAATCCCTCATGAACAGAGAGATGCAAAACTATCATTTAAAGCCAGAGTAACATTTAAATGTAACTAACTCCCCTGTGAAAGCATAATACTGCCACTAACAACTTTTGAAAAATTTCAGCAAAGTGGGCGGAGCTAAAAGACACTGAGCAGCATGGTTAAGTGTGGGGATGAGCGGAGGGGGTAACCAGGGCTATGGTCAGGACAAAAGAAGCACTATTGCTGACTTATAAACTTTGTAGCTATATTTAGCAACTTTCCAAACCGACCTTTTATCAAAAAACCAACTAGTGACAAATGTAGTGACTTGTTTTATGTTGCTGGAGACTTTTAAGACAACACTCTGCTGCTCGCCGCAGGTCTACTGTGTCCTGAGCAAGCAGAGAAACACTGCACTGTGTCACAAAAAGTGGTACCATATTAAACAATAGAAATATTCAACTGCTTAAGGAGGCCAGCACTGAAACGTCAAAATCCGCAGAGAAACATAAAGACAGAACCATAAACAACCTATTTAGACAGTTTATCAGCAAAAACAAAGTTAATTTGGGATTAGTTGCACTTTATGTTAAAGATCAAGCTATGTTGTCAGGACAGACTACATCAGTAGTGAAAGTGACACTTTGTGCTGTCAGTCGTGCTTTCAGTTCAGCTACCTTCTTGTTGCAGCACCTCCCAGCAGGTGGTTACGGTTGTTCAAGGAATGTTAACACTTGGCTCCATGGAGGGCAGTAACTCACAAACATCCTCACTATCAACCTTGCTTACTCATGTCTTTTTCAATTGTGTTACAAATTTTCTGCGTAACTCCCTCTGCTTTTTGCTCATCACATCCTCGCCTTTGTAGCACAACAGTAATTTTCGGTTGAGAAGCTGACGCTGCTCCGTCAAGGAGCACAGCGAAATGAGCGCTCGTACGGTGAAACTTAAGGGAGCTTATCGAGTGTTTATATTTCAAAACAGAAACACACAAAGTGAATCTTGCATCTGACTCTGGACTGTTCTGGGATGCCTTTGCCATGATGATTTCTCTTACAACTATCAACTGCCCCTGGTTAAGGATGACCAGGGGAGCCCTCTTCTGGATGGCAGCCACACTACAACACTGACAGAAGGCCCGTCGAAGAGGACGTTATTATTTAAAGTTGAGGTAGGGAGTTTTGCGGAAACGGTGGACTTGGCCTGCAAATTTGAACAAGAACAACTTACAGGTCCTTCCCGATTGCTCTCTGCTGCACTACACCCCTCCCTTCACACCTCCTCCCCTACAGCGAAGCTTGCTGTGCACTCAATAAATCATTAGTTTTCCTGTAACATTAGGTTGTTTCTCCGCCATTTGCACAGCTGCAACAAACTGGCAATCTTGAGCTTGAACGACGGTATGCGCTATGCGGGGGAACGGTGTGAGCAGCGCGTACACGAGTGTGATTGACAGCGCCAAGACCTTCTTATTAGCTCTGATTGGTTGTTTTTGACAAGGAGGGTTATATTACTGCAAATGGCAGTAGGATCACTGGGAGGAGGCAGAGGAGCTTAGTTGTTTTCAAAAATTATCCATCTCATATTCTACTATCAGGACATAGAGAAGGTTTTAACAAATATGTAAAAAATACATTTTTTTAAAAATCTTTCTTTTTTTAATCAAATGGAACAAACTTTAACCTAAAGTTTGGGTGATGGTGACTCAGGAAGTAGGAGTTCATCCGGGAACCGGTGGGTTGCTGGTTCAAACCCCCGCTTAGACTGTTCCACTTTAGTTTCTTTGGACCACAGGACATATCTCCAGAAGTGAAGGTCTTTGTTCCTGTGTGCATTTACGAACTGCAGTCTGGCTTTTTACATTTCATTAGAGTAAAGGATTCTTCTACGGCCTTTCAGTCCACGTTTACAACACGTTTCACTGTGGATAAAGACGCTGTCTTACCAGCTTCATCCGGGGTCTTCACAGGGTCTGTGTGTCTTTCGTTCTGGGGTCAATTTTGGACCAGGACCCGTTCATCTCTGGGACACAGAACCCATCTCCTACCTGAGCGGTATGATGGTTTAAGATTCCCATTATGTTTTTACTTGCATAAAGCTGTTTGAACAGATGAACACGGCACCTTCAAGCATCTGTAAACTGTTCCTAAGGATGAATCAAACATGTGCAGCTCCATAGTTCTCTTCCTGACATCTTGGCTGATTTCTTTTGACGTTCCAATCATGTCAAACAAGAAAGCAGTGGGTTCGAGGTGTGGCCTTAAAATACATCAACCAGTGCACTCCAGTTAACTCAAATGTGTCAGTTAAACTATAAGACTGTGGAGGGAAACCAAAAAACTTACTTTGACCCAAGTCATACACTTTTAAAGACAATTATCCCTGATACTGACCAAATGTATGTAAACCTCTTAATTCAAAGAAAGTCACACAAAAAAAAAAAAAAAAAAAAAAAAAAAAAAAAAAAAAAAAATCTAAAAACGGTTCTTATTAAGTTTTCTGGCATTTAGCAAATAGATTTTGGTAATTCTAAATAACCTAAAACGAGAAGTTTGGTCTGATTTAACTTCAGACAGTGAAAAAAAAATGTATTTGTGTCTTTTTATTTGGTGTATGTAAACTTCTGGTTTCAACTGGATGACTGAATTGAAATTACCATTTCTTTCTGGGAAGTGCTTTGAGAGGACATGTTGTGAATTGGCACTACATAAATAAACTGAACTAATTAGGGACATAAACAAATAAATGACTTAAAATTAAATGTTGAGTAAAGGTTTATTAGATTAAAATTTATTCCATTTCATTACCTAATAACATCTCAGTGTTGTATTGAGGCCGCCATCCAGAAACGGGAGCTGCTCGTCATCCTTAAGCGGAGACAGTTGTTACAGGAATAAACATGGCGGGTGCATCCCAGAAAAGGAAAGTGAAACGGGTCAAACGGAGTCTGGTGTGGGATGCGAAATGAACTTCATGTGGTTCTGCTTATGCAGTTGATAGTGAGGACAGTTATCGCTGTCCTCGCTATCGTGCACAGTGTGTCGGGTGCCAATGACTTACCTGGTGCTGTCGTTCGCTGCTCCCCATGTGCTGAGCCCATTAGAATGCCTGCACTACAGAGAGCTTTATCAGAGTTTCTTTCCACTTTGTGGACTACGGAGTGGTAAGTAAAGTCTGCAGTCCTCCTCATAGACAATACGATGATCATGGCATGTATGTATGATCATTTCTCTTTTTATAAGGGATTAAGTGTTTCATATATTTTATTCTTTTAATTTTTTTCCCTATTCAGCAACCTAATAGGTTCCTATTTTGTTGTATTTTGTAAACGTCTATGTTTAATAATGTGGCGAAAAGCTAGTTTTTGTTTACTGAGTCAGTATTTAATTTATGTGACACAAGGACTAGTTAAAACATAATGTGCTTCTTTTTTTTTTTTTTTTTAAATTCAGCACATTATAAAAATTTTTACCCTTCCTGTTATGGAAAGATGGACGACCCTCTTGATACAATTGAAAAGTCAAATTTTTCAGAAAACGGCCACTTCTCAACCAATCGTTAGTCGATTGATAAGCTCAATTAACTCATTAATTTGGCCCTTTATAAAAGGTTTCATAAATCTTATTAACCCCTCAGATGTCACCCCAAAAACACTTACATGTAAGTCAATGGGTCCATGAAGACACAGGTGTCCCTATGACAGTTAAGGGATTAAGGTTTTACAAATTACACACATGGCTTGAATGAATCTGCTATAAGCGTAGAATAATCTAGTTTTGGAGCTGGAGCGGTTGTAGCGTGGTCCAGAAGCATAAAAAGCATATTAAAGTTTTCCAAATCAAATAAAGGTTTCACAAATTAGACACTTGGCTTTCCACTTGCTATTAGCGTAGAATAATCTAGACCAGGTTTTAAGTATCTAAGATTTTAGTTTTTAAACTAGAGCAGATTAAAGATGCCGCTATCGAAAGCCAACTTCAGCTTCGGAGGAAAGGTTGATCTTTCTCTGCATTTAATATTTCCAGCCGGAGTTGTTTTGTTGTTCCAGAGTCATTTAGTTTGCTGTAACAGCTCTTTAAATAGGATGTGGAGCTCAGCCTCGCCCCAAACAATTTTCCTGAATCTGTCTCCAACTTTCCTTAATCTGTCTCCAACTTTCCTTAACCCTGCCTCCAACTTTATTTAACCTGTCTCATCAGTAAAACGTGACAATGTTTCGTACCTATTTGGTATAAGATGATCTGGGGTGTCCGGGTGAAATCCAGCAGTCTGCTCTGATCATCCATCGCTTCCTCGGACTTGACGATGATCTCTTCAAACTCGGTTAATGTTTCTTCAGCGGGAGTTAACTACTCGTTCATCAACTCTCCCTGAGGCTGAACTGAAGACATTTTACACCGCAAACACTCAAATATTTACCTAAAACACAAAATCTGTCTTCAAACTACTTTCTAACACGGGGAAAGCTAACGCTGCTATCTGTGCTCTGTTTTTATTTCCTGTGTGTCTCACTGTGGCGACACTGAAGAAAATGTAAACGATTTTTAGTTCCGCTTTACATTCGATGTTTCCTACTGAATCGCCTCTTTTACCATACATTTATATTTAAAATAGAATATAGTTGAAAAGTTTAATTGTTTCAGTAACCAAATTTACTAAATCAAACACATTTTCTAGATCAACTACACACACTGGAGTTTTTTTTTTTGTTTTTTTTTTTAAATGATGATTTTCTGCATACAGCTAAGGAAAATACTTCATTTAGGATGAGAATATTACATCAGACCAATAAAAAGACATTTCAATTGAGAAATTTGGGCTTAATGAAAAGTGTGTTTTAGACATCTTAAAGGTCTTTAAAGGTACTTTTAATCTAACAAAAGACCCTAATTGAAACATATAATTTAGTGAATCCAGCTAGATGTTTTACAGTGTTGTACAGTAGGACTTACTTTTTTTTTATGTCAGTACATCAGATTTTAGTTTTGCAGGTTCTGATTCAGGGTCCGTATCAATGTCAGTAAAGTTAAACAATACAATACCACAGGCACCTAAGTGGAACAGATACCTTCAATGTTTTAACTTGAAAAGTTTGAAGGTCACTAACTATCCAGTGGGAAACTGTTTGTGTTGCAGTAGAAGGAAGTGAAAACATGAAAGATTATTGCAGAGACAAGTTGTGATAAAATGAGAGGAGAAAACATCATTAAAGCCATCAGAACAATGAAAGAATTTGTGTATCTTGTAATACCTTATCTGCTGCTGTATAGCCCAGGACACTCTTATAAATTAAATTTTTAATCTTAAAGAGTTTTGTTTTCTGGTTAAACTAATGCAGCATTTTCAAATGTTTCTAAAAAAAATAACCAAACTGTGACACTGTCAGTCAGTTAATAGTGTATTAAACTGTTTGCTGTAAATATGTATTGTAGATAAACCTGCAGACTTATATGACAGATCCAACCCAGACTGAGTTCCTACATGGAGGCTTACGGACACAGCAGCTCCCTCAGAAACGGACCACAAAAGGAGATTCTCTGAAACTAACTGGAAAAGGCACAAGCTTTGTCCTTTGCATTATGTATATGCAATCAGATTATAAAGTCATAGTAATTTGATGAACAATATATAGGAAAATGTTTTAATTCTGTCACAGTAATTAATAATACTGGATTAATAAATGGTATTGCAATATAATAAATTTAATTCCCCCAAAATAAATCCTGATCACTCAGAATCAAGATGGTGTAAAGGATTATTTAGAATATTTCACCCATTTACTGTTATTGTGATTTAATATCTGAATTTATCTTGTTTCTCTGTTGATATTAGCGCCATGCACTGTTCGTCCTTACAGATATGATAACAGATATGAAAGGGGAAAGGACCAGTCTCACGCAAGGACAAGTGCAACACAGTCAGAGCCTTGCTGGACCTTTACAATGTGCCTGGACTAAATATCACTGCAGCAAGACTTCCTAGTCAAGCTTCAGATGTCCAGTTTGTTACAGCATGTATGGTCTTGCCATGTGAACAAGTGTCATGCTCACTTACAATTATCAGTTATTTAGTAGTGCCACTGCTTGAATTAAAAGCAGCACAATTTTGGGGTAGGCTGAGTCTTCTGCTTTGCAGAACCTGCTATCAATGATGAACCGAGATTAAATCACCTTCAACTCTTTTATTTTAAATAATGCTGATTACTCCTTTAAATGTAGAGATGTCAGCACTTTTTCTATTCCAATGAAAGAGGGGCACACATTCTGACAGGATTAATTTCTGTATATCTCAGCTTTCAGTCAGACATGAATTTTTCATACTTTGAAATAACTTTTTTCTCTCTTTCTGCAGGTATAGAAGCAGACTCCTAAGGCTGTTGACTTGAATTCCCTCTATCCTTCTTTCTCTCCTCTCTTATCTCATTCTTTCCCTTTAAAGATTTTTTTTGCCACCTTTCACCCTTTCTGTTCTGCTTTCTTTTCAAATTACATTTGAAATAAACCCAAAACTATCAGACAACAACTTTGAGTGCCACACTGCTGGACAGGATATGTTAAAAATAAATAAGTTGCAATGATTACTTGACCAAATTAAAATCTAATTCCATTGTCAACATCCATCATCAGTGTTATTTCTTGCCTGCACATGCAGAGGCTTGGAGAGGTGTGGTTAAATATGTGCCAGTACTGAAATCAGAAAAAAAATGTTTTCTCTTTTTCAAGACCTAGCAATCAGGCAGCAGAATAAAACAAAACAGTTACAACCTAGAACATATTTTACTAAATGTTCGTTAAAATATTCCAGTTCTGAAGAATTATATGTACATTTTCTGTTATAAATAATGAATAAAACTTAAAATGTAAGAAGTGATAATACATATTCAAAAACAGTCATTTAATAAGCTGGAAAATACGTTCCAGTGAAGCTTGTTACCGAGATAAAAATTACCATTTGAAAAAAACTTTAGGCAGGTAGTAACATATTTTTCATTTACCCAAGTTTTGGTATCATAATGATTTCTTTGATTAGTTTGGCGTAATTTTTAAATCTTAGATGTGTTTTTCTTAGCTTAAGTAGAAAATCATTAAATGTAACTGAAATAAAGGTTTGAAAGTATTAGGCTGTGTGTAATTAATCTACATAACGTGTTTCACTCAGAGAAATGAGTTACCAAAATAAATCAACATTAATATTCTTTTTTTTTTTTGTTTTTTTTTTTTTTTTTTTTTTTTTTTTTTGTTCTTTTTTAATATAAATGTATATCAAAAGAGATGACTCAGCGGGGTTTGGAAAAGTACAAAGCGGAACAAAATATCGTTAACAGTTTCTTCAGTGGAGCCACAGTGAAACGCACGAGAAATAAAAACAGAGCACAGAATTGCATTAGCTAATGCAATTTACATTTCAGGAATTAGCTAATTAGCATTAGCTTTTCCCTTTGGTTGAAGGTAGTTTGAAGACAGTTTTGTTGTTTTAGGTAAATATTTGAGTGTTTGGAGGAGACATGTCGTCAGTTCAGCCTCAGAGAGAGTTGATCAACGAGCATCTAACTCCTGCTGGAGAAACATTAACAGAGTTTGAAGAGATCATCGTCAAATCCGAGGAAGAGATGGATGATCAGCGCAGACTGCTGGATTTCACCCGGACACCCCAGATCATCTTATACCGAATAGGTGCGAAACACCGTCACGTTTTACTGATGAGACAGGTTAAAGAGAGTTGGAGAGAAGTTAAAGAAAGTTGTTTGGAGCGACGATGAAATCGGGCTCCTATTTAAAGGGCTGTTACAGCAAAGTAAATGATTCTGGAATCACAAATCTGCTCTAGCTGGAAACGAGGCTGAGCAATAAATCAACGCAGTACATTGTCACGGCAGCAAGATGAAGTTCTTTTTCCATTTTGTCCTTTTTTCCCTTTGTCTCGGGTTTCCACTTTCTGCAGTGATAGACGTGGCTGCACGGCCTATCCCTCATAGCTCTGTTTCAGACATTTCTGAGAGCAAAGCCTTGATCACGGCATCGCAGGTAATGCTCTCCCGCCCAGTGGCCAGATGGGGTTTGGTTGTGAAAGGGATCGAGCCGGTTATGACCCCCATATGTTGTTACTGCAGCCATAATGCCATGAATGAAGTCGTCAGTTTTTTCATCTGGTTACTGTTGCTGCAGACAGAAGATATCTTGGACAAAAATATTTGCTAATACCTCTATCTCTAATCTCTATTCCTCAGGTGGAAAGGTTTATTTGGTCTTTTATTATTTTAGATTTTTATAATTTGATCAGTTAATTCATTACTCTAAGTGCCTCGCCAGATAACAGTGGATTGAGTTTGTTGATCCTGCTGTGGAGCCCATGAGTAAGCCCTCTTCTCTCTTAAGTTTAAGCAAGGTTTGAGGCTGGAGTCCTGTGTCCAGATTGGCCAAACGCTGTGTTCGTCTACGTCCTCTGATGTTCAGTCGAGGGATCCAGGTCATGGCACCAAATTGTGGAAAAAATTAACTTGCCAAGCGCTGTTAGATGAAGTCACTCAGTCAGGTTTATTTATATATTGCGCAAAATACAGAGAACTTATAAGACAATCATTGATGAACCAGTACGAGTAAAAGCTCTGAATGAAAGCTTTGTCAGACAGTCAACACATGGCTTTTATAGCAAGGACAAGGAATCTTAAACAGTGGACATACAGTCTGGCTCCCATGCAGCTGCAGAAAAACAACATCCAACCTTGGGTGTGTAGCCCAGACAGGTTCATTTGGTGACCGTTTATAAACACTTAAAATAAAGACATAATACAACTATCAGATTATTAAACTCATAATGTATTACCTTATTATTAAATTTTCCATCTCACTATAAATAGGTGTGTACCTTTTTACCTTCTGATCAGACGAACCATATTAAGGTAATTTTCATACCAATTAAAGCCTATTTAGGTTTCATTTAGGAATTAAAGTGAAGAGTTAATTGAAGAGATTTAACTTAAATTTATAAACTTTTTTTAATCTTTTTTGACCAGATCTCCCACGATGCTGTGTGTCTAAAGAGGAGGTCGTTTTGACTGAGCTCAGCAACCAGTATGGGAAGTCCACTTTAGCTCAAGAAGAACCCAAACATCTGGAGATAAAACAGGACCAAGAAGAACCAGAACATCTGGAGATAAAACAGTTCAAAAAGGAAGAGAAGCAACTCTGCCCCAGTCAGCAGCTTGTGCAGAAACAGGAGACTGATACCATTATGGTGACTGCAAATCTGCAAAGAACCCACAATGAAACAGAACCAAACAGGAACCAAAAAACGTACAAGAAAACTCACCCAGACCAAAACTTATATTCCTGTAAAATTTGTGATAAAATCTTTTCCTTTAAGAGTAACTTGACTAAACACATGAGAACTCACTCAGGGGAGAAGCCTTATTCATGTAAAACCTCTGGAAAAAGTTTCTGTGAGAAAAGCGCTTTAAGTCTTCACATTACAGCTCACACAGGCAAAAAGCCTGTCTCATGTGTTGCTTGTGGTAGAAGTTTCAGGAACAAAGCTTATTTAAACCATCATATGAGAAGTCACACAGCTAAGAAGACTTTCTCATGTACAACCTGTGAAAAAAGGTTCCCTCAAAAAAGGAATTTAACTATTCATATGAGGATTCATACAGGCGAGAAGCCTTTTTCTTGTGTGACTTGTGGAAAAAATTTCAGAAACAGAACTCATTTAACTGTTCACATGAGAAGTCACACTGGTGAGAAGCCTTTCACATGTGTTACTTGTGGAAAAAGTTTCACTCAAATGGGTCATTTAAGTACTCACATGAAAGGTCACACAGGTGAGAAGCCTTTCTCATGTATAACTTGTGGAAAGAGTTTTAGGGAAAGAAGGGATTTAGCTTCTCACATGAGAAGTCACACAGGTGAGAAGCCTTTCTCATGTGGGACATGTGGAAAAAATTTCTTTACAAAAGATGGTTTAACTTATCACATTAGAATTCACACAGGTGAGAAACCTTTCTCATGTAAGAGCTGTGAAAAAAGGTTCCCCAGTAAAAGCTGTTTAACTTATCACACAAAGACTCATAAATGCAAGAATCCTTTCTCTTGTGGGACCAGTGGAAAAAGTTTAAGAAGCCAATCTCATTTAACTTATCACATGAAGACTCACTCTGGTGAGAAGCCTTTCACATGTATGACTTGTGGAAAAAATTTTAGGGTGAGAAGTTATTTAACTGTTCACATGAGAAGTCACACAGGTGAGAAGCCTTTCTTATGTGGGACCTGTGGAAAAAGTTTCGCTACAAAAGATAGTTTGAACTCTCACATGAGGATCCACACAGGTGAGAGGCCTTTCTCATGTGGGACCTGTGGAAAAAGTTTCTCTACAAAACATAGTTTGAACTCTCACATGAGGATCCACACTGGTGAGAAACCTTTCTCATGCAAGTGCTGTGAAAAAAGGTTCACCAATAAAACCAATTTAATTTTTCACATGAGAAGTCACACAGGTGAGAAGCCTTTCTCATGTATGACTTGCGGAAAGAGTTTTAGGGTAAAAAGCTGTTTAACTGTTCACATAAGAAGTCACACAGGCGAGAAGCCTTTCTCATGTAAAAGTTGTGGAAAGAGTTTTAGGGAAAGAGGGGGTTTAACTTCTCACATGAGAAGTCACACAGGTGAGAAGCCTTTCTCATGTGGGACCTGTGGAAAAAGTTTCACCAATAGAAAGAGTTTACTTGTTCACATGAGAACTCACTCAAGTGAGATGGCATAATGTGAACCTCAACTACCAAGTTGTTTTGTAACTTGCCTTTTATTCTGTAATTACAGCTGGATCACATTTTTAAAATGTTGTACCTTAGTTAAAAAAGCATTTAAAATAAGGGTTTTAACTGAAATAATTTATTATTACAGTTTTACATTTTAAAGGGGATTTAAGTGAAATATTAATCAATAGATTTCTTAAATAAAATGGTTTTTAATGGATGTTTTTTCAGTTTGGGTATTAATAGTGTGCATTAAAGGGATGTTTGGTTTAACTGCGTTCAGATTTAGTGTTATAATCCTTTTAAAGTCTTTATTGTGTGTTTATCTTTTGCTATATTTACAGTGTTTATGTTCAATTATTAGATGATTTTGGTTAGTGGATACATGTTAGGGGATCATGTATGGACTGGTCAACTACAAATTAGTTCCCCACTGGGATTAATCATATTTTCTGAATTTGAATCTAAATATCACCCCATATTATTTTCATTATTTTCTCTGTTTTTGATTCAGGAAGGAAATCCTGTTAATTATAAGATGGCAACAATGCAGACATAGAAACCCTATGTCTAAAATCTAAATCTAAATCTATGTCTAAATCTTGATGATACCTGAGATGTTTTACGTTTTTTTTTTTTTTGTTGTTGTTTAAACATCTTCATGAACGCCATTCTTGTTAAAGCTACTCTAAATTGTAGTTTCTTTACTCATTTGTCTTTTTCATCCATTACACAGCGTTTAAGGTATTTACTTTTATTTTCCAAGATATTAGAATATATATTAATGTTATAGATTCAGTTTCTGATTCAAAAATGATTGTCACACTATTTGTAAATCTTATGTAATAACGTAAATTCCTCATCGTGATGATCTTTTTTCAGTTTAGCTGTCGACTGTGACTCATCTAAAAGGTGTATACAAGTACCTGCTGCCACCTGAGTGAAGTTGCCCCCCACCTTCTCAAAACTCTGTACACTAATGGCGTGGCTGCATGTATCAATGAAATCAAGCTTACACTGGCTGGACAGCATCACTTCATCTGCTTTATATGCCGAGCTAATCTGGGTTTAGGTTGTGCCTGCTGGCATCAACACTGTCATTCTTGGTGACTAGATTTGTTAAAACGTGATGCTGAGAGTTGCTCAAGTTGCTTATAACTAGTAATAAAAAGAACAACTTTGCGACCGGGGCATAAATTACATTTCATATATAGATTTGTGCCATTTTTTTCCTCTTCGATAAAAATGATTATCTATATCCATGTCTGTGCCCTTTGTCCCTGCACTTTTTTCAGTCATTACAATTGTTTAATCCGTTGTTAACATGCCCCATGAGCGTACACATAGTTGGTTTTACACCTGTGTGGGTTAGCAACGGGAGACATGCTGGAGAGCAACATGCAGGTGTGTGTTAGACTCATGGCAGCAAACCAGCCAGAGCCAGCAAAAGAGGAAAAAAAACGAGTAAAAACTGAGTAAGTTGAGTAATGCTGTTGGATGCAGATGTTCGCTAAATGATGACGAGTTAATCCATGCCAATATATCATGTCAAGCTTGTTAACAAGAATATTAATGGTATTGTTACCTAGGTTCAGAGGTGGGTAGTAACTAGTTAATTTACTCAGTTACATTTACTTGAGTAGTATTTTTTTTTTTTTTTTTTTGGGGGGGGGGAAGGATACTTTTAGGAGTAGTTTTACTGCATTGTACTTTTTTTTTTATTATAATGAACTATTACAACTCTTGTGTAAAATTTCTGGGCACTATCCAAGACAAATGACTTCAATGAAAAAGAACAAACATATTTTAACCAAAAATGTATGAGACTATGATGCTCCTACAGACCTTGTTTCCACACCAGCTTTATTGTTTTAATTATATTTTCTATCTGCACAACCTGTTATGCTTTTTGGAGATTAATAATAATAATAATAAACACTATGTATTGTCACTGGAAGAACATTACCATATTCTGATATAAATATTGCCTACTGTATTTTTTGTGAAGTTTAATATTGAAAAAAATTATTTGAAAGAGTGTTTCTTCTACCTGAATGTTATTTTGTATTTATTTGTAGCAGTATTTTTTTTGTTTTGTTTTGTTTTAGTCTTAAAAATGCCAGAATTTGGAGATGACTTTAAATTTTATGTTTGATGACATTTTGAAATATTAAATCAGATTTTATGATCAGTTACTCAGTACTTGAGTAGCCTTTTACCATTTTTTTCAGTCTTACTGGATCAATTTCTTGGAAAGCTACTTTTTAAAAATTTTTACTTAGTAAAAATATGTTGATGTAGTGCTACTCTTACTTCAGTACAATTTTTGGCAACTCTACCCACCTCTGCCTTTGTTACATCCCTTGCTGGCTTTTTAATGCTAGGAATAAACCAAATCCTCTTTCATTTATTTGGAGAAGTTTTGCTCTGTATTTAAAAGAAATCTTTATTGCCACAACAGAAGAAACAAAGTCAGGGAGGAGACATTAGATTAAAGGCCAGCAGCAGGGATGATGATGCAGGGTCTTCTCAGGTAAGAAGAGATTTTAAGTTGTGGAGAAAAAGTTATCTGCTGCAGGGAGAAACAAGGCAGGTATCAGGACAGGGTTTTTACAGATATTTCAGAATCACTCTCATTCACACTCCAAAACATTTTTGTCTGTGTCATAGCTTGCATAGGTAGATAGTTGCACAATCTATAGCTCAAGATAGGCATATGAGCCATTGTTTAGGAATGCTGTCAAAATTTCAAAGAACCAATCTCCATTAAGCAGTGAGTTTGGTGTACCTCCACACCCAAAGCAATGCCTGACTGAATATCAATCGCAAAAGAAGCACGTGTTTTGGGAAAAATGGTTGCAGGAAGTGAGCTAGCTTCAAACAAATGATGAATCCACAGAGATATGGTGCAGAATATGCCGTGCAAATCCCACTCTGGCGGTCAAACACAGTGCCTATTATACAGGAACTTCAGTCATCCAGCTTTTGATAAGCACGCAAAATGCAGAGACACTGTTTTTCTGTCTAGCAACAAACATTTCAGCTCAGCTTCCTTGGATTAATTATTTTTGTATTAAAGCTTTTTAAACTAGTTCTTATGAAATATTCTTATCCTAAAAATAGTGTTTTCATTAGCTGTGACAACAAAATTCCCATAATTAACACAAGTAAAGGCTTGAAAACATCATTCTGTTTTAACCTCGCAGCAGTAGCATATGGTGTGTTTCCATTAGTAAACTGAGGTACTGAAAAAATACTTTTAAATAATCTAATTTATTTAACAGAACTGTATATTAAAAGAGGTGGTTCAAGCAGGAGTTGAAAATTCAAAGCGGAACTAAAAGTCATTTACAGTTTCTTCAGTGGAGCCACAGCGAAACACACGGGAAATAAAAACAGAGCACAGATAGCAGCGATAGCTTTTCTTCCTTTATAAGGTAGTTTGAAGACGGGTTTGGTGTTTACAGTAAAAAAAATGTCATCAGTTCAGCCTCAGAGAGAGTTGATCAACGAGTAATTAACTCCTGCTGGAGAAACATTAACCGAGTTTAAAGAGCTCATCAAATCCGAGGAAGAGATGGATGATCAGCGCAGACTGCTGGATTTCACCCGGACACCCCAGATCATCTTACACCGAATAGGTGCGAAACACCGTCACGTTTTACTGATGAGACAGGTTAAAGAGAGTTGGAGAGAAGTTAAAGATTGGAGACAGGGTAATGAAAGGTGAAGGAAGATTGTTTGGGGCGACGCTGAACTCGGCATCGTATTTAAAGGGCTGTTACAGCAAAGCAAATGACGAGAATAACAATCCGCTCTGGCTGGAAATATTAAAAACTGAACTGTTTACTATTCATCATGTAGTATCAAAATTACAGTTTGTGATCCGTGACACCTTGTCAATACTCCACCAGTTTAAGTACTGGTAAAGTTTTTGTGTAAATTGTTTAGTTTTAATTATGTTTTGTGTGTAATATTATATATGTTTATTTTAGATTCTCTTGATTAACCTTTCAGATTTTTAGTTGTTTATAGATAGATTTATTACATACTCATAGTCCAAATCATATAAAAGAATATATTTTTTTTAATTATATTTTTCATTCTCTTTCATTTGAAGAAGTTTGTTAAGTTTTGTTAACATGAGATAAGTAGTTGGGAAAACCATACAGACTATAAATTAATGACTGATTATATAACATAGTTTGTGAAAGCTTCACTGAATTTGTGAGAACTCAAAACCAGCTATTTTATAGCTTTAATTGACTTCTTCTGTTCCTCAGATGTGCTCTATATTGAATGATTGTTTTCCTTCTTTTAAATCCCATTTACAGTGTGCTGTCTGATGGCATATTGGGTCCTATTACAGTGTTTCCCATAGAAAACGTGCGAAGCCCAATGGTAGGGGCTCTGGGGCAGTCCGCCAGGAGCCCACAGTATTTTTCTGTTAAAAAAATTTTAAAAGTTCACTGGAAATTTAAAAATATAATATGTTATTGGAAGACATTGAAGATACGTTAACACACAACTATAGAGTTTTAAAAAAGGTAAACATAGACACACACACAACTTTAAAATACATATCAAATTTTTTGCACTTGCGTTAAATCCTAATTAAATAATCAGCCAGTGGATCTTAAAACAAGCTATGCATCCCTGGTCACATTCAGAGCCAACCAAAGGCACAAGTGGACCAAGTAGTTGGTTAGAACCCCCCAGACCTTCAGGGGCCCCCATAAATGCTTACTTTTTAACTCAGACCAAAGATCTAGAATTTTGACAATTGTTTATTGATAAGGATAAGGCTAGTAAATTTGATTTAGTGGTTTGAGCATAGATAAATTAAAGGATGTAATTTTTAATTTAAAATGTGACCAGCTGTGGTCACATTTAAAAGTAAAATAAATTATAGGAAAATTTACCTAAAATGGACAATGATTAATATTTGTATGTTTAAGGGCGAGGCAGTATGGGGGAAAAAAAACTATCACGATAAAGTTGTTCATCGATATATATCACCATATAACACATAACTATTTTTGTCAATCTTTAATGGTCCCTGGTACTACTAAGTGAGATTTGAAGATATCAGAAAGTTATTTTTGATTTTAAAGATTTATTTTTAAAAGTTAAACACATCACTGAACAAAATACATCTGCTTTGGATAAATAAAAGAGACATATTTTAAACTAAAATCTTCAAGTACTACAGGAAAAAGAAAATGGACATATTCTTTTGCTGATGTCAAATAAATAAAATAGGCACTGAAATATAACTTCTCAAAATCTCTCCTTTGTATTGCTCATTTTAAATATTGCTTTTTTAAAAGAATAAGCAACGTAAAAATAAATTTAAAGACAAATAAAAACAATTTGTATTCTCAGTACAAATTTAAGCAATTTTCAAGGAAACAAATAAAATTTGATAATATCATTTATGCTGTGCAATAAATGTCAGTTCTTCCTCAGTGTAAACTTCAGCAGCTTTCAAAGACAAAAATTAAATAAGACATTGTCTTTTCTCAGGAAAAATATAAAATGGGAGGAGTACTGTCTCAGTGCTGTAAATTTGTGCTGTGCTGGGTGCATTCACTCCTGTCTGAGATTGTAAAGTTTTACATTCTGCGTGCTCCAGTGCGTGCCAGTGATTTAGATAACGTGTACACATGTGATCGGCCTTTACTAAAAAAAATCTGAAAATGTATGGAATTAGAGGGGTAGCATTAAACTGACTTAGAAGCTACATTAGACAAAGGAAACAATTTGTACAAATAGGTAATCACAAATCAGCATCATTAAACATAACTTGTGGTGTCCCACAGGGGTCAGTGTTGTGCCCCAAATTAATTAATTTGTATATAAATGACATATTCAAAGTATCAAATCTGCTAAAATACATTATATTTGCAGATGATACGAGTATCTTCTGTACTGGAGAAAACACCCAACAACTCTGATGTGGTCACAACAGAAATGAAAAAAACTACAATATTGGTTTAAAAACAATAAATTATCACTAAATTTAGATAAAACAAAATTCATGATATTTGGAAACCGCAAGAAACATGAAAACAATGCAATCAAAATAACTATCAACAGTGTTGATTTAGAACCATCCATTCCATTATCCATCACACTTATCCTTGGCATGACAATTTGTCTTATAACTTATTTTCTGTTTTTACTTTTTGTTGTCTGTTTGAAATAAATAAAAAAAAAATTGTGTGAATGTGGCTGTAAAGTAAAGCGCTTTGAGTGGTCGATATGAGTAGAAATTATTTCAGTTAACGTGCAGATACAAGAAACATAGATCAAAACAATCTGATGCCTGCATCACAGAGTTTATTGCCAATCCTAATTCACAACCCCGTCCCTTGTAGGACCTTCAACAGTTGATTTACATGAAAGGTGAAGATAAACGGTAGAAACAATAAAATGACCAGAAAAATTCAAACGATATCTTCCTTGTATTATGACGCACATCTATTTACCTTCCCATCAGAAGGGCCACATTGGTTAATATTCATATGAAATAAAGCCTGTTTAGATGCGTCAAGGGATTAAAGTGAAGTTTGTTGTTTTGGTTAAATGTATAAGCTTTTGTTTTGTGTTTTTTTTTTTTTTTTTTTTTTTTTTTTTTTCGTCCAGATTTCCCACAGTGCTGTGTGTGCAAAGAGGAGGAGGTTTTCACTGAGCTCAGCAACCAGGACGGGAACTCCACTTTAGACCAAGAGGAACCAGAACCTTTGGAGATAAAACTGGAGCAAGAGGAACCAGAACATCAACAGTTCAAAGAAGAAGAGAATCAACTCTGCATCAGTCGGGATGAAGAGCAGCTTGTGCTGAAACAGGAAACTGGTGACATTTTTGTGACTCCTCCTAATGTGCAAAGAATCCACAATGAAACAGAATCAAACTGGGACCAACTCGTGTCTCATGTTTCTCTTGAACTTGAGAACCAGGATCAGGAAGGAAGCGATTCTGAAGACCCAGGAAAAAAGAGAGATGAAGATCAGAAACAAATTGAAAGATGTCAGAAAACCAAACAGAAAGAAGCTACTGAGGGTTCAAAACAAAAAACTCACCCAGACCAAAATTTATATTCCTGTAAAATGTGCGGTAAAACCTTTTTTCAAAACAGTCACTTGACTAGACACATGACGATTCATACAGACGAGAAGCCTTTTACTTGTGTGACCTGTGGAAAAGGTTTCCATATAAAAGATGTTTTAACTTCTCACATCAGGACTCACACAGGCGAGAAGCCTTTCACATGCATTACTTGTGGAAAAAGTTTCACTCAGAAATACACTTTAACTTATCACATGAGAACTCACACAGGTAAGAAGACTTATTCATGTAAAACCTGTGGAGAACGTTTTACTGAAAGAAAGACTTTAAAACTTCACATTAGAAGTCATGCAGTTAAGAAGCCTGTCTCATGTGTTGCTTGTGGAAGAAGTTTCAGTAACAAAGCTTATTTAAACCATCATATGAGAATTCACACAGCTGAGAAGCCTTTCTCATGTGCAACCTGTGAAAAAAGATTCACCCAAAGAGGTCATTTAACTGTTCACATGAGGACTCATACAGGCGAGAAGCCTTTTTCATGTGGGATCTGTGGAAAAAGTTTCAGAATCAGATCTAATTTAACTTCTCACATGAGGATTTATACAGGCGAGAAGCCTTTCGTATGTATTAGTTGTGGAAAAAGTTTCACTCGAAAAGATCATTTACTTACTCACATGAAAGTTCACACAGGTGAGAAGCCTTTCACGTGTACAACCTGTGAAAAAAGGTTCTCCCAAAAAAGTAATTTAACTTCTCACATGAGGACTCATACAGGTGAGAAGCCTTTCTCATGTACAACCTGTGAAAAAACGTTTACCAATAAAAGCAATTTAACACGACACATGAGAAGTCACACAGACGAGAAGCCTTTGACATGTGGGATTTGTGGAAAAAGTTTCACCAATAGGAAGCGTTTACTTGTTCACACGAGGACTCACAGAGGTGAGACGGCGTAATGTGAACCTCAACTACCAGGTTGCTTTATAACTTGGGTTTTATTCTGTAATTACAGCTGGATTGTGTTTTTAAAATGCTGCAGTTTAGTTAAAGCATTTCAAATAAGGTTTGTAACTGAAATTTTTTTTACAAAATTCACCTTATCCTGCCAATTTCACAATTTAAAACAAGATAATAATCAGTTGGAGTCCTAAGTAAAATGTCTTTTTTCAGGTGTGGTATGAATAATGTGTCTTAATAGAACAATGGGTTTAAATTTCTTCAGATTAAGAGTTTAGAGTAAAGCTTTTGAAGTCTTGTGTGTTTATCTTTTGCTGTATTTATACATCCATCAATACATTATCCATTACGCTTATCCTTGCAGGGTCGTGGGGGGGGGGGGGGCTGGTGCCTATCTCCAGTGGTCATCGGGCGAGAGGCGCGGTACTTCCTGGACAGGTCGCCAGTCCATCGCAGGGCAACACAGAGACAGACAGGACAAACATGTTAGGAGTTAATGTATGGAGTGGACGGCCACAAATGAGTTGCCCATTGGGATTAATCATTTTTTCTGTATTTGAATCTAAATATCACACACTATTTTCAATATTTTCTCACAGTTTCTGATTCAGGAGGGAAATACTACCAACTATAAGATGGCAACAATGCAGACATAAGGTTTATTAAATCTTGACGATACCCGAGATGTTTAACCTTTTTTTGGTTTAAGTTTCTTCATTGACATCATTCTTTTTAAAGCTGCTCTAAAATGTAAAGTTCTTTTTACCCATTTGTCTTTTCATCCATTACAGCATTTTTTTTTTGTTTTAAAGATGTTAGAAAATGTATTAATGACATAGATTCAATTTTTCTTGCAAAAGTGACTGTCAGTAAAACTATTTTTAGTTCTTATATAATAAAGTAAATTTACTATCACGTTGATCTTTTTTCTGTCAGTCACAAGATTTCGACTTGCTTTAAAGGTTTATACAAATACCTGCTGCCTGATCATCCTGATTTAAACTGAGGTTCCAGTAAACCTCAGAGGTGCTCCGAGAAACGTGAGGCAAATGCAAGATCACACGATAAAACCAGCGATACAGAGGATGAGTGGTGTTATAAAATACTGTAGCTCTCAACTTCCAAAATTAATATTTCTTTGTGCATTGGTGCCTCACTTCGTCTGCCTTGACTGATGCTCCAACTACGACTTGACGGAGAGAACATGACTTAATTGGTTTCAGAATAAAATCCCAATTTTTTTATTTGTATTCTGTGTGTGCATGGCTATAAATAACAAATTTTGACAGCATATATGTGAAAATATACCCATATATTTATTAATATAGCTCGGATTTCATCATCTGCAGTTATTTTCCTGTTGCTGTGGTGTGCTTGGCATCTGACAAAAATAGGATCCGTTCTGACTTTGCATGATGGCTGTGCGGAGGTGCGGCATAACTGCATTTCACTCAACTCAAACTCAATTTAGAACAGTGACCTTTTTTCCCGCAGTGTCGTGTGTAAGGAAGTTGTGTCACAGCCTCTCTGATATATCTTTGGGCTGAACATCAGCCTCCTGTATCATGAAGAACGACTCGACTGAACTCTTCATCGGCATCACTGTGTTTCTCTCATGTATTATGGAGAGTTCACCTTGCACTTTTGATGGTTGGGACAGTGCTGATGTCAACGTCCAGTTGTTATGCTAAGCATCTCCACCTCTCTTTTAGTTGCCCAAAAGCACACCGCACTGTCATCCTAGCCCTGTTATGTCGCTCATTGAAGTGTCGTCGTTCATCTGTCAGTTTTCCTGTGTGAGTGGAAGCCTTCAGAAGCCAGCTTTGCAGGGGATATGCGGGGTCGCCCAGCAGAATGACTGGCACTTCTACACCCATGATCTCTACAGTGTCCTTGAATAACAGAAGAATAAGGAATATAAACATGTTGGAATGGATAATTTATCGAATAAAATAAGTACTCAGAATTTTCAAAAATAACACAATGGGTGTGTGCCATTAAAAAGGAAGAAAAACTAAAACTGGTGCAAAAAGTTCCCCCCTGTCTGCCAGTGTGTAGATCTTGGTCTTATGGAGAGGCACTGACAGATCAAGTCAAGGGTGTTTCTCAATATTCTGAAAAAGGTCTGAGTCACTGAAATGCATCACTTCAGAATCCACCACTACTGGTTCCGACTATGCATCCAAACAGACTTCTCCACAGACATTGAAATTATTGTTCCACAAAAGGCCACGAATACTTTTGCTTTCTTTTTTCTCAAGTTTCCTTCGTCTTGTTATAATGTCTGTCATCTTCTATTGCTCAGTAGGTTTAGCAATGACCCATAGATGGCGGCATCCATTATTACTTCTGTAAACACTGCGCTGCTGTGTGATAGCAACGTTCTTCTGCGCATGCAGGTCGCTTTGGGGTTGTGAACCGTTCATATACAAGTCTGATTGCAGCCACATTTAATTAGTAGTATGAACGACCACACACAAAAAAAAATTGGATTTCAGCCAAAGATTGGAATTGAGCATCAAGATCTGCTGTGAACAGTGCCTTTGTGCAACATTTCAGATCACCGTGATGGAAGATCAGTGGTCTGCACCACTTCTGCCGAAGACTTCTGGTATAACGTTCTGTTTTCTATTCTTTTATTCTGCATAATAGACTCCTGTCTGAATGTCAGTGTTTGTAGTGAATATAACTAATAAAGCCTCTAAGTTGCTGTGAAGCCTTCTCTCTGGCGTTTCTATAATATATATATATATATATATATATATATATATATATATATATATATATATATGTACATTTTTTTCGCTCAAGTCATTCAAGTCAAATGTATTTGTATAGCACATTTCAGCAGCAAGGCAGTCCAACATGCTTTACATCGCATAAATCATCAAGCAAATATAATTCAAAAATACTGATCAATGTTCCACTTACTACTAATCAAAGGCAGCTCTAAACAGGTGGGGTTTGAGCCTTGATTTAAAGGAACTCAGTGTTTCGGCTGTTTTGCAGTTTTCTGGGCGTTTGTTCCAGATTTGTGGAGCATAAAAACTGAAAGCTGCTTCTCCATGTTTAGTTCTGGGTATGCAGAGCAGACTGCAGGTCTACTTTGCATCCCTACTGCAAGAAAAAAATATGTATGTGTCATGCATCTTTACATTTGGTGTATGTAAATATATGGTTTCAACTGTATATATATACATACATACATACACACATACACACACCATTCCAATATGGACACCACAGCTAAACTGAAAAAAGACCACCATAGTAAATTGACTTTATTATGTAAGAGTTAAAGTTTAACAGTCACTTTTGTATCAGAAATTGAATCAATATCATTAATATGTTTTTTAACATCCAAAAAAAACAAAAACCTCTCTACTACTCTTGGTACACATATTATGCTGCATTCAGACCAAATGCGATTTGAGCATCAGGGGCGTCTGGTTTACATGCAAAGTTTATGGTGGACGCATGTCTAGGAGCGTCAAGCGGTGTTGTGGCATGTTTGGAAGCGTTTCCTGCATTCGACACACGTCAAGCACGGCAGACGCTGGTGTTGGAAAATCTGAACTTTTGTCGCTGGATGTAGAGCGTCAACCAATCAGAGACTATGTGACATAGTGGTGCATTTTCCGACAGGACAGAAGGACCAGGAGCACATCTACGACCAATCGAGTTATCACTACAAAAACAGGAATAGAAAGGACCTTGCCAAGTCAAGAGGCTCCTCCCGACGTGGGTCAAGAGCGATTCAAGTGTCTGACTCTAAAGTGCACATGCGTCCAACTTGAGGCGTTGGACGCCTTTTTGACGCCTTAAACGCGTTCGGTCTGAACACAGCATTATACATCAAAATGTAGGACGTTATGCCTGGATTCAGAAAATGTAACTCTTGTTGATGTGGGACTTGCAGTTTTCTGGCAAATCGCCCCAAAGCAACGAGAAGTCAACAAATCGGAAGTTGGCAGACACATTGTGAGAGGCAAAAAAAAAAAAAAAAAAAAAAAAAAAACTACTACGGCACAGCTGTATTCTGACCTATTTTTGTGATGTCATATCTCCTAAACAATGTGTCGTTGAGACATAGCCCTTGTACACATTTCTCTTCATACCTTCCTGACGCTCATGATTCAATCATTGTTTTGATACCTGTTATCATTCTGTCTGTTCGAGTGCACCAAATTTGGTTTTTACTAAAACGGCTCAAATTAAAAACTTCCAATATCATGCACATTTTTACATCACAGCTCCGAGACAGATTACGGTACACACAAAACACATTGTTCACCGAAGCTTCCCGATACCTACAGTGCAAGTATTATATCGATAGCCCTTATGCTTTCTGAGTTAGAAGATGCACTCTGGAACCAAGTAAAAGCCGTTTTCAGCGTTCATCCATTTTTTTTTTTTGCATATTTTTGTAGCTTTAATATTTTTGACAAATTGAGTTGTGCCTGAATGTACCTCTGTCTGTTTCGATAACATTCCATGAATGACATCAATAGGCCTTATGGTTCCTGAGATATCCGCAGTCGTTCCTGAGCTGCGTTAACCGTTATAGAGACTGGGAGTGTTGTGCTACAGACACTGACAGGCTGAAAGTCTCCAACACCTGGTCAGTGTTCAGTGATCAAACAATGCAGTTTCAAGTATGGCTGCATAAGAACTTCCTCTTGCGGCAGAATACAGAATGCCCACACATAGTGGCCACTCTATGACATGAGGGAGGTCTCACAGTCAATGTTACACCTTTGAGATAGGCACCAGCCCCCCTCGCAACCCTGCAATGACAAGCCAGCTAGATAATGAATGGATGCAGCTTTTTAGCCAATTTGGACTTTAAAACTAAAGTTACCTTACTAACTGGATTAAGCTAATGTTACCCAAAATGCTGAGATAAGCCAACATAATAATTATAGCAATTAAGCTAACATTAGCTTTTTAGACATTAGACTCAAAAGCTAAAGTTGAATTGCAAAATGGATTAAGCTAATGTTACCCAACATAATAGTGTAGGCCAACATGGCGATAGCATTTATGTTAACATTAGCTTTTTAGCAAATGTTGGCTTATACATTGCTAATACTGCACTAGAGGGGTTAAAAGTCATTACTCTCTTTAATGTTAAGATTACTCAACATATGATCTTACACTTTTAAACTTTTAAGCTGGGGTTTTAGTAGTGACAAAGTTATCCAGTTTAAGATGATAATTTTGTTGTGTAACAAGATTTGCTGACTGTTTTACGTTTTTCTGCTGCTTCTACTTATTACTTTTCAGTAAGTGTTCTGCAGTTGATTTCAAATAGTTCTGTAATTTTCAGCAATAACATTCAGCTTACAGTATTCACGCTGCATTTTTGCAGGAAATGCACATTTTCTAGTATTTCAATTTATTTTAATTAAAATTCTTATGTGAAATGCTATTTTAACTAAGCTGCTACATTTTAACAATGTGATTCAGCTGTAATTACAGGATAAAAGCTATGTTAGAGAGGAACTTGATACTTGAGGTTCATGTTATGCCATCTCACTTGTGTGAGCCCTCATGTGAACAAGTAAACTCTTTCTGTTCGTGAAACTTTTTCTACAGGTCCCACAAAGGAAAGGCTTTTCACCTGTATGAGTTCTCATGTGTGAAGTTAAACTATTTTTGGTAGACAAGCTTTTTCCACAGGTCCCACATGAGAAAGGCTTCTCGCCTGTATGAGTCCTCATGTGATAAGTTAAAACAGACCTATGTCGGAAACCTTTTCCACAGGTTCCACATAAGAAAGGCTTCTCACCTGTATGAGTTCTTATGTGATAAGTTAAACCACCTTTTGTAGAAGACCTTTTACCACAGGTCCCACATGAGAAAGGTTTCTCACCTGTGTGAGTTCTCATGTGATTAGCCAAATTGGTTTTATTGATAAACTTTTTTTCGCAGCACTTACATGAAAAAGGCTTCACACCTGAATGAATCCTCATGTGAGAAGTTAAACTATCTTTTGTAAAGAAACTTTTTCCACAGATCTTACATGTAAAAGGCTTCTCGCCTGTGTGACTTCTCATGTGAGAAGTTAAACCCCTTTTTTCACTAAAATTCTTTCCACAAGTCATACATGTGAAAGGCTTCTCACCTGTGTGACTTTTCATGTGAGTATCTAAATGACCTTTTTGAGTGAAACTTTTTCCACAAGTAATACATGTGAAAGGCTTCTCACCTGCATGAATCCTCATGTGAGAAGTTAAACCATCTTTTGTAGATAAACTTTTCCCACAGGTCCCACATGAAAAAGGCTTCTCACCTGTGTGAGTTCTTGTGTGAGAAGTTAAACCTTTTCTTTCACAAAAACTCTTTCCACAAGTCATGCATGTGAAAGGCTTCTCACCAGTGTGACCTTTCATGTGAGTACCTAAATGACCTTTTTGAGTGAAACTTTTTCCACAAGTAATACATGTGAAAGGCTTTTCTCCTGTGTGACTTCTCATATGGGAAGTTAAATAAGATCTGCTTCTGAAACTTTTTCGGCATGTCACACAAGTAAAAGGCTTCTCTCCTGTGTGAGTTTTCATGTGAGTAGTTAAATTGGTTTTATAGATAAACCTTTTCTCACAGCTCTTACATGAGAAAGGCCTCTCACCTGTATGAATTCTCATGTGAGAAGTTACATCCCTTCTTTCCCTAAAACTCTTTCCACACGTCAAACATGTGAAAGGCTTCTCACCTGTGTGACTTTTTATGTGAGTATCTAAATGACCTTTTCGAATGAAGCTTTTTCCACAAGTCATACATGTAAAAGGTTTCTCACCAGTATGAATCCTCATGTGTATTGTCAAGTAACTCTTTCGAGAAAAGACTTTATCACAAACTTTACAGGAATATAAATGTTGGTTTGGGTGAGTTTCCTTGTTCTTGTTTTGTTTTAAACCCTTAGTAATGCCTGTCTGCTCTTTCGTTTTTGGATATCTCTCAGTTTGTTTCTGATCTGCATCTTTCCTTTTTCCGGGGTCTTCAGAATTGCTTCCTTCCTGATCCTGGCTCTCAACTTCAGGAGAAACATGAGACACAAGTTGGTCCCAGTTTGATTCTGTTTCATTGTAGATTCTTTGCACATTAGGAGGAGTCACAAAAATTGTATCAGTTTCCTGTTTCAGTACAAGCTGCTCTTCATCCTGACTGATGCAGAGTTGCTTCTCTTCCTCTTTGAACTGTTGATGTTCCAGTTCCTCTTGTTCCTGTTTTATCTGCAGATGTTCTGGTTTTACTTGCTCCTGTTTTATCGCCAGAGGTTCTAATTCCTCTTGTTCTCGTTTCATTTCCAAAAGTTCAGGTTTTTCTTGATATAAAGTGCAGTTCCCATCCTGGGTGGTGAACTCACTGAGAACTGCTTCCTCTTTACACGCACAGCACTGCGGAACATCTGAACAAAAAAGACAAAACAAAAGCTTATAAAATTTAAGTAAAAAACTAACTTCACTTTAATCCCTTGATGCATTTAAACAGGCTTTATTTGGTATAAAACCTAGCAACCAAAACATTTTGGTTTTAAATACATATTGAAGGGGCAGAATTATGTATATTCCACATGTTAGAAACCAGGGATGGAGGTCTCGACCAGTTTTTCCCCCGTCTTGGGCTTGGTCTTGGTCTTGGATTGTTATGCCTCTGTCTTGTTTGACAAAATGGGTCAAGACCAGTTTGAGACTCAACAGTTGTCAAAATTATGAAAGCTTACGCACAACAATGTGATTTAAAAGCAGTGATCAGAGCCCAGCTGCCTCCCACCATCTCAGAAGAAATACAATGTTATTATTGCTCATAACCTGCGAAATCGTTTTGTATGTGAATGTTTACAAAACCAGACGGCATTTGGTCCTTTGATGTTGTGGTCTAGGTTTTGCTGAACAAACACCTGCATCTGACTGCAGAAAACGATTAAATGTGCTTTTTAACAACATGAAGAATTTTAAGACAAGAAAGTAAAGGGATAAGCAAAACCCCTGGCCACCTGTAAATGTTGTCCACCATCAGGATTAATGATATACAAAGTGAGCGGGCAACATCTAATTTTATTAGACATCTACAGCATACACAAGGAAAAGTAAGTAGTAATGCAAAAAATATGCACAACACCCAGTTTCAACACTAAGCAGCTAAATAATAATAAACATGTAAACAGACGCTAAACCCGCATCACCGCTCTACCCGCAAAACTCACTTATTTTGAGTGCTGGTGGTTCTGAATTCATTCCTTCACAAGAGACTGACAAGTGTGACTTATGGTTCCAACTTTGGATGGTGCCTCGATTCAACTAAAGACATTTCAGTTTTATTAATAATTTCATTAATAATAAATTATTAATAATTACATAACCCAAACATTAATGCAAATTTTGATTCCCAATATTTTTGGTTCCCCGTGTGAGGCTATTAGAGTCAGCTGATGCTGTTCACATATGTAGAAATACACAGACAGTTCTGATTGCTGGAATTACCTGAAGCCTTATGAAACCAGGTTTCTGTTAACGCTCACACTATATTTTTGGCTGCTGATGTAAAGATATTTTCAGGTGCTTTGTGGGTTATTCTATGGCTGCTGTGTGTGAAGTTTGTGGTTTGGGATGTAATTCAACTTTACAGTGATTTTTTTCTACCAAATTTTTGTCAACACACAACTTGTTGCAGGGGAACTGACAACACCCTGGTTTAACCTACAGTTAATGTTATTACCTGCAACGTACAATTCAGTTTTTTTCTTAAACTGATTTACTATAACCAGTTAGTGTTTTTGTCTATAACCAGACTAGTAACTCACAACAGGGTGCACTGTGAAGACCACAGTTCACACCCTAGTTTAACCTGCAGTTACGTTTCATTGCTTATCATCAGAGCTTTTGATCTTCCTTTTTGTAGCTTGTGTGTCAGTCCAAATGTGAAGATGACATGAAGTTAATTCATCATTCAGCAACCCTTTGAGTGAATATCTTTCTGTTGTTTTTTGTGTGTTTGCATTTTAACATATAGCAGTTTTCTTTTGGATAAACCACAGTTTGAATCTGTCATCCTGTGCACCGATTTTACGCACATACCTAAACCTTCAATATATATATCAGAAAAATACATATTTATCTGAGGTGCTTTTCATTTAAGTGCATGCTCTTGATGGATTTAGCAGTTGTTTTACAGCTAAAGCAAAGCTATTTCTGGCCTTTTCCAGAGTGTTCGCCACAATGGATAAGCCAGATTCCCAAACAGTTGATGCTGATGCTGAATTTGAGGATCCGCTGAATTCTCCAAACCTTAGTCTGCACTCTAGCAACTGACGTCAGCTTAAGAATTCCATCACTGGATTACACTGTAAACCAAAAATCTGCATAAAACTTTAATCACCATTTTGGAAAAACAATATATCAAAAAGCTGAATCATTTGAAGATAGCTTAATATCTTGTGACTTGTTTAAAAGTTGAATGAAGTTTCTAAGTTGAAATAAGCAGAAGTAGTAACATGTCAAAGAGCACAAACTTTTTGCTGTATTTTGTGGAAATCTGAGGAAATTTCAATGGAGCTGAAATTTGCATGAAAGTTTAAATATTTCAAAAGAGCATCATAGCTGAAAAGACCAAAAGATATAGCACAGTTCTCCAGAAGAAGTTGAACGTTTTGATATGTGAATTGTTGAAATCGGCTGAAATATGCGGAAGTAGTTTCGAACCGAAAAATGTACAGAGGATCTTAAAAAGTGAGAATACTGAATGCATTCTCACTTGACTAAACAATTTACACACAATCTTTAACCAGTACTACTGGTGGAGTATAAACAAGGGCGTCACGGATCACAAACTATAATGTTAATATTACATGATGCACAATAAATAGTCCAGGTCACGGTTGATCATTCTATTTAATATTTCATGCCAGAGCGTTTTTGTTTTGTTTTGTTTTTTATTCCAGAGTCATTGAGTTTGCTTTAACAGCTCTTCACCTGCCTCCCACCTTAGCTGTCTCTTCAGAAAAAGGCGAGGGAGTTTCATACCTATTCGATGTAAAAGGATCAGCGGTGTCCGGGTGAAATCCGGCAGTCCGCGCTGATCATCCATCTTTTCCTCGGACTTTACGCTGATTTCTTCAAACTCTGTGAATATTTCTTCAGCGGGAGTTAACTGCTCGTTGATAAACTTTCTCTGAGGCTGAACTGAATACATGCTTACTGCAAACACTCAAATATTTACCTAAAACACCAAACCCGTCTTCAAACTACCTTCTAACAAAAGAAAAACTTACGCTGCTATCTGTGCTGTTTTCATTTCCCGTGTGCTTCACTGTGGCTCCACTGAAGAAACTGTAAACGACTTTAAGTTCCGCTTTGAATTTTCTAATCCCCCCTGAACCACTTCTTTAAATTTACAGTTACATTTAATAAATGAGATTATTTAAAAGTAATTGTGGTGGAAAACGTTATTATAAGGCAATATATTATGACTTTAATAACCTATTGGTCATATTATGTTATGTCTTTATTCTAAATGCTTATGAACGCTCGCTGAATGAACCTGTCTGGGTTACACACCCAGCTGTATGGGAGTCACACTGTCTGTCCACTGTTTTGGATTCTTTATCCTTAGTATAAAACTGTTATGTTGTTTACCTTTTGACAAGAGTCCACAGAGAGCCTTCTCCGAGCCTTATTTGGAGATTTAATCTGACCTGTTCATGAGTTTTTGATCTTGTGGCTCTCATATCATGCGCATGGTATAAAATAAACCTGAGTGATTTTCACCAAACAGTGCTTGGCAATTTATTTTTTCAACAACTGTTTGGTGCTGTGACCTGGATCCCTCGACTGGACATGTGAGGATGTCCACAAACAGCTTTAAGGGCGCAACCTGGACACAAAGCTGTAGCATCATACCTTGATTAGGCTTTGAGAGAGAAGACGGTTTGCTCGTCAGCTCCACACCTCCAGCGCTGAAGTCAACAAGCTCAAAGTAATGACAACAAATTTCATTTTTCTGTGGTTCTGGGAGTGTAATATGATCTGTTGTGCACTAATGAGTCAGTGTGAATGTCAAGAGTTGGTATCAAAAGGACTGCTCATAGACACTCAGCTTTGTTTCTTTGCTCAAAAACAGATGAATCAGAGAACAGTTTATTGTTCTACATAGGTTATTTTTCTATGCAATTCATATTCTCCAATTAGAGCACACCAAGACACACATATATCACACCCAATAAAAAAAAAAAAAAAAAAACAAAAAAAAACATGTTTAGGACTCCAATTGATTATTATCTCACTTAAATCTTGCTTTAAAATTTAAAAGTGGCAGAACAAGGTGAAAAAGGTTTTGTAAAAAAAAAAAAAAAAAAAAAAAAAAAAAAAAAAAAAAAAAAAAAAAAAAAAATTCAGTTAAAACCCTTATTTGAAATGTTTTAACCAAACTGCAGCAACTTGGTTCTTGAGGTTCACATTATGCTGTCTCACCTGTGTGAGTCCTCATGTGAACAAGTAAACTCTTTCGATTGGTGAAACTTTTTCCACAGATCCCACATGAGAAAGGCATCTTACCTGTGTGAGTTCTCATGTGATGAGCTAAACTGCTTCTAACAGTGTAACTTTTTCCTTATGTGAATAGTTAAAAACATCTTTTTGTGGAAAGTTTTTCCACAGGTCTCACACAAGAAAGGCTTCTCACCTGTATGAATCCTCGTGTGAGTAGTTCAACTGTTTTGAAAAAAGGTTTTACCACACATTTTACAGGAATATAAATTTTGGTCTGTGTGAGGACTGGGGCTTTAAAACAGCTCTGGAGTTTGAGTCATCCAGGCCACAACAATCGCTTCGCGGAAAGTTATCAACTCCTGAATGACTTGATGTTTGTTGCTCAACATATAATAATGAATTATTGAACCAGCTAATTTGTAATTAATATAAAACTCATAGGATGTATGGATGGAATTTTGAAACATTATACAGCGAATAAAAAAAAAAAAAAAAAAAAAAAAACTGCAATTTTCTGGCTGATCACTGATCTTTAAAAAGCCTCACCTGCCGATTCTGATTTTGGCAGATACCGATGTTCCTTTTGCACTAAATATAGCAAAAAAGTTGCTAAGTTGGCAATAGTGGGATGACAGTATCACATTCAACTTTGATGCCCCTCACACCAGGAAACACTGGAGGTGCTAAAAAAAACAAAACAAAACAAAAACAAACAAACAAAAAAAAAAAACAAAACGCATCAAGTACAGTTCAAGTCGACCTCTGGGAAAAAGAAATCCCATGGCCATAGTTTAGGCACCAGTCTAACTACAAGTATGAGAAAGGCAACAGCTTTATCATACAGTATAAACTTTGGTTTATGTTCAGTACTCTGACCATGTAACTAGCAGCTGACAAAAGATATTGGAAATTTATGTCTCATTAAAAATACACGTAGTACCTCCTAAATATTCATGATGCCATAAGCCAACATGTTTTATTTTGTGTTGCATTTTTGTTTATAATGGTGCTCTTGAAACAAACAAACAAAACAAAACAAAAAACAGTTTGAGACTATTACATTCTTTTCTCCTTGGTGAAATCCACGAACAGCACTTTCTTCATAAAAAAGTAACTTAAATTTTGGTGAGGTACTTTTTACTTTTACTTGAGTACATTATTTTGTACTCTTTCCACTTCTGCAAAATAATTTCTATTTGTTAAATGCCAGAACTTTTTTAGAGAACTTTCTTCAAATTCAGAAGTTGTTGTGCCAGGTGCTCCCCCCCCTCCTCCTCTTCCAGCTGCCTACCACTGAGAGGCCAGCACCCTCTCCCAACAGGAGTACCACCTAACCAGCTACATCCCCCTCTGGTACTTAGATCCCTTAGTCTGCAGAGTATAACCCACCTCAGAGTTCATAGAGAATCTGTTTAGCTTGTTTATTGGAGAAGATTAGCCTGGATTCTAACAGCCTACATCTGAATGTCCCATCCCGCTTCCTTCCATGGACTAACCAACTAGTAGCCTGAGTCAGCTAGTTACCACAGAACACATTCATTAAATGGCTGCTCTTCTCATCTCACAACTGGCTCTGATTCAGATTAAATTTAGTGACTTTTGTAAGTCCCAGGGATGTTGTTTAAATAACCTTGTTCTAAGGCAACCATTAAAAGCATAATGTAAATTTGCGAACCATCCACAAAGACTGTTTTACTGCTATTGAAGAATTTGAATTATAGCGACACAATAATTGAATGTCCACGACTTCTCTAGAATTTTACGCTTCTTTAATTAGTAATGCTTAGCAGGGATCAGCACAAAACAAAAAGGAAAAAAAAAAAAAAAATAAAATAAAATCATTTCAATCTAACCTTTCTTTCCCTAACGCTAAAACTGGAAATCTAATTTAAGGCTCTAGGAGACAGGGAGACTTGCACGCCAGGGCTGACCCGGTCACTTGGTAGCTCCATTCCCATTGGACAGCTCTCCCGCTGGGCCCGCTCCATTGGTCAATGCCCTGGGAGGGGAGAGCAACGGGCCTCGCTCCTCCCTCAACCAATCCATTATCTCTGTTGCCCAACTTCCCATCCAGAAATTATGAGTCTCACTCTGTCCCACCATTCTAAGTTTCGTTAATTGAGGTTCATTTTTCAGCCAAGCAAGAGACTGTTTAGTCAGTTCCTCATTCGCACCTGCATCCTAACAGCAGCTAATGCTACTACCGCTACTGTTATTTCCCGCGTTTCACTGTAGCTCCACTGAAGAAACAGTAAACGACTTTTAGTTCCGCTTTGAAGTTTTTAATCCCCCCTGAACCATCGCTTTAAATATAGTTATGTTAAAATAAAATAATATTATTTAAAGTATTTTTTTCAGTAACTATATTTACAAAGTGAAACACACTGTATAGGTTAAAACACAGACTTCTGTTAATTATGATATTTTGCATGAAAACACTATATTTAAGATTAGAATATATTTAGGATCAAAATCCTATATAAGAACTATAAAATAAACTAATACAAAAATTATTAAATAAACTAATACAAAAATGTGAGCTACATGTACATATGTTTAATACCTGCCTAATATCTCGCCTGATGACTGCTGGAGATAGGCACCAACACCCTACCACAACCCTGCAAGGATAAGTGTGGTAGATATTGGATGGATATATGTGTGTTATATATTTATTTCTTCATAGCATTTTTTTTTTTTTTTTTTTTTTAAATAGGCCAGTATAAAATTAAATAGTGCTGATTGTATTCAATGCAACCAAAATACAGTAGAAACAAGTAAAAACTGTTAAAGTGTAAATCAATTACCTTTAAAAAATATGATTACTGTGTACATCACATCAAATCTGTGAAAAAATGAGAAGCATGTCCATCATCTACATTTTTTGCCATCGAGACTGGGGTCTACAGGGGTAAATATAAAATAAGTGCAAATGAACACATCATAGAATACTCCACAGCAATGTCTTGCACCCAATTCCTAAAACATTGTGTGTTTGTTTGCATGAGAATTGGCGGAGTGCATCAAGCAGGCATGATTCACGAGCTCAAGCTACCTTTAAAAACAGCCTCAAGTCCCATTTCTACTCATCATGTAGAAGCTCGAATTTACAGACACATTAGTTACAGATTCAAATGGCAACTGAAAACATAGATGTAACTAAATGTACTTACACTACTTTGTTAAAGTAAATGAAAAAGTTACATTATTACATTTTAAATGGCGTTAGTTCATTGTAACCAGAAGCTTTTTTGAAGTATCAACCCAAAAATGATTAGGACATTATTAAGACATTTCCAACTTGAAGAAATCCCTTTAAAGTGAGAACTTAGAGTTGGATGAGACTATTACAGTGGACCCACGCCTATTTGCAATTCAGTATTTGTGGATTCACCTATTCTTCTTTGGAACGTGACTCCAACTTATTCATGGAGAATCCACCTCTTCGCAGATTTTTCATAGAGCATATCTAAAGTACTCCAAAGAAAATGCAGCTTGGGAAGCTGGCATAACTGAGTGCAATGCTACTTGACACACAACTGGCTAGCTTCTGCGCTAGTGCCAAGACAGTTTCTGCTGTGCATATTCATGTATGTTTGGTGTTTGAACTGTTAAAATAGGCAGTTAAAAACATTTAGAGGGGGTCTCAAATATTCACAGATTTTAAACTATTCGTGGGTGGTAACTATTGTGGTCCTTAACCCCTGCAAATACCAGGGGCCAACTGTACACTTTTTAAGCTGTTTTAGTAGCCTTTGTTTTTATTGGTTGAACTTTGGTTCACATTATTTTGTTTCACCTGTGTGGGTTCTCATGTGACTGGTTAAATTACTTTTAGAAGTGAATCTTCTCCCACAACTAATACATGAGAAAGGCCTCTCACCTGTGTGAGTTCTCATGTGATAAGTTACACCATTTTTTTCACTGAAACTTTTTCCACAGGTCGTACATGAGAAAGGCTTCTCACCTGCGTGCGCTCTCATGTGATACATCAAACTGTTTTTTTGACTGAAACTTTTACCGCAGGTCAAACATGAGAAAGGCTTTTCACCTGTGTGAGTTCTCATGTGATCTCTTAGAATACCTTTGTGACTGAAACATTTTCCACAAGTGTAACACAAGAAGGGCTTCTCACCTGTGTGACTTCTCATGTGATAAACTAAACTACCTTTTTGACCGTAACTTTTTCCACAGGTCATACAGGTGAAAAGCTTCTCATCTGTGTGAATTCTCATGTGGATTTTTAAATTACCTTTTTGGTTGAATGTTTTCCCGCAGGTCTTACACAAGAAGGGCTTCTCACCCGTGTGACTTCTCATATGATAAATTAACCCACTGTTTTGACTGTAACTTTTTCCACAAGTTATACATGTGAAAAGCTTCTCCCCAGTGTGAGTTCTCATGTGAATCTTTAAATTACTTTTTCGACAATAACTTTTTCCACAAGTCACACATGAGAAAGGCTTCTCACCCTCGTGATTTTTCACGTGAATTGCGTAACTACCTTTTTTAGAAAACATTTTTCCACAAGTAACGCACGTGAAAGGCATTTCACCTGTGTGACTTCTCATGTGAATAGTTAAATTATTTTTTTGACGGTAACTTTTTCCACAGGTCGAACACAAGAAAGGCTTCTCACCTGTGTGAGTCCTCAAGTGATAAATTAAACCAGTTTTTTGACTGTAACTTTTTCCACAGGTGATACATGAAAAAGGCTTCTCACCTGTGTGAGTCCTCATGTGTCTAATCAAGTGACTATTTTGAGAAAAAAAACGATCACAGATTTGACAAGAATACAGCTTCTTATTCGTGAGAGTTTTCTTGTGCTTTTTCAGTTGAAAACTGTCAGAATTGTCAACATCCCGTCTGGTTTTCTGACATCTGTTAAGTTGCTTTGGCTCTTCATTCCTCGTTGTCACAGAAGCTTTAGAATTACATCTTGCCTGTTCCTGGTTCTCAACTTCAGAAGCACCCTGAAAGATAATTTGGGTTTCACTTGGTTCTGGTTCAATGTGCCATTTTTCTTCATTAGCTTTAGTCAATACGTTGGCATTGGTCTCCTGCTTAAGCACAAGCTGCTCCTCTTCCTGACTGATGCAGAGTCCCTGCTCTTCTTGTTTTATCTGTAGGGGTTCTAGTTCTTCCTGGTCCTCTTTTGTCTGTCGATGTTCAAGTTCTGCTTGCTCCTGTTTCATTTGCAGATGTTCTTGTTCCTCCTGGACCACACTACAGTTCGTTTCCTGGTTACAGAGCTGTTGGTCAGTGAGAACCTCATGTCCTATCGACACACAAAACTTAGGAAGCTCTGACAATGAAGAAAGAGAAAGGAAAAGCTTTAAAATATGTGTAAAAGAAATTATATTTCACTTTAGATATTACATGGCTCTATAGATGCTTTACTTACAGTTGAGCTTTAAAAGTATTTCTGAATAATCCATGAATATTTTTACTAGATCAACATTTATTTTTAAAGCATCTCTGATTTCATTTTGGTGCATCCTCTGCTTACAGTACTGGTACATACACATGTGGACAAAACTGTTGGTACCCCTGTGTTAATGAAGGAAAATCCCACAATGGTCACTAAAATAACCTGAAACTGACAAAAGTAATACTAAATAAAAATTTATCCTTAAGAATATGACATTACTTTTGAACCATGGTTCGACTAAAACCTTTTAAAAAAAAAAAAAAGTGTTGGTGTAAATTAAAGATTTGTTACTCAATCTTTTGAGCCAATCAAATTGTTTCTGTAACTGTCAATGAGACTTCTGCACCTGTCCACGGGTATTCTGGCCCACTCCTCATAGACCAACTGCTTCAGGTTTGAAGGATGCCGTTTCCAGACAGCATATTTCAGCTCCTCCCACAGATGTTCAACGGGCTTTAGATCAAGGTTGATAGAAGGCCAGTTCAGAATAGGCCAACGTTTAACTCTTAGTCATTCTTGGCTGTTTTTGTTTGTTTTGGGTCATTATCCTGTTGGAAGACCCATGACCTGTGACTGAGACCAACCTTTCTGACATTGGGCAGCACATTTTTCTCCAAAATGCCTTGATAGTCTCAAAATGAACAATTAATATATTGGTTAATCTTGAGTTATTTATTATTACTTTTGTCAACCTCAAGTTATTTCAGTGACCATTGTCGGCTTTTCGGTCATCAACAGAAAGGTACCAACAATTCTGTCCAAGTGTGTATTTTACCACACCTTTCCGAGTCCCCACACGTGTTGGTCTTTACATCAGTACACACGTTCTCACAGGAAATTACAATTATGACTTGTGAAACAGGAATTTGAAAATGTTTCTTCTCTCTACAATCAGCTCTAAATCAAAAAGTGGTGAAATTAACAAACATTGAAACACTGGGTTAAATCCCATTATCAGTTCAACTTCTTTTGTGTGAACCTGTTTAAGGCCTTAAACTGAATGGACCCAGATATTAATTTGTCACTTGTGTTATACAGGTTAAGCACATTTTATCTCTAAACCAATTGTACCATGAAATATTACCCATAAATTTGAGAGAAGCAAGCTAAACAAGTTTAAAAAGAAACTTTTAATATCATTATATTTTATAATTACCAGTATCTCTATGTTGTTTCTGAAACGGCTCTGCAGCCAGGAGTACATATTTGGAGTGTCCATGTCATTGATAGTAGGAAAGTGCTCATATGTCCCTACAGAGCAAATTAAATGCTAATTTGTTGCTACAAGAACTTGTCTGTATGCTACATTCATATTTCGATAAAATGTAACTGTTTACAAGTTAATCTGTTTGGACTCTTAGCCCACTTTGCAGCAGCAGTCTCCTATCGAAGCGTAATTTGGTGATCTTTAAAACGTGCTTTAAAGTGAAATGACAACTTTCTAACATACCTCACATACAAGTAAGTTTGTTTTTTTACATGTATCAAACACAAACAAACAAACAAAAATAAATAAATAAAAAAAATAATCACTAGGGATATTTTCCAACCGGGTTATTTACGTTAGCAGTATTTTAAGCAGGCATCGACACACCTACCTACCCTTTAATAACGTCCATTTGCGCGAATGTTTTCACCAGCTAATCTCCTCCGGAACAATTGAACAGAGACACAGATTAATTTTATTACTTGGGGCGTTTACTCCATTTATTATTTATTTACTAGTAAAGTCCCGTAAAGTAAGACTTTAAACTGTATTCTGGCATGTCCTAAATTATGTCATAACAAACAACGCTGGTTCGCTTTGCGGGTGTTTCATACCTGTTCGGTGTACGATTATCTGGGGCGTCTTAGTGAAATCCTGCAGTTCGTTCTGACCATCGATCTCTTCTTCGGACTTGACGATGATTTCTTTAAACTCTCCACAGGTTTCTCCAGAAGGTGAAAGTCGCTCTGTGATCAGCTCTCCCTGAGGCTGAATTGACGACATTGTTTGCTGCAGATCCTCACACATTCATCAACACAAAACAACAATTTCAAACTAATTTTAAACCGAGGCTAAAACCGCTTTTGCTGTTTAGATCTTCTGTGTCTCACGGTGATGCTCCGGTAGAAACTGTCAACAGTTACGGTTCCGCTTTCAATTACGACCGTAAATATATACCCAATGAACAGATTTGTTGATTGAATGTCCCATTTTTACTGTTTTTTTAAGTGTTAAAACTTCGAAATACAAAACAAAAATATTTTGAAAATATGGTGTTTTTTTTTTTAAACAGTCTAACAAAATAAAAATCAATAAAGCGGGGATTGGGGAGGCTAAGATGCTCCTCAATTCAATTCAGTTTATTTTTTATGGTGTCAGTTTACAAAATATGTTGTCTCAAGGCATTTATTATTGCTTCTTTTGTTTTTTTTCTTCTGTATTTTGTAGTACACTGTATTTTTTATTTTTTTTAACTTACCAAGTGTAAAGAAATTACATTATATTGTAATGTATTTGATTTCTAACTGGCTTGGCATAAACAATAAACTAATTTCACACACAAAAAACATCACCAGGCCAGATGAAGATTCTATGAAGAGAAAAACAAGGAGAGAACATAAAATTCAATTAAAATTCAAAAACACTTTATTGATCCTCAAAGGGAAATTAAATGTTGTAACTCATGTACTTTTCTTCAAAGAGGTGTTGTAGATGCTGATGGCTGTGGGCAGGAAGGATCTCCTAAACTCAAATAACAGAAAATAATGCAAAATTGGAGAGTAGTAGCAGAATGTAGTAGAGTGAGGAAAGATGGTCATTAAATTTATTTAATTTCCCTTTGGGATAAATAAAGTATTTTTGAATTTGAATTGAAATACTTCAGCAGCCTAAATATAGCAACATAACTACAGAGATAGCTCAGGATAATATAAACCACTCTAACAAAAAGGCAAGTTTTAATCCCCATTAGAAAAACCAGCCAGATATAAAACCAAGGAGTCCAAACAAACCTGTATTTCATTTTTCCTTTAGCATGATCTAAGTTATATTACTTCAGGTATATTTATATATATGATTCACATATAATCAAGAAAAAATTATGCAATTTCTACATAGAGATATATAGTTAATCCCATCAAATAGATTCAAACTAAATTACACTACAATCCCCAAATAAATTTTGCTTATAAGCCAACTGGTTAAAAAAAAAAGTATATAAGGAAACCCAGTCAGTTGACTCTAGTCACTGCAATGTCAATGCTTGGATGCAACTGGTGTGTTTAGGGATGGAGTCTATCATATCCAGTTGGTGGAAGGATTAGATGATGCCAATATTTTAAACTCAGGAATATTAACTGGATCAAAAGAGTCCAAACATACGTTTTTACAGTTCTGACGCTACCTTACTTGATGAAGACGTTTCAGGAGGCTGCTGTACTAAAAAGTAACCCAAGATTCTTTTTCTCTATTAACGAGAAACATTTTCTAGCTTGACAAAGATTTTTTTTTCTTTCAACAGTAGATTATTTTCCAGATTAAACTGGACTCCTCTTGATGTCCAGAGCACTAGTTTCTCTCCAAACTCCCAGAAAACTGCAAAAGAGCAGAAACACTGAGTTCCTTTAAATCAAGGCTAAAAACCAGCTCTGAATTAACCCAGGGAGACAGCCTCCTATAATTGATCGCTTCTTTTCAAGGGGGGCTACATTGTTTAATGTTTCTTAGGTTGTAAAACTCTGACAAAGAAAATCAATTTGTTTAGAGTTCAGATGTATTTTCCAATCTTACCCAGCACCATGGTTTTCTGACAACCTGCAGAAATAAATTAGCTGATTCTTCCTCATGAACATCATGTAAAAATAAAACATTTCACTCATTTTACAGTGAATGTTAAAACATGCTACTGTTATAAAGAAAGACTGAGACAACTTAATGATGTGGCATCAACCACATTTTTATTTAATTTCTATTCGTAACACTGAACACAAAGAAAAACATTCACATTAAACATGTCAGTTAAACTTCTATGGTCCCTACAAACAACCAGGATTTTGTGTATGTTGTGAGGAAAAACTCACAAGCGGTCCATTTTGTTCTGTAAAACCTGCCGACATTTTTTTGCCCCCCAAGTCACTTTTGAGTCAGACATTGAAATCATTTCATCAACACATTCTCTAAAATGCTAAAAACTAAACCTTCTTTAACAAAGACAGTCTGCGTACTGGATGAAAAGGTATATTGGAAAAATGTCACAAGTCAGATTTGCTTTGAAAGCATTGAAGGTACATGCAGAGGAAGACAAAAAGGTCAAACATCATCACTGTTTGGTGTAGTGAACCTCCCTTTAAACTGGGAAGTTAAATTTGGCAGAAGGGAATTACATGTAAGTAATTAATATTTTAGTGTGATTTTTTTCATCTGAAAAATGTAGTTAAGCTGTGATTGCTTATTAATCACTCCAGCTTCTGAACAGTAAGGTTGCAAAGCACCTCGATGCTTTAGAGTGTTACGCCTTCTCGCCTGTGTGGATTCTGGTGTGACGGGTTAATTTCGATCTTTGCCTGAAGGTTTTTCCACAGAACAAGCAGGAGAACGGCTTCTCACCCGTGTGAACTCGCATGTGATACGTTAAACTGCTTTTTTGGGTGAAGCTTTTTCCACAGGTCAGGCATGAGAAAGGCTTCTCAGCCGTGTGAATTCTCGAATGAATGAGTAAAATACTTTTGAAACTGAAGCTTTTTCCACAGGTGATACACGAGAAGGGCTTCTCGCCCGTGTGACCTTTCATGTGATACGCTAAATTACCTTTCTGACTGAAGCACTTTCCACAGGTGACACACGAGAACGGCTTCTCACCTGTGTGGATTCTCATGTGTCTCGTCAGGTGACTGTTCTGAGGGAAAATTTTGCCGCAAATTTTACAGGAGTACAGGTTCTTGAATGTGTGAGTTTTCAGGAAGCTGTTGTTTTGTTTCGGCTCTTCATCTCTTTGTGATCCCGAGTCCTCTGGATCCTGGTTCTGAGCTTCAGAAGCTTCCTGTGAGTCAAGCTTGCTCCGGTTAGGTTTAGCAGCAGGTTTTTCCTTATTACAAAGAGTCATCGTTGAGGTATCCGTCTCCTGCTTCAACACAACACCCTCTTGCTCCTGGCTGATGCAGAGCTCCTCTTCTTCCTCTTTTATCTCCAGATGTACCAGCTCCTCCTGCTGCTCTCGGTCCCACTTCATCAGCAGAGGTTCTGGTTCCTCCTCGTCCAAACTGCTTTTCTGCTCCTGGTTAGACAGTTGCTGGTCGTCTTCACCGTCATAATATTGTGGCAGATCTGGATGAGAGGAAAAGATTAGAAATGTGAGTAAATGAAGCCTGATGTGCGTCTGTCTCACATGTGCTCTGAGCGCGCTCGTTTGGCAGGATAAAAGCTAATTTTGAAAATAACCTTTAAGTATTAAACGCACTTTTCTTTAAGCCCAGATTTTTGCATTGAAATATTTTTTGAGGGTACCATTTTAATCTTAAATGTCATGTTTTCATTAGCTCTAAGCAGAAAAATCATCCTAATTATAAGTAAACGCTTTAAAACATTTGAGCCGCGTTTCCATTAACCTTGAAATTGCGCAAATTGAAATAACGAGAATAAATTCACTTAACGGAAAAAAATTCTCCTTATTCGGTAAAAAGTTTTGGCACTACAACGAGGTGGTTTTAATGGTCATATTGAAATTGGTTTATTTTCCCATCACAAGTCACATGACCAACAACCAGATGTTCCCACTGACGCAAAACAACGCAGATGATGACGACAGGAAGTACCGTATTTTCCGGACTATAAGTCAGTTTTTTTCATAGTTTAGCTAGTCCTACGTCTTATAGTCCAGAGTGACTTATGTAAGTTTTTTTTTTTCTCTTCATGACGTATTTTTTCACTGATGCATTAAATGTTAAGTCATACTGCCAGACATAAACCAAGGATTAAACGTGACCGTTTGGAGTCACGAGGAAAGCTGAACGCGGGCTGAAAGCTGGGTGGCCGGAGCTGGAGGAGCGACTCTGCAGGTGCGTCTGCTCCGCTGCGCTTTCCAGGTGTTCGGTCGATCAGAAACAGTTTCCCCTGCATCCCCGCGCCGCCCACGCAGTATAAAACACCTGCACCCAGCACGCCGCAAGGGAACTACAGATACCGTGAAAGCAAAGGGTGTCAAAGTTGGACCGCTTTGTGTCACGGTGTGGAAACAATCATCTCATCTTGAATGTGAACAAAACTAAGGAGATGATTGTAGATTTCAAGAGAAGCAGGGTCAGATCAAACCCTGTTTCCATCATGGGAGAAGAAGTGGAGGTGGTTGAGGAATATAAATACCTCGGTGTTCATCTAGACAACAGACTGGACTGGAGACTCAACAGTGAAGCGTCTACAAGAAAGGACAGAGCAGACTGGACTTCTTGAGGAAGCTAAGATCCTTCAAGGTTTGCAGCAAGATGTTGCAGCTCTTCTATCAGTCTGTTGTTGAGAGCGTCGTCTCCTCTGCCGTCATCTGTTGGGGCAGCAGCATCAGAACCAGGGACCTAAAAAGGCTCAACAACCTGATAAAGAAGGCTGGTTCTGTTCTAGGGACGACTGGAACCTCTGGAGGTGATGATGTAAAGAAGGATTTTGCATAAACTCAAGAAAATTATGAACAACCCTAAACATCCTCTTCCTGTTGGAAAACAGAGTCTCTTCAGTCAGAGGCTTCTTCAGACTGGTTGCAAAACGGACCGCTACAGGAGATCTTTCCTGCCCACAGCCATCACCATCTATAAAAACTCCTTGACTAAATGAGTTACATCAACATTTAATTTCCCTTTGGGATAAATAAAGTATTATTGAATTTGGACCCTGCGGAGCAGAGCCGTTCCTGACCATCCTGATTCAGCTCGGACATCGGTGCGTCAGAAACCGCCAGCAGACTTCTGAGCCAAAGCCACCAGTTTCCGTAGGTTTGTTAAAATGCAGGCAACTGAACACAACGTGTCACCAGAACCTTTATGTTTGACAAGTTCTACATAAATGCAGCTTATACTCCAGAGCGACTTTTATGTTTTTTTTTCCTCTTCATGACATATTTTTTGACTAATGCGACGTATAGGCCGGAAAATACGGTAGCTGGAGGATCAAGGCGCGCCATGTTTTTAATGACATCTCATGAACTCTTTCTTATTTGCAAACCGTGTCTCAGTTTGTGGCCTTTTCGCTACCTCACATCAACTAGGAAGTTGCAGGTTCAAAGCTGATTTTTCCTTCCACTTTTATGCTCGTCAACCTCCCTAAAACAGCTCCACGTTTAGATTTCTAATAAACGTTAAAAAAAAAAAGGTAGAATGAATAACCAATAGCAGCCTTGAATTTGATTTATAAGTGGTTAAATGTACAGAGCCTATAAAAAGTTTTCACCCCCCTGGACCTTCCAGACACAGGGGGCTATATGCTACAATCACTGGAGACACAGGTGATCTCCAGGTGATCATCACTCATTGTGATGTAAACGTAGGACTGCTTTTAATAGAACTGCTTTCTTTTGTTGCAACTCATTGGAACAGTTTGCCAAAAGAGATAACACGTACAAGTTATAAAATGTTTGCACATTTGGCAAAAATGGCTTTTAACTAAGCAGATTTGCTCTCAGGAATGATGAAAGCAATGATTTGACTAAGTGTTGTTTTCTGGTTTACGAAGTTGGATTGTAGTTTGATTGGTTTGCTCCATGGTTAATTCTTATACTGGCTTTTCATCAATTCATTATCTGTTAGATTATGTTTGATTACGATCAATTTGTCCAGGGACTGCAGGTGAAAATTAGCATTTTTTTGCTACAACCTGGTACCACGCATCTCTCTTTTTAAAAAGGTTAATGAAATGTTATACATCGTCTCTATGTAAAATAAAATAAATGATCAAAAGGGGGTGAATATTTATGCAATGACTTATTTCATGTTACATATTTCACGTAATAATTCTCTAATATTTTGTAGAAATCAGTTTGAACTTTGACATTTCAGGTTTTTATGTGAAAAAAGTCAAATTCTGTTGATCATGATTGATTTGTAAAAGCAATAAAAGAGTAAAACATTAAAGGGAGTGAATACTTTTTATAGGCACTGTACTTTAATTTAAAAAACCCCTCAGAGGGGCAGTTATACGAAGACAACTCAGCTGTCTCCTATTTCACCACCAGATGTCACTGAAACTAAGCTTTGAATGAATGAACTCATACTTGACAACTGATGAAAAGGTTCAATGCTTGTTAGTTGTCATAATGATTTAATCTTGACTGTATTTGGACTGAGACTGAATGAGACTGCATGTGATAGAATTAAAAACATATTTCTCTAGATTAAAATCAACTTGTAGGGTGTGATATTTGTTGTGATTTGATACAATACAAATAAATCGTTTATAATGATTCACCACTCAAGGCTGAATTAAATCAAGGGGTTTAGTCTATCTGCAAAAATACTACTCTGTACAAATATACAAAAGTAAACTTTGTACAATTCTCCCTTTATCTAATTACACTTGGACATTTTGTACAATCTGCATCTGCTATTGTTTTCCATAATTGTGTAGTGCATCTTAAGTTGTATATTCTAATCTATTTTAATTTAATTTTTTATTATTAATTTTACTTTTTTTATTTTAGTTTTTTATTATTTATCATTATTGCCAATTTTTAGGTGTATCTATAAAATTTCTATTTGCCTGGTAACTAAATTTAAGAAACAAAGTTGTATCTTAAACAGAAGATGATGCTAACTTTGTCTAAATCATTACTAGTGCTCAAATTAAGCTATTTTTGTGTTTGAAACGGTTTATCAAAATTACCTGAACGTGAATTTTAGCGTTTCTTAAAGGAAAATCCCCCAAAAATCTACTTTCCAAGGATGCTGAAATTGATATAACGGCATCCTTGCCCCTCACAATATGGCGGACGCGATGACGTATCGTTTCTGCTGGACAACGAAGCCAATGTGGCGTCTGCTCGTTTGTGGGTTTCGCCGTATTTTCTGGGAATGGGGGTTGGCTTGACTGCAGCGAATGGGCCCGAAGTCGCATTTACCTGATTAATTAAGTTTTTAGAAGTGTCGACTTTAAACTAAACCCACCACATGAGCTCAACTTGTCTCAACAGTCCAAAGACATTAGTACCGCTGTTTTTTTCCAGATCTATCGGCGTGAAGTCCAGCAGTCTGCGCTTACCATCGACCTCCTCCTCGGACTTGACGATGATTTCTTTAAACTCGGGGAATGTTTCTTCAGCATGAGTTTCATGCTCGTTATTAAACGCTCTCTGAGGCTGAACTGAAGACATTTTTACCGCAGACAGTTGAATACTCTGCCTTAAAACCAGATGAAGTCTTCTGACAGTCTCAGAAGGAAAGCTAACGCTGTCAGGGTCTGTTTGGATCTCCCGTGCTTCTCCCTGTGGCGCTCTGGAAGAAACTGTAAGATAACTTTAGTTCCGCTTTCAATTTTAATTTGAACTTAAAAATAAGAACGCATCTGCTGAACTAAAGTAAAATTTGAAATGCAGTAAATAACATAAGATGCTATTAATAAGATGATTCACTAAAACGGGTTTATTTACATTAAATTATCTATCTATCTATCTGTAGATTAACATTTATGAATAATACAAGACTGTCAAAAAGATGTTTTCCCTTAGTTTCTTCAATATGTGGTTTTATTTTCTGGTCATACTGTCTTAGTTCAAACATATATTTGTTTCAGTTTCACCTGCCACATCCATACGTGATTACTGCCTCTCTCTGCAAAAGAAAGAACCTGTCTGACATTAAAAAAAAAAAAAAATCCCAGAAAGCAACACTGGATATGTACTATAAGATTCTACATGCTCATATTTGACAAATGTTTTTGTAAAATTGTTGAGGGCCATTACATATAAAATTTTCAACATTGTGCTGTAAAGTTGTAATATCTATTCTTGACCAAAACAGAATATAGGTATTTCAACATTGCAGTTTTGGAGTATTATCTGTGTTAAGTCCAGTAGTCATAGATTTTATTTCAACCGTATTGGACATTTACCTGAGATCACCAACAGCGTTTGATTTCATTACTCTGATAGCTGGACATTTTTTCCATATTCTTTCAGGTTCTCCAACAGTGCAGGTATTGTTAGGAATGGTTGTTCAATAGTGCTGATAAATCATCAACAAACAAGCATGTTTTTTCTTCCACCCCTCCTCCATCATCTCTTTTTCCTGTATCTGTTAATCTTGTCTTATTGATTCCACCCGAGGTTCAATACGAACAGCAAACAATAGGGGACACAAACAACCTCCTTGTCTGAGTTCTCTCTCTTAAAGAAGTCTGAACACTAACCATCAGCATTGGTGTGTGATTTTGGATTTCTGTAGATTATTTTTAACCTTTTTGATGAAATTCTAGGAAAACCTAAAATCAGAAAGTGTGAAATGCGAAACTTTCAGTCTATCAAAAGTAAACGGTGCTCCTGTTATGTTCCGTCTCGAAGATAATTATCATAGAAGACTGTTTGCATTTTGTTTCTGATATTATGTTCAGTGTACTCCTAATGTTGTTTGGTCCATGCATACCTGGAAGTAAATCTGGTTCATCTAGTTTAAATGGTTTAGTTACATTTCTGCCAAATCTTTACTCACAAAAAATGAGACATTGAAGTAGAATTTCAGTAAGATAGTAAAAATCTGGGAAGCAAACAAATCCCTCTCCCATGAAGGTCAATAAAAAAAATTACAAAAATCATGGTAATCTGTTCATAGAGCACTGAATGTAAACATAATCATCTCAGATTTTCATTATTTACAAGATTCTGTGCATCTCCAGCATTGTCTCTTTATCTGGTGGATTCACACAATGAAAGGTTCTGCACATTACCCATGAAATCCATCTTTTTCTCCCGACTGCTTTAGGTTTTCTTTAAAATCTTCACAAACCTTTTTTTTCCCTTCACGATTCAAATCATATCTTCATATTCAGAAACACTTTATTTTTCCCAAAGGGAAATTAGATGTTGTCGTAACTCATATCGTGTATCGTACTTGTGCAGCCACTTCCCTTGTATATGTTTGCACTGACAATGACAAGGACACTTCTGGCACTATGGTCACTATAATATCTCTCTTATCTTTTTATGATGTCTAGTTTGATCACTTGATCGTGTGTATGTGTAACTTTTATGGCTGCCATAGGATACTTGAACTTCCTACCGGATGAATAAAGCACTATCTTGTCCAAGTATCCAGGAGTTGTTGATAGTGATGCTGTGGGCAGGAAGGATCTCCAGTAGCAGTCAGTCTTGCAATGAATCTGAAGAGGCCTCTGACTGAACACTCTGTTGCTGTATGACAGCCTCGTGACTGTGATGACATGCTCACAGCTCAATATCCAGGCAGCAGAGAGGATATTCCACAGCAACATGTCCTGGATGACACCATCAATTGTTGGCAAACTCTGCTAATCAACCTCATTTGCTTTTGCCGCTCCTCTTCAAATTGCTTTCTGGCTAGAAAGCCGCGCAAAGAGAGAGTCAAGGATATAATCCTTGCCATTTATGATTGACAAAAGAGATGGTTCAACTCCTCTGGGATCTGGGGTTGTAGTTCATGTATTACTTGAGCTTTTGAGATTATAATCAGCTGGCCCCAGTTGTAAAGCAATACCTTGTTGCCACGGTAACACATCATAACTGTCTAAAAGTAAAAAAAGTCAGAGTAAAAATCTTCTCAGTTGCATAGCTTACAAACTGTCCAAGCAGCCAATGCCTCAACCGAGAAAGAAGATAAGGCTACAAAAAGGATAAATCAAAACTAACAAAACAGATCTACTTTGCAGCTCTCTCTCAGTCTCTGCATGATGTTCTAACTCAGCACTAGAAATGGCTGCGATAACTTCGTTTATCTTTCTTCCGCTTGCATTGATAACTCTGCTTCTCTAATATGAATTGATTTGTATTGTTTTTGGCATAATGCTTTCTCAACTGACAGCTCAGAGACGTAACTGAAGTTTGCATACGATGCACATGTTGTAAGAAACCCTCAGTTTTAATTTGACTTTGAATGTCGCAAATTTAAAGCACATCGTTGCAAAGAAGTGGTGGATGCTACTGCTAAATTAAAAGGTCAGTTTTTAAGTCAGATAATATTTGGACTTTGGTGGTTTTTGTGGAATTATTCAGTTTCTAATGTGAACGTCCAATTTTAACCTAGGATCTTTGAAAAGCTGCGTTCAAATTATTTGCTCAGCTTATCAGCATTTGGGAAAGATTTTTGAAAAAATGACATTTCCATAACTGGGCCATTTTTAATTTTGTCGAAATCTTAAAGACTAAGTCCTTGTTCAATGAGGCGTAGACTGTGTAAAAAGCAAGAAAAAGGATGAAAGTTAAAGCATCATAATGTGGATCCAACTGGAAAAATGCCTCTTTTTTTCCCCAAAAACTGGATTGTTTTACACATCTATGATGTCATTTAACATTACTTTTAAACTTTTAAAGAAGAAAATGGCCAAAATTGAGTACATCCAAGCGGGGACGTGCACAGATAGACATTGGGTGGTGCTAAAGCACCTGCCTTTTTCCATCTGAAGTAGAAAACTGCCCTTTTGAATTGTTTTTTTTTTTTTTCCTTTTCTTTTACAAGGTAGCATTGGCCCAAGGTAGCTTTTCTGGATTTAAAAGCCTATATATTACCAGTGCCCCACATTTTTGTAATCGTCCCTGGATCCCAAAGGTTGCTTCATAGGTGCTCACTAACACATACAGGTGTCCTTTGCCATCAGCAGATGTGGGCAGGCATGGTGTCGGATTCTGATATTTGGTTCCAAATTCATCAAATTGTTATCTGTTTCATTTCAACAATCTATTTTTTTGTGAGAGATAACATCAAAGACAAAGATATGTATCTTCATGAGTAAGTGCATGCAAATTGGCAGTGAGATTTAAAAAAAAATTGTAAAGGAAGCACAATCAAAAATTTGCACAACATGCCCCTTTTTTTTCCACTTGTGCATCTGCCCACCAAAATGTCTGTCCTCACCACTGCAGCATCAAAGTTATTTCAGTGCTCTGACAGATATAGACAACTTTAACTTAACTGCTGTGGAGATGGAAAACAAGAAGCCAACTCTCACAGATCACATGAGTTGCAAACGACCCACCTACTTACAGTGATGTGAAAAAGCAGCACAGATTTCTTCTGTTTTCCCTATTTTCGCAACACTTTTAGAATTCAAACAAAATTTTAGTTTTGGACAAAGATTAAAAAAAAAAAGTTTTATTGATGATTTCGTTTAGTAAGGCTATTTATGCCAACCTAAGTCTTAGGACAGACCACTTCTAAATGAAATAACACAGAGAAAAAGGACTCGCTGCCACCTCCTATAGATACCCCAGTCTGGTATCAGTTTCTAATATTCAAACATGCGCATAAACCCGACATGCCTACAAGAATAAAGCTCTTCCTAAACATTACCCGTTCTGGTGCGTTCATGCAGAAAAACAAACCTTCAAACATGACATTGGGATGGAGTGGAAAATTCAAACACACATGATCATAATTTCTAACAAATCTGCAGCAAGGATGGGACAAAGAGGCAACATATCTTGCAGTAGTGGGCGCACTTCTGCTAATAGAGATAAATTTTTAGTTTAGAGTTTTTGCTAATTTTTAAAACATTTAGCACACTTAGCTTCCCCTAAATTAATTTTTCCAGATAAATTCTAAAACGCCAATTTACGTGCCTGTTTTGTAAACTTTCAGTTGAATGAAGTTCGACATCTGTGTTTAAGTTTATATTCATGCTCTTATTTTGAAGTGGGAGAAGACTGTTTACACGGCAGTTCCGTTTCCGATCCTCGCGTTTTTGTTTTTTTTTTGTTTAAATTAAAGAAAATTTATTGAGCAAGTATACAACAAACAAATGAGGTACACAGAGGAATACAACACTTACATGAAAAAACAACCTGAGTTGCTGATTAAATATACATGCAAAAATAACATATGTCGGCTGTTTTGAGAGCCTTTGTGTTGGTACTCCTCAAGTTCTCCAACCGTGATGTGGTGCAGCGAATGACGTTCATTCTACACCCAGAATGCATTGCTGTAGAACAATATACTGATGTCCTGCATGCTTTCTGATCGGTCAGTTAGGCAAAATTAGCAACAGAGTTAGCAAAACTCAACAGCTATAAAACTGAAACCATCAGTGAAAGGTCTATTCCAAAGAATCACCTCCTGAAGCGCAATCTGTGAACATAAATGTGTAACAATTTTCACTCCATTGAAAGTGATATAACAGGCATCACTGAAACATGGAGAGTATGATTATGGTTGAGTGTGGTGCTTCAGCATTATGGCTGCATGATCTGTCCCAGAATCACGGTCTGTATTGTTTGCACATTTACACATATGCTAAAAATGTATTTCTGTATCACTTATGAAATGTAGGTCCACAAAGTATAACATATTTATATTAAAATAAAATATTACTTGTTACAAAAGGACTTATTTTCTGATAGGATGTTATAATTCCCTTCGTGAATATAATTGTGATAATTTAGTTTATAGATTATACTTCAGTAGAAAATTGTGTATTGGACTCTGGACTAGGTTGGACTAAGTATTTACACCATCAATGCGCCCTTCGGTGGACCCATAAAGGAGAAAGATCTTTATTTTTATAATAATGACATCTTTTATGAGATTTACTAAAGGTGTTGTCAGACTGTACAAGACTATATGCTACGTGTTTTTGGGAAACACATTGATTACTCTATGTTTCCCCACGGTTGATTATTGTATACAAACACATACATTTACCTGATTATGATTTTTTTTTTTCCTTCATAGAATAGCAGTCAAAGCAGTCTAGCAAAATGCAATTAAACCGTTTTTATCTGAATTTTTTTAGTTATTCTTTTTAAATCATATACTATGCTTACAATTACAATGAAATACAAAAAGCAAAAAGAAATAAAATACCCTCCCAGAAATATTTCTAACACATGCAAATAAGCTGATGTTACAGATCGTGCTTCTAGGACCGCTCAATCACACGCATTAGCTTCCACTAAATACCATGTTGGTCTACTGCTTCAGTGTTAGCATAACTAATGTTTATTAGTGCTATAGGGTTAGCGCAGCTAGCTTTTTAGTTAGCAGTGCCCACCATTGCTATTCTACAAATAACACAAAATCAAATAACAATGACCTCACTTGGAAAATAGAACCTTAGTAGAACATAAAGTGGATAGTGGGTAAATTTGTTATAAATATACATACATTTCTTTTTAAAATGCTTAAAATGTAACAACAGGTATAAATAAAAGTAGTGTCATTATTTGTTACATTATTTTAATTTAAAACTTACAACCAGTTTTACTCTTATTTAGCTTCCAAGATCAATTATTTACACAAGTGCCTAAGAAGTGCAGTTTAATGAACTCCGTGATTTGTCAGGTTAAACGCTTTCACGCGTGTGAGTCCCCATGTGAAACTTCAAACTGTGCCTGCCACTGAAACATTTTCCACAGGTCTGACAGGAGAAAGGCTTCTCCCCCGTGTGGGTCCTCATGTGATCAGTCAGGTGGCTGCGCCGTGAGAAGTACTTCCCGCACACTTCGCACGGATAGGGCTTCTCCCCCGAGTGCGTTCTCATGTGAACAGTCAGGAGGCTACTCCGAGAGAAGGACTTGCCACATAGCCCACACGGGTATGGTTTCTCACCTGTGTGAATTCTCATGTGGACGTTTAAGGCACTGTTGTGGGTGAAATGTTTCCCACAGGTGAGACATGGGAAGGTCTCGCCTGTGTGAGTTATCATGTGGACGTTTAGGTGACAGCTCCGGGAGAAGCGTTTCCCACATACCCCACAGGGATACGGCTTCTCACCCGTGTGGGTTCTCATGTGGACGGTTAAGGCGCTGCTTTGAGTGAAACTTTTCCCACAGGACAGACATGGGTAAGGTTTCTCACCCGTGTGTATTCTCATGTGAGCAGTCAGGCTAATCTGCCTGGTAAAACCCTTCCCACAGGTAACACATGAGAAAGGCTTCTCACCCGTGTGGGTTCTCATGTGACGAGTTAAATCACCGCTGTCGTTGAAGCCTTTTCCACAAACTTCGCACGGATAAGGTCGCTCGCCCGTGTGGGCTCTCATGTGACGGGTTAGATTACATCTCTGAGTGAAGGTTTTTCCACATGTCAGACACGTGAAAGCCTTCTCACCTGTGTGAGTTCTCATGTGATCATTTAAGTAACGACTGAGTGTGAAATATTTATCACAGACTTCACAAGAATACAGGTTCTCATCTCGGCTTGATTCTGAGTCTTCAGGATTGCTCCTTTTCTGGTTCTGGTTCTCAGCTTCAGGAGAGTCCTGGGAGATGGGTCGCTTCCTGATTGGTTCTGGTTCAACATAGTGTCTTTCCTCAAAGGAATCAGTCTCCTGCTTCAGCAAAACCTTCTCCTCATCCTGACTAATACAGATTTCCGTCTCTTCCACTTTCACCTGCAGAATTTCCAGTTCTTCTGGTTCTTCTTTTATCGGCTGGTTCTGTAGCTCCTCCTGGTTCTGAGATTCACGCAGAGGCTCTTGTTCCACCTTGTGCAGACGTTCAAGTTCCTCCTGGTCGTATTTTACCTGCAGAATTTGTAGTTCCACCTGTTCTTCCTTTATTTGTTGGTGTAGTGCCGCCTGGTTCTCAGTTACATCCAGAAGTTCCTGCTTCTTCTTGCTGTCTGCCATCTGCAGAGGTTTCAGTTCATCCCATTCTTCTTTTATCTGAACAAGTTCTTGTTTCTCCTGGTCCACATTAGAGTCCCCGTTCTGATGATCTGTGAAACTCTCCTCCTTCCAAACATGCCATGGACGGTCTGGACAGGCAAACAAACAATGTTAAGGGTTACTGTGTCATCTAGCTTGTAGAGCATAGATTTCTATCTACACACTGAAAGCTAGCATGCTGCTAAAAGCACTGATGGATTTTCTTCCTCAATTAAACATTTGTGTAATTCCTTAAATCCTGGGGTTTTAACACAATGCTGTGCATACAAACTTCCCAGATCTGACCTTGCAAAAGGCCTTTGCCATGTCTTTGTGTTTTGACCAAAAGCTTTGAGCATACATTTCAATGCAATCTTATTTTCTTGCTTTAAGAACCCAGCTTTTGAAATCTCTTTTGGTTCTCAGAAAATCAAATGTTGAAACTAGAGGTGTGCAAAAAAAAAAAAAAAAAAAAAAAAAAAAAAAGGATTCATACAAGAATCCTGATTCTCATTTACTACGATTCAGAATCAATTTAAAACTCCCAAAAATGATTTTGTGATTGGTCAGAAGTTTGTGGCCATATTGTATGCAGAAATGTTAATAATAAACAATGTTAAAAAAAAGAAAAAAAAAGAAATGTTGATATTTCGCTTCGACTAGTCCACTTCCACTATTCGGTTTTCGTATCCCCAGGCGACATAAATACTTTTATGGAGCGTTTATCCGATTTGGTGAAGAATTATGTACATTTTTGCAATTCTTCACTAAATAACTACAAAAGATAAATCAAATAGCTAAAAACTTCTGGATGGAAATTGCAATGTCATCACTACGGAGGAGACTGTCTGCAGAAAGATGTGGCGCTTGGTGCAAACCCGCAGACATTTTCAACTTTATGCACAGAGTACAATGCGGAGGTAACTAAATCAATCAATTTTTATAAAATCCTATTCGATTATCCTCTCTGACCTGGCCAATGAACTAAATGCATCTCACTATCCGGGAGCTGACGGCGAGTTGGAGCGTTACGGACAAGAGGCTTTGGAGTGCGTCTGATGAAGGAGCGCATCCTGCGGGATTGCCTCGCTCATGCAGAGAGTCTGGCCGACTTCTCACCCCGATTTCAAAATTTTAGCTTAAGTGACGCTTGCAATTCCAGTTTATAGTACGGCAGCAAAGCTCGTATTCAGCCTGCAGATCAACATCAAAACCCTGAGACATTTGATTATGTACAAACAGGTGAATAATTCATGTCCATGTTCATAAATAAGTGTGATTGTTTCATTTCATTGTTTATCTGTAATTACTGGGGTAATCAGTCAGTGGGTTTTGTCACTGTGGAGAAAAAAGTTACATGGATTCATTTGCTTGATGTGTGATGGCACCATGTGGATTCTATGTTCAGCTTGTTGAATATTAATTAAACTGAATGAAAATGAAAAGAACCTCAATATGGCATAATTATCATTTAAAAACTGACGGGTAAAAATAGATTATGATGGGATTTTTTTGTTTTTTTAACCCTGTCAGTCAAAATTATGGACATTGAGAAAGTCTGGCCTCTGACACACAGTACACCTGAGTATGTGGGAGCAGTTTCATGTTTCGCCACTGTGCCCCATAACTGGTTAAAAATGAAAAAGAAAAGAAGAAAAAGGCGGGGGGAAAGGACAAAATTAGCTTAACAGCTCAAGGGGAAATTGTGGATAAAAGACGAAAGGGCAGTTTGGCAGTATTTCAAATATTTAAAACAAAAAAATTAATCAATAATTATCGATATAGACTGATATGAAATGCTTATATCATAATACGATTTTTAGCCATATTGCCCAGCCCTTACTTGACTTCAGTTCCACTTTGCTCTCAATAAGACATTTAAAATATATAAAAAGGCTAAATAACAAATCTTTTTTTTCTTTCTTGTAACTATGTATATATACAGTGCTTTAACAAATGAGGAAGGCAAAGTTGAATTAGTGCAATATGTATGGTGTTGATCTGGGGACAGTGTGAAGTGTTCATTAGAGAGACAGCCAGGGAGTAGAAACTGTCTCTGTAGCGCCAACCTGAAAATAAAAATCTAAACAATGTGTCCAGGATGTGTGGGGTCTGCAGAGATATTAGCTGCCCCTTTCCTGACCCTAGACTTATCTATATTATATTATATAATTTTCCCCCAGCAGCTGCACTTTTATGGGTGCATTTTATGGTGTTCAAGTTAAATTGTACACTAAATTAGGCCTGTCGCATTAAGCAGTTATTTAATTCATCACATGATAAATTAACATGAGCTCGATCATTTCCATTCTGGTGATTAATTTTTCTGAAGGGAAATTTTGTTTACAGAGACATAATCCATTTTATTTATGGTTTCGGCTGTGTGGTCAGTGGTTTTTATTTCTGTTTTATTTATTGTTTGTGGTTGTCGTGTTTTATTTTGGATATTTAAAATAACAACAATTACTAAATAAATACAGAATATGGAAAAAAAATAGAAAAAATACATAATGAAAAAAAGTGATGAGCAATAAAAAACACTAATAATTACAAAAATAAAAAAAATGAAATAAAAGGCAACAAATAAAACAATAAGATTGTTAATAAAGTGGAAAATTAAATAATAGTGATGATGTTAAGTGCTCTTTATAAAATTAAAGTTTATTGGTTTTTGAGTGGGCGAACTTGCATTACTATGGCATTATCAATACATCACTTGAAAACAGTCTCAAAGCCATAATATTATCGTTTATCGCAATAATTTCTGGGACAATTTATCATCCAGCAAAATTTGTTATTGTGATTGGCCTAGACCAGATTACTTGCTAGTACAGCTAAAAAAATCTGAATATTGCATAAAAGTGCAATATCTCTTGCCATTCATCTCAGAAAGTGAAATGGTCTTTTTACAGAGATTCCTTACATTCAGAATAAAATATTTTTTGCTATTTTAAAGATTATAGCTTAGAGGTAAAGAAACCCCACAATTCAACGTGTCTCTGAAAATTAGGATATTAGACCAAATAAAAAATGGATGTTTTAAGCACAAATGTCAGGCTTCTGAAAAGTATGTCCATTTCTATGCACTCAATACTTGGTTGGGCCTATTGCATGAATTACTGCATCAATGCACCATCTGACCTCCTCAACTTGCATAATGTCTTGACCATTAATTTTTAAATGCAATTCCTGGGTGGGACAAAAACTAGAATGAAAGCAAAGTGGCACTATTTTCCTGACATTTAGAGTGAGACCTGATGTTTTAAACCATAATGACACATCTTCTAAGTGTTGTTGTTGTTGTTGTTTAGCAACAAACTGAATATTTTTTTCCACTCCAGTACACAGCCACATCATCTGCATGTGTTTGGTGCTTCCTCCCAGCAGCTGCTGGACTTCATAACCATCACTGCTCCCAACAAACTCAATAAGTGTTTAAATCTCTGCTTGCTTTTTATGCACATTTTCCTCTAAATTAACCCATTCAGTTGAACATTTCTATTACACACATTATACTCTTTTTAATACCTACACAGTATTATTATTTTTTTTATGTTGTAAATTGGCCCTTACTGTGAAAATTCTTATGCTTATGTTTTAGTATTTTTACCTTGGTTTGAGTATTCATGCTTCTAATTACTTGTAACTTGCTGCTGGTGCACCAGTGAAGAATATTTCTATTCAATTCGGTGTCTGCTGACCTTAACGCCACCATTTATGCCAGCTTCTTGAAAATCAAAACAAATTATTTACCACTCACTGGCGCGCATGTAAACCCAGTAACATGCAAACTGGGACCACTCCATCTACCTAGGTGTTTGTCCTTTTTGTTAAAATCCAAAAGGTGGGAAGGTTTATACCTAAAATAATCTATGAATAACACAACAACCTATAAAGTGCGTTCAAAACCGTTTTATCAAATTTGCAGCATCGGTAAAACGACGTTAGTACCGCTGGTGTCACAAACCTGTTCCGTGTCGGGTTGTTTGGGGTCTTCTGGTGAGATCTGGCAGCCTGTGATCAGAGTCCATCTCTTCTTCTTCTGTCGCTTTTTATTCACTCTTTATGAGGCCGAACTGAAGACACTGCTGTTGTAAACATTCACACATTCACCTCAAACATTAAACCCGTCAGTCTACGGCTAAAACAAGCTAATTCTCCTCACAGACAGGAATCCGATCTATGACGCTGATATTAGTGCCGAGTTGTCTCATTGTGGCGCGTCGGGGGAAACTGTAACCCGATTTTTCGTTCCGCTTCAAGTTTATCTGGTCCTCCTTAGAACAGGACAGGGAAAGCCCAAAAACAATCACTGAAATAATTTAATTATTGCTCCCTGGTTTAATTGATAAAATCCCTGTAAAATTTGTCAAGAAAAAATAATTACTAAAAAAAAACCCAACAAAATGTTTTGAGCACAAAACAAACATTCACAACAAACTCTGATTAAGATCTTCAGCAAAACCCCTGAAATCCACGTATGAGTGCATACAGAAGTACTTGTAGTAATTAATTAAAAGCATTGCTTAATAAAGGCTTTAGTGCACATATCAGCTCAGTAAATTATGACATATTAAATATATCACACAGTATTCCAAATATAGCTTTTCAAATATCAGATTGATAAAAAAAATAACCAAAGTTTATTTGCTGCTATATGTTTTTGCAAGTATACTTTTTTATCATAAAGCATCCAGTTTTCTTAACACTTTAGTTATTTGCATTTAGTTTTGTTCAGTTTGAAAACAAATTCTATTTTTCTCTAAGTAATGATTTTCTATATCAGAAGTAATTCAGTCTTCAACAAGAGGAACAAGTAGAATTTACTAAATGTTGAGGAGAAGGCAAAAAAAAAAAAAAAAAGAGTTTTTCTATGTAGTTATTTGACCAGGTAGTTATTTTTACCATTGTTTTGTTCTTTGGGCAATTATAATACCAGAATCTGGGGTTTTGGAAGCATTTTTGACCCTGACATGGACTTTGTGTCATACATTATGCAAATTTTATATTCCAATCACTTAGTGAGCACTGGCAGTGAAAAAGTTGCACAGCATTATGCTACCACTACCGTGCTTGACAGTTGTTACAGTGTGCTTAAGCGCAAACCTTGATTTCTCCAATCATCTCTCTTGTCATTGATGACCACAAGCTCAATGTCTGTGGCCTTTCACCAGGAAACCATTTCTCAGTTTATCCATTTGGGTCGAACTCTAAATTTCAGCCAAGCCTAAAGATGTTGGGGTTTTTTTGTTTTGTTTTTTGCATTAGGGGCTTTTTTTGGGGGAGGGGGGGTGTCATCCTGTCAGTTCATATTGATGTTTACCTCACTACACTGTGGACAGTGTTGGTAGAATTGCAGCAGCATGGTGTTTGTAGAATGTGAATCAGTTTAGCTGTCAGTGGCACTGGTACATTTCACAAAGTGATAATATGTAGGGGTTGCCTCCAAATTATTTATTATACCCCAAATCAACAGCTCGATGGTGAAAATTTAGACAAAAAAAAATTAATAATAATTCAAAAGTCACACCGAAACTGATTCTGGAACAGATGAAGAAGACTTTTAATGAGATTCTGGACTCATTTTGGGCTAAGCTTATTTATAAATTTAGATGAAGAATGCTCTAAATCGTGTCTGTAGCTATTTTTCGTGACATTTTGCATTGTTCTGTATGTTAGTGCTAAAAGTAGTGAATCTACCTTTTGAGGTCCAAAAACCATCTATTCTATTATTTTTTTACTTTTTCTTTTTGTAAATCTTCATTGTAGATTAAAAAACCAGTATGACAAGTAACAAAAAAAAGCTGCATTTTGACTTGATAACCAGTGCAGAAAAGAGAAAAAAAGGATAAATTGAAAAAAAGAATAGTAACACAAAATACGAAAATAAAGCAGAAAATATAACAAATGCAAGAGGAATTTCAAAACCTAAATTAAGCTATTAATATATTGATATAAAGATTGGGCTTTTGTGTTGTTGCAACGTTCAAGTACTTCCTTAAATAAAACTATTTCACTTTAAAAAATGTTGAAAATAGGGGTGATTTTTAAGAAACGGCATTTGTGAATAAAATCTTTAGCCCGAAAGATTAAATAGTTATTTCCATAATTTGACTCTTCATCCTGTTAGAAGACCAATTTTTATTATATTAAAACTTAAAAGGGGAATAGATTATACAAGACCTCATCTTTTCTATTCTTTTGAGTATTTCGGTTCAGTTCATTCATCTAACCAGAGGGGGGCGCCAGTAGCAAACCCTTCCTGTACTTCCGCCCCGTAACCTCTGAACCCGGAGGTTTCCCACGTGGTTTAATGGAGGCGAGCAAGGGAAACGTGCCGACAGCCGGGCATAGAATCGGGATGAAGAAAACAGAGAAAACAAACAAAAAGAGGAGTAAACAGGACGATGAAGAGGAGGAGGAAGATCAGGTGAGACTCACTTTGACAGGCAGCAGGAGGAGGAGGAGGACTGGGTGAACTGGTCAGGAGCTGGTGGTTAGCTGTTAGCATGCTAACACAGAGAAGGCAAAGCAAAACAGTTTGTGGGCTGTTTGAGGCTGAAGGAAAGGAGACAGTTTTCTGTTGTGATTTTATCAGATTGAAGCCTTTAAGAGCTTCAGACCAGAATGTGACCTTTAACCTTTACAGAGTTTATTAGAGTTATACTAGGAAGCTGCTCTCCTTGAGATGGTCCTACTCTAATAGATGACAGCCCAGCTCAAAGTTTATTCCCCCAACGTCACACAAGTCGGGTTTGGACAACTTGCAAATAAATTACACAACTAATGAGGGGGTAGATAACCAACACCAAAATAAACAACAACCGAAACAACAACTTTATCCTGTGTTAATGATTTGAGCTGCAGTGGCTTCATGTACAACATTATATATTCATCATTTTATGGGCTGAGACATTAAACCTCCCAGAGAGCGCTGGGACAAAGCGAGGAAAATGTAGGTTAAGGCCACAGATGATATCCTCTTTGCAGTATTTCAATTATTGTTGACATTTCCGCTTGTTTGCCATTATTAGTTTTTACAGTTTTTTTTGTTTGTTTGTTTTGTAGTTAATTTAACAGAAATGCTAGAAGCATGGTATATTTTTGTTTTTAATATTTTTCTACAATATTTTACATTTGAGTTGATAATTTCTTGGTTATTTTAAGGGAAGGTTCAAAAAGAAGGTGATTGTGATTTTTCTCCGTAATCGATCCCCCCTTGTAGAGTTTACCGTGTTCTGGTGTGTCTCAGATCCATGTATCTACAAAAAGTGGCACAATAAAAACAAAAGAAACGTGTGCTTCGCAAACTGGATGACATTAATCCTGTTGTTAATGAAAAAAACTGTTTTTCTCTAAAAACTTGAACATTAGGTGATTAAGTTGTCTGTACAAAATGACATATTGAATGTCCAGGCTTACCTGTTTATTTATATTTTAAAAAGATGAGGGCAACCATTTTGTTAGCTAATTAACGTCAAAGGTTTCCTGAGCCTTTAAACAGTCTCTCACTTTGGTTCAGTAGGACACAATCATGGGGACGACTGCTGAGTGGACAGATGTCCAGAAGACGGTCATTGACACCCTTCACAAGGACGGGAAAGCAACAAAGCGTCTTTGCTGAAGAAGCTGGTTGTTAAGAGTTCTGTATCCAAGCATATTAACAGAAAGTTGAGAAAGGTTCACCAGCAACAGGGAGAACCGCAACCTTGAGAGGATTGTCAAGTGAAATCCATTCCAGAAGAGCCACAATTCACAGACAAATACTAGACATGGGCCACAAATGTTGCATTCCCCGTGTGAAGCCACTTCTTAACCAGAGACGTCAGAGTTGTCTTACCTTTATCTTTAGACCTGAAGAGCAACGATCTAGAGTCAGGAATCAGCTTCAGTTATTAAAACTACAAACTAGTGATCAAGCCCAAAATCTGGGTGTAGTGATGGACTCAGACCTGAACCTTCAGAGACACATAAAGACAGTTACAAAGTCGGCCTTCTATCACCTGAAGAACATTTCCAGGATCAAAGGACTAATGTCTCAACAAGATCTAGAGAAACTCATCCATGCATCTATCTTTAGTCGCATTGTTTACTGCAACAGTGTCTTCACAGGTCTGCCTAAAAAGTCAATCAGACAATCAGACAGCTGCAGCTGATCCAGAACGCTGCTGCTCGTGTTCTCACTAAGACCCGGAAAATAGAGCACATCACCCCAGTCCTAAAGTCCTTCCACTGGCTCCCTGTAGCTCAGAGAATAGACTTTAAAATACTTCTGTTAGTTTATAAATCACTGAATGGCTTAGCACCAAAATACATTAAAGACCTGTTGTCGTTGTATCAACCTTCCAGACCACTCAGGTCTTCTGGTTCTGGTCTGCTCTGTATCCCCAGAACCAGACATGGAGAAGCAGCTTTCAGTTTTATGCTCCACTAATCTGGAACAAACTTCCAGAAACCTGCAAAACAGCTGAAACACTGAGTTCCTTTAAATCAAGGCTAAAAATCCACTGTTTAGAGCTGCCTTTGACCCATAATAGCTGCAACATTGACCAACATATTTGATGTGTATTGATGTTTTTAATGATGTCAATTGACAAAATGTAATGTTTACTAGTTTCACAACCAGTGACTGATGTGTTCATGATGTTTTTATGATGTAAAACATTTTGAACTGCCCTGTTGCTGAAATGCGCTATACAAATAAACTTGACTTACCTGGGCTAAGGAGAAAAGGAACTGGACTCCTGCTCAATGGCCCATAGTCCTGTTTCACAGATGAAAGTAAATTCTGCATTTTATTTAAAAATCAAGGTCCCAGGGTCTGGAGGAAGAGTGATACTAAACATGCCTTAATTTAAAGGTGCAGTATTATGTAAAATCAACATTTTTGAGCTTTACGTCATGTTATAATGTTGTTCCCTCATCAAAAACATACCTGGAGTGTTGCTTTGATTCTTTCATGCATGTTTGAGAAATCCTTTAATCTCCCGTGGCAACCATTCAGCTGTGCAAAATACTTGGGGGGGGGGGCACGTTCTGCTTTCGAGGTCCAGCTCCTGCTCGGAGCTGCAGTTTCCAAGTTTCTGTCTCACAGAGCACCCCTCCTCCGTGACTTCCACACTCAGCTCCTTCAGACTAGCCAGCAGCAATTAGCAAACTCCTGGTGGAACTGTGCATCTGCTGAGCTCATTATACAAGCTACGTCTCAGTGAAACGCTGGTAAAAACGTTGTTAAAGGGTTAATAGAGGAGTGCTGTTGTGATGACTTCCTGAAGATGGAGTGTTGGAAAGCGCAGGGGTTTTTAAAGAGACAGAGACCCAATTTCAAGGCGTTAAATTCCGAAATCAAATTTCTTTTAAGTCATATTTGATAAATACAGCATTTTTATAGCAACTGAAGAGAAGTGTAGTTACTTGGTTGTGCTATAAAATGATTCTATGCACCTGGAAAACACATAATACTGCCCCTTTAAAACATCTTCCTTCATTAATAACTTCCACACTGAAGACTGTTTTACTGTGGAAAATATGGTGCTTTCACAGAACTGAAGAAAGTTAGATTTCTGAGTTTTCCGACCAGCTGAAAATCGTCTGATTCTGGTCACCGGCCCGTTTCTCGGCGCTTTTCTAACTTGTCTGGTCCTTGAGGATGTTTACCTACAGTCTGGTGTTAAATGTCTTTCTGCTCCTCAGCTCTTCGATTTGAATAACAAATCTTTGGAGGAAGATGAGGATGATGATGATTTATCGGACAGTGAGGAGAGTGTCTACTCGGGACTGGAGGATTCTGGGAGTGACGAGGAGGAGGAGGAGGAAGGTGGATCAGATGAAGATGAGGATGAACAGGAGCAGAGTGAGCAGGTATATCTTAGCTCTGGATCACTCTGAACTCTGATTGGCTGGTAAAGACTCACCTGTTCAGCATTTCCATGCTCACCTGATGGTCTGCTGTGATGCTTTTTCTGCAGTCGACTGTGAAGAAGAGCAAGAAGAAGGAAGGAGCAGGTGAAGAGAAGGAAGTGAAGAAGGAAGACGAATACGACCATGACACTTCAGACGAGGAGGTGGGACGGGTTTTTGAATATCAAACGATCTCTGTCTCCTCGGGTTTCCTTCTCTTATATTCCTTTAGATTCTCTGTTTGTTGTTCACCATCAAGTTAATGCAACTGTTTTTAATAACATCAAAGCTGTCCCTCGAACAACACTTCATGAAACACATTACAGCTGTTTTATTGGTCATAAAGTGAGATTTTTATTTTAAAAGAAACCTAAATGGGGGACACATTTCTGTGGCGCACATGTTCAAAGTTTTCCTGTGAGGATGCCTGTGTTTCTGTTTCCTCCTCATCTCTGTTGAATCGTCCTGCAGGACATCAGGAACACGGTGGGAAACATCCCCATGGAGTGGTACAAAGACTTCCCTCATGTTGGCTACGATTTAGATGGGAAGAAGATCTTCAAGCCGATCAGGAACAAGGATGAGCTCGATGACTTCTTGGAGAAGATGGAGAACCCAGACTACTGGTAGGAACAGGAAGGAGGGAAACCGATGAATCAGATTTGAAAAAATTGGAACATTCTGCAGATTTTTAATTTAACCTCTTAGGCTTTTTTATACAATATTAGAAATGCATTAAAAGACGCAAGTAAACAAATAGTTAAATTCCTTTTTTAAATAGGAAAATAAACATTTTATTGCCTAAAATGCAATAATATAGCTTTGCTTTAGTGAATTTGAACCAGGTGAAGCTAAAGCCACTTGAGGAGTTTTGGGTAGAATATATTTACAGACAAAGGTTTTTTTTAATCTTAAATGAAACATGTTCATATATTTTGTACAGTTTTGACTTAATTACTGCTCTGGGTGTGTTGTTTATTCAGCAAATGGCCTTTTCTAGTTTGTATTCTCCAGTTAACGACTAATCGATCACTAAATTAGTTGACGATTATTTCAGTAATCGATTCATCGCGGTTAATTCAATTAATCAGAGCAGCTCTCGTCCTAATAATGCTTTTCTACGCGCAGGAAAACGGTTCATGACAAGAAGACGGCGAGCGACATCGTGTTGTCGGATGAGCAGATCGAGCTGGTGAACCGTCTGCAGAAAGGACAGTTTGGAGACGTTAGCTTCAATGAGTATGAGGTAAACCAGCCTTCATAAATCAGCAGAGATTTCTGCTGTTTCCAGCCACTGCTGACTGTCGGCTTCGCTTCCTTCTCAGCCCACAGTGGAGTTCTTCACCAACGATGTCATGATTCATCCAGTGACAAACAGACCTGCAGACAAGCGCAGCTTCATCCCTTCACTCATCGAAAAAGAGAAGGTAAGCAACCCGGAAACTTGCTCCTTTGGCTTTACAGTGCGAAAACACAAAATCTTACCAAGTATTTTTGGTTTAGTTTTTAGTGCAAATACCTTGAATACACTTAAAATAAGACAAAACTAACTTACAAGTAACTTTTCAGCAGATATAGGAGCTTATTTTAAGTCAATTTCTTAATATCAATGAAAATGTTCTTGTTATGAGTGAAATAATCTGCCAATGGAACAAGACATTTTAACTTATAATATGGGAAAAATGTCTTGTTCTACTGGCAGATTATTTAACTTATAACTAGAACTTTTTCATCAATATTAAGGAATTATTGATTTAAAACAAGCTCCTATATCTGCTGAAAAGTTAGCTATAAGTTAATTTTGTCTTATTTCAAGTGTATTTAAGATATTTGCTCTAAAAACTAAACCAAAAATACTTTGTAAGATTTTGTGGTTTTGCAGTTTATCAGCTTTTCACGTCTCTGTTTGAATTTACCTTCCTGCAGGTGTCCAAACTGGTACACGCCATCAAAATGGGTTGGATCAAACCTCGGCGGGTGGAGGACGACAGCAGGGGGCGCTTCTACGACCTCTGGGCCAGTGAGGACTCTTCCATTCTGGCCAAACACAAGATGCATCTCCCTGCTCCTAAGATCCCTCTGCCGGGTCACGAGGAGTCCTACAACCCTCCACCAGAGTACATGTTTACAGACGAGGAGGTTAGTCACCTGCCTCCATGTCTGGTTCTTCTTCTCTCTGTCTGTCTGCTCACTGGGCTGCCTGTCTCACCCCTCACAGAGAGCTCTCTGGGAGCAGCAGGATCCGTCAGACAGGAGGCTGCCGTTTATCCCCAAAAAGTATCCCAGTCTCCGTCAGGTTCCAGCGTTCTCTCGGTTCATCCACGAGAGGTTTGAGCGCTGCCTGGACCTCTACCTGTGTCCCCGACAGAGGAAGATGAGGGTGACGACCTGTTCATTTCACCTTCGTCCGGCCGGCCACACGGATTTGAGACATTAATGATTCCCCGTCTTCCGGCAGGTGAACGTCAATCCAGAAGATCTGATTCCCAAACTTCCCAAACCGAAGGACCTGCAGCCGTTTCCGACAACCCAGTCTCTGGTAAAATAAAAACAAACATAAAAATGAGATGCTTTCAAGAAGGGCTAAAAAGATTATTCATGATGAATCGATTATTGAAATAATCGTCAACTAATTTAGTAATCGATTAATTGCCAACTGAAGTAGACAGACTCAGAAAAAGGCCATTTGCTGAAAGAACAACACAGTCAGAGCAGCAATTAAGCTAAAACTGTACAAAAATATAAACATTTTGCATTTAAAATAAAAAAAAAAAAAACACCTGTCTGTAAATCTGTTCTACCTAAAACTCCTCAAGTGGCAGTTTTAGCTTCACCTGGTTCAGATTCTGTAAAAAAAAAAAAAAAAAAATGTTATTGAGCACCTTTTGCTATCAACTATTAATCATTTAATCAAATAAATAATTAACAGATCAGCCGTTCACTGTATTGATGTTAAGTGAAGCTTGAAGAGCTGAGCTTTTCACATGTTGAAGTTAGAAGGATTATTTAGCTGCAGATGCATCTTTTGCTACAAATGATCAAACGTTCACTAAAGGAAAGCTATGTTATTGCATTTTAGGCAATAAAATCTTGATTTTCTTATTTACAACAGGAATTGAATTGTTTATTTGCATTTTCAATGTATGTCTAATATTGCATAAAAAAAGGCTTAAATGAAAAATCTGCAGATTATTCCAATGTTTTTATCCGATTAATTGTCAGAATAATCGATTACTAAAATAATCGTTAGTTGCAGCCCTGCTTTCCAGCTTTAACTTGGTCTCGGCCTGTGTGTCCAGGTGTATCGAGGTCACAGCGGCCTGGTTCGCTCCATCAGTGTGTCTCCATCAGGACAGTGGCTTGTTTCAGGTAATAAATCCTTCCTTCTGCTCAGGAGTCGTAATTTATCCCTGTTTAAATACATGGTGAAGCAGCTTTTCCCAGTTTGTATTCAGTCTGGAGGTGTCAAGCATTTTAACCACAGAAGAAGAAATAAAACAAATCATCTCAGTGGACAAAATGTAAAAACGGTGAATGCAATAGTAGCTCTCTTGCTTCTTATAATTTTTAATTTCTTGAGCAGTGGTTCCTAAATTGTTCAGATTTTGAACCACAAACCACCAGGCTTGTATTGTTTGATTATAGATGTGGATCAGTGAGAGATTCTTAAAGCATGAAAGCTTTGAGTAAGGTTTTTATATAGAGCTTTTTAAAAATATATATTATAGTTCTGTTGAACAGGAAAACATCTGGAGAAGAATTTGGTCTTCAAGAAAGATTTAAAACCTTTTTCCTCATGTTCAGGGGAAGATCCTTTCATATATTTGTGGCCAACTCAGAAAAAACAGAATCCCTTCATGTTTTAAATCTGAAGCGTGATAAAAGATCTGAAAAACTAAGGTGGTCTAAGGAGGTAGTATGAAGTTAGAAGGCTGCATATAGGCGTCAGAGCACAGATTTTGTACCGAATCCTGGATTAAACTGGCAGCCAGTGAAGGTGCATGAGAACCGGATGGGCTGTGAGCACAAGTTGGGGTCTTGGTAAGCAGTTTTGCCGCTATGTTCTGGCAATATTGCCACTATTATTGGTAATTCCCTTAGGGGTAAAAATTGGAACATCTTTTTTTATTATGATTTAGTTGAAGAAAGTTGGGAGCCCTACAGTGATTAATCTTAGTTTAGCATTAAATCATTAAATTAAGACCAGGGATTTCAAACTCTAGTCCTCGAGGGCTGGTGTCCTGCAACTTTTAGATGTGTCCCTGGTCCAGCACACCTGAATGGCTAAATTACCTCCTCATGTTCTTTGGAGTCCTGCTAATGACCTAATTGTTTGATTCAGGTGTGTTGAAGCAGAGACGCATCCAACAGTTTGACACCTGTGGTTTATAGTCTTGAGATTGGGCTCTAGCGATATGGAAATATGTGAATCATCAACATAGTGAGATATAAGAAACAGCTGATTTAAAAAAAAAAAAAAAAATTTTAACAGGAGTTAGCTCAAGAAAAACATATAAAGAGAGAACCGAACAGACCCAAGTAATGACCCCTGAGGTACACCAAATATTATCACATCTATTCCTACTCTGAGAAACTAAATCATATAGTATTAATTATTAAAGCCTTAATAATGTTATCTATAATATGTATTTGTTGTTTGGATTTTGATGCATTTAAAAACACTAAACCCCCGGTAAACATAGTGTTGATGTTTATTACAGAATATAAAATATTAAGCTTGATTCTTGCTCTGCTTTTATAAGGAAATATGCTGATATTAGCTGGTTAGCCGTACTGCAATAATATTCTTAGTATTTCTGTTTGTTTTATTTTTACTTTGACAATTTATAGCAAATGTCATATTAACCCACATTACAGGGCAAAAAGATCCCGTTTATATACAGATATGCATAATAAGATCAAGCCAGTCGAAGACAGAATCCAGGTCAGTTAAATTTTATGATACAGTACGCTCTAATTGAGTTGATTATGCCAGTTTTTAGAAGGATTTCCATATTTCTTGCTGTGCAAGCATGTGGTGACAGTAGAAAGGAACAACTCAGTCTTAGCAGGAAGAGAGCTTCAGCAGAACCTGGCTTGGTTAGGTGGTCATCTGGCCCCACCTGGAGTTTGAAGTCAACAGTCCGGATAATATATCCGTTTTTTGGGGGCGGGGTCATAGTTCAACGGTATGTTTGCTGTATCTACAGGCAGTGATGACGGCTCAGTCAGACTCTGGGAGGTGTGTTCGTCTCGCTGCATGAAGACGATCCAGGTGGGCGGAGCTGTAAAGAGCGTTGCCTGGAACCCGAACCCGTCTCTCTGTCTGGTGGCTGTAGCTGTGTAAGCATCTTCCTCTCTTCTGTTACTTATTGAGACCCGAACAGTTTGTTAGTTAAATGAAGGGCTGAAATGATTAATGGCACTGAATCGTTTATTGAAATAACCGTCAACTAATTTAGTAATCGGTTAATTGTTCAATGGGGTATACAGACTCTAAAAAAAGAAAAAAGAACAACAAACTCAGAGCCGTAATTAAGCCACAACTGTGCAAAATATATAAATATTTTTGCATTTAAGACAAAAAAAAAACAAAAAAAAAACTTTGTCTGTAAATATGTTTTACCCAGAACTCAGGTGGCTGTTTTAGCTTCAGATTCTGTAAAAAAAAATAATAAAAAAAATCTCCTTTTAAGCACCTTTTCCATCCAGTTGTTAATTGGTTAATTGACAAAATAATTAACAAATCAGTCCTACAACATGTTGATGTTAAATCAGTCAGAAAGCGCTCAGCTTTTCACATGTTGATGTTACAAATAATAATGACGCAGATGCATCATTTGCTATAAATCATCAGTCGTTCACTAAAGGAATGTTATGTTGTTGCATTTTAGGTAATAAAATGTTTATTTTAAAAATTATTGAATTATTTGTGTATTTACATCTTTTAATGTATTTCTAATATTGTATAAAAATGGCTTAAATGACAAATCTGCAGAATGTGCCTTTTTTTTTTTCTTTTTTTTTTTTTTTTTTTTATCTGATTAATCGTCAGAACAATCGATAGATTAATTGATAACTAAAATAATCGTCAGTTGCAGCCTGAGTTAAATGCAGAGAACACAAAGACTGTCTGTCTAATCCCGTCCATCTCTCTGGTGTCTCACGTCTTGTTGGTTTTTTAGGGACTCTGCCGTCTTGATTCTGTCTCCAGCTCTGGCCGATAAACAGGTCGTCTCGTCGTCGGAGAGGCTTCTCACTGCTCAGCAGGAGGAGGAACCCTCTGAAGGCTCTCAGCCTGTTGTTTGGTCAGAAACGGAGGGGGAGGAGCTAAATCAGGGCATCCGCCTCAAAATCCAGCATCCCAAAGTGAGATGATTCCCCTGAGTGGTTTATAAAAGCATGATTTATAGCTAAAGGGAACTAACGGAGAAGCCTCCGTCTCCCCAGGCTGTGCACCAGGTGACGTGGCACAGTAAAGGAGACTACCTGGCCTCGGTGATGCCCGACCATTCCAGCCACCTGCAGGTGTTCATCCACCAGCTGAGCCGTCGACGCAGCCAGAACCCCTTCAGGAGGAACAAAGGCCTGGTCCAGGCCGTGTCCTTCCACCCCATCAGGCCCTACTTCTTTGTGGCGACGCAGCGCTCGGTCCGGATCTACAACCTGGTCAAGCAGGAAATGACCAAGAAACTCCAGGCCAACTCCAAGTGGATCTCCAGTATCGCTGTTCACTCTGGAGGTAGGTGGATGGATGGAGACAGCAGATCTCCACGGAGCCGGGTTCGAGCTCACCTGTGTCCCACCTGTCTCTCTGCAGGTGATCATGTGATCTGCGGGAGCTACGACTGCAGGCTGAGCTGGTTCGACCTCGACCTTTCAACAAAACCTTACAAGATGCTTCGGTACGTTAATTCCTGTTGTTCTACCTCCTGTCTGTAATGACTGGAAGGATTAATGACCAGAAGCATCTCAGTGAATTAGCTGCAGCTGCTTCAATGTGTTTATATAGAATTAAAGTTAATTTAGTTCAGAAACTGACTTTAAAAAGTGAAAATCACATTATATTCATTAAACACAGTGATATATTTCAGGTGTTTATTTCTGTTAATTGTGACGATTATGGCTTACAGCTAATAATAACCCAGAATTCGGTTTTCAGAAAATTTAATTATTACATAAGACTAATAAAAAAAATACTTTATACAGACATGTTGGACCACTGAAAGCATGCCCATGCATCGTACGGTATCTTCACTCGGTCAGGGCTCCTTTTGGATTATTTACTGCATCAGTGCGATGTGGCGTCGAGGCGATCAGCCTGCGGTTCTGCTGAGCTGTTCTTGAAGTTCTGGCTGCTTTCATAGTGGCCTTCAGGTCATCTGCGTTGTCTTCCTCCTAATAATATGGTCACTGAACCAGCTTGACTCTGGACTTTAGAAAACACAGCAGATGACATGGCGCCCCAAACCTTCACTGACTGTGGAAACTTCACTCTGGACTTCAAGCAACGTGGATTCTGTTCCTCTTCAGTCTTCCTCCAGAGTCTGGGACTTTGAGTCCCAAATGAAATGCAAACTTTAATCTGAAATGGAGACTTTGGACCACTGAGCAACAGTCCAGTTCCTTTACTACTTAGCCCAGGTTAGAACCTTCTCGTATCGTCTCTGGTTCAGGAGTAACTTAACATAACGAGTGTTGGGAATGGGGCACTTGTCTCCTTAAAAGCTCTATTCATAGAAGTTCTTGAAGCTCTGACTTGAACTTCAGTCCACACCTTGTGAAACTCTCCTAATTCTTTTGACTGGGCTTTGCTTCACATTCCTCTTAGTCCCCGTTGATTAAGCACCTATTCCGCTGCACTTTTACCTTCCGCCAAACTTTCCAACAATATGCTTGTAGAAAACACTGAGCAGGCAGCTTCTTCTGCTAGTAAAGACCGTTTGTGGTTTGCCCTCCTTATGGAGGGTGCCAGTGACTGTTTGTTGGTCCTGCAGGTTTCCTCTGATTATTGAGGCCGTATTATATTTCTGTATTTAAAATCCTTTTTATTGGAATCATGAAATATAAACAGTTTCTGAAAAACTGAATGTTTTTGGTTTCTTTAACTGTAAGCTATAATCATCAGATTTATCAGTTATAAAATACTCAAAATGTATCACTATGTGTAATGAATATAATGAAAGTTTTGCTGTTTAAGTTGAATTACTGAAGTAGTTTTTTTAATGTTATTTCTATATTTTATATAGATATATCTGTATATTGACTGGTTTGATTTCTTCCTGCCCATCAGACACCATAAGAAGGCGGTGAGGAGTGTGGCCTATCACAGAGGTTACCCGCTGTTCGCCTCAGCGTCTGATGATGGATCAGTGATCGTCTGCCACGGCACTGTCTACAAGTAACACCTCCACCTGTGTATATGTGGTACACATGTGTCGCGTGGTAAAGTGCTACAGGTTTTCCTCTCTCTTCCAGTGATCTGCTGCAGAACCCGCTGATCGTCCCGGTCAAAGTTCTCAGGGGTCACGTGATCACTCACGACCTCGGCGTCCTGGACGTGACCTTTCACCCCATGCAGCCCTGGGTGTTCTCCTCCGGCGCCGACGCCACCATCAGACTCTTCACCTGAGGACCCACCGGTTATCTCAGCCTCCCTGAGGTATCCTGGTAACCAGCTCTGACTGGTTGCTAGGATACAACAGGTTGTCATTTCCCACAACAGTGAGGATGTAGTTTTTTAGCTTTTATGTTCGTTTGTACTCAATAAAATATAACATTCTTACTGTTCATGTTCGGTTGTGTTTCACTCTTCTGGAAGAGGAAAACTGTGTTCTGAACAACCAGAATCCGGTTTGCAGAACTGCTCATTTAACTCTTTAAGTAGCTGTTCAATGCTGACCCTTATAAAGTGAATCAATTTACTGTCGTTGAGTGAATAACAACAAAATGAAACCACATTTTTGGGGGAGGGGGGTTAACAATTTAGAGCAGGAAAATATTCTGTAGTTTATGAAATAATTAGCTAATGTTAGCAGCAGTTCAGTGTTTTAACAGCTTGAGGCAGAAAGCTTTGTAGCAATCTGGTGGTTCTAGTTTTATGTTTGCTTTGACTTAAAAAATCAAAGTCATGGTGATTGAGGAATATCTGATGTTCAGATCCCTTTTTATATTATTATATGTACTTACGAATAATTTTATCAGCTACAGCTCTTAGATTGCTTAGGATAAAATAGTAAATCAGCCAATCACATGGCAGTGCCTTAATGCATTCAGGCATCTAGACGTGATGAAGGCAACTTCCAGTTGAGCATCAGAATGAGGACCTTGAATGTGTCATGGTTGTTGGTGACAGATGGGTCAGTGTTTAACTGGATTTTTCTCACACAACCATTTCAGCTTTATAGAGAATGGCCTGAGAAAGAGAAAATATCCAGTAAGTGACTGTGGGGTCAATTTAAAATCCCTTTTTTAGATAGAATAGAGCAGAAATGTCCTTTATTGTCCCACAATGGGGACATTTCTGTTCAACAGCAGCAAAGTGGTGGTGACAGGCAATAACAGCAAACAGACTCACACAAAGATACAATATAAAATGTACAGAAATAAAAACAATAAAGAATAAAAATACTGTACAGTAAGGGCAAAATCTTAACAAATGTGTAGTTGTAAAAAATACTCCAGTCCAGAGGAATGTGCAACTGAGCTGGTTAATTAAAATTTACAAGATGTGCATGTCTGAGCATTAAAAGTATCAATAGAAAAACGGTAAAGTTACACAGATACTGCTATGGATATAAACACTTATTGAGTTTGTTGGGAGTAGTGATGGTTCTAGAGTCATACAGCTGTTAGGAGGAAGGATCTCCTATAACACAGCTAGAAACTAGTGATCAAGCCCAAAATCTGGGTGTAGTGGTGAACTTGGACCTGAACCTTCAGAAACACATAAAGACAGTTACAAAGTCAGTCTTCTATCACCTGAAGAACATTTCCAGAATCAAAGGACTAATGTCTCAACAAGATCTAGAGAAATTCATCCATGCTTTTATCTTTAGTCGCATTGTTTACTGCAAGAGTGTCTTTACAGGTCTGCCTAAAAAGTCAGTCAGACAGCTGCAGCTGATCCAAAATGCTGCTGCTCGTGTTCTCACTAAGACCCAGAAAATAGAGCACATCACCCCAGTTCTAAAGTCCTTCCACTGGCTCCCTGTAGCTCAGAGAATAGACTTTAAAACACTTCTGTTAGTTTATAAATCACTGAACGGCTTACCACTAAAATACATTAAAGACCTGTTGTCGTTGTATCAGTCATCCAGACCACTCATGTCTTCTGGTTCTAGTCTACTCTGCATCCCCAGAACCAAACATGGAGAAGCAGCATTCAGTTTTATGCTCCACTAATCTGGAACAAACATTCAGAAAACTGCAAAACAGCCGAAATACTAAGTTCCTTTAAATCAAGGCTAAAAATCCTGAGCTGCATTTGATTAGTAGGAGGTGGGACACTGCACTTTATTTACTTGATGATTTTGCTGTATACTTGATTGATGTTTTTATGATGTGAAGCACTTTGAACTGCCTTGCTGCTGAAATGTGCTGTACAAGTAAACTTGAACGCTCCTTAGTGCACCTTGGATGCAGCAGTCTGTCTCTGAAGGAGCTCTCCAGCTCAGCAACAGCTTCATGAATGGGGGGGGAGACTTTGTCCATCAGTGATGTTATTTTAGCCAGAGTCCTTCTGTCTCCCACCACTTGCACTGGGTCGAGGGGGCATCCCAGCACAGAGCTGGCCCTCCTGCAGACCTCTGTGTTAGGGGCTTTTAAGTTGAAAGTTTTTTGTGAAGTCATAGCATGTTTCCGGCGGACCTTTTCTGGTGTGACACCAGATCATGACTGCATTAGACAGAATCACACCGAGCCGCGAAAACTGTGTTTACACCAGCTGTTACTGGTAGATATGGTTAAAATAACAGCTATAATTTAAAAAAACGTTCATTTGCATGTTTTTGTAGTTAATTGTATGTTACCATGTTGTCCTGCGGGGGTTTGATACATAAATATAACTCAGTATAAAGACAAAAACATGTTGCAGCTTTGAATAAACACAAATCAATTAATATCCGGGCTGTAATGAACTTATTTAGTAATGTAATAATTCTCATCAAGCCTAATAAACCGATGCTTTCTGTATTTTGTTGTTTTTTTTTTCACCTCATACAGCTTCCTAAATTAAAAACGCGTCGAGCTGTTGTCCTGCAGGTGTCATTATTTCATTAGTCTGGATTTCCCCGTTGATTTCAGTCTGCTCTCTGCTCTTGTTTTGCAGTGAAGAAAATGTGTGGAAGCTGTGTGAGTTTGTTAAAGCGGAGAGAACTGCTCCACTGGATCAGCTGTTTGCGGTTTTTATCTCCAATGACAAACGGATGGTGAGGACCTGGAGACAAATATGAAGCTCCTGGGATGTTGATGAAGAACCGGAGACCTCTTCTAATGCTGATTGTAGAGTCCTAATAAGCCAGTTAGTCAGGGGCTTGTTGAGATTAATGCGGTTTTTATCCAGTTATCACAAATTGTCTTTATTCTGGTAGTAATTGTTGAAAAATGATAAGATCGAGATCATTTGAAGACTTTCTATTGGTATGTTTTAATTTCATCACTTGCTTGTCAAAGTACTCAGGCCGTTAAACTTTTTTAAAAATATTTTCTAATATTACTGAGAAGGAAAAGGACACATGGTTTTTAATATTTTTTTATTTTTGGCAAATAAAAATCTGAAAAGTGCAGGGTAGATCTGTATTCTGATCTAATAAATCAATAACTTCGATTTACTCGAGCTGCGGCTGCAAGTGTCTCTTCAGATTTTTGTAGGGATAAACATTTGTTGGTCTGCCACTTAAAATCGCAATTAAATGCATGGAAGTTCAAGATTATGGGGTTTGAATATTTTTCCAAGCCACTGTATGAAGCAAAACGGTTGGTTCAGTAAAACTTAGTGGTTTACTGGAGCACGTTTTGGTAAACATCATGAAACCTTTAGAAGGGTTGATTTTCCTCTGAAGTTCTTTGTTTTCCTTCAGATTCCGCTGTGGAAGCAGAAATCCGGACATGGTGACCAGCCTGTGATCTGGGTCGGTAGTCTCCCCTGCATGTTCACCTCTGATTGTGATGTTGCTGCTTTGTTACGACGTCGTTAACGGTGCCGCCGCGTGTTTCAGGACTACCATGTGATCCTGCTTCAGGTGCGTCCTCAGTCGGACTCTCTGGTTTACGATCTGGACTCTGAGCTGTCGTTTCCCTGCAGCCTGAGGCTCTACGGAGCCGCAGCCTTCCGATCGGACCGCCACATCCGACCGGAGTACCACAGGTAACGCCTCAGGGAGATGAAGGCCGCACGTCTGATGACGTCACAGTAATGTCTGCTGGTGTCTGTGACAGGAAGCTGCGTGTGATTCCTGCTGACAGCTTCCTGTTGAACTTTGCGTCTGATCGATCTCACATGAGGAACCCTGACGGAACCTGGAAGATGCCCCCTCCTCCGTATCCGCCCATACAGACGGCAGGTAGAACGTCTCCCTTCAGTGTTCGCTGTGATGATGATGAATCTAACACAAACTGAGGACGATGATGTCATGATGATGTCATGTTATGATGCCTCTCCTCCTCAGAGAGTCCGATGAACCTGGACGACTTCATCAGTATGAACCCCGCTGATGGCTGGGGCACCGTCCACAGTCTGGATCAGTTCCTGCACACATACACTGGAAACCCCTCCACAGCATCATCCTCGCCACCTTCACCTTGATCTTTCTCAGCAGCAGCTGCTGTGGTTTTATGGTTTTGTTGCTTCAGATGCTTCAGAATCAGTTATGTTGGACCTTCACCCTGGTTCTGATCCTCTGCAGAGACAGTCAGATCCTCTCGTTTCTTCAAACATTGTCAGATATTTTAACTGTGGCTCTCTGAGCAATAAAAACATGTTTTATCATCCTTGAACATGTTGACATTAATCTTAGAGCCTGAGGATAATAAGATAATTCAGCTGTTCACTCTGTCCTCATCAGGCTTATTGGTGCACAAGGAAATTTAAAAAAAAAAAAAGAAAGACTTCATGAGTTAAAAAGTGAATAAGAAACACAAAAGAGCTTCATTTAACCAAGATAAGATTTATATAAGATGATTATTTACTATTTAAGGTCAGGCCTTGAATCCAGACCTCAATCTATGTTTAAAACTGTGTGAAACTTTTTTCTCCTGACTGAACCAGTAAATGACTCCTACTGGTGCATCTCAGTATAAAATAGTATAAATCTATTTCAGTTATTCAATTAGAAAATTAAAGTCATAGATTTAACACAGAGTAAATAAATTAAAATGCCTACATTTGTTAGTTTCTAGGGGTTTCTAATTCAGGAATGTGGACCTACTGAAAATTATTACCAAACAGTTCCACTTTAGTTTTAGCAGACCACAGGACATGTTTCCAAACATGAAGGTCTTTGTATGGATTTTCAAACTGCAGTCTGGCTTTTTATGTTTCTTTGAAGTAATGGCTTCTTCCTCGCTGAATGGCCTTTCAGTCCATGTGAGTACAGGACATGTCTCTGTGGATGATGACACTGTTTTACCAGCTTCAGCAGCAGCTTCACATGGTCTTTGTCTTTTGTTCTGGGGTCAGTTTGCACATTTTGAACCAAAACGTTCATCTCTGGAACTCAGAACCCGTCTCCTACCTGAGCAGTTTGATGGTTCGACATCCCCATCACATCTATACATGGGTATTATTGTTTGAACAGATGAACACGGCAGCTTAAAACATCTGGAAATTGTTCCCAAGGATGAGCCAGGCTGGTGCAGCTTCACAGTTATCTTCCTGATCTCTTGGCTGATTTGTTTTGACTTTCCGATCGTGTCAAAAAAGAAAGCGGTGAGGTCCAGATGTGGCCTTGAAATACATCCACAGGTGAGCCTCCAGTTAAAAAAGCAGTTCAAGGCATTTTCATTACAAGAAGCTTTAATTAGCATTAGTAATTGCATTGGGTTCTGTTTTCTACATTGTACACATGAGGATAACTTTTTGGTACCCCTCTGTTAATGAACAAAAGCCCACAATGGTCACCGAAATAACCTGAAACTGTCAAAAGTAACCGTGCAACCCATGTCCGGAGGCCTCAGTCCTCGAAGCAGCTGTCACGGGTTCGAGTCCCAGCCTGTTCACCATTGCAGCATGTCTCCCCCATCTCTCACAACCCGCTTTCCTGTCAGATCACTATCAATAAAGGCCAAAAAAACATTAAAAAAAAAAAAAATAATAATAAAATAGTAATAAATTATCTGAAAGTTAACCAATGAAAATCAGACAATATTTTTGAATTGTGGTTCAACAGCATCATTTTTAGAAACTAATCAGTCAGGCCTGAACAAAACGGATGGTACCTCTAGAAAAGATTAAAAATAATTTGACCATAGGGACATGTTAAACTAAGGCGTCTCCTCTAATTAGCATTACAGGCGTCTTCAAGCTTGAAATCAGTCAGTCGAGCTGTTTAAAGGGTGACAAGTAGTCACTGTGCTGTTTGAAACTAATAGTAAAAGTTACATACAGCAGCTTTAAATATTGAAGGATGAGTGGAGAATGACATTAGGTGCAGGCGGTGAAATTAGGTGACTGTAAACAGCTGTGGAAGGCAGCAAACTGGTCGGCTGATGGAAGGTGAATAATTAACACAAATAAGCTGAGCTGAAACTCAAAGTAACTACAAATCAAGGTGGAAAACTGATTTACTGAATTGATTGACAATTGAAGCTCGAGGTTTCATTTGGTGCATCAGGTTTTTGTTGATTTGAACAAATTAAAACGGCTTATAATCAATAAATGCACAATAATAAAACTGTTAAAATGGTTTGTGAGCTACTTTAAGTCCAAATGCCTTTTCGTAGAGCAAACATGAGTGAAAACAGCAACACTGAACCAGATGAGGGAGCAGGAGGAACTCAGGGTCCTGCTCCCTATATGGCTGCAGCAGCAGCTCGTGTGCTTGGTCTTTGTAAATTACAGCAAACTTATTCCATGTTTTTACATATTATGAAAATGACGCGAATAATAAACTCATTGTCAGATTATTTCAGAACAAACTGTGTTTTTTGTGTAATAAAGCTGGTTGGTTTCCCTGCTTACGTCAGCAAGATGTTTTTCAAGCAATTAATCAAGTGTTCCTAATAAAGTGGCCTGAATCCATTTTAGTCTGTTAATAACCAGCTTTAGATCATCAAGTGGACGTCTCACCATTGTTAGGGTTATTTACGCCATATAATTAAAAGATACCTTAGACTCTGTTTGTTTCCTCAGGGTGGTAGAATCGTGAATCCAAGAAGAAGATTCAAGAGATGGAAGTAAATCTTGTGAGAAACAATGTCTACATCCAATGCAGTCAGAGTATATCATTTGATCAAGCAGACAGTATACCCAGAAGAGGACTTTTCCGCTTATCAGAGCTGGATGATTCGGAGGATCTGCTGGTGGAAAGGCAGCATCTCTTCTGCAGCTCCTTCACGCCGAAGTCTCACCGGAAGCAGGTGGAGGGTGAGGTAAAGGAGTCTGCCCGTTTTTATTCTGGGCTGCACATAAAAACGGAGGATCTGAATAAGATCTTCAGTGAAGATCGTCATTGTGCTCCCTGTCTCTTGTACCTGTTGACTGGAGGCAAAAGAAGAAACGGAAAACGGATGTGGAAGATGCTGGGAGGCTGGAGGGAGGCAGCGAAGGACAGTACCAGAGACAGAAGATGTGAGTATGGAGGGATGTTTCATCAGTGTGGTGTACACTTTATACGAGAATAAACCTACACTAAATGCTATTTATTTCTCTTTTTCACAGATTTTTGAGAACAAAGAAAATTTCCGGTCCAGCCTTTGGTGCTGATTAAACTTGAACATTAAGAAGCTCATGATACAAACGTTGCTCAGCGGGGGTTTCTATATCTAGCTGGCAGGACCTCAAGAACCAATGTTTTTATTTTCTAGAGGGGGTTAATGTTCAGTTCTGCTTGGTGGCGTACAGGTTCCCATATAGGGACATTTTATAGTCACATATAGGCTGTTTAACACTTCTAGTTCTGCTTTATTATTCAGTATTTGCCCCCTTCCTCTGTTTTTGCTTTTTTTTTGTTACAGTTAAATATTTCAGATAATCAAATAAATCCCAAAACAAATCTGAGTAAAACAAAAAGAACTTTTCATATGATGTTTTTATTTATCGGCCACTCCTGAAAAGGTTCCTGACTGTTCCATGTTTCTTCTGTTTATGAATAATATCTCTCATCCAGAAAGCTCTGCTTCTTTTTCTGCAGAAAATTTTAAAAAGTAGATAAATGCATTTTAATTCTAAGAAGCTTATAACTAGATGTGGACTTTTATGATTTAACATTTATGATTTTATTGGGTTCTGGTTTCTACATTGTATGTTGCTGTGTATTTAGTTGGGTTACGGTTTTTGCGAAGCACTTTGTAACACATATCTGTGAAATTATACTATATAAATAAACTCTTGCTCACTTATCCAAACACCGATTTAACCTTGGTAAACCAATACAAACTACATTTGGTGCTTGCTTTATTTCTGTGTTCAGAAAGGACAGGACTATTTTGACCCTTAACAGTCCCGCTTAACTTAAATTAATCTGAAAACTGTCTAAAGAATTGGCTGAACATATCCTAACATATATCCCTTGTTTGGTTTAGGACAGATTATCTAAAAATACCTGAAATATGTAAAATCTACACTCTACTATGGTAAATAGTATTGGCGCCACCCAATGAGACTTTCCTGGTTAAATAGAGGCTTAAACATTTTTTTTTAAAAAAACAGGATATGTTGGTGGTGAGGCATTGTCTCATCTGTAACTACTGACGAGCCAAGTTACAAGCAGGAGGCTTTGGAGGGGAAGATCAGGAAAAAAGCTGCTGTATTTCTGTTAAGGAGCTAAAGGTAGAGGAAGGTATAGATAAGATCTTTAAAGAAGATTATTACTATGATTTCCGGCTCAAGTTGACGGGAGCTACCAAAAAGACAGACGGAGTCTTGGAGGAATGCAGTAAACAAAACCACTGAAAACTGAGGCTTTAAAAATGTGAGACGGGAGTTCTGATGTTTAGATTTCCAGTACTAACCATTGTACAAGAAAATTATCCTTTAAATGATGTTTATTTTATCAAAGCTTTTTTTGTCTTCTCTGTTTATTTACAGTTTCTAGAATATCATTAGAAGGATTCATCATCGATTTTAGGCCTGATGTGACTTGGCCCTGTCCAACCCTCTACCAAGGAATCTGTTTCTAAAATTGCTAACACTTGGAAATTAAGGTTAAATTATTCTAATTTCTTTCTTTCTCAATAATCCATGTCACATGTTTTCACCATCTCTGCTTTGGAACACGATGGTGGTGCCGACTGGTTTTCTATGGTAAAGAAATGCATTTTTTTCCTGTTTTAACTCTGTCATCTTTGTCTTTATTAGCGGAGATTTTAAGAGTATATTTTGGGAACCATTCACAGATTTGTTTTCATATGTTTTACCATTCAGAAAGTTGTGAGACATTACTAAAAGCTTTTGTGTGTGGGTGTGTTTTTTTAGCTTTGTGTCGTGCATTTGTTCCCTCTCAGTTAAATACACCCATCTGACATTTCAAAGGCTGTCATTGTATTTGCATATTTTTCATTACTCTTAATGTAAGGAAAAACTGGTTTGTGATTCTCCTACCCAATACAGTTAATCCATATATAGATGCCAGGTAATAACAAGCTCCATCACAGAACCACACCTTTCATTTATTTTGAAACTAAGGAGTGGTTATTAAGACATTGAGTGTTTAAATTACCATTTGCTAAAAGAAACAACAGACGGTGATCAGCTTTAGACCTCGTAGAGCAACATCCAGGTAAACAATTTTTGTTACAACTTATTTAGAGGGTAAACTATGATCCACTTACTTGAAGTGAGTTTTACATTAGCTTTTGTATCATAACTTGAAAACATTTTTTAAGCGACTGCACTTTATTTGGCTCTAAAAGGTTTTTTTAATCCATATGCAGATTATGTTTGGAGACCTGATGTCTGATTTTAATAAAACCAATGTGGGAACAGGAATTTATTCAAGTACCGAACTTTAGTTGGACGTTGAATTGAAGTGGATTCTGTTCTGCATTATTTTCTAATCATCATATTAAAACTAAGTATGATAAATAAATACACAACGACAACCTTGAAGTAGAAACTGAGCAAGCAAAAAATAAAAACATTAGTAAATATACATCGTTGCTATATCAAGTATAGAGGCTGAAGGATTGAGCAACACATTTATACATCTTCAGGAAATGCGGTCTCAGTGAAAGGCACTCATTTAATTTTATGTAAATATTAACATTTGCTAATTGTTCTGCTCACACAAAATGGTCATCTTGATTCTTTATTGTCTGATGGAACTAATACAGCTTCTCTTCAGAGAAAACATGAGCAACAACCGCAACTCTGAAGATGGAGGAGGAAGCTGGAGCACAGGCCTCTGCATTGCAACAGGCGTTGGTTATGTTGGTTATCTTGTTTATGATTTTGTTACTTCATATTACCACCAAGGTAAGGACACAAGTCCTATGGTATTTAATCCTTTACTATGTTAAAGTAAATTATAAATGTAGCTCAGGTCAAGAAAGGAATACATTAGAACTAATTTATAAACATATTTAATGTTTTAACCTAAACAAATTCCTACTAAACTAAATTTTGAACTGTAATAGTACTTAAAGATTTTCAAAAGAGTAAGCAACAGCCCAAACAATGTAAAAAAATATCTTAAATGTGGACTTACTTAAATAGTTCTGAATTTTGTTCTTCATATATAAGCTTAAATCATTATTGTTACATTCAAGTCTTGTGAATACAATTCTACTTTAATAGAATATAGTTGTGAATTTTTTCCTATTTCTGTGTTGAAAACTAAACCAACTTCCTTTTTTTTCTACAGATATCTAAGTAAATTAGAATATCAGTGAAAAGTGAGACCGTTTAGGTTGTTTTTTGTCACATTTACTTTTAAAGTTTACAGTCAGAACTGGAAGAAGCTCTGCCTGTATGCAAATTTGTTTTATTTCAGCATTTTGAAAAGTAAAACTCATACATCAGATATATTACGCACTGATCAGTTTTCAAAAAAATTACACATTACATGAGATCCAATGAAAGGATTTCAACACATAACTATCTCCCTATTGAAAAGTATGTCCATGGATTGTACATTAAATGCTCTCTAATACTTCGGTGGGGCTCCTTTTGCATGTTTCACAGCAACTTTTGCTCAGTGGGAAAAATACTCTTACATTCGGAATGATATGAGTTGAATTCCAGCTTCCTAATGTCACATGTTGATCTCAATCATGAAAAATAGCAGAAATAGATGTGAAATCCATCCCTCTGTTTGTAATGAATCAATATGAGGTTCACTTCTGACCTGAATTACTGAAATAAAATTAAAATTTTAATGACATTCTAATCTTTTGAGATATTCAGAGTCTGGTAACAAAAGTAAGTTTGCTGAGTGAACAACCACTGTCCCATCTCAAATATTACAGAGTTTGTATGGGTTCTACCTGGAAACATTATATTCAGGGCCTTTAAAAGTACTCTGAAAATCTTAAACATGCTGTCTGGTTGCAGGCTGTTCTATATTCATGTTTGTCTTGGTATCTTTCATAAATCTCAGAAGAGAAACACAAAAGAAAGGAGAGGAAGAAGGAGCTGAAGCTCATGAATACAAAAGTTTGTATTTTACACAGTTGAATCTTCCTTTTGCGTTCAGTTTTTTTTTTGTGTTAGGAGACAATAAAGGAAAATAACTGTGTTTGTTCATAGATAAATAAGATAGAGGAACTCCTCGAGCAAAGACAAACAATCTACTGCAGCTACTTCACTCCAAAGTCTGAGCGGAAGAAGCTGGAGGAGGAGATTCTGCAGAAAGCAGACACTTTGGTGCTGAAGTGCAATGTAAAAAAAGATTTAGAAGACATCTTTCTTGTGGATAATTACTGTGCTTCTGTTGTTCTGAACATGGTACCTGGAACTAAAATGAGGCACGGAAAATACATGTGGACAAAAATAGGAGAATGGAAGAGTGATCTTAGAAAGACCATTAAAGATGAAGGCTTTGAAAATGTGAGTATGATAACAAATCTTATTTTATTTTAGCCTGTTATGAACTACATAACAATGAATATCAACCCATCCTATTCTGAAGCTCATTTGCTCATGGATTTCTCATTTTCCATCTTCGCCTACAGATTCTTCAAGATTTGTAGAGGTGTTTAAATGTCCAGCTGGAGTTCGAATGGAAATTAGCAGCAAAACTCACAACGTAACTTTTTGGGTGTTTGGTTGTTGGGGCAGGTGTAACTAGTATAATCTATATCTTATAAATCTCTTTATCCTGTTTTGCTTTCATCTCCCAAATCAGTAATTTTGTTTTTCTCCCTACTAATAGTTCAGTTTGGTGGCTGTCATTTGATTCCTATTAAAATCAAATTACGTTTCCTGTTGTTTTACTTTTTGCAATAAGATACGGAGATCACTGTCACGAAAACAACTTGATAAAAATAAACAACTTTTTTTTTTTTTTTTATTTAACCCAAAACCTGAAAATAAACCTGAGCATCACTGGTGCAACAGTGAGACTAATCACTAAGCAGCCCCTTAAATACTCAGATATGTTAATGTAAAGCTCTGTGACCTCAGTAGGTCTTTTCATTGTGGCATGTGGTCATGGGTGGGGGGTATTACAGCAGATGGACAGTCTGTAGGGCTTGTTGAGCCCCCAATCAAAGCAACAATAGGACAGCTGAGAAAATCTCCAGCTGCTGTTCAGAAAGTGAGACCCACTAACAGACAACAGATGTGCTGTTGTTGTGGAAATGGAGAATGTGGTGTCATGAAGATCTGTATATGTTCAGTTAAAATATATGGGTCATATGCAACTGTGTGTGAAATAAATGTCATAAATAATAATCCATCTAAAAGACAACCCGTGTTTTCCTGATTTGTAAAAAGACAATCATGGTAGCTATTTTTTTTTTATCCTAAAAGTGTGTTTGTAGACTTTTAAAACGAGGCTAAATTATTGTATTTGGGTTTTCGATATTATGGTACAATTCACTTGAATGAATGAATGAATGAATGAATGAATGAATGAAGGAAGGAAGGAAGGAAGGAAGACAGGCAGACAGACAGACAGACAGACAGAAAGAAAGAAAGAAAGAAAGAAAGAAAGAAAGAAAGATCGTGATGTCACTCTGACGGAGCTTCTCTCTCTCTCCTGCTCTGTTGCTCTTCAGTCTCCCTCCAAGCTAACAGCTAACCGGAACCGTGAAGATGCTGTTGGACCGATAAACAGAGCAACAGCAGGTCTGCTGGCCTCTGTCCCGGTTCTGTTAACTCGTATCGGGTCAGCTGGTCCGCTGTGGGGTTCAGGTCCTGGTTGCTGTAACGGTGGACGGGCCGGACGGCCATGTAGCTCCGTTAGCATGTTTCGGCTGCAGGGCCACTTTCTCCACCGTTAGGCTCATTAGCAGGAGTCCGCCTGTTAGCTCTCCTCATTTATCGGGGAAGATCTATTTGTGTTGCAGTTAGATAACCGTATTTCATCTCAACATGTGCCTAAGTGTTGAAACAGCGGAGCTTGTCCCCGTTTTGACGCCTTCGGTCAGCTAGTAGAACCGCAGCGCTGCTAGCTGAGGCTAACGGGCTCGGATGTCTTTTGTTTCCAGCAGCGCAGGTCAGCTGCGACCGTTAGAGGAGGTTTTATGGAGATTTTAGCGTGTTGAATCTGGGATCGGTTTTTATTGTGATCAGCTGACATGCGGAGCTCACTTCAGTGACCTTGGTATCATCACCATCCCACACCAGATCGATCGAAAATTAGCCAAACAGCTGGTTCCGACTCCAGGGTTACTATGGCCCTCAGTTCAGACTGCAGGCAGAGGGTCGTCTACCTGCTGCTCCTGTCAGGTAAGCTTACAGTTCGTGGCGTCAGAAAGTATAGTTTTATGTCTGAATTTGTATTAAATTAATCAGTTATTTGGTTAATGTTCTCTATTCTGGCGTTTAACAGTTTACATAATTAAATTGTTTTATTTTTTATGTTCATATCATGAAACTCTTGTTTGAAGAGGTTTATAATAGTGTCATCTCGTCACAAGCATTAAAAGCTTCCCTCTAGTATTGGTTTTTCATTATGTTAGACACAAAAAGGTCTCAGAGAAGCTGTGAAGATTTTTAAAACTGAAAATCAGTCTTTTAAAAACACAGATGTGTTTCTGGTAATTACTCCTTAATGTGATTGTGTTGCATGAACGTCTTTAAATAGAGATGCACCGATGATGATTTCAGTCCCCCCCCCCCCCCGGATTTATGCCGATTTTTTTTTTTTTATCTGATTGGGGTTTTTCCTCTGTACTGGTTATTTTATTATGTTGTCAGTGCTGTTTCTGTCATTTGAATATCTATTCCATACTATAAATTGAATCCAATATAGAAAAGAAGAATTTTAAAATAATTCCCAAGTCAAGTTTATTTGTATATCACAATTCAGCAGCAAGGCAGTTCAAAGTGCTTTACATCATGAAAACATCAAACATTTCTAATTTATATCCCTCATAAAATATAAAATTTAAAAAAGGTATGAAAGTACATGCTGTTGGTTGATGATTTAAGAAACCAAAAATGGTTTTGATGCATTTAAAGGATATGGAAAATGTGTAAATCTATTACCGATCAGAGCAAATCAAGGGAAAACCTGTAGCTTCTGATCTTGGGTACGCCTCGATCTTTAAATGCAGATAATTTCTTTTAACTTCACATGTAAAGTCGTTAAGTCTGCTTCTGTATTTTTGATTGTAATCTTGTTCTTATTAAATTTAAACATTTTACTTTGAGTTGTATTTATTTGTATTTGTATATTTGCCTTTTTTTTATCTGTATTGATACAAAAGCTCTTGCAGTGATTTATTTTCTTAACGAAATGATCTAAAACTGCATTTAATTAGTGACTTTAAACTAAGCTCTGGTATATGATAAAATTAAATGCATTTTTATTTCTGATTGGCATGAACAATTGGGACACATCAGTTCAGCTCAGTGAGACGACTGTCGCTCATTCCTCACCATAGAGGTGTAGCATAGGACTTTCTCTCCTCTGAGAGGTTTATATCCACATTCTGCACAGGAGGTGACAGACTCATTACAAATTTAGACAAGCTGCATCGTTGCTTCCTGTTTTTTTGTTGTCAGCACAGGTTGCATTAGGCCAGTGTTTAGCAGTGAAATGAGATAACTCCATCCCATAATCCTCTACAGGAAAAGCATTAAAGTGATGCACTGCAGGGATATAATCAGATCATCAGCATAATACCATTCATCAAACAAAGCTCGGTCTATCAGAAGGAGAAAACGTGTTTGGCGTGGGAAATATTTTTTTACATATTTAGTATTTGCTGTTATGTAAAAATCTGTTTTCTGCTCTTCAGAAAAAGAATAAGCTTGATACATTTAAACCTGCTTTTCGATGTTCTCATCGGTATTGCTTTGCCTTTGTGTCTCCGAGGATGCATTGCATCGTCTCAGAGGAATGACAACTTCTACGTGTCTGGATTCTCCAATGGTGCGGTCAGAGTCTCACAGACGACGTCTCAACAGTCAGCATTTAGTGATCTCTGCGGTAAAACTGTAACAGAAGTTGTCTTCCCTCCATCCAGCCTGCGGTGACGTGGCGGAGCTCCTGCGGGCGTCCAGCGGCGTCATCACCAGCCCCGGCTGGCCCTTTCAGTACCCGGCCAGGTTGAACTGCAGCTGGAACATCAGGGCACGACCTGGAGACTCTATCACCATCAGGTAACACGCGCTACATGGCAAGCTGGCATGTATTTGGGTATTAATATTAATGTAAACATCTCAGTTTTTCAGCATCAAGCCTGAACTGTAATTTTTTAAATTGTTTTTTCCTCCTCCCATTATTAAAAACTAGTTTAGTATTTGTTAAATTGCAAGTTACACGTTTACCTGTTCTCATGATCAAGCTTCTGGCAGAGTTGTGTTTGGATATTTGACCACTGGTTTTTGCTGCTTTAGTATGTTTTAGTGCATTTCACATATTTTTGCTTTGTTTTGGGATTTTAGCAATTATAAATAGCTCTTTGTTAGTTTGCTTCATTTATTGTAGTGTTTTTGTTTGTGCTTGGGTCATTTTCCAATTTAGAAATCCTTCTGGTTTGCAGATTTCTGGTAGCTAATTTGTTTGAGGTTTTGCTAAATAACAATAAAGAAGTCCATTGCTGTTATTCCTACTTTTTAAAGGTGAAAATATCATCAGTTTGTTGGATTTTACTGCTAAATCTGTCTCCACTGTCATCAAACAATTGATCCCATAGACCAGGGTTCCAGAGGGGAACTTTGGACCTTCTGCAGTGAACTTTGGCTAAAAATGATAAGGAACCAACTAATGTTTTTAAATTTTAAAATTATATCACATGTGGGTTTTGTCTGTTCTTTTGCATTGAATTTCCACATCAAAATGTCACCAAAAGTACCAGTAATATTTTTTGTATCTATGTTTCTTGTTATTAGGTTGGCAACTATGTGCTTTTATTACATCACTTCCCACAAATATAAACATCCCACAGAAGAAAATGTATCTGTACACTTTTTGTAAAAATTTTATGTTTTTCTTTATTTTAAAACCTAAAAATAGAAATAAAATTGTGTTTCTTTAAACATGACAATTTGCTACGGTGGATATTTATCAAAACTTTGTTGTCCTTTTTCAAAATGTCATGTGACATTCGCAGCTCTGAGCGAGTTTTATTTAGCTGGACTGCGGTTAAAAATGGATCTTTGGACTTTAAAGGTTGCACACCCCTGATCCAGACCTCATATTTATTCCCAAAGAAGGAAACACGCTTTTCATGAATGTTTTCAGATTCATGCTTAGTTAAACTTGAGGGATTATTTTGGAGAACGGTACTTTTCTTGGACGGTTCATGATTTGCTTTTTGCACTTCCTGTTTTCTTGCCGTCTGTCTGACTAGGGTTTATTTTAGTTGAGGGTGAAAGTTCAAACCTGAAGTTAAATCGGACGACTACATGTGTTTGCCTGTTTCAGGGTTTGCTTTAGGAAACATTTCCAACCTTTCTTGCTTATCAGTTATATTAAGTATTTAAAGTATTTATTTAAGTATAAGAAGTATTTAAACTTCTTAGAGTTAACGTGTGTGCTGTTTGTTAGTGCATTCATGTAAAAGCTACAAGTAGCAGACTGAGATTGTTAGAGACTCTCTGGAAGGATTGGCTTGGTTTCAGGGGCTCACACTAAACTTCGTATCTCAGTGTCTGTTTGATGCCTTTTTTTAAAAAAAAATATCTTTATTGATTCTCAAGGAAGCAAATTTTACAGATCATATAGTCACAACATCACAATGGCAACTTCAATACTTGAGAAGAAGACAAGTAGACCTGTGCATTATGAGTAAACAACCACCACAACTTCCCAGAGAAAGATTACGACGAACTGAATAAAAAATAGAATGCAGAAGAGGAAAAAGTAAATAAATAGCAAGAAATGTAAAGGAAGAAACAAAAATGCACAAACTAAAAGCATAGTATTAAACAATGATAGGCGTGTCTGTTATAAGAGAGTGGATTATCAGGGTGGTTTTATCAAGCTTGGTCTCTAAAAAATAAAATCGGATCTTCTGAGTTTCACATAATCTGCCCAACTTTACCACCATAAACAAAATTGTTCAGTCTTGTGATTGAGAGAGGCTGTTATTTTTTCCATTTTATACATGTTAAATGTTATATCCATCCAGTCATCTTGGGTTGGTTTGTCCTGTGATAACCATTTTTTTGTAATGTTCTTATTACTTGCTGTTAATAAAATGGTCATTAGATATTTTTTCTTTTTGAAACTTCTTGAGGTATAATGCCAAAATACATGAGCTTGCTCTTTAAAGGAATATTCCGCTTGAAAATGTTGATTGATGCCTTTTTAATATCAGAAAAGATGAACTAAACTCTCTCTTTCTTCTAGATAAACAGTATTTTTCAGTCATTCTGTCCCAGGGGGAAAAACATTTTTAAGAAACTGAAATCTCAGCTCCAAACCAAAAGTGTTTATTTTTGTCTCTTTTTGCAGTTTCCAAGACTTCGACCTGCAGGGTTTCCAAGGTTCTCATCACTGCACCTCAGACTGGATGTCCATCAGCAGCCACAGGAGCCTGGATGGCCTACGGGTCTGTGGTTCCTCCCTGCCGCCCCCTTACATCTCCTCCCAGGACCATGTTTGGATCCACTTCCACTCTGACGACAGTCTGACAGGGAAAGGTTTCAGACTGTCCTACATCTCTGGTGAGGATGGCGTGTTCAGCTCTTTGTCAGATTTCTCAGTGCAGCAGTAATTTGAACAGACATCCTTTCTGTCTCGATCATCCTTTGATCGCCGGGTCTGGCGCGTCCTCCTGTTGTTGCGTAACAGCTGTTTAGAGAGCAATGATGTAATTCTGGATTAGACTTGGATTTAAATCCTCAGAGCAAGGACTAAATGGAGATGTCAAGGAGAGCACAGAAAGCTTTTGATAAACTCTTCCAGCTGCAGTGGCTAATCAGGAATAAAAATGTTGTTACAGGTAAACCAGACGCAGCCAGCTGTGATGTGGACCAGTTCCACTGCTCTAATGGGAAGTGCATCCCAGACTGGTGGCGCTGTAACTCCATGGATGAGTGCGGGGACAATTCGGACGAAAAGATGTGTGTGGATTCGCCGTTTTCCTTCCAGCCCTGCAACCTAAACCAGTTCCCCTGCCTGTCCCGGTACACCCGGATCTACACCTGCCTGCCCCACAGCCTTCGCTGCGATGGCAGCATCGACTGCCAGGTAAAAGCCCAGTTCAGGTGTAAAGCAGGCAAAAGCAACAGATCGGACTTAAAGGGGACCCATTATGCGAAATTCATATTTTGCACATCTTAGTTCTTCCTAAACTGCTTCTAAAAACAGTCCAAGCGTTTAGAAAAAATAACCCAGGTGTTTTTTAGCAAGAAGTTAATATATTTTGGTGGTTTTTTTGCTTCCCTCTGCTGACAACAAGACCATGGTGTTACTGTTCTTGACTGGACAGCAAACTGGCCTCACCAGAACCCCTTAGAGAATCTGTTGAGTCTTGTTAAAGGGGCAGTATTGTGTATTTTCCAGGCACATAGTGCCATTTTATATCCGATTCAAGAAACGATATTACCTTGAGGTATTATAAACATGCTGTAGATATCAAACATAACTTAAAAAGAATTTGACTTCCTAATTTGATGCCTTGAAATTGGGCCTCTGTCTCTTTAAAAAGCTCCTGCTGTTTCCGGCACTCTGCTTTCAGCACGTCATCACAACAATGCTCCTCCTTTATGCTGTTTACAACTGTTCTTAGGACTGTTGGACTGAGAAGTAGTTTGTAGGATGAGCTCAGCAGACGCGCAGTTCCACCAGGTGTTTGCTAATTGGCATGCTGCACCGATGCAGTAATTCATGTAAATTAAGCTCCAGATTTATTAAATGCATATACTGTACAGTATACGACGTACTTTTTTTATTGGTCTAATTTAATATGAAATTTTTCTGAGAAACAATTTTTGGGGTTTTTCCTTTGCTTTAAAACTTCATCATCAAAAATAAACAGAAATAAACATTTGATATAAATTACATTCTGCTTAATGAAACAGGATGAGTTTAGATTTTTGATTTGAAGGATTTATGTAAAGTTTTATTACTAAATTACTAACTTAAAATGGACTTAAAATGCATCCTAGTGGATCTCTAGAGGTTCTGACTGAAGATATGACAGAAACGCTCTGGAAAGGTCGCAGGGGTGCAGTAATCTGACACCGGTGAGCTTGCCGTTTACACCTATAGTTTAGAGAGATACAAGTTGATTTAGAGAGCAGATCTCCTTCCTAACAGGACAGTGTCCTCACTGAGGTTGATCTCGGCGCGTCGAGATCAGTTTCTGATTAAGTTGGTGCTTCTCTGCTTTCAGGACCTCGGCGACGAGATCGACTGCGACGTTCCCACCTGTGGAGAGAGGCTGAGGAACTTCTATGGTTCCTTCAGCTCTCCAAACTACCCCGACTTCTACCCTCCAGGAAGCAACTGCACCTGGCTGATTGACACCGGAGACCACAGGAAGGTAACTTCTGACTTTCTCAGCTCAAACGCAGAGATCCATAGAAGAACTTCTCTTCGGTTGTGAGCATCCTGCTCTTCCTCCTGCAGGTCATCCTCAGGTTTACTGACTTTAAGCTGGACGGGACGGGTTACGGGGACTACGTTAAAGTCTACGACGGTCTGGAGGAGAACCCTCGTCGTCTCCTCAGGGTGTTGACGGCGTTTGATTCCAGAGCACCAGTCGCCGTGGTTTCCTCATCCGGTCAGCTCAGAGTTCACTTCTACGCTGACAAGATCAATGCTGCCCGAGGCTTCAACGTCACCTATCAGGTCGGCTGCTCTGATCTGAGGTTGCTGTTCAGACTCTAACAATTGTTCCTCATGAATTTCAAAACATAAAGAACACAAGTTGGGTTTTCTGAACAATTTCACATTTTTTTTTTTTTTTTTTTTTTTTAACAATTTACTTTAAATACAACAAATTCAGATCCCCGCATTTCTGTTTGACCCGGTTCTGTTGCCGTTTTCTTCAGGTGGACGGGTTCTGCCTGCCCTGGGAGGTTCCCTGTGGAGGGAACTGGGGATGCTACACCGAGCAGCAGCGCTGCGACGGCTACTGGCACTGTCCAAACGGTCGAGACGAGCTGAACTGTTCTTCCTGTCAGGACGACGAGTTCCCCTGTTCCAGGAACGGCGCCTGCTACCCTCGGTCTGACCGCTGCAACTATCAGAACCGGTGCCCCAACGGGTCGGACGAAAAAAACTGCTTCTTCTGCCAGCCTGGAAACTTCCACTGCAAGGTAGGACGAACTCCCAACTCCAGTAGTCACTGACAGATCAGGAAACACCTTTAAACTTCTTGTGTTGAAAGAGCAGATAAGTATAACCTCCTTATTCGGTATTTAACAAAATAAAACAGCCTGAATGTGATTAAACTGAAATGGGAGAAACTTTTGAGATAACATAGTAAAGAGGAGGGATTTTAGTCTCTCTTATAACAAGAAGTTACAACGTTATGATGTGTGTTTGTGCTCAGTGTTGGAGTCCCAGCTTCCTTGCAAAAACTTGTCGATGGTTGACGTCATTGACCCACAGCATGATGCTACCACCACCGTACTTGACTGTGTTCTTAGGTTTAAAAACCTGGGCTTTATTTTTGTGGACAGATGGCTAAATTTTTGTCATTTGGACACTATTAAGTTAAAGCTGCAGTATGTAACTTTATGAAAAATATGTTTTTTATATATTTGTTAAAATTATCATGTCGTGACAATAAAAGACGGATAATCTGTGAAAAAAATCAAGCTCCTCAGCCTTCTCCCAGTGCTCCCAGTACTAACTGCAAACAACCAGAGCCAGAAGGAGCGTCTTAGTGCAGTCAATCACCTTCGTGTACACTCCGTTCTCACACACACACACACACACACACACACACACACACACACACACACACACACACCATTTCTTCACCATTAACACATCGAGCAGCACTACACAATGGTGATTGACAGCACTAAGCCCCTCCTCCTGGCTCTGATTGGTTGTTTTAGGTCGGAGCGGTGCTTTTCTTTAGAGTAGTAGTAGCTCAGAGAGGAGGTGGAGGAACTCGATCTTTTCACAGATTATCTGTCTCAGACCAAACTGTCACGACATGGTGACAGTTTCAACAAATATGGTAAAAACATATTTTTGTAAAAGTTACATCCTGCAGCTTTAAAAGAGGATAAATCTTTAAACCGGCTTGTGGAAAGTGTTGCCTCCATTTTTGTACTGTCTGATTCTGTTGAGTCAGCAACTAAAGACTAAGTTATTCAGACTGGCTCTCAACGAGATGTGGGTTTTTTGTTTGACGTTTTATCCTCACTTTCATGCCTTTAACTTTATCTTTTGTGTAATTTTTTTGTCCATTTCCAGCAGTTTTATGATTTTGACATGTGAGGGGTGCTTTGTTAATAAAGCTTACTTACTCACTAATTAACTAACTAAGTAGATGTGTAACTCTGGGGTTTCCAAACGGCTGCCGACAGATAGCACAAAAGTATAAAAAGAGCAACTTTGTTGCAGTAAGTTCAGCCTTCCTAATATCTTCTGAAAAGTCCATGAAAATTCACTTCACACATACGGTGAATTAAAAAATGTTCAAACTATTGGTATAGAGTTATATTTATTAAAACAAGTGAAAATATTAGTGTTTATTAATGTTTAAAGACATATAGTGTAACTTGTAGCACTTTGGTTCAGTAAAACTCTTATTTCCATAAAGAATCTTAAAATAAATGGAGTATGACAGGTTCTCCTTTTCCTCTTGATTCAGAACAACCGCTGCGTGTTTGAGTCGTGGGTTTGCGACGCGCAGGATGACTGCGGCGACGGCAGCGACGAGGAGAGATGCCCCATCATCGTTCCCACCAGAGTCATCACAGCAGCCGTCATCGGCAGCCTGATCTGCGGCCTCCTGTTGGTCATCGCCCTGGGCTGCACCTGCAAACTCTACTCGCTGCGCATGTTTGAACGCAGGTGAGAGTTCACACGCTCGCGCTTCATGTTCAGTCAGTTCTTTGTGATCTCTCCTGGGTAACTTGAGAGGGGATGACAACACTCTGATTGTTGCAGGTCGTTTGAGACCCAGCTGTCCAGAGTGGAGGCAGAGCTGCTGAGGAGGGAAGCCCCTCCTTCCTATGGGCAGCTGATTGCACAGGGGCTGATCCCACCGGTTGAGGATTTCCCTGTGTGTTCTGGCAACCAGGTACAGATATGGTGTTTGTTCAAAGACAGATGATTGCACATCACTGATCAAGTTAATCACTATCATTCCACCTGTTACTCCTGCATCACTGCTTAACAAGGACCCACGAGATTAACAAAAAACCATCAGAACTGAAAGTTTAGTTGGTCAGGAGTCTTGATTGAGTTACTCTCTTAATCAATGCTGTGCTACAAGATGACAATAAACCAAACAAATTCAGCTATATTTTTTCAAATCGGACCAGGGTGCATTAATCTTTGCTTCTATGGATATGTTTTTTTCAGCTTCAGTCTGAACATACATGTCGCGTTTCATCCGACTTTTCACACCATCAAGTGGCAATTTTGCACCAGAGGACGTAGAAAAGGCCAATCGGAGCAAGACGTTAATTCAAATTCAATTCAATTCAAAACTACTTTATTCATCTCAAAGGGAAATTAAATGTTGATGTAACTCAGTTAATTAAGGAGTTATTATAGATGGAAAGATCTCCTGTAGCAGTCCGTTTTACAACTAGTCTGGAGAAGCCTCTGACTGAAAAGACTGTTTCCAATGACAGTCTCATGAAGAGGATGGTCAGGGTTGTCCATAATTTTCATAATTTTTTGGCATAATTTTCATATTTTTTTGGCATAATTTTTTTTTGTTCATAATTTTCTTGATTTTATGTAAAATCCTTCTTTGCATCATCATCTCCAGAGGTTCCACAGTCGTCCCCAGAACAGAACCAGCCTTCTCTATCAGGTTGTTGAGCCTTTTTAGGTCGCTGGCTCTGATGCTGCTGCCCCAGCAGATGATGGCAGAGGAGATGACGCTAGAAAACAACAGACTTATAGAAGATCTGCAACATCTTCTATTAAGAGATGTGTTCTTCTAAGACAGCTATTCAAAATTTTGTCGCCCAAAAACGTCAGAATTGAAGCAGCATTCATTTCTACTTGCATATAAACACAGGATGCTGCATGCCAGAGCGCTAAATAACAGCGTATTTACCAGTTATTTATAGAGATATTCTGTCAGCTATGAAAAACTTCTTGAAACAAATGAAAAACTATAATTAACTTTGAGTGTAATCCTGTGTGTTTTCGTGAAAAGATCCTGTAAATAATAATAATAATATTAATGTGGGATCAGCTGTGTTTTTAAATGGCACTTGATGATGAGGGTTTTCTTACGGTCTGTATCCTCAGGCATCGGTTCTGGAAAACCTCCGCCAGGCTGTGCGCTCCCAGCTCGGCTTCACCTCCATCAGACTTCCATCCTCCGGTCGTCATCGCAACCTGTGGCGCAGGCTCTTCACCTTCTCACGATCTCGCCGTTCTGGTTCTCTGGCTCTCGTCTCTGCTGACCTGGAGGACAGCTCTGGCACTGGAAGTACTGGGAGTTCTGGCTCAGACCTGCTGTCTCCTGACTCTGATGACACCGACACAGAGGGAGAGAGAGGGCGAGAGCGAGGAGTGGGCGCCATGGGTGGGCCTGTTGCCCCGCTGCCTAACAAAACCCCGCCTCCTTCTGCTGTAGAGGCCGTTGTGTCGGTGGCGGCGTCGTTAACCTGCACAGCGAGCCGAGACCAAGACCGCGATCGTCCCAGAGAAACCCCGCCCCCCTCCAGCCCTGTTACCGTGGTAACGTCCAGTTCTGATCCAGAATGTCACAGGGAAGTTTCTGAGCCCCAGCCTCCTTCGTCCACCGCCCTGCAGCGCCTGGCCCAGAATCTGCACCGCCTCGCCAGAAATCTGACCAGAACTAACCAGAACCAGCAGAACCAACCGTGGACCAATCACAGCCCACTGCGCCAGCTGGAAACAGGAAGGAACGATCCTGGTGCTACTGAGCGACGGGGAAGCAGAGAGGAAGAGGAAGATGTTGAGCTCCTCATCCCTGTCTCTGACTCTGACTCATCCTCCTCCTCTTCATCGCTTAGTGATATACGGCAGCCTCTACTGGAGCCGCATCCATCCTCCACCGCGGGTGCCGTCCCCCACCATCACCGTGGAATGAGTGGGCGGGGAGGGCGGGACGGCACTTGTGAACATTGCGGGATGGTCCACACAGCTCAGATCCCTGACGCCTGCCTCGAGGCCACGGGCAAGACGGAGAGCAGCGACGACGAGCTGCTGCTGCTCTGCTAGCAGGCTAACCTGCCAGCTAACATGCTAACTGTCCAGCGTTTTATCTTCTTCTCATACACTGGCTAACATGCTAACTGATCCGCTAACAAGACAACACGCCAACATTCATGTAACAGTACTAACACATCTCTTAAATTTACTCTTCTGTTGGCTAACATGCTAGCTTCAGAGCTGCCATTCTTTTACTCTAAAGCTGCACCAAGCCAACGCGCTAAAGCTCAGACTAACATGCTAACACAGAGTAAGGGCAGTGCCTCCCAAGATGGCTGCAGCCTCAGACAACTGTCTACCTTGGATGGGCTTTACTCAAATGTAATTTCCCCCCTGGGGGACTAATAAAAGTATTCTTCTTCTTCTTCTAACAAACTAACTCTTCATTTCTAACAAGCTAGCTAATGCTATAAATGCCACCCAGACCTTTCACTTCAAATGGCTAGCTATCTGACAATGCTAACACATTACACTGGGCTAGAGCTTTTACCTAATTTCTTTTAGGGTTTGTTAGCATGCTAGCTGGGTCAAAGGTTAAAGATAAATGTACCAATCAGAGACTTGGATGTGATGTCACTGTCTCCTATTGGTACGACCAAAAAAACAAAAAAAAATTTGTGGTTCCTCTGCTGTTAGTCTACCGCCTGCCAACCCCACATGTTCGACCACCGGCCATTTTGCCACTTCGCCGTTTTGTTACCTTTATACCTGAATTTTTTTTTTTTTTTTTTTTTTTTAGTATGAAACAGTGCTGTTTACCATCAGACACAAGGAAATGTAGTTAGAAGACTCAAATCAGTAATATATACCAGCAATAGGTCATTTTTGATCAGACGACACAGCTAACAACTTTTCCACCGTGCATCCCTTATGTTAATAAATTTAGGCTTTTCTTCTCACTATTTATCTCAGTTTTTCATGAAAATGCTTGACGGTAGCAAAAAATAAACTGGTACGCTGTGGCTTAAGGTTGTAGGTACGAATTTTTGTGTTTACAGAAACAAAATGGAAATAAGAAGAGACTAAATGGTCATCGGCGAAGGGGCAAAATGACACAAAGCCCACATGCTTTCTTGTTCCCCCTCGCAGGCAGATGTTCTGCTTTTTGGTACGACGGTAAACCGATCCCTGATTGGACAGACTGACGGTTCTCCGTAGGCGAGAACGTAACCTTTTGATAAGGAAGCATCTGACATGGAGATTTGTGGGAACTCCTGATCAATTGGAAAAGTTTCAAAGGTCCCTCCAATTTTAAGGCTGCTGGTTGAGTCTGTTTAAGGGAAGTGATGAGGATCATGTGACCAGCGGAGGTTTCCAAAGAGGCCTTTGGCTGATTTCATTTTCAAAGGTGGTGTGAATACAGTCCTGGAATAAGAGGAGACTTCTTTCAACAAGGGAATGTCAATAGCAATGTTTACTTCCTGTTACATATTGGGGACAGAGTTTTATTGTATTACTTTATATAAAGCACAATGTCGTTTTATTAAGCTTTAATTTTTGTTAGAACTACATCTTCATGTTGATGCGACCTTGCAGAGAGGAGCTCATGTGCAGCTGATGCAGGTCAACGTCCCCAGGTCATGTGATCCTCATCGGGGTCTTGGAGTTTTGTTTTTTCCCCCCCCACACCTTTCATGCCGCTTGTTCTGGATTAGGATTATTGTCTGGTCCTCTCCAGTTGTTGGGTTTTTCTTCATATTCACTTCAGACAGTTTCTAAAACAAGAATTGAGACCAAAAAGTCAAAAGAAGAACCACAACTGGAACCAAAAGCAGCATTGATCACATCTGCATTATAAGCTTTGTGTTTTTAGTTTGTGGCTCCTCTTCTCCCGACCCAGGCTGAAGCCATCCAGACGGCTGTATTTCTGATCCTTGTTACTGTTTTGGTACTCGGCTGACCTTGTGTGAGTGTGATTGTGTATATTTATTATTATTATTATTATTATTATTATTAATATTACTATGGTTATTATTATTGTGTTAAGTTGTTGTGAAGCTGTTTTTTCTGACTTGCATGATCCAGTTTGTTTGGTGTTTTTCTTTGAGTCTGTAAAACTAAAACCTGGTAAACTGCACTAAGGATTAAAGGTTCACATCAAGTGAATTGACTCGAGATTTAATCTTCTTTTGCTTCACGTTATCAAATACACTTCAGTCTCAGACTTTCTGCTTTTTTTTGTTGTTGTTGCTTTTTATGTCTAAATTAGCTGGGCTTTAAGAGTTTCTACTATTATTTGATCATTACTCAACGTTTTATTCACCAAATAAAATTAAACCAAGATTAAGGTTTCAGAGTACATCCCTAAAACTATTGATTTGATTAAAAAAATTACATAAAAATCTTTACATTTAAAGAGTATTCTGTTGGGGTTTTTTTCTCCTAGTATATGTTAAAGCACCCATTGCGATTTTATAGTTTGCTGCCCTCTGCTGGTGATGTGTTGCAATGTGTTAACCTGATCAAGTTTGACCACACCTGACTTTATTTCTACAACTGTTTCTGGCAGCCATATTGGATGTTGAGCTCATGATGGTTTGGGAGCCTCCGATTTTGAATCCGATTTTGAATCGTCCACTTTAATGTTCAGACTGACAGGATTTCCAACTTCCAACGACAAATCGAACACAACACAGCACAGATGGATACATGAAGTGTAACTTCTGTCTAGACTTCCATTTATCGCAGACAGGAAACAGTTGAGCATGCAGACCAGTGAACATTGCAGTGAAAGCTGCGCTTTCATATCGTGAGTCCATAATTTCTCATTTTCAATCTCACCTCTAAAAAAAAAAAAAAAAAAAAAAAAAAAAAAAAAAAAGAAATGTTTGAGGCTGTCTTGAAAAGGAATATTTTCTGTTATCCGAATTTAATTTTGAAAGCCGTTTTGGACACTTATTATTCTACTCCAGTAACTGTCCATGTGACAGCTGTGAATGAAAAACAGCAGCTCTGTGAGCATCAGGGTGACCTAATCCTTCTTCATGTCCACCAAACTGGATTATATTTAGCATTTTTTAAGGAAACAAAATGTGAAGAAAGTATTTTAGCAACACGCTGAACATAAAGATCTGTTTGAAGTCAGTTTAATGAATTGTGTTGGGTGCACACACCTCTTTGCTTTAGATACAATGCATCTGAGACATTCATAGCTCTTCACGTTTTCACATCTTGTTTTATTAAAGCCTTCTTCCAAAATAGATTATGTTCATTAATCCCTCCAAATTCTGCACTGTGTACCCTGTCATGACAAAGTTGGATTGAAATTTTTGCTAAAAAACAAAAAATTAACATACATGGATATTGAAAACCTTTACTGTGAAGCTCAAAATTGTAACTCAGGTTCTCTCAGGTGTTTCCTCCGATTATCCTTCAGTGGTTTCTGCAACATAACTGGAGTTCAGATGTGCTGCACTGTTGATTAACATGGAATGGAGCTCGGTTTCTATAGGCGTTCTAATTTGACAGCACTACGGAAGAGGATTAGGGCCACACACACAAAAAAAGAATTGACTTTTTTCTCAGATTTCTGATTTTTTTTTTCTTCTTAGAGTTTTGTCTTTAATCTCAGAACTAACTTCATTCTCAGAATTACGACCTTTTTTTCTCAGAATTCTTTTTTTTTTCCGTACAATTCTGACTTTAATCTCAGAATTATTACTTTTTTCTCAGAATTATGTCTTTAATCTCAGAATTCAGATTTTTTTTCTTAGAATTCTAATTCTGTCAATCTACGTCAAGATCCAAATAACCAAATATTCTTAGGTGTATGTTAATTATGTTGTTACCATATGAAAATAATCACATAAATGATTCTTCCTTGTTATAAGATTTGTAAACCTACAGTTTATCCACACTGAAGGCCTGTCCCAAATGTATTTGGTACATTTGAGTTTTAAGACTAAATTTGTCTGATGATGTATAAACAATTTTAAACAATTCTGAGAAAATAGTGAGAATTCTTTTATTAAAAATTTCCAGTGGCCCTATTCCTCTTCCGTACAGCACAGAGCAAAAGCCAGGCAGTGAGTTCAAATGAATTGTCCTTGGTTGCTTGGTGGTGGCTGCATCATGCTGTGGGGACTAGAAGGGTAAGATGACAGCAGCCAAATCTGGAAACATTTTTCGAGGAACAGCAGCTCCAGAGTGGTCTGAACGTCGGAGTAATTCAGCGTAACGGCGACCTGTGTGACTCTGAGTGCTGGAGGTGGAGCCCGAATTCGAATTCAGTTCAACTTTTCTGGAAAGACCTAAAAAGATCTTCCCATGCAACCTGACTGGGCTCCAGAGGATCTGTGGAGAACAACAGAAGAAACCCAGAAGCTGAGCTCTTCCAAGCCTGCAGAGACCAAGAGGACTTGAAGCTGTCATCGTTGCTTCAGGTGCTTCAAGAAAACACTCAGCAAAGGCTTTGCAAACTTTACATGCATGTGATGCTTTTCATTTTTTAAAGATGTTTGCAAAAATATGAACTAACTTTTCTCCCTCTGTTTTAGAGAGGAATTGTAATGGTTTTGGGGGATTTTTTTTAAAAATTTAATCTATTATGGAAAAAGGCTGTAGCATAAAATGTGGAAAAGTGTAATTTTTTACATTTAATATATCTTTTTTTGTGCTTGAATGGTTGCAAGGTCACTTCTTGTCTGAACAAACAGAAGACATTTCAAAGAAAAAATATGGTTTAAATGATTTGCAAATCATTGCATTCTGTATTTATTTACATTTTATACAGCATCCCAGTTTTTTTTAAACAAGGCTGTAGCAGGCATAGCAGCAGAACGTTAAACCTTACAGGACTGACGATGGTTTACAGAACCTTCATGGACCTAAAGTCACGTTATGTAATCTCTGAAACATGAGTTGTTTGTGACGCCGGCGGAAACAGATGCATGTCAGGGATGTCTTACGAAATCATAAACGATGGAACAGAACGACTATTTTCCAGTTTTCAGGCGACATTCCCATGTTGTCGTGTTATTTTCTTTTTCTCTCCTGCTGAAGTTTCAGATTTTTTTTTTCTTCTATTCTTTTTCTCGTTCCATGCAAAAACATTCTGCAGCAGACCTCCATGTTCCTGCATCTCCATGGAAACTGAGGCGACTGAGTCTCGGGCTCCCTAATGTCGCCTCCTGTCACATGACGCAGAGGAGCTGCTGTGATTGGCTGGCAGCTAGAAGTCTTTTGGCCTTTCTTTTCAAAGCATCTTTTGCCGAACCGGTCCCGCCCTCTCCTCGTCGAGGGGTGGAGCCTCCCTCCGCACGATGACATCTTCATGGCACTGGTACGTCATCAATGTGACATCATCATGCAGCATGCAGGAGCACAGGAGGATCACTGCACCCAGCGACCGTTTGTCCCCTCCCGCTCGCTCACGGCCCGGTTAATGCGACGACACAGTCGGTCCCGTCTCCTGGTGCTACGATTTGGCGCCTTCTGTCTCCTTATTAGTCAGCGGGGCCAAAGCCGGGTCCACCAATGAGGTGGCAGGAAACAGTTTAAACCAGCCAATCACCATGTTGGACAGGTCCAAATCATCCAACAGGATCTGAGCAGCGCCCATGAAGGATTTATGATCCATCCGGCCGTAGTCGCCCCAGACGATGATCTGCAGTGACAGAGAAATTAAGCATCCAACATTTAGACACATCTTAAGGTTTTTTTTTAGTTATTTATTTATTTTTAATTCTGGATTTCCAGTCTGACATAAAATATAAACAAACCTGCAACTTTTTACATCAATAAAGCTTTTTGCCTGGTATATTAACACCAGGCAAGTCAGTCATAGTGACTATGACTGACTCGGAAGCACTCTGAAGGGAGAAAATGGTCAGCAGATCCAAGGTGAGGAACCAGCTGCAGGTTTTATTGAAACCATCCTATTTTAGAGCCAGAAACCCGAAAAGCCTTTAAAATTCAAAACATAAATGAAACACAAAACTCTCCTGATACAAAATGAGCCTTACTGAAACAGAAATGCCCAACCATGTATAGAAGATTTGTTTTCTGCAACACCTCAGAGTGCTATAGTCCTGGGGAGTCCAAACATTTTGTCACAGGGGCCAAAATCATCAAGTCAAAATAGTAAGGGGGGAAAAGGGACAAAAAAAGATGAAAAATAAACTAAATACTGACTTTTTTTTTACCTACTCAACAATAAACTTCAATTAAATGAGTAAAATAGTTTTGTTGTTGTTGGAAAAGGATGCGTAACTTACTGTAGATCCAAAATGCTAAAAGGGTATTGCAGGTTTGCCTCATTAAAAAAAATGGGGTCAACTTTGTAAATTTTTAAAGGTCTTGACTGAAAAACAATAAAACATTTTTTGTCACTTCTGAGTAATGAACACAGGATTTAGGTCACTTTTACTGGAAAGTATACAGCCAAGTTTAATAAAGTCATTAAAAGTAGATCTGGGTGCATCAGAGCCTGCTGGATATATTGAAAACTTTGTTCTGTACCCAACATTTTCTATTGTAAGATTTTAACTTGTCTGTAATAATTTTGTCCTAATTAAAGATAAAAGCAAAAATTCTCCATCTGCATCAAGCTTGAACTGGAGGGGTGGGCTGCACAAAATCAGCCCAGGCGCCGCTAATGGCCCCCGGGCCGCACTTTGGACACCCCTGCTGTAGTCCCTTGCTGAATACCAAAAAAAAACAATGTTTTCTTAACAAAAAAATAAGCTTTTAGCTGGGAAATGCGGAATAGATGTGTAGCTGCTTTCTGACAACTCAGAGGAAGAATAGAGTGAGCACTCTTGCTATCCTCAAAGGTCGTCAACACCAGAACAACAACAACATCCCCCATCAAAAACAGTCTGTTTTCATGCTACAGCTACGGCAGACAGCTCCAGCATCAAGTCTGCAGTCAGACCATCAGGGTGGCTGCAGGTGTTATTTGTGAGCATAAAGTTTGCTTTGTTTTAAAGCAGCTCTTACTTTTTGTCTGTACAAATTGTCCTCCGACGTCTATAGATCACGAAACACTCTCGCCAAACATTTTGTTCACAATAATTAGCTGCAGCACTAACTTGTAAAGCCGTAATTAACCCAGCTAACAGATGTAGCGTTAGCTTGATGTTACTGATAATGAGGACAAACTGCTGACTGAGTCTGACAAACTGTGTCCTCAGAATGACGTGTTGACAGCTACATTTCTGTAGTGGAGTTTAGCCCTCAAATGCAAAATGCAGACTGATCATGCGTAGTAAAGAGACTTTCATCTGCTTCCATTCACCACTGCTACGTTGTATGTCTCCCTAATGTAAATACTCAGGTGACAAAGATGTTATAAACTGCCGGCAGACGCCAGAGTGTGTCAGAGAAACAATGCTGGCCAGAACTGGAGTCGATATGACTGTATCTACCTGAGTTTCAATTTATAGCAAACTGTCATTGGCTGCACAGAGCTTTTAAATGTCTGTGCAGGGTTCTGGTCTTTTAGGTCTCCAACTTTTCTTCTGACTTCCTCTTCCAAATAAATCACCACCTTTTGAACTCACATTCGAGGTGGACAATTTGCTTTTACTAGTTTTTAACTAGCGGGCCACTCTGTAATGTGTTGATGCAGGAATCAGGTGTTTTACAGGTGACCTCATCACTGTTCTGCGGATTGCGACTGCGTTATCGGCTGCATTGTGCTCGCTTTCTTTCGGTCCGGCTTTGAACTTCAACCTTAAGTTCCGCATGTGTGAAAGAAAAATCTCTTTGTCACTTTTGTTTTCCCTGATTTTACCTGTAGCACTTTTCCTTCGGGATTTTCTTCAAACTGTAGCTGTTGCTGATAAAGTGGATCCAGAGTTTTTCTTGCCAGACGCGTTCTTCTCTTCAACACGCACTTCCCATTATCCATTAAATACACCTTCACGTAGGGAGCTGCAACACAAGCATCGGTAAAACACACACACAAAAAGCTCGTCTGCAGAAAGCATGACTGAATTTCTATCCTTTGTTTCTTCTTTATAACAAAATGTATATAACGTATAGATGTTATTCTCAATCAAGGTTGCAGTTTATTTTAGTTGACTGAAAAACCATGTGGATAAATTATAGCCTTTTATATATATTAGATAATAAAGGATTACAACATGCTGACAGTCTGCCAAAGCACGGAGAGCCTGATATTGTCTGTACAGCACACTCTGTTCTGTTCTTTGGATAAATGCTCTGTCGCACCACCAGGTGGTGCTGCAGCTTCTCTTTTACTATAATATTAGCACCACTCCAGTCACGGCTGAGACTTTTATAACTTAGTCTTGTCCACAGTTATCACTGAAAATAGAAAAATGTAAATAAACCTTGTATTGCATACATAAAAGACTTCCTAAATTTCTCACCCTTAACTGTTTCTAATTTGATCGCCCAGCATGGATGTGCAGCACCTCGTTTATTACAAAGACCATCACAAAGTAGTGCTTAACTGATGAAAGGAAAAATGCACGTTTTTTTTTGTTTGTTTGTTTGTTTGTTTTTTTTTTCACAAATAAAAATCTGTAAAGTGTGGCATGCATCAAAATTAGAACCACTTTTCACTGAAATGGCAGCTGGAAGTCTTTGGGTTTAACTTTACCAGCTTTGCACAGCTCAGTGTGACTGGTCAGCAATATTCAAGTGCTGCTACAGATCCTAAATTGGATTTAGATTTGGACTTTGACTAGGCCAGGGGTCTGCAACCTGCGGCTCCAGAGCCACAGGTTGCTCTTTGGTGAAACACGATAAACAACCAACAAATCTTTTTAAAAATAGATATTACAAATTGTGGTTTTAGCAGGTTTTCCACAACAAAATGACATGGAGAATACCAGTAATATTTGTTTACATCTATTTTTCTTGTCATTATGTGTTTTTTCCATATCAGTTTCCACTCATATTAGCATCATATTCCTTGTTTTAAAACAGTAGCTTTAAAAAAATAGAAATATTATGGTGGTTCGTTTGAAAACGACAAAAATTTTTTTCCTATACTTGACATTTAAAAAAAACATTATATGTTGTCATGTAACATGTACGGCTCTAATCAAGTTATATTTAGCTGAACTGAGAGCAAAAATGGCTCTTTAGATTATAAAGGCTGGAGACCCTTGGACTAGACCATTCCAACTTCTAGATATGCTTTGATGTAAACCTCTTCACTGTAGCTCTGGCTGCATGTCAAGGGTTGTTGTTCTGTCACAGCCTACTTTATGAGCAGCATAGGTTACTAAAGCAAGGTCTAATTTTAAATCTACAACATTAGAAGATGTTTGTGAGGTTTTGTCACCTGGAGTGTTCTTGTTGCCCTGTTTTCCAACAAGGCCCCGGGCTCGAATCACCTCCACGTCCAGCCGCTCCTTCCTGTAGACCATCCCGATCTGGATGTCCCCTGATCAACACAGAGCCCGTCAGGTGAAATTAAGTCTCTTTAAATGTGCTTTTAAATAAAAATAGATACTTCCTGTAGTTATTTTTGTCCTTACAGCACCTCATCAACTCAGAGACTAAATATATCCATACAAAAATTAGAAAGAACCTCAATACAAAGAGATCTTAGCCAGAATAAATACTGGAACATATAAACAAATATTTTCTGTATATTTGTAGGCGCTGTGAGAATAAATTAAGAAACATTCACAGCACTAAATGTCAATCAATTATGAGTTTTAGTATTTTAATAAATATTCTGTTATACCGTTTTTTTCTATATATTCTGTTATTTTTGTTTTTTTACTCAGTTCTTATTGTTTTTTTAATCCTTCTTGCATGTTTGCACTGGCTTTTATGTTTTTGTGATTGAATACCAAAAATGGCTTCCTTCTGTACTACCACCAACAGAAATTAAATTCAGTCAGAGTGTAACTGTAAATCTGCTCCTTGGAAACTAATAAATGAGTAATTTTTTTTTAATGTATAAGTGCATCAGCATTTTTAATGGTTAAAAGCAACTAAATATAAATGTGAATAGATACATAAAAATGATGAATTATGTATGATTTATTACATAGATAAATAATGTTTAAATACTGATAATTAGTCATACCCATGGGGGGCGTGGCCAAAGTCTGCCGTCCAGCCAATTGGCCGGGACCTAATCCCTCCAGGAAGCCTGTGAACTGCTTATCTGACGCCAACTTCACTCCTGGAAATATCAGACTGACGACATGTAGAGACAAACAGGCCGATATATTAACATTTTCCTACATTGTGAATAAACATTCAGTTTGGAAAAAGGTTAAAAAAAAAAAAAAAAAAAAAAAAAAAAAAAAAAAAAAAAAAAAGAATGAGAATGAGGCTGGCAGACGAAGGCCTTGTTTCCACTGAGGTCCGGGTCGGTGAGGTATGGGACGCCATTTTGTCTGTTTCCATTGAAGAAGCGGCCCAAACAACCGACCCGTACCAAACCATTCCTGGGCCCGCTTCAGCTGTAGGTCCATAGGACGATGGACGAGTTAGGGTGGATCTACTGGCGCCACACAACGCAGTCCGCGGACTGAGGGACAGAGAAGCGTCACCGCTTGCGACAAACAAGAGACGTGTTGGCTGTAACGTTCGCCGTCGCACTAGTGTGACGCAACGCTGGACGCTTGGGTTTGATTTATTTATTTTTCGATCCAATACTGAATAAAATTCAGGCTGGTATCAGTGATACCGATCCAGCACTGACACAACCGATGCAAACCCTGATAATGTGCCTGGTGAATCTAAAAGAAGTGTTGCTGTTTTATAATAGGCTGTGACTCAAATTGAAATGGGCTGTAAATTATTTAAGGAAATAATTAATTATTGTCATTTACATTTTTTATCTTAAAATGTGGGTATTTATTTTTATTGAGTTACTGACCGAGCTGAGCAGCTGCGGCACACCGCTCTTACAAAAATGATGATACCCACTTACCCAGGCGGAAGGAAAAGTAGTTCCCAACCAACCAAAGAATTTAGACGAGATCTCAATAGTTTAGTTTCTTTATGCTGCATTTTGGTTAATTATATACATTACTTCAAATAACTTAAGTATCAAAAGTATCCGTATCTTGATTTGAGAATAGATTTTAGAGATTAAAGATGTAGAATCGGAGGTATCAATGTTTCAGTATCAATCCGCACTAGTGTGAGTCCAACTGGACAATGCTCTCCTGAATACCATAAAATAGCGAACCGCGCTGATCCGTGCCGTACCGCTCAGTGGAAACAAGGCATAAAAAAAACACTGACATGTTAAAATGGAGGATGGTGGGGTGATTATTTTTTAAAGAAGACAGGGAAGTGATAAGAACTGAGACAGGTGGAAGCAACAGAAACAAGTGTTGAACTCGTACGCTCCAGGTTTGGGGTCCTCGGCATCTGGGTCTCGACTCGGCTGTCGGGTGAATCGGGATTTAAACTCGATGGCCAAACCAGTTTCCACACTCCTCTGGACAGGAAGTCTTATCGCCTTCTTCTTCTTCTCCTCCTCTGTAAAGAACACATGAAAGATATTTAAGACAAACATAAACGAGTTTTTGGTGGAAACTGATCATCGGTCAGACTGTAGACCTCCTGCAGGAGGAAGTTGCCTTCAACTAGCTTTTGGTATAATTCTAGCTGGATATATGACAATTCCTCTAAGCAGAAGTGGTAGAGTTCATTCACTGAGCCATCTGACCACAGCTGTCACCATCAAATGAAAGGAAATCAGTTACAATGTTCAGGACCGAACTACCAAGACTCAAGCCTGGTATTGACTGGGAACAGCTGGGACACCAGTGTCTCTGTCCATCGTGAACCCGTAGCTGCTCCCACTACAGAGGCAACACCTTCCAGCTCAGCTGAAGTTTGAAGCTGCCTATATGGATGAGCCAAAAGTCTTCTTGAACAAAACTTTAAAGTCAGACAAGACAAAGTTTGACTTCTTTAGCCACTGTGACAAAAAGACAATAACCTGCACTATCAACACGGAGGTGGCAACGTCATGCTGTGGGGATCTTCTTCGTTGCCAGCAGTACAGGTGCATCGCGACAAGTGCATAAAGTGAAAGAGGAAGACAATTATGTCCAACTTCTTTAACTTCACTTCAAATCAGCAGCTCCATGGTTGATGCTTGGAACCAGCTGGGTGTTCTAGCAGGAAATCGATCATAAACACTCAAAACTGGTTTTGGATTGGATGAAATGAGCTGACATAAAGCATCTGGAATGGACTATCCTTTAGAACCAGAAAGCAAACTATATTCAATAAACTCCACCAATTCTACCAAGAGGAGTGTTCAGTTACACATTTTGATGTGTTTTTCTTTGCAACTATTCCTATTTAAGATTATTTTCTGTTTTGCTCGGATTACTTAACATTATTCATGAGCAAGAGTCAAAGAGAGAACATCAATAATTTTGATTTCTTTTAAATAAAGATGAGGTTGGCTTAAAGTGTAATATTTAATATTAGTGGTATTATAGCAGGTAAAAGAGAAACTATTATGTATAAATAATCAGGTTTGATGATTTTTAAATGAGAAAAAGTAAAAAGGGTCCTGAAATGATCCTTGGGGAACTCCTGTTTTTATTAAGAACCAACTTTCTGTTTGTCTGTGAGCTTTGAATAAACTGGACTGACCCTCTGGATTGAGCTGGGATGCACTCTGACTCTTTTTTCCCAGTCCGACCATTCCCATCATCCTTGCTCCAAAGCTAGAGCGTCGCTTCTTGTCGTCTTCGTCGTCGTCGTTTCTTCCTAACGAGCAAATCTCTCCACCGACACTAGACGACTTTGTGAGAGGAGCACCAGAGGTAGATGCTGCCCTGCAGTAAAAGAAATATAAATCTCAGTCATCAAAGAAAAGAGGTTGAATAAATCCGAGGAGGAGAGATGAACAGTAATGAGAAGGAGAAAAGAAAACAGTTGAAGCTGAGAGACATGAGCACTGCTGAGGGGAACACCAGTAGGAGGGAAGAGAATTTGCGAAGAAAAGGAGCAAACACCATTTATCTCCTTAAAGCTGCAGTATGTAACTTTTATGAAAATGTTTTTACATATTTGTTAAAATTATCATTATGTTGTGACAGTATAAGACAGATAATCTGGAAAAAAAAAAAAAAAAATCAAGCTCCTCTGCCTTCTCCCAGTGCTCCCAGTACTAACTGCAGAAATACACCACTCAGTCAGAAACAACCAGTCAGAACCAGGGGGAGGGTCTTAGTGCTGTCAATCACCCTCATGTACGCACCGCTCACACACTCTCCCTTGCTCTCTGCTCCATTACAGCTGGTTCACCACAACATAGCCTGTCGCTAATGCTAAGGCTAGTTAGCATGGCCACCAATGACGGCGGATAAATAGTTTTCCTGCAACGGCAAGTTGTTTCTTCACCATTAGCACATTTAGCAGCGCGTACACGAGGTTGACTGACAGCGCTAAGCCCCTCCTCCTGGCTCTGATTGGTTGTTTTAGGTCGGGAGCGGCGCATTTCTTTAGACGGCAACAGTAGCTCAGGGAGGAGGAGGAGCTCCATCTTCTCATCTGTCTCGTACCAAACGACATGGTGATAGTTTTAACAAATATCTTAAAAAACATATTTTTGTAAAAGTTACATCCTGCAGCTTTAACTGTGTGACCACCTCACAAAGGTACATGGAGGATGTGTGCGGACATCACTGTGACCCTACTAGTGACCCTGCATTGCACTGAATGGGAAGAATCTCCACACTGGTTAAACTGCGCCTCATTCTTACTTTTCAGACTCCGCCTCCTCCAGTCCTTCCTCCATCGATTCGCTCTTATGAAGTGCTGTCTCACCCTCTGCTGCTCGCTCTACTTCCTGTGCTCCCTCTGAGCCTCCACCCAAGTCCACTGACTGGCCCTCCACAGACTCCACCTTACTGTCTCAGCCAATCAGAGGACGGGATAGCAGCATGCAGACAGAGAACATGCAAAAAGATGACAGATGAGAACATTCACATGCAAACATCATCAAATAACATGCAAAAACAAAGCAAGACTTGACAACACATAAAGCAGGCAGTGAAAAATGAAAAGACGACAGATCTGAGATTTTAGGTTCGATGTTGGAGAAGACACTGTCTGAACTCTATTGATCAGAAAAATCCAGCCCATCATGTTGACTGTGATGATTTCATATCAACTCAAAGCTTAACACAAGCTAATAAAGCTAACCAGGGGTTGGAGAGTGTTTATAAACTGCACATCAGAGATCTAAGCCCCTCTAATGATGTATGAGAAAGTAAAGCACCTGCAAGGAGGACTTATTTTGGATTTTTTTTTCTTGCAACTCTGGCTCACAGGTTGAAGCTGTTTACTCATGAGGTGACTTTTGAAGATAATCGGTTGCATTTGATTTAATTTCAGCGCGTCAGAGCAAAGGGGGCTGAATCCAGATGCACACTAAGGTTTTCATATTTTAATTTGTAAAAGAATGTGAGAGACAAAATCAGTCAAATTTCAAGGAAAGTGAATGTTTCAAGGCTGGTTCCTGATTTCTCACCTGATCTTTAGGGCGGTTTTGGTTTCAGATGCGTTGGACATGGCGGAAACGTCGCTGACGTCGCTGTCTGATGATTTAAAGGACAGACTGTCCCTCATCTGAGGACAGAAGACGAGCAAACAGGTGAGTAGGGGCGTGACATTACGAGCAGGTGATTTGATTTGCTGCAGATCATTTTACCTTAGTGGGGTCCTTCATCACACCTGGAGAGAAACAAGACGAGCATCAGCATGGAGTCTTATTGTGTAGAATCACAGTGTAATTTAAAAAAGTACTTCCCAGGTTTGTCTCTATCGACAGGGATGCTACCAAGAAGATGCTCAAACGTTTCTGCCACAGAAAACAGGACTAATTCAAAGATTTCAATAACATAAGAAAAAAGCTACGTCTGATATCGTTGTAAGGTTTTTATTCCATCCTGCTCCACCAAGCTTGAGTCAAGCACTAGAAAACTCTCTACAGTGGCTAAAATGTAAAAATTCAGGTTGAATGCACAGCCATAAACTACAAAGCAGAAAGAAACAGCGTCTCTCTACCTTCTCCGCTTGCTGGCAACACGTCTCCTTCAATGACAACAATCAATGACAGCAAAGGGAGATCAACCAAACAAGTTGATAAGGATAAAAATCATAGGAAATAAGAGAGCTTTAAATAATACAAAAAAAAAAAACTGCACACAACAAATATCTTTATGGCGTACCTCAGAGCTCAAACTCTTGGTCCTGTTTTATTGTCATAATTTATTTTTGCTTTGAGATAATTACAAGACAACTGACAAAATCCAAGGATAATTTAGTCTTTTCAACAGAAAAGAAGCAACAAATTAAAAAGCTAATGTTCACAATGTTTTTTATGACAATAATGGCAACTGCAGTACAAGCAGATTACGACCCACGGGTGTCTATAGGGAAGGCTGGATCACAATTAAAGGGCTACCAACTAAAGCTAATCCATATCCTCTGTAGACCAGACTCAAATGACTACAATCTAAACACTAGCGGGTGCTAGCATACCATTGGGTGTTTTCCTCTGCTGGTCCTCCCATGTGACCTCTGCATCATGCCGAAAGAGACAGGTGATTGGTCAAACCCACAGTGACACTCTGCTATCGTTCAGGTAATCCCTCTGCGTTGTTAACAAACCCCCACTGCAAAAACTCAGAATCTTACCAAGTAGTTTTGGTCTAGTTTCTGGTGTAAATATCTTGAATACACTTGAAATAAGACAAAACTAACTTACAAGTAATTTTTCAGCACGATGTAGGAGCTTGTCTTAAGTCAATAATTCCTTAATATTGAAGAAAAGGTACCAGTTCCACTGCCAGATTATTTCACCGATAACAAGACATGTTTCCCATGTTATAAGAGAATTAATCTACCAGTGGAACTAGGAGTTTTTCATAGATATTAAGGAAGTGTATTCAAGATATTTGCACAAGAAACTAGACCAGAAATGCTTGGTAAGATCTTGTGTTTTTGCAGTGCAAAGCTTGAGTTTCCGAGTTTAGGGGATCACCTGAACTCATCGTCAGATCACCCTGACTGGACTTGCCTTTTCTGGTCCCGCCAGGTGTCGCTGAGCGTCTCTCTGGATCTGATACATGCAGACGTGATGTGATGATGTAACAAACATGAACACATGAATAAACGAAGCATTAAATAAATGAATAGTATTCAATGTAAGGAACGTATGTAGCATTGAACTCCTGAATATTCAGCTACTGGGTTTACTGGCCTACAGAAATACACACCTGGAGTCTGAGGGGGTGGGGCTGGTGAGGGTGCTGGTGAAGGGGCAGGGGTAGGTGTTGGGGCAGGTGTGGGGGGCAAAGGGGATTCAGGAGGTGGCTGTGGTTGGATGGGAGAAAGAGGGGGCTGAACAGGAGCAGGAGGCGGGGCCGGGGTAGGTGCAGGTGTCGGGACGGAAACAGGAGCAGGTACAGGTGTTGGCGTGGCTGTGGGTGCAGGTGGGGGGGCAGGTGGAGGTCCGGGTGCAGGTACAGGTGGTGGGGGAGGACCAGGTGTGGGTGCAGGCACAGACGCACGTACAGGTGGGGGTACAGGTGCAGGCGTAGGCACAGGTGCACGAACAGGTGGAGGTGCAAGAGCTGGATGAATAGGGGTGAATGGAGGTGGATGAGCTGGTGGTCCCTGAATTCGTATCATTGGAGGTGGCTGGTGATTGACAAGAGGTGGGGCATGTTTCTGTGTGGGAGGAGGGACGTCACGAGGGGAAGTGGGCGGGGCGGTGGCTGGCGGTGGTGCTCCTGTAGTTGGTGTGACCGAAACTGATGAACAGCAGTTCAGTTTAGAGAGACAGGAGACAAGAAGATGATCAGAAACATGAGAGGATGAATGACAGCATGACCAGCTTCAGAGGCGAACTAATCACATGACCAGTCACATGACCAGCTGCACTTAGGACACAAAGACGAGGCAACAAGTTGAGCAGGTAGCAGAAGATGAAAATGGCTCCAGATCCTTTCCACTGAATTCACACATCTTTGAGAATCATCTTCATTTATCAAGAAGCTTTTGGACAAAATGACCTGTTACACTGCAAAACACAAAATCTTACCAGGTTACCTTTGGTTCAGTTTCTAGGGCAAATATCTTAAATACACTTGAAATAAGACGAAACTAACTTACAAGTAACTTTTCAGCACAATATAGGAGCTTGTTTTAAGTCAATAATTCCTTAATATTGATGAAAATGTTCTAGTTATATGTGAAATAATCTGCCAGTGGGACAAGATGTTTTTCCCATATTCTAAGTTAAAATGTCTTGTCCCACTGGGAGATTATTTCACTTATAACTAGAACTTTTTCATCAATATTAAGGAATTATTGATTTAAAACAAGCTCCTATATCTGCTGAAAAGTTACTTGCAAGTTAATTTTGTCTTATTTCAAATGGATTCAAGATATTGTACCAGAAACTAGACCAAAAATACGTAAAATAGTAAGATTCTGTGTTTTTGCAGTGCTGTTATTATCAGCCACAAGATCCACCAGCTGCTCACACAGACATTCGTTGCAGGTAAACCTGACACACCTGCATTACAAAGCGGCTAGGACTTTCCACAAAGCCCAGATCAACACCACAGTGAGGTCCACAAGTGTTTTCACACACACACACACACACACACACACACACACACATCTTAATCTGTTTCCTCTAATCAGCACTTTAATCCTCCATTTATCAACTACAGCTACAACACAGCGCCCTTCTTAAAGGTGCAACACATGCAGAGAAAGGCTCTATTTCTAACCGGGTGGACAATTCAAGTCACTACCTGTCTGTACACAATCAAAAGGTTCTCCATCTGAAAGAAACAACTCAGCGTTAGCCTGCGATACCCTCCATTACAGGTGGGCTGATTGATCCAAAATATCGACATATTGATACAAAGTCAGTATCAGTACCTGACTGATACTACCATAGCAAGATCAAGACTTCAGTTTCAGATTCCCTCTTGAAATGTAGTTCCGTTTTTGTTTTGTAGTTTCTTAGCTCTACCTCAAAATAGATTTTGTTTTAATTTTCTCTCAAATAATATTTTTTTGCACTTTATTTGGGAAAAATGTACAGAAATCATTGTAGATACCTAAAAACTTTGTCCAAATTCTGTTCTAGGTATGAACAAAATAATTCAAAGGAAAAACCACAAAACACCTAAAGGTCAGAAGTTTGATGATATATCAAACTTAAATAAAAAGTATCAGTATCAGCATTGGTATTGGCGATATGGGCCTGGTATATACTTGGTATCGGATTGATACCAGAACATTCAGTATTGCACATCTCGACCCTCCATCTACTGGTTCTACTCAGCAGGTTCAGCTGCAGAGGAAACACCTCATTTTTTAAACACACTAACCAAAGGTGAAGTTCTAAAAGGGGAATCTCTATCTTATTGGGCTTTTTTTTCTTTTTATTCATATTTTGGTGATTGCTGATGTCTTATAATTTGTAAAATTTTAAGATTACGGCCTTTTTTTTTTGTCCAAGTCACTCTTGTAAACTAGATTTTAAATCTCAAAGGAGCTTTCCTGCTCAAGTAAAGTAATACAGTGGATCCCCGCCTATTTTAATAAATTTTTCTGTGGAACATAAAGTTATTTGCAGATTTTTTGTAGATTATTTCTAAAATATTCAATAGAAAATGCACCTTGGCACAATTATCTACCTTATCTAGGAGCAATGTTACTTGACATGCTATTGGCTGGCATTTGTAAAGCAGCCAATCCAGGAGTGCCATTTATTTTCCTTGGCTCTGATTGGCTGAACCCCAAGAGTGGCAATACGGAAGATTGTTGATATTCGCTTCTGTAGTGGTGCTAAGACGGTTTCCACTGTGCGTATTAAAATGGTGTTTGAACAATTAAAATTATCAGTGTTTTTAGAAACAGGTTTCACTGTAATAAATAAATAAATAAAAAGGAAATTTTACTTTATATCCAAAAGATAAATTCTCTGACACCCAAATGCTTTGGTTGTAGTTGTTACATTAACAATTTGTTTTATTTAAATAATAAAAAAAAAAAAAATCAAAATAATTTAATTTCAAGAAGCAGAAAAACAGAAAATTGATGACCATATTTCAAGAAAAAGAAAAATAATTTTTTACGCACAACACTGTAAAAATAGTCAAAATTATGCCAAAACCAAGAAATGTGAAGAAGCCAGCTTTGCTCATATACATGGAGATAATATTATTAAACCTTTATTGACATTTTTATGCAAACGACGCACAATTATACAGCTAAGGCTGAACGCTAAACCATAAAAGTCACTGACGTCTGTTACCACCTGTTATTTTGAAATAAACAGAAATCTCCATGGTAGATTTGTCAGCTGATTTAAATTTTCAAATAATCTTAACTCTTAGAAAGAATCATTGAATGTTTACAAAATGTACAAATACATCAAGCGTTTTGATATATATTTTTAATTCATTTAGGGGCAAAAACTTGATATAAGGAGATTATGGATTTTTTTTTTTAACTTTACCTAAATTGCAATACTTTATGAGGGTTCAAATATTTGTTTTGTGTCCTGGGATTGTCTCTTTAATTTATTTTTGCAGCACTTTGGGCAAGCTTGCTGTTTTTTAAATGGGCTTTATAAATTTCTTTATTTTGAACAAATGAATACAAACAACAACAACAACAACAAAAAGAAGATGAATAAATAAATTTGACATAAACTAAAAAACTAAAAGTTACAACCAATCAGAAATGTCTCTGTGTTTCTCTTAAAGGTGAAACACTGTGAAATAGGTATCCTCAGAAAGAAAAATTTAAAAACTGTGGCAAGAAGAAACTGTTTAAAAAAGACATACAAAAATTATAACTAAATAAATCATGTAATTTGAATCTGTTTATATTAGATTGGTTTGGATAAATTTGATCTGATTATGTATTTCTGGATATCAATTGATTTGTTTTGTAAAGTGTGCCAAGATGAATGAACTGGTGCTGCATAAATTAACTGGATTAAAATTAAATCAACTAAATATTTATATATGCCGTATGTGGATCATGCTAGTAGCCAATTGGTCGGCCAGCATCAGTTGTTCTCCTGCAAACGTACTTCGGTCCAGAGCTCCTTTTGGCGGGACAACAGGAAGCTGGCGTCCTCGGCGAGGGCAGATCGCCGTTCCGGTGGGACTCGTCATGTTGGATCCACCGCGAGCATTTGCCCTGTTGTAAAAAAATAAAACAAAACAATGAAATACCCAGAAATAAAACCACAAACCAGAAAAAAAGAAGTAAGGTCAAATATGATGAGTCAGCAGGTCTGAGTTCTTCTAAATATAAGTTCAAGGCTTTTGATTCTGTAATGTAGATTTGGACCGGCGCTAGAAACAAGATGAGCCGTCTTTAATCGTGTTTTTCATGAAGGGTCCCTTTAAAAGTTTATGTCTGTGTAGGGATACATTAGAGACCATGTTCTCCATTAGTAAATTAAATACAGCATCAATAATTAAAATACATGAATCCTTCAAATAAATGTATCTTTTAATGCAGTATCAAAAACATTCACTGATTTTTTTTTTTTGTCTTGTTTTTAATTTGAGGATAGATACTGTGTTTGTGTGTGCTTTGAAGGGTTGAGGATTCAACATAAAAAATGTTTTGTGTTTTTTTTAATCATATTTATGGTATCACAGTAAAAATTCCTATAAAATAAATTTTTGTAACGTATACCTTACTTTTAAACTTGATAATAGTGATAATTTATCATGTGGTATAATGTAGTTTTAACTAGACTTACTAGTTGTTTTGATTATGTGAAAGCAAACCTTGTGACTCGAGTTGAAAACTAGCAAGACCTATAAACTCTCATCAGTTGCTCTCTGTATTGAAACTTTATATAATTATATAATCCTCATAAACATAAAATTCTGTTATTATTATTTTGTGGGTATCTATTTTAACTACTCTTCAAAATGGGAAAGACATCTAAACATGTCATTTAGGTAAGATCAGAAGAAAGCTGCTCGCTCGAGTTGTGAAAAACAAGCCTGGTTGAGGCGGCAGTTTTATCTTGGCACCGTGCTCAGACAGCAGGGTGGTACCGTAGGTCAAGGCTGAGTTTTCCAAACTAAACTTAGACTTTAACTGGAACAGATTACTTTGCCAAAAACAACAACAACTTTAAACAGAGGATGAATATGTAAAAAAAAAAAAAAAAAAAAAAAAAAAAAAAAAAAAAAAAAAAGCTCTCAAACCCCATTGCTAAGCATAGGGGAGGGCCTATCATGCTTTGGGCCCTTTTAGAGTGCATGATATGAACTCTATGAAATACCAGGAGATTTTAAATAAAAATCTGATCGAAAATTAAACAAAAAAATATCTTTGGGTGTTTCAGCAGGATATTGATTTAAAGATCTGGTTAAATGAACACAGAATCTGTTCAGAAACATAAATCAGGCTTCTTCCACAGCCACCTCAATCCCCACCTGTAGAAAACCCATTTATTGAGCTGAGACAACAGACGACCCAGGACTCCGGATCATCTAGAGAGAGTCCACGTAAATTTATGGTGATTTTGCTCAAAATCTTAATGTAGGATTTGTATCCCTTTGGAAATATGCACTCAGAATAACGAATATATATCCTCTAAATTTAGGTTTGGACATGAGGACAAATACATATTTTTATCCCACTTCACACAATGTTTCCACCTAAAGCCAGACTTTAGTTTAGGTCAGGGGTCTGCGACTTTTACAACCCAAAGAGCCACATTTCCACACTCAGAATCTGCACGACCCATCGAATAAACAATCATCATGAAGTTGTAAAGGTACTCGCTAATTAAGGCTGAAAACTTGCCATAGTCATTAATTCAGATGAATGGAAGTAAACAAATGCTTAACTAAGCAGTATTAATGTCTTTCTGCTTTGAGTTCATGCAAGCATAAAACCCAGACAGACGATCAAGCTCTTGAGAAATAAATTCAGTTCATTATTTTCATCTCATCAACAGGATTTTCTGAAAAAGTAATTGTACTAAATGAGTTCACTCAAACCTCATCAACTATATTACTGGGAGGATCATTTTTCATTGGTAAAAATAGTTTTTTTTTTGCCTTGAATAGCCAATTCACATCATTTCTTAAATCGTTAGATAAAAAACTTAAAGATTTGAAATGAGAGAATAACCAGATATGTTTGAAAATGATAAAAGAATATTTTTATTAAAAGCACATTGATTTCAGCCAAATGAGACATTTAAAAAAAATCTAAATGAAATCAGTTTTCCTTATTGTCATTCTCTTGTTGAAATTCTTTGCAGACTTTACATGAAAGTCTTTCTTACTCCCTTTAAATATCAAAGCACTGCTCAGTTCTTTAACATCACGGCTCAAAGTTATTAAGAGCCACTACGGAGGGCCTAAAGGGCCCTTTGTGGCTCCGGACCCGCAGGTTGCAGACGCCTGGTTTAGGTGAAGCTGACGACCCAAACAGTCAAACGACAAAAAAAATATGTCTCTCTGGTTTGCATGCAACACAACTCTCAAACCAAACAACAAATCACACAAGAAGCAGGCAACGAACAACATGCGGTGACAAAGTCAGCTGCCAAACATGCAACAAAAAACCAGGAAGGTTAAAGTGACCAGAAGCAGCTGCGGGTTACAGGCGTGACGTCTCTGAAACAAAGGCCCCATGCTCCAAACCACACTAAGCAAGCGCCGTTAAAGACTGAGCTGCCTTCTGATTGGCCAGCGGCAGGTCACCTGATCAGCGCAGGTGAAGGGGGGGCGGAGCGACCAGACCTAAGGTAGGAGGAGTCAGCTCGGTCAGTCGAGTGCGACCGCGCGTAGATGGGTCGGTCGGCCATCGCTCGCTGGTCGGCCGAGCGAGAGCGACTGTAGTAGTCCCTCCGGTCCATCCCCCTGCTGTACCTGTGCATCACCACGACAACTGTCACCGTGTGCGTTACCATGACAACCGCTGCACCTTGGGAACGGGTTAGTCACACGAGGCTGCCGTTGTTCTGGTCACCTGTGGATCTCAAAAGTGAAAGGCACCGTCTGTAGGAGAGGAAACATATTTGGCACGACGCGTCCGAGGAAGCCTCAAGAGGAAGCAACCAAATACAGAACAGGTGAGAACAGAAAAAAAAAAAATTTAAAAAAAAGGGAAAGTTGTGCTTTGAAATTGGGATTCCAGAGAAGAAGAGTTCAGAGTCCCCCCCCCCCAGATATTTATAGGAGGACATAAGAAGTGAAAGAGGACAAGAATCGAGTCGGTATTCTCAGTCTATTGGCTACATCTGCAGCTGAATGTCCACCTGTCGGTGGGCGAGCCTGTTTACCTCAGCAGCTCCTCATCATAAGCATCTGGCTCATAGGGAAAGTCTGGGATGAAGTCCTGACTGAAGAACAGAAGAACATCAGAACATTCAACAGCTCAGCCTTTGACTGGCTTCCACACTGCAGCTGCATCTCAATAAATCAGAACATCAAGAGGATCATTTATTTTAGTAATTCAATTCAAAAACTGACATTCATACATTATATGGGTTTATTTCACACAGAGTGATGCGTTGCCGGTGTTGGGGGGGGATTAAAACCCAAAGTTCAGTTTCAAACAAAACTGCAATATTAGAAGAAAAGAAAGGTTTTAATACAGAAATGTTTGCTATACTGGAGAGTATGTCAATGTAATGTACAGGACGTGAGCTCGATAACTGGTTGGGGCTCCTTTTGCATGAATGACTGCATCAATGCGATGTGACATGGAGGTGATCAGCCTGTGGTTCTGCTGAGGAGTTAAAGGGGCAGTATGATGTAAAAATCGACTTTTTTTGAGCTTTGCATCATGTTATAATGTTGTTCCCTCATCAAAAACATGCCTGGAGTGTTGCCTTGATTCTTTCATGCATGTTTGAGAAATCCTTTAATCTCCCGTGGCAACCGTTCAGCTGTGCAAATGCTTGGGTGATCCTAGCTCCTCCTCAGAGCTGCAGTTTCTAAGCTTATGAGCTACCACTTCCTCCACATCCTCCCCTCTCAGCTCCTTCAGACAAGCCAGCAGCAATTAGCAGACACCTGGTGGAACTGCGCATCTGCTGAGCTCATTATACCAGCTACTTCACAGTGCAACGCTAGTAAAAACGTTGTTAAAGGGTTAATAGAGGAGCGCTGGTGTGGTGGCTTCCTGAAGGCAGAGTTTCAGAAAGAGCAGGTCTTTTTAAAGAGACAGAGGCCCAATTTCAAGGCCTTAAATTACGAAGTCAAATTTCTTTGAAGTCTTATTTGATACATACAGCATTTTTCTAACAACTGAAGGTAACATAGTTGATCGTGCTATAAAATGATTCTATTTGCCTGGAAAAAACATAATACTGCCCCTTTAAGGAAGCCCAGGTTGCTTTGATAGCTGCCTTCTTGGGTCTGGTGTTTCTCATCTTCCTCTTGACAGATTAAGTGAAATAAGTTAGCTAGCCAATGAAGAACAGGGATGACCTGGTCATTTCTGAGGAAACTTCACACTGGACTTCAAGCAACATGGATTCTGTGCCTCTCCACTCTTCCTCCACACTCTGGGACCTTGATTTTCAAATAAAATGCAAACTTTTCTTTCATCTGAAAAGAGGTCTTTGGATCTCTGAGGAACAGTGTAGTCCTTCTTCTCCTTAGTCCAGGGAAAGTGGATCTGATTCAAGTAAGGCACCAGTTGCAGCTCATGTCCTCGAGGCATTGGTGTTGTGTTGACTCCTTACCTACTGACTCCAGCTACAGTCAGCAACTTATGAATCTTCCCCAAACTCTTGAAAGGGCTTTGCTTCAAAATCCCCTCAAGGCTGGAATTATCCCTGTTACTCAGGCACCTTTAACTAACAAACTTGTCCTTCCATTAAACTTTCCTTTAGTATGGTTAGATACAGAACTTTGTGAATGGCCAGCTTCTTAAGCAGTGACGTTTTGTGGTTTAAAACACTAGAAATATATCACTCTATATGGAATGAATCTACTGGGCCAGACTTTAGAAGGGGCTTACAGTGGCAGCAGCCCAGGGCTCCGATTTTTGGGGGTGGCCCAAAGATTTTTTTTTTTCTTTTTTTTTTTTTTTTCAATGAATGCGTATTTTCTAAATATTGTACTTTATATAAAAATCATAGGCCCATATTAGGTGAGTTTTATTAATATTTTTGGATTTTTATGATCATAAACAGTATTCAAGTATTTGAAAATTATGAAGTTAGAGTTGATTTCTTTGGGAGATATTGGCTAGGGGATGTATTAAACCTACCATGCATCAATTCATTCCTGCTGATGTACAGGACTACCTATTAATGTACTGTAATTTGCAAAATAAAATAATTTTTCTTCAATGGATAGGGCACCAAAACTGGCTTCAGCCCAGGGGCCCACATCCTTGTAAATTTGGCCCTGTGAATCGATATAATGTATGATTTCCTTCTTTTGAATTAAATTACAGAATCTACTGAGATGCACCTGTAAATTAACCACAACTACCAGAGCTTACCTGTAATCCTCACAATTCCCATTCATTACATGGTTTGTCCAGGTTTGTTGCGGACCGTTAAAGTATCTTCCATGCAGAAAAGCATATCAATAGTTACACGTTTACCCTTTATATGCAGTTACTGTTACTGCTGGTAGTACAACTAGTCGCTACAATGGTACCTGTCGTAGGAATCGAGAGAGTTGGCAACAGACATTCTCCTCAGGTGTCGCCTGAATACAGAGAAGGAGGTACTAAGTCCAGATGTACAGCTGCACTGTACAAACTAAACACCAAAATGTCCACAGACTCTACAAATGTACAAAAAAATAGCAAAGGTGAAAGGACAAGCAGCGCTATAACACCAAGGGGGACTGATGCTAGAGCTAAAACCAGAACCCACTCCAAGCATTAACAGTGTGACGAAGTTATTCCCAACTAAAACCTGTACATAGATCAGCTCTAACATCTGGACTAAAGCGCATTGCATCCAGTTCAGACCTGAGTTTAGACCCATTTCTGCTGTTCATGGTCCAGCATCATCAGGAGTTGTGGGGTTAATCTTACCCCAACTCACCTGCAGCTTACTGATAACTTAAAGCTGTAGTATGTAACTTTTACAAAAATATGTTTTTGCCATATTTGTTAACACTGTCACCATTTCATGACAGTTTATGAGACAGATAATCTGTGAAAAGATCGAACTCCTCCACCTCCTCCCTGAGCTACAAGAAATGTTCCGCTCCCGACCTGAAACAACCAATCAGAGCCAGGAGGAGGGGCTTAGTGCTGTCAATCACCCTCGTGTACGCACTGCTAAATGTGCTAATGGTGAAGAAACAACTTACCGTTCCAGGAAAACTGTTTATCTGCCGTCATCAGTGGCCATGCTAACTAGCCTTAGCATTAGCATCAGGCTATGTTGTGGTGAAGCAGCTGTAATGCAGCAGAGAGCAGGGAGGAGTGTGTGAGCAGCGCATACATGAGGATGATTGACAGTGCTAAGACCCTCCTCCTGGCTCTGATTGGTTGTTTCTGACTGAGTGGTGTATTTCTGCAGTTAGTACTGGGAGCACTGGGAGAAGGCAGAGGCATCTTATACTGTCACGATATAATGACAATTTTAACAAATATGCAAAAAACCATATTTTCATAAAAGTTACATACTGCAGCTTTAAGGAGATATTCCAATTATAAATGTTTAGATGAGCAGGAACCGGACTTCATGCTTCACTAGCTGCAGACCAGGTGACCCAGGTCAGGTGTGTCAGCATCATTCGCCATGGTTACCTGTCAAGGCTGCTATACTGGGTGGCGTCAGAGTACGCCCGACTCAGTTTGGAGCCTCGCAGCAGCCGCACCGCATCCTCCCGGTACAACGGGTACAGAGGGTTACCGCTGGCAGCCAGAGGCCAGAGAGGTAAAGAGCCACCGAAGAAGAGGAGAGGTTTTGGTAAAAATAAGGGACGACCGCCAAGGAACGAAAAAAAATTGTGCCACAAAAGGAAACAAGTGTAAAGGTCAAAGGTAAATACTCATTTTAACTCATGAAAACAAGTCTCACCTGCTCTCTTTGCACTTTAATCTCATCATCTAAAACTAGGATCTTTACCTGAGATCTGCTCTAGTCTCAGTTAACCTCAGTCTGACCAGCCGTGGTCATTTCACTGCTTACCTTTGTGGAGGAGGTTGACTCGGTGACCGCGACCTCCTGACCATCTCAGATCGGGAGCAGTGATTGGACGATATCACCTGTTCTGGCACTGAGAGGGTGGAGCTGTGGAAGTCCCGCCCATTCTGCCTGTAATCTGCAAGGAGAAAAATGAAGATGGTGTTTATTTATTTATGTGCTTTAAAGATAAGCGTGCAGTGAAACTACAACTTGGGAGAAAAACTTTAAGATTCACACTCCACAGTCATGGAATAGGACTTAAAATCAGCTTTTTATGAAACAACCAGTTTCTGTGAAATAGTTCAAGTAACCGTCTGGATCTCAATGCTCTGAGGATTTTATTTTTTGCTTTATTATCCATGTATTGGCTTTATTTTAGTACTGTCAACTTAGTCAAAACATTTGTAAAGGAAATTATATATCTAAAGAGAGATAAGGAAATCTTTCCTCCCACGTGCCATCACCCAGTACAGTAACTCTAATTATTACTGGTTACGGCTCATCATCATTGCTCCATTTGCATAAAATATATATTTACATTTCCAGATAACACTTCTATTTTATTGTGTGGAAATGTACATTTTATTTGTATTTATGTTGAATATTTTGTCTGTTTTTTCTGTATGTCATGCTGCCCAATAATTTCCCAATTCTGGGACCAATAAAGTACATCTCATGTTATCTTAAAGCATATAAAAGTAACAAACATAAATAGTGAAATTGCAAATTGCACCTACTGGAAAAATCTAAATTCAAGCATTAGCAGAAAGCAGATTTTACCAACAATTTGAGTGTTTATGTTCCAGATAATGTTTTTTAATAGAAATTCAAAATGTTTCATAGATCCTTTGTCTTCAAAACCAGGGTAAATTGCATTATGGGATGTTGAGTTTACCTGAAATGACGCCAATGCCGTCTTCACAGTCGTAATCTGAAAACTCGCTGTCACTGATCCTCTGAGATCCTACAAACACAAAGAGAGGTAGGAAGAAACAGAGACTGATAAGGAGGATGTTTAAACCCATAAGAACATCGGACATTATCTTCAACTAGAAGCACATTAGATCGAAAACTGTCAAACTCATAGCAGAATAAGAGTTTTTGACCCTCACATAAACGTTAACAGGGGAACTTTGTTTGTCTTTCCACAGAAAACGGATCACTGAATCCTTCAGAGATCAAACACCACCTTGGACACCTCCCAACAAAGACATTTCAGATCCCCGAATAATCGGTGATAAAATATCAAACATTCAAATGTGTGAGATCTTAAGGAATCACCAAGTATTTCCACAGGAGCCTCTCCAGGACCACGAGGTGACCTGAGAATAGATTAAACATTCCAACTAATGTCTTAAAGACCTTTAAAGGAACTCCATGAACATAAATGTGGTGACAGCAACAATCCCAGGACCTCAGATCTTCAGGAAACAAGAGCTACAATATAACGGTTTGGATCAAAGCATATTTGTGTTTTAGAATGGCCTAGTCAAAGTCCAGACCTAAATTTGTGGGAGCATTTGAGTATTGCTGTTCACAGATGCTCTCCATCCAATCAAACTGATCTCAAACAATTATATAACACAAAATGAGGAAAAAAATAAATGTGCAACGCAGATATAGAGAAAAAATGTACAGCTGCAATTGCTGCAAAAGGTGGTTGTGCAAAGTGTTGACTCCCTTTTTAATAACAAAAATGTTAAAAACCATTATCCTTTTCCTCCCACTTGAAAATTATACACCACTTTGTGTTGATAAACCACCTAAAAATCCAATAAAATACATAGAAATTTGTGGGGTAATATGATAAAATGTGGAACAGCTCATGGGGTGTGAATACTTCTTCAAGGTGCTATATAAAATATGTTAATGTTAATTCCTAGTCAAACAGGTCATGGCAATCCTTTGAGTTTATCCTCAAACAGAAAGGAAATTGACTTCTTGTAGTGTCTTCAGTCAGAGGCTTCCACAACACTGACTGCTACAGCATCTACAATAATTCTTTGAAGGAAATTACAACAACATATAATTAATATGGATTAATAAAATATATTTTCTTGTTTCAATAAGAGAAAATAGTTACTTTATGTTCTGTTTATGCACCTTGTATAACTTTAATCCAAATCAAATACTTTTAAAGAACCGTATCCATGTAGATAACCATAAATGAGTTCAGTCAAATCAAAGAAGTGCTGTAAAGAGCTTTTAAAAGCTCAATGAATTTTTCTCAAACTTGCATTTGAAAATGGTTATGTAAAACGGAGCAGACTCTGGGGACTTTTGAAAGCATTTAAATACCACAACAACAACCACTGCATTGCAACCAGTTTCAGTAAAAAAAACAACAACTTTGAGACAAATGATAAAACAGCAGTGGACAGGTTTTAGACTTTGAGTACCTTACTAACTAAAGCCCAAACACCTTTATGGCCAGAATTATATATTGTCAATCTTGATTGTTTCTGATTTTATGGCTGCATAAACAAAAATTACAACACAAAATTCAGACACACAGGCACACACACAGGCGTTATTACCTGAGTTAAAGTAAGGAGCTTTATCTGGTAAAGCATCAAAAAAAAAAAAAAAACAACAAAAAACACGTTAAAAAATAGCATGGTGGAACAAAGACATATATATTTCTAAAAATGGATCAAAATGTATCAATAAGCAACAATAAAACTGAGAAAATGAATGTGACTGAGAGAAAATCCATGTGTTTCTGGTGCAAATCTCACTCTGAAGCCTCCTGCTGCTTTGGGAGGGCTCCGCCTGCAGTCCTCTCCTCTGCAGGTAGGGGGAGGCGTTGGGCAGCGGCACAGAGGAAACATCATGGAGCTGCAGCTTGTACCAGTGAGGCTGATCATCCAGCAGCGCCGACTCCAGCTCTATCAGGACCTGACGACAAACACGACACTGGGAGCGTCAGGACGCTGTTCCTTTAAAGTCTGCACCTCCTCCTCCATCTGTCCTCACCTCTCCCAGGAACTGGCTCTCCTCCTCCCGGACTCGGGCCTGGTCCCAGACGGTGAGCTCCAGCATCCGTTCTCTGAACTCACGCCGGTGCACCGGGGAGTACATGAAGGTCTGATTCCAGCGAGGTTCCAGAGACTTCTTCACCGTCTTTGTCCTGCGTTTACTCTTATCACTGGGAAAACGAGAGAATAACACAGAGATGTTCGCCAGTAGAAAAACACAGACAAGAAACCAGGATCTGAATACATTTTCAGCATGGCTGCAACTATGGATTATTTTAGTAATCGACTATTCTAGTGATTATCCAGATGATTAATCGGTTAATCGGATAAAAAATGCGCACATTCTGCAGATTGTTCAGTTAACCCCTTCAGCAATTTTTTATACAATATTAGAGACACATTTTTTGAAAGAAGAAAATAAACATTTTATTGCCTAAAAAGCAATAAAATACATTCCTTAAAGTAGACTTGATCATTTGTAGGTTAATTGATAACATTTTTGCGTTAAGGTATCAATAATTGGAAAGCAAAAGGTGCTTAGTTGGGGATTTGGGGTTTTTTGAACCAGGTGAAGCTAAAACTGCCTCTAGAGGAGTTCTGGGCAGACGAGATTTACAGACAAAGGTTTTGTTTTTTTTTTTTAAATTTTAAGTGCTAAATGTATATATTTATTGTACAGTTTTGGCTAAATTACTGCTCTGAGTATGTCGTTCTTCCAGCAAATAGCCTTTTTTTGGAGTCTAGTCAAAACAGGCCTGTTAACAATTAATCGATTACTAAATTAGTTCAATAATCGATTAATCAAGATTAGTCTGATTCATTGTTTTAGCCCTAATTTTTTTTAGTTTTCTACCTTCTGTCTGGCAGAAAGTAGATCTTGACGTATGGGTTTCGCGGTCGTCCATCATCCCGAACAGGAAGTTCTTTGGCTCCAAGGACCGTGACGATCAGCTGATGGCCAACCTTGTCATACCACAGCTTGATCTATATTCCAACAAACATAGCAGAGCAGCAACAGTAGAGCCATGAAGTATCTTCAGAAAACAGATTTGATCCATTCAGCCGTGCGTCAACCCTGGGGCACATCTAATGAAACAGTTAGAGAGCATGTATGAGTAGAAGAAGCGGCGAACAACAGGAGCTAAGACCAGTTTAATCTATAAATCGGTGTGTCTCGTAGCTGGGTTCAGGACTCGCTTAATTTGTGTTGTTAAAACCCCAAGTGGAGAGGATCTCCAGAAAACAAATTAAATCACATTTTTGCCAAATTTGTTTCAACAAAAAACAGAAGCCATAAGTGAAGGAACCTTTTCAGGGCGTTTGCCGTATCTCACCGGCTTACACACCCAGCCTCCGCCTCCATAATAAGCCAGGTCTAAAAAAATAATGCATGAATAAATTCAAAAATACTTATTTCATCCCAAAGGGAAATTAAATATCATTCAAGTATCTTCAAGAAGTGGTTGTGGATGGTGATGCTGTGGGCAGGAAGGATCTCCGGTAGCAGTCAGTCTCACAACAAATCTCAAGAGGCCTCTGACTGAAGAATGTTGCTATATGAAGGTTTCATTATTGTCACGACATGGTAACAGATCAATATTCAGAGATGATATTCCACAATAACACGTCCTGGATGATGCCATCAGTTGTCAACAAGAACTGCTAATCCACCTTATTTGCTTTTGCTGCTCCTCTTTAAATCTCAGTCTGGCCATTTGGTTAGAAAGCAGGGCAGAAAGATGTTGGAGTAGGGGATGTGATCCTTGCACATTATGACTGATGGAAGAGATGGTTTGAACTTCCTCCTTCTCTCTCTGCTCTGCATCTATTATTTGAGCTTTTCAGATGCTAATCAGCTGCTCCCAGCTTTAAAAACTGGGGATGTGTCAGCATTACCATCGATATCGACCGATATTAGGTATTTTTTAACATATAGGGATTGATCAGAGAAGCAAAACAGGGCCAACTTTAGCAGCTGATGTTTATTTCCATCCTGTTGTCGCTTGGGTATGTGTTTCAGGTGGGCAGGGTGTTGGGCATGTGGTATTTGTTTGGTCATGTGACAGAGATAGTGATCGCAACAGAACTGTCTTCAAAATAAAAATACCCGTATGCTAAAAGTCTCCAAAAGGAAAAAGCGTCAGTTAAATAAGTCACAGGTCTATGAAATCCTTGATAGAGAAGAAAAGATGACACATATTTGGAACGTTTGTTTCAGAAATTGCAGACGAATGGCTATTTTACAGAAAATTGATGAACTCTACAGCTAACAACGCCCTACAATCATCTGCAGCCTAACAGACTCAAGCTAATCTACAGCACAAATGCAATGACATCGCTAACTCTCTTCTACAGGTTACCTGAATCCTGGGAACCAGAGGAGGCCTGTTTACGGTCTGTAAACACATACACATCACCATGGAAACCTCTGTTTAGTGACAGATTTCTGACTGTCAGGCCTGAGATGTGAGACGTTGGCTGGACTTACAGAGACTTGTCCCGACAGAACGCTGGGGCTCATCGGAGAGGTGACGGAGATGGACGGGCCGACCTTCTGGGAGTCGAAGGAACTGGAACCTGAACACAGAACACAAAGAGCCATTGACCAACTTAAAATCCAGAGGTTAGAAAATAAAGATTAATTCAAGCAATAAAAAGCTAATAAAATTTAAAAAAAAAACCGCTTCAACCTGCAGTATGTAACTTTTATGAAAAATATGTATTTTACATATTTGTTAAAATTATCATTATGTATAATATAAGACAGATAATCTGTGAAAAAAATCAAGATCCTCTGCCTTCTCCCAGTGCTCCCAGTACTAACTGCAGAAATATACCACTCAGTCAGAAACAACCAATCAGAGCCAGGAGGAGGGTCTTAGCGCTGTCAATCACCCTCATGTACTCCCCCTTACTCTCTGCTATATTACAGCTGGTTCACCACAACATAGCCTGATGCTAATGCTAAGGCTAGTTAGCATGGCCACCGATGATGGTTGATAAACAGTTTTCCTGGAACAGTAAGTTGTTTCTCCGCCATTAGCACATTTAGCAGCGCGTACACGAGGGTGACTGACGGCACTAAGCCCCTCCTCCTGGATCTGATTGGTTGTTTCAGGTCGGGAGCGGCGCATTTCTTTAGACGGGAATAGTAGCTCAGGGAGGAGGTGGAGGAGCTCCACCTTCTCATCTGTCTCAGACCAAACTGTCACGACATGGTGACAGTTTTAACAAATATGGTAGAAACACATTTTTGTAAAAGTTACATCCTGCAGCTTTAAAAGTCAATAATTCTAAACAGATAGAAACAGTTGAAGTTAATTAATCATAGATTAATCATTCTGAGAGCAGTCTCAGTGTGGCATCACCACATGCGACTGACTTCAAAACTCAAATTTCAAAATATTTTATCAATTCCAAAGGGAATTTAAATGTTGTAACTCCAGTCTCATGACTGTCATGCCATCCTAATGGCTCGATTTCCGGATAATCCACAGCAACATGTCCTGGATGACACTATCAGCTGTTGGCTAGCTCTGCTAATCCACCTCATTTGTTTTTGGCGCTCCTCTTTAAATCTCTGTCTGGTTAGAAGTCTGGGCAGAGAGACGCTATGATTATGAAGGATGGAAGAGATGGTTTGAACTTCCTCCTTCTCTCTCTGCTCTTCGGTCCTGCTCTGCATCCATGAAGCCTCCTTTTCCAACTCCTCTGGGATTTGGGGTCATAGTTCAGGCATTGTTTGAGCTTTCAAAATGCTAATAAGCTGTTTCCAGTTGTAAAAACAATACCTTGTTGTCATGGTTAAAAAAATCGTTCCAGCTGCTCACCATCCAAAACCAGAGGGAATAATTGTCCAAACATACAATTGTCAACAAAAAAAAAAAAAAAAAAAAAAAAAAAAAAAAAAAATTAACAGAGGCCTCCAAAAAGAATAAATCAGAGCTAATGTAGAAAATCAAAATAGTATGATTAAACAAGAAACAGCTAAAACAGGAAAACTTTCATGTTGGACAGTGAGGGAAAAAGGTAAACTGCCTTTTGATACAGTGTTCAACTCTGTGGGTGTTTCCTGTGAGTTTGTGGTGGATTATTTTTTGTGTAAAAACTCACTGGAGTCCAGGTGAACACTGGAGGCGTCAGCTGCTCTTGAAACATCTCTGCTGAGCAAGAATCAACAGACATCTGTTAACATGAGCGTCGAATAAAACTTAATTTTAGGTTAATTATGTTCTCAAATGGAGAATATTTATGTGAACATTGTTAAATTTTTAGTTTGGACTGGACCAAATTTTAACTGTGACCCACCGAACTGGCCGGCAAACCACCAGCTCCACCTGCGGTTCTGGTTTTGACTCCATGATGATGTCATAGACCTCATTGAAGGTGGCCCCCTGAAGAACCCGACCGTTCCACTCCAGAACCTGATCACCTGGGGATTAAGAGGCTGGTGAGACTCAGAGTGCACCAAAAATGTAACATATGTTAGAGTTTACACTCTAACATATGTAATAGCGTATGAGCCATACCAAGTAGATGACCCCAAAAATATGAGAAGTCAAGCTTTGTACACAGTGAAACTAAAATAAAACTTGGATGTGTGATTTGCGAGGAACAGAGGTGGGCACACTTCAGCTAATTCCACAAATGCGCTAATAGTGGAGCTAATTTTTTGTTTAGCTCTTTAGCAATTTTGCTAACTTTGAAAAGGGTTAGCATACCTAGCTTCCCCTAAATAAAGTTTTCCAGATAAATTCTAAAATGCTAATTTACTTAGCTGTTTTGTAAACCTTCATTTGAATAAAGTTCAACATTGTGTTGAAGTTTTGGTTGTTGACTATTAAGAGTTCTTCCAGTTAAACATTTATATCCATGCTCTTATTTTGAAGTGGACGAAGAGTCTGTTTATGCAGCACTAACGTTCTCAACCCATAATGCGCCGCAGCAACTGACTTTTATTCTGTACCCAGAATGCATCCCTGTGGAAGTGCAGTTTAATGTCTGCTGTGCTTTCTGACCGAAGACCTCTGTAGTCAGTTAGGCAAAATCAGCAACAGAGTTAGCAAAACTCAACAACTATAAAACTGAAACCATGAGTGAAAGATCTGTTCCAAAGCATCACTTCCTGAAGCGCAACCATACAGTTAGGTGTGCAATAACAGATTTGACCCTGCTGAGAGTGATACGCTATCTTGAAGCATATGTTGTGTCATAGATATATGGTAAGTGACAACATGGTTGAATTAGCACATTAGTATCATGTTGGTGTAGTGCTTTAGTTTTAGAGGAACTAATGTTTATGATTAGTACTTTAGGATTGGCACAACTAACTTTTTAGTTAGTGGTGCCCACCACTGGGAAGGAAAAAGATGCATGGTGTTCAGCATATTTTGCAAATAAACATCTGAGAAGAGAGGTGTACCTTTATATTCACCCCCCAGTCTCAATCTTTGTTGACCTATATTTTGCTGCAGTCACAGGATAAGTCTTTTAAAGTGTGTCTCATCCAGATTTCCACATTTAAGGCTTGTATATTTGCCCATTCTTCAGCTCAACCTACGTTAGATTAGATGGAAAAACCAACATTTTCAAGCCTTGCGACAGATTTTAAATTTATTTTGGGACTAGACTTTGACTGGACCATTCCAGCAGGTAAATATGCTTTGATCTAAACCACTACAATGTAGCTCTGGCTGTCTGGCTGTAGGTTTTCTTGCAGGATTGCCCTGTTTTTAGCTTCATCCATGTTCCCACCATGTGGGCAACAAAATGTAGTTTGGTTCTTATCTGGAACACCTTCTTCCACTTTTGCTGTGTCCCTTACATGCCTTGTGGCAAACTGAAAGGAAGACATCTCATGGTTTTCTATCAATGACGATTTTCTTCTCACCAAACTTCAATAAAAAAAATCTAAATTTGTGACCAATTTTTGTTTTCGTTCCCTCCTTGCCTGGCCTGCCAGTTTAGGAAGCCATATCTCGATAGGGTCCCAGTTATGCCATACTCTTTATATTTTTAGATGGTGGATTGAACAGTGCTTTTTAACCTAACTCTGCTTGAAACTTCTGCATGATTTCATCCTTGCTGTGTTTCTTGGTCTTCATGATGCTGTTTGTTCACTGAGGTTAAATCACACACAGGTGGACTGTATTTACCAATTAGGTGACTTCTGAAGGCAGTTGGTTGCGCTGGATTTCATTTAGGGGCATCAGACTAAAGGAGGCTGAACACAAATCCACGCCACAGATTTTGTATTTGCAAAGATATTTAAAACCATGAATGAATTTTCCTTCAACTTCATAATTAAGAACTACTTTGTGTTGGTTTATCACAAAAAATCCCAATAAAATATATTGTACTTTGGTGTTTTAACACTGCAAAATACGGAAAAGTTCAAGGCTGTGAACTCTTTTGTAAGACCCGAAAAATGTACAACCTCCCACAGGGTTAGAAACATTGCTTCATTATTTAATTTTGAGTACTGTGCTCTTGGACCTCCTTTATTTTCTTAACATTTTGCTTCCAAAACCCAGAATTTCCTGTATTATTTCAAAATCGTCTCAATCACTATTTCTCCACAGTTTTGTTTTTATGTTTGTATTTGGACTTTGTCTGCTTTTGCAACTTATTTTTGCTTATTGAACTGTCAGGTTGACAAACTGGACAGAAAAGCAGACATCTGGGAAGTCCAGCTCTCTGTATCAAACAGGAAGAATCAGGGATGGTTTAGAACCGTTCTCCACCAGTACTGTATGTTGAACAAAGCCACATTTAACATATAATACCTCATCTATCAACACAAACTGTCTGCTTAAGTAAGTCTTTGTGTTTACCTGGTCTCAGATGTCCAACAGTGTCTGCAAGACTTCCTCTCTTCACTTTGGTGATAAACGCACACAGACGGCCAGACTCTGTCATCTTCCCACCAACAACCTGCAAACACGGTGCCCATTAGCAAGGGACAGAAATTCATTGAAATTATATTAAAAAAGGAGAAACAAGACCATCACCTTGAGTCCCAGCAGGGCTCCTGTGTCTGCAGGAACCGTCCCATCCTTCATCCTCTTGTTCAGGACAATTCGACCAATCAGACGCTCCCCGTCTTTGGACGGTTGCCACGTGACTGGCTGCTAATGGGTCATAAAGAGATACGAATATTGTTTATTTAATAAAAAACGTATTTTTTTTGGAACAACACAACTTTAAAGGGAAGGTTGATGACGATTTGAAGAGAATACTGATCAATAGCAACCAGGCAGGAAGGAGATATAATGAATGTTATAATGGAGGACTTGTTTGTTAAATTACCATTGACATAGGTGCCGGCTCGCCATGCCAGGTACCGTGATCCCACCACTGGCTCTCCATGTCTCCTAGAAACAACAAAATTAATTTAATAAAATAATTAAAACTTCTTGAGCTAAAAAAATCCTTCATCTTTGGTTAAAGTCTATAACTCCATATTAAACTTTACAAACATCCAAATCAACAAGAAGTGACTTTTCTATGTTGTTTCCTCTCCTTCCTTCATTTAAAATATATCTGCAGACTGAGATCATGCTTGCCTGCAGGATATGATCATAGCTTAACATCATTTGGCACCAGCAGGGAAAAGAGAAGAAATGCTTCCTTTTAAATTGCAAGCGTGAATTTAAATAATACAATTTATTATTTATGGGTAAATTTTGTTAAGGAATAATTGAACGTATGTTTAATGTATGTGGTTAATATCATATTCATATAAAATATTCTTGAGTAAAACAAGAGATCCTACTTAAAAAGACAATAAGTGAACGACCGTTATCTGAATAGCACCAGACTAAACTGTGGGGAACCATGTCACAGTTTTTCTCAGTCGCTTTGGTGCATTTCTCTAAATTCTCCAAACTACTTGTCCAATTTTCAAATCATTGTGTCACTTGTGCACATCAAAAAAAGCAGTTTCTGATTCCTTTGAGCAAGTTGCAAATGCTTTTGTACATTCATGTAAGTGATTATGTACAATTTTCTGCTTTTGGCCACATTTTCAATCGCTTATGTTGATCAAAATGTATCGCATGGGTCTTTGTTGAACAGTCTTAACCTCCACAACATTTAAGCATAAGTTCATCATGTAAGTCTTAACATGCAAAATGCTTGAACAAGTTGTCATAATATGCCAAGCATATTTTTTTATACATTTCCACTAGATTTTTTTTCTAAATCAGTCCTAAATTGGAACATTAAAGGACAAGAACTTGGATGGGGTCAACAGTCAGAGAGAAGAGGAAGAGGAGTGAGGCTGTTTGGGAGGAGTTAGGTGGCAAAACAGAGGAAGAGGCCGAGGACATATGCCAGTTTCCATCGATCCAACACCATCAGGCGATGGTTTGTGACCCACAACAGGATGCTGATGGAGATCCTCTCACCCTACTCCTCATTCCTTAACCCCATTGAGGATTTTTTTCTCAGCATGGAGCTGGAAAGAATATGATGGCCAGCCAGATACACTGTTGGCCCTTCTGGCTGCCATGGATGCAGCATGTGATGACAACACAGCAGATGCCTGCAGAGGCTGGATAAGACACTCTAAAAGATTCGTTCCACGCTGCGGGGTGGGACCCAGGAAAGAAAAGCAAAAATGGAAGTCCTGCTTGCACATTTGTACTGTTATTACAACTGCGATATCGTTTTGAATGGCGAGAGAAGCTCAAAAAGCCTCTTCAAGCTCTGCCGTACTCACAGGTCTGTGTGGACGCCATGATAAAGGAAGAGGCTTCAGATGTAGAAGAAAAGAAGAAGAGCAGGAAGTGAACCTGCAGCTCTTCGGTCCTCCTCCTCCTCACTGAGTGTGGGATCACGGTTTGCCCCGAGCTCTGCCTGCAGGCTGCAGGGCAGTTCATACCTGTCTGTAACAAGATTAGCTCAGGCCAAACACAGAGTCCATCTCTGTCACCGACAGCATTGTGGTACAGAGTTACACTTCACCGGCTGTTCACCTGCTGTTTGCTTCAGTTTGGGTCGGAGAGTCGGCGAGTTGGGAGCAACATTTCAGCAGCTCCACACACTTTCTTCCAACTTTCAAGCACGTTTCCACCTAAAGAGCTTCCAAATATCCAGCCGAATTCCAGAAAAATGGCCAAAAATCCAGATCAGCAGGACATCCAGGCCGCCTCATGAATGAGCCCTCATATTGCTGACTGGTGGTCCACAGTCTTGTTCCCTCCTGCACTGCTTCTATTCCTGTTTCCTTGCAGTGACTCCTGGTAATCCAAACTCTTCACTTGTAATCCAATTGACCAAGAGCACCGGCGGTGATTCTGTGACCCAACAGCACCAGAACTGGCAGGCTGAGTTGTTCTTCTCCAAACATGACCAGATTATCAACCAGTTTCTCCAGGATTCTTTCAGGCTTCTGGAGGTTTTCCAGTCGAGTTTGTTGAAGGTTTTTATGTCAAGTCCTACAGTCCGGGTGCCTTCAGTAACGCAGCGACAGCGACTCTGAGCTGATCTATCACCTCTGAACCTGATGGGAGGAGCTACTCTGAGCCAATCAGACTTCATTGTCTCTCATGACTTTGGGCCCTGAGACGCAGACACAGAAGATTACCTGAATACAGAACGCAGCATCTGAAACACTGCTGACATTCATGACCTCAGAATCTAAAACCCTGAGGACCGACTCTCAGGAGCAGAGAGCATCGGCATAAACGGGCTCCCAAGGAACCGAAACAGAATCAAAACAGAAGCAACAATACAGAGAAACCAAAACTAAAACCAGCACAGCACAGCTTCATAAAGAAAAGGTTTGCACGGTAATTGAAGCTGGAAAATAGTACAGAAAATGCTTAATGGAACGACAAGAGCCTTGTTTGGTGGTTCAGTTCATGTCAATCTGAGCTACAGTGCTTGGAGAAAAACCCAATAATCACTTTCCAAAGGTCAAGGATGTAACATAAAACCAAATCAAGTGATTGAAATGTGCTGCATCCTTCTTATTACAGGCGACTAGAGCACAGACGTTGTCTACCCTTAGAAAGAGCTGAAATCTGTTCAGCAAATCATATCTATTGTTGCTCATAGGTTTAAGGTTACCAAGGTCTTAAAAAGGCCTTTTTCCATCACGCAACAAGCAGATAGAAAAGAAGAACTTATTTAGTGGGGAGCAGCAGAATGAGGTTTCAGAACATGAGCTGATCTTTAAAGAAGCAATCTCTCTGCAACACTTAATCTAGTGGTGGTATTTGGAGGTACTCCAGAAAAAAAAAAACACAAAAAAAAACATAAAGGTGAAGCCCAGTCCCTCATGCTCAAGGAACAGACCAAGCCTGGGAAATAAGTCCTCTAATGTGGAACCCTACTACCCTAATAAACCAGAAACCTGCAACCAAAATATGGAAAAGAGGAGGGGAAAGAACAACTGTCTGTCGGCGCCGCTCTCACTGGAACCCTCTGTTGTGAGGCTCAGGAAGTGCAGGTGAAGCTGGTTGGAGGTGAAGCCAGATTCAGCTGTAAGAAGATTATCACACTGAGCTAATTTAAGTCAGAGACACAGAGAACACATACACGGTGTCTCCTTTTCCTCTCTCCCTCCTTCCTGTTTTCTCCCTCAATTTAAAGCCTGAAAACTCACGATATCAGACTGAAAACCACAAGTTCCAGGAGTAAGAGAAAATACTTTACATTTCTACTAGAGGGCAGAAGAACATTTAAACTACTGCAGTGTTCTGTCAGAACACATTTATATATCACTACTGCAGCTACCGCCATGTTCTAAATTCATTTTATTTAGTCTGGGAATTTCTTACAGGATTTTTTTTTTAGATTTTTAAATATAATCTTACATAATAAATTAAAAATGCACTGGATTTTTTTGATCAGAGGGAAGAGGGCTAAACATAAATGGATGCCACACAATATAATAACATTCTTTCCACTTTAGAATTATGAGCTACTACCGTATGTGTTGGTTTATTACAAGTTTTTAATTTTGAAGTAAAAATGTTCAACTGGTGTAAATTATGTCAAGGCTCTATAATTTATGTTAAACTTTGCCTTTTAAGGCCATACCCTGACTTTATTTAATCTTGTGTCAATAACTTACCCCCTGCCGTCTCCAGTACCAACGTTACACTGCAGCTTATCGACCAGAGATTTCTATTGTGTATGTAACATATGAGCTTTTAAGTAAATCAAGTTCCAGCGTTGAATTTCTGCACATCTGATACTGCAGCATATGTACTATGACCTCCAGCTAAGCCAGGCTTCCACAGTTTTTGGACAAATTAAAAGAATCTGTAGCATAAGTGTTGCAACTTCTCCATAGGACTGAGATCAGGGCTTTGTGATGGCCACACTAAAATATTGACTGTATCGTCCTTAAACCACTTTATAACCACTTTAGATGCTTTGGGTTGTTGTCCATCTGGAAGACAAATCTGCGCCTGAGCTTCAGCTTCCTGTCTGATGTCTTTAGATGCTGCTTTAATATTTCTACATAATCTTCTTTCCTCATGATGCCATCTATTTAATGAAGTGAAACCACTTCCTCCTGCAGTAAAACAGGCCCACAACATGATGCTGCCACCCCCGTACTTCACAGGTACAAGCATCCCTGTTTTTCCTCCTCCAAATGAAACGATGGTCATTATGACCAAACTGTTCCACTTTAGCTTCATCAGACCACAGGACATGTGTCCAGAAGTGAAGGTCTTTGTTCCTGTGTGCATTTGGAAACTGCAATCTGGCTTTTTTATGTTTCTTTTGAAGTAAAGGCTTCTTCCTCGCTGAGCGGCCTTTCAGCCCATACAGGACATGTTCCGCTCTGGATAATGACTCTGTCTTACCAGCTTCAGCAGCATCTTCACAAGGTCTTTGGCTTTTGTTTTGGGTCAATTTGCACGTTTTGGACCAAAACCTGTTCATCCCTGGGACACAGAACCGTCTCCTTCCTGGTTTGATGGTTGGACATCCCCAACATGACTATAGTTGTTCTAATCGTTTGAACACGGCGCCTTCAAGCATCTGGAAATTGTTCCCAAGGATGAGCCAGACTGGTGCAGCTTGACGATTATCTTCCCGATCTCTTGACTGATTTCTTTTGACTCGTTTGACATCGTGTCAAACAAGAAAATAGTGAGTTTCAGGTGTGGCCTTAAAATACCTCCAACAGTGTGCCTCAAATTAACTTTAATGCGTCAATGAACCAATCAGGTTTGCAAAACCATGACATCATCATCTGGGATTTCCCTCATTGTTTAAAAGACAGTAATTATTTCTGTATGTAAACTTCTAATTTTGAAGACATTAATAAATAATTCTCTGACATATTCTTTCTCTTATTCTGGCATTTAGCAAATAGAAATCATTTTGGTAATTCTAACTGACCTAAAACAAGAGAAGTTTGGTCTGATTTAACTTCAGACAGTGAAAAAAAAGTTTTTCTATTCAGTGTATGCAAATATCTGGTTTAAACTGTATACCACAAACACAAGCCACTCCTTTGAAATTACTTAAATGCCAGAGATGCATTGATCAGAGTTTTCTGTCTGGTTTCCAACCAAGCTTTTACATGCCAGTCATGATTTTAGCAAGTTCTTATTTCTATAAGAAATAAAACTTTGCTTGGCACTGAAAAAAGTGCTTAACTGTTTTAAAACAAAGACAAAATGATTACAGAGTTGAACATTTAAGCTATCTTTAGCAACTTTTTTTTATTAGCATGATTAGTGCAGTTAGCATTACAAACCGTAAACAACTGTTTGTGTGTATTCCCAAGCGAAGGTAGACCTTTTCCTTAACTATACACAAAAATGGCTGCCAAAATAGCAGACTGGTTGAAAGCTTAGACAGTAATGCATTCAGCCTTCTTGCCATCTGCTGAAGTTTCACTCTTGTACCCTGAAGGAACGACAGACATCTGTTGCAATAGAAACTACAGTTATTTTAAAAAGCTTCTTTCACCTTTTGTGCTTCATCTGACTATTTAGAAAATCTCAAATACTAAAAATAGCAAACTTTTAGTCTTTTTGCTTCGATTAAAAACTTTCGCACTGGAGAGTGTTGTATGTGTGTCCTCTTAGTGCTTATCTTTCAATCACTGAAAAAAAACTACTTGATAGTAAATTATTATGTTTCCAACTGGTCGGTTGTTCACAGCTAATCAAGCTAAAAATTCAGGTTGCAATCTGAGGTTTTTGCGCTTCTCTAATTTTACAGCAAGGACCCAATACTAATGTTACTTAATCTCATGCTAAAATGTCTGTATTCTCTATCTGCACTGATGAGAAGTCGCTCATTCTCACATGCCAAATGTTTCAGGTGCCTGACACAACCCTGGCCGATACAGTGGACGCTCGGTACACCTGAGGGTTACAGAACACAGCAAACAGCTAAAACCCATGAATACTTGAGTCTCTCTCTAAAAATGTGCATTAATACACACAATGGAAACTGTCTTAGCACTACCACAGAAGCTCATATCCACAGTCTTCCTTACCTCCACGCTTTGGGGTACAGCCAATCAGCACCAAGGAAAATGAATGGCGTTCCTTGATTGGTTACTTTGCATATTCCAGCCAATAGCGTGTCAAGTAGCGTATTTCAGCTTCCCAAGCTGCATCTTCTTTAGAATATGTTAGATATGCTCAATTAAAAAATCTGCTAACAGATGAATTTTAGCGAATAATTTGCTGAATCGGCGAATACTTAACCACGACTAGGCGGGTCCACAGTAATTATTTGATCACTTATGGGGAGTTATAGACTGTAATGTTTATTGCTCGTTTCATAATTGGTGACTGTATGATGTTTTAATGATGTAAAGCGCTTTGAGCTGCCTTATTGCTGAAATGTGCTGTACAAATAAACTTGACTTGACTTAACGGGACTGTGGAGCATTGAACTTTCAGCCCAAGATGGTCAGGTGATCATTAGGAACGTAAAAACACAGAAACGAAACTGCGATGTCACAGCAAGAAGTAGCTTCCTCAGCTGTAACACGGCTCCACAGCGCGACAGCTGCTACGTGGCTCTTCTCCATTCAGCACTTACTGTCAGGCTCGTCGCAGCTGGTGTATTCAGGTGTGGTCAGCAGCTCCTCCTCCGAACTGCTGAAGCTGCCGATCACGTGCATTTTCCCCATCATCCTCCCCCTCTGCGCCATGCTCTCATTGGTGGGTTTCCTCTTGAGGGCGGAGCTTGGGTCCAGGAGCTGCTGTGGCAGCGGGCTGCGGCGAGGAGACGTGGGGCTGAGGTGATTAGGAGTCCTGTCAACCGAGAACGACCTCTGACCTCCAGACCCAATCAGTCCCTGAGGCCGATTGTGGCGGACAGCTGAGGAGCCAAAGAAATGGGTCAGATGAAGTCGGACATCATGCAGCGAGGCATCAACAAGGAGTCCGATGTTTACCTGTGTGTCTCAGGTTGAGGTGTTCTGGTTCTGCAGCCGCCAGGGAGACGTCGCTGTGCCGACGCTGGTGGCGGACCCTGCCGACCTGAGCCAACATCCTCATGGTCTCCTCGCATGGCTGCGGCTTCACCGGGTATCGAGCCAGGTTGGGGTCACTTCGGTAGCGAGCCTGAAACTCCTCCTCCTGCCGCCGTCGCAGCTCACGGTCCACCAGAACCTGGTCAAAGGGGTGGTCCTGATCCAGGGGAGAGAAAAGGTGAACGTCCTAAGCCAAGTCTAGCTGGAAACACTGCAGTTAGCTTCCGATTCAACACCACGGTAAATGATTTAAATTTAATTTTGCCATTTGGATGACATTAAATCAGCTCGAGTTCAAACTCTGCATTAAAATCTGTGTTAGGCTACACAACATACAAAACCGGTGAAACTCTTTATATATTTGAGTAATTTCAAATAAAATCTTAGTTTTAATTATTTTTTTTCCCTTTGTATCTGCATCACCATGTAGACAAACTTCAGTTCAAACTCCATAATATCAACAAATCCTGGCAAAAAATGGAATAACTATGTCTGGAGGATGTTCAGTGAGCTGTTTTCAAGCAAAAAATAAACAATAATAATAATAAAAATAATAATAAGGCACAAAAATATTTATCTAACAGCAGAACATTCTGGGTTTGACAACACACTTCAAAAATAATTAAATGATGTTGGTTTTTTCAGACAAAGTAGAGGATAACATTATAGAATCAACCTGTAAATTGTAAAATTTAAGGCTCCATCCTGATCTTTTGGTGCTGCTTTACAAAAACCTTTGGAAACTGACAGATGAAGAACATCGTTTTTCATTTGTCAAGTTCCTGCCTCAAAGAGAAAAGCCAGAGGAGGTGCAAGAGAGAACAAATGGTGATGTTTTTATTTCCTGACCTCCTCATATTCCTGTGCCTTTAACTAAAACAACTTTAAAACGTATTTAGGAGGTATGTTTTACAAAGCCAGAATCTTCAGATGTTAAATAAAATTATTGCTTTTTTTTTTGTTAAAAAGTAAAGAAAACTGAGGATCGCAGTCGAGATTCCATATTTTTGCCAGGATTTGCAGACAAGTCAAACCTGGACTTGATTATTCCTCATTAAATGCAGATTATTTAAAACACAATGTGGGTTCTGTCAAACCTCCATCTTATTTATGAAAAATACAAGAAAAGCCAATCACTTCGGGCTGCTACTAATGATTATTTTAGGAATCGATTATTCTGACGATTAATTGGATGAAAAAAAATTGGAACATTCTCCAGATGTCTTAAATGTAAAATGTTTATATATTTTGTACAGTTTTGGCTTAATTACTGCTCTGGGTGTGTTGTTTTTTCAGCAAATGGCCTTTTTTTTTACTCCAGTTAACGATTAATCGATCACTAAATTAGTTGACGATTATTTCAATAATCGATTAATCGTTTCAGCCTTGCAGTCACTACCAGTAATGTTGTCTGTGATCCTATAGATTGGACATGATCCTTGTAGGTCGAGGAGCCACTAAAAGCAGTAAAATCATCCTCTGTTTTAATTTTATTTTTTCAATAAAAATAAAGAACTCGTAGTTTTCAAATTCTATTTTAAAGAATTAGTGTAGTTATAACTGAGGTTTAAAGTTTTAAGCTGTATCTAAAATAAGGTCTGAATGCGAAACAAAGAAAAAAAAATTTAAATCTTATTTTTTCTTCGTAGATCAGAAATGCGTTATAAAGAATGTAAAACTAGTGCAACATAATGCAGTTTAGATTTAATGCGTCTGATTATAGCACTTTCTGAACTGAAACTGCTGAGTCTGATGTTTGGCTTTAATGCATAGCTGCATTATAACTGCATTGTTGCTACACACCATTTTAACTTTATGCATGCTTTAAAACCTTCTGACAGTTTGGTAAAAAAAAAAAAAAAATCAATAAACATCACATGTTTTACAGTTACTGAATGGAATAAAAACAAATAAAGAATAAATAAAAACAATATTTGATTTATTTATTTTTTTATTTATTTATTTTTTTTGCAGATATAAATTTGAATAGATCAACAGTCTTAGAAATTAAATCATCTCTGTAAATATCACATTTGATGTTCAGTTAAGCCCAAAATTATTCATTTTAGGTTTACAGTAAACTTTTCAGTTAGCCAGCATGTTTATTTTGACTGGTAGTAATATTAGCAATCTGGAGCCTAAAATTAGGGTGATGGCAAGAGGCGTTCCAACCTCAAAGCCTTGGAGCTCATTATTAGGATCAACATATCAGTGGAAACATGCGAAAAGCTGGTCGGCAATGATGAAAAGGGTTGGACTGCTGTAATGTTAAAGATTTTCCCACTGAATATTAAAAAGGATATAAATTTTTTTTTTTAAATCAAAATGTAAATAAAAACATAAATGATCAAACTTGATTCTCCTTTTTATTGTTTTGTTGGCTGTTTAAATAATGAACACAGAGATTTACGAACAGAATAAAGCACCTGTGAGTGCCAGCGGCCTCGCCTGTCTTTGATTGGTCGCCTCTGGACACGTAGCTCCTCCTCGCCGTTGCCGTGGTAGCTGTGCATGGAGCGGGCGCGGCGGTCCAAACCGTGGTCAGAGGGCGAGCGAGGCATCCTGCCGCCACCATCGTAGTACGACGCCGAGGGGCTCCGCCTCCTGTCGGACACACGGAGCGAACCAATCAGGCGGGAGGAGACGTTGCTTTAAATAAACGACCGAGACACTGAGATGGTTTTTTACATTTAAACTGGTTCTAACGTGGTTCTGAACAGAATCGGTGGGGTCCATCTAAACTGCTGGATTTTCTGGAGCGGACCCAGTTTTTGGGGATAGTGATTTTATTTGAAATCGAGCTGAGGCTCCGGTGGTGAGTCTGTCTTACACATTTAATGTGTTTGGGATCATTGTTGCTTCAGAGCAGCTTAATTATCAATTATTACGTTCACCTCATGCAAAGAACCAGTACCACTGGCGGGTGAAACAATCCCACATCCTGATGCTACCTCTGCCATGCTCAACCGTTTCTTTTGTCTCTGTTGGCAAACGGGTCAGTTATCGTCTCATCTGAATATAAAATATTTCTCCAGAAGACTTTTGGCTCGTCCATGTGGCCATGCGTTTCCTCTCTGCGATGGGAAACCAGCAAAGAGGGACAGAAGGAAGCAAACGAGGAAGAAAGAATGGGAAACACAAGGGAGGAAGGGGAAAGAAGGACACAAGGAAGAAAAGAAGGAAGCACACAAAGAAGAACACAAGGAAGCAAACGAGGAAGGAAATAGAAAACAGACAAAAAGGAGGGTAAGGGAGTAGGGCACAAAAAAGGAAGGAAGGATGAAAGGGAGGAGGGCACAAGAAAAGAATGAAGGTAGGCAACAAGGAGAGAAAGACAGAATAAACTAACATCTCTGAGCTTTTTTCTTTCCATCCTCCCAGCAGCTGTTAGTCTCTACAACCATCATTGCTCCCATTGTTTATATCTCTGCCAGTATCTGTACAACTAACTGTAAATAGTTTGTATTTTTAATTCTCGGAGACGAGCACATCCTGCACATTCTTAGTTAACCAACTCAGCTGCACATTCCTCTGGACTGGAGCTTTTTTTTTTTTTTTTTTTTTTTTTTTTACAACTACACAGTATTCATGTTGAAAATTTTCCCTTACCATTCAGTATTTTTATTCTTTATTCTGTTTTTATAAATATATTTATATTGTATCTTTGTGTGAGTCTGCTTGCTGTTACTGCCTGTCACCGCCACTTTGCTGCTGTTGCACAGAAATGTCCCCATCATGGGACAATAAAGGATATTTCTATTCCATCCATCCCGTCCAGGAGGCTCCCTGCCCAGATGCCACCTCAGCTGGCTCCTCTCGACGTGGAGAAGCAGCAGCTCTGCTCTGAGTCCCTCCAAAATAACATTTTATATTAAAATCCAAAAACTGAAATTAAGCAGCTTTTTGGGGATTTCATGTCCCAATTTTAGTCTATTTTTAAATATAAACTGAGGGAATTACGCCATAATTTCACCTGTCCAGGGTTTACCCGACTAATGACCGCTGGACACAGGCACCAGGTCCCTGCGAGCCCGTAGGGACCGGCAGGTACAGACTGTGAACGTATGAGTGGGTGGATGTCTTCATTTCAACTCCACTCACTGAAATTTCACCCCAACTCCACCCCGAATCTCATTAAACCTTCTCTAAACAACTAAGCCTACAAATACCGCAGTGACAACGGCTTGCAGCCGAATGTCCGAGATGCGTACTCACATGCGGTTACCGTGTCCTGTCAGTGTGTGATAATGCGCCCGTCATGCAGCTGCAGGGCCACAGTGGGGTGCTCACTTCAGCCAGATGAAGCTCTGAGCAGACGAGGATCCAAACATGGTGTCTGAGACGTGTTTTTGCTCAGAGATGTAAACAAAGAGCCTGTTTCTGTTCTTCCTGTGAGCGCTCGGTTCAACACGCGACACATTGACACACATTGACACACACTCAGCAGGTTTATACCTGACAGCTGGAGTACAACTGATGCTCCGCCCCCTTCCCAGCCCGAGTCATGACACTCCCCCCTCCCTTCAGCGCCTTCTAGCTCACTCTGACTCCGCCCACCTGGGATATTACATCACCGCTACTAGCTCCCGTTAGCCTGTGTGTGTTAGCCTGCTGTATTTAGCAGCAGCAATAATCCCCAGTGAGCTGTGGGATTATTATTCTGTTAATCTGATTAGTGTGTGTGTTTGAGTTTGTGTGTATGGGGGCTTTGCATGTTTGATGGGGAGGGCGGGCTTTGGAAAGCAGGCACAGTCTCTCTCTCTGTGTGTGTGTGTGTGTGTGTGTGTGTGTGTGTGTGTGTGTGTGTGTGTGTGTGTGTGTGTGTGTTGGAGATGGGGTCTGGAGGTAAATTATGTCTGATCTAATTATGACCGAGTCAGACGTCAAAAGGACGAGTCTGAATTTCCCCGATTCAGCAGTAACAACCTGCAGACATGACTGAGGGTTAAATGTTTCAGACGCAGCAGAAAACATCTGTTTTGCCCTTTTCTGACCTGTTGCTGCAGATTTATTGTCAGATGTTTAGGATTTTGGTTTGTTTTACCTTGAAAATATTAAAACGTGGTTTTCTTTTGAATGCAGCCCCTATTAACCTGAAGCGGCTTCGAGGAAGAGCTTTCAACTTCACATTTTTAGCCTCAAAAATCTTTTTCAGATAATAGTCTTTATAGTTCTTTTATTTCTTTCTCTTTTTTTTTTCACAAAAAAATCTGTCGGTATTAAACCAGAGTTTGCCTAAATCTTATTGAATCAAGATGAAACAAGGACTGTACTGGTCTCTATTAATGGTCTCTTAGCACCAGAACTGGATTAGTCAAGGCCCGGCATTTATGAACCTAAATCAGAGCTCAAATCTGGGCTTCAGAGGCATTTGTTTTCTAATGTTTTAAATGACCCCTACTGTTCTGTAGCTCCATTACTCAGGGGCCCCACGGCCCCTGGTGCTCCCTGCATCGGTCCGTGTGGAGGCGAAGCGTTGGGGTAAAATTCTCCCGACCGAGTGAGGATCTCCTGCTGCTTCCTGCACACGTTGCACACCCACATCACCTGAAACACAACGACACACAGGCCTCTGTTTGGGTTGTATTTTCACATGTCAAACATTAGTGGGATCTTACTGGGATTTTATGTGTATGGACCAACATATATTAGTGCATAATTGTGAAGAAAACTGAAACAAAATGCCTTTCACAGTGGTCTGGACTTTGACTGGACCATTCTATTACTTGGGTGGGCTTTGATCTAAGCCACTTTATTGCAGCTCTAAACGTTTATTGAGTTTTGGTTCATCTCGAGATTTTTGCAGCCTCTAACTGGTTTTCTTCCAGGATTTTTCCTGCATTTAACTCCATCCTTCTTCCCAGCTTTCTCATCCATGAGGGAAAAAAAGCATCCCAACAGCATTACCCTGCCACCACCATGTTTCCCCCTGGTTATTCTATATGCAGTGTTAGTTCTCCTCGGCACACAGTGTTAAGCATGCAGACTAACAACTTTATTTTTGGTTACATCTCCACTTGTCAGCTTTTGCCCCTTCGTGACTTGGGGATTCTTATGAGTTTCTTTCACTACTGCCTTTCTTCCTGCTGCTCTTGTGGACAGATTTGTGACGTGCACTACGTATAGCTGAGCCCTGAATCTATGCAGTTCCTCCAGACATACCATGGGCTGCTATGGCTGCTTTTTAATTGGTTTAGGTTGATAAGTTTGTAGCTGTGCTTTGCTCTTTCCATTTTCAGATGACAGATTGATGCTCTGTGAGATGTTCAGAGTTTGGGATGTTGTTTGTATACCTCACTCTGCTTTAAAACGTCTCCACAGCTTCGTCTCTGACGCGTCTGCTGTGTTTCTTGGTCTTCATGATGCTTTTTGTTCACTAACAAACCTGTGAGGCCTTTACGGAGCAGCTGAGATTAACTTAAACACAGGTGGAAACTATTTACTGGATTTTATTTTAGCGTATCAGAGTAAAGGGGGGTGGAAAATACATCAAACCATGAATAAATTTCCTTCCATGTAACAAAAAGTCACTGTGTTGGTCTAGTGAATAAAATCCAAATAAAATAAAGAGAAACTTCTGGTTATAACGCAACAACATGTGACAATACTTATGCAAAAGACACCTTTTGTTGTCTTATTTGAAGATTTTTTAGATTAAATAAGATTGAATGGTTATGTTTTTACATCTTGCCACACTATTTGCATGACTTATGTTTACTTTACCTTTACATTTTATTTTTTAAATCCGCAAATTAACACAATTATTTAAAAATATATTCTTTCCTTTTTGAGAAATCAGTGAATGAAATTATTATATAGGAGAAAGCACCACCCAAATACTGAGCATGCACAATTTATTTTCAACCTTAAACACAATCTTCATGGCTTGGTATAAGTTTGACGTGCACTACATGAGTCTAAACCAGGGGTGTCCAAACTTTTTGTCACATGGGCCAAAATCTTCAGATCAAAATTACTCATGGGCCAAAAAAAAAAATCATTTTTAAAAACTTAAATCACCAAAAATGTGATTTATTTATTTATTTATTTATTTGTTTTTAACCTACTCAGCAATAAACTTAGCATGAACTGTTTTAATTAAATAAATAATCAGATTATTTTGTGGAAACAGGATTGTAGATCCAAAACTTCAAATGGCTTTTGCATCTTTTTCTTATTAAATGAAAGCATCCAGTTTGCTGATTATTTTAGGCTAGATTGAAGAAAACTGAAAAAAATATTTTCTCTTTTCTCAGCAATAAAAACAGGATGTAGGTCAGTCTTATTTTGAAAAAACTTCCTGTATTTTGCCAAGCTTTAGTACAGCAATTGAAAACAGATTTGGGTGCACCAAGGTACAAGGTAGAGTACAAGTCAATGACTAGATGTGATCATATTTACCATGAAAATAAAGGAAACCAGAAAGCTTGGAAAAGATTATCACTTTGTGTTGTAGCTAATATTTTTGTGAGATTTTGATTTAAAAGTCATGGTTTTGCCTTAATTTATTCTTGAACTGTGTTTGGGCGGGCCGCAAAAAATCAGTCCAGGGGCCGCAAATGGCCCTCGGGCCCCACTCTGAGCACCCTTGGTCAAAACAGAGCTGGAGAACATGGATTTAAATATGCGAAAAACAAAAAAGAAGTCAGAAGGAGGTAATAAAACCTCCCACACTGACCTTATTGGCTCTTAGAGGGACACGCCCACCGCAGCGTGCGCAGAAGCGGCTTTGACAGTAGCAGCAGGCTCGGCCGCAGCCATCAGCAAACTTGGTTTTGTGACAGACGCCGCAGGTGGGAGACTCCGCCCTCGCCGTCTGAGCCGCAGGAGGCTCCTCCCCCAGCTTCTTCACCTGGTCTTTATACATTTCAAACTGTTGATGTAACTTCCTGTAAAGAACAGGAGCAGTCAGACAGTGATTTCAAGACAAATACTCCGTCAAACTACTCTACGATTGTTTCCGATCCCTCCGGTATCTGTAGTGTCGAGGCCTGTCGCAATAAGCAGTTGATCAGTTAATCGGATGATAAATTAAAATGAGCTCGATAATTTCCATTCCATGACTAATATTTTTTGAAGGGCAGTTTTGTTTGCAGAAACATCACAATCCATTTTATTTGTCGTTTCACATGTGTGGTTTTTATTTCCATTTTATTTATTGTTTTTGGTTGTCTTGTTTTATTTTGGATATTTAAAATATCTTTAAAAATTACTAAATAAATACAGAATATGGAAAAATTTGGGAAAAAAAACCCCAGAATGAAATCCAAAATAAAAACAAAAAATTGTAAAAATAAATAATGAAATAAAGGCAACTAATAAAACAATAAGATTGGAGATAAAATGGACATTTAAATACAAAAATAAAGTTTATTGGTCCCTGAGAGGGCGAACTTGCGTCATTATGCCGTTATCATTTTATTACTTGAAAATGGTCTCAAAACAACAATATTGTCGTTTATCATAATAATTTCTCTGACAAATTATCGTCCTGCAAAATTTGTCATCGTGACAGGCCGAGCAGTGACTTTTTCTGCACTACATCACAGAATCCTTTACAAATGGTGGTATTCATGTTAATGATCCTCATTCATTGGTCCAGATCAACCTCATCTCTCCCTTGGTAAAACATCCAATCATCGATCAATATGCCTCGGCGCTGAAACAGACCTCCGATCAGTTCACCTTCTCGGTTTTACTCACGTCTGCGACTCGTTGTCAGTCGGACTTTTAACCTGCAGAACTTCGGACACATTGGCTGCAACATTATTGACCAACTGACTGAACCCTGAGAACGGATTCCACCTGTCCGGGTAACACAGACAGTCAGCTGACAGGAAGCAGGTTCACCGTGGGATTGAGGTGTCAGGCTGGGAAGCAGGAAGGAGGTTTGGCCAGGACAAGGTTCTTAAACAGCACATCGGACTCTGAGGTACTTACGAAGCTGGGGGAGGTTTTACTTCCTCCTCATCCCTGAAGACACAAAGGCCATGATGAGGATGATGATGAAACAGAATAAAAACAATGTCAGAAAAGAAGTTAACCAAAAGTGAAGCATAAACTAAACAGAAACATGGAGACACACGGACAGAACAGGACGCTGAAGATGATCTATGATGGACTAGCAGTTAAAACCAGTTATTTTAAATACTGACCCATTTAATTACTGGGAATTAAAAACCTCTATAATGGGTCCTATAGAAATTACAACTGGCTCAGTGCTATTCTGTTTAGCTGTGACTGTTTCCTCTCAACACACAGCTGGTCCAGTACAATGTCTGATTCCACTGGAGGTTTTCCCCTGTTAGAGTCAGTGGTTCCACTCCACTGTTGCCAAATGCTTGCTCGGGAGGAGAGATGCTGCAAAAACAATTGCATGAAGGAAATGTCTGAGCTTCCTATAATCAGGCCATCCAATTTTTTGCACTAATCCATAATTGTGAGTTTATTGCAAATTTTCCCACAAAAATGGTCAAAAACAGTTTTAAAGGGGCAGTATTATGTAAAATCGACTTTTTTGAGCTTTCCATCATGTTATAATGTTGTTCCCTCATCAAAAACATACCTGAAGTATTGCTTTGATTCTTTCAAGCATGTTTGAGAAATCCTTTAATCTCCCATGGCAACCGTTCAGCTGCACAAAACGCCTCGGTGGACCTAGCGCCGCCTTTGAGGTGCAGCTCCTCCTCAGAGCTGCAGTTTCTAAGCTTCTGCGCTTTTGCCTCACAGTGCACCCCTCCCTTGAGACTTCCCCACTCAGCTCCTCCAGACTAGCGGCAGCAATTAGCAAACACCTGGTGGGACTGCACATCTGCTGAGCTCATTATATGAGCTACTTCTCAGTAAAACACTGGTAAAAACGTTAAAGGGTTAATAGAGGAGCACTGTTGTGATGACTTCCTGATGGCGGAGTTTCACAAAGAGCAGGACTGTCTTAAAGAGACAGAAGCCCAATTTCAAGGGGTTAAATTAAGTCATATTTGATATATACAGCATTTTCGTAACAACTGAAGGGAACATTTGTTACTCGATTGTGCTATAAAATGATTCTATGCACCTGGAAAACACATAATACTGCCCCTTTAAATGAATGCTAACTCCCACCTGCAGGTGGCAGTATTTCTTACTTCTACTACACTGCTGTCTCAGCCTGACTTGATGTCAAATTACAGTCTGTGACCAACATGGCGAGTAACAAAAAGTCACATTTACTGTCATAAATAATCGCAAAGGACTGAGCAAAGCAGTATTACTCTGCTCTCCATGAGTGCGGGGCGAAATTACTTGGAACACCTTGCAATAAGGTACTTTTGGAAGGAGTTCAATGAGATAAAAATACGGGAAAATTCTTGCAAATATTTTTCTAAAGTAGCACCTCAAATCAGTGATTTTGATTGAAAAAAAAAAAAAAAATCACAAAAACCTGAAAAATCCTGAAGGGACTGTTTAATAGATTATTTATACCTTTAGGCATTTTATGACTGACTGAATTTAAATGTATTGTACAGTAGTTTACATGTAAATGAATCTGAATTTAACTATACTCCTGGACTGATTTGAACTGAATTCTTAAAATCTGTATACAAATTGGACCAGTTTTTTCTCGTAAAGTGCCTTGAGATGACATTTATTGTCAATTGAAACTTTTTAAATACGCTAAATTAAGTTAAATTAGCAGGAAAGCTTCAGAGTTCATAACGAGGTTCTAAGAGTTTCTAAAGGACTGACAGACATAAGCTGTTCTTAGAGATAAATAGTTTTTAAGGATTTTCTAATAGGCTTCTGTAAAACAGTAACGAACAAGTGACCAGAAAAAAGGTTTAGAAGAAAGTTATGAGGTTCTAATAGTAAGTGAGAAGCTCCTAGTCATCACTTAGAATGTTCCAAAGATCAGAAAGAGGTTCTGCTGGTTAATGGAGACCTCCCAAAGACGACTATAAGGAGATCCTAAACCTCCTAAAGGCTCCCACATACGCAGACGTACTTCACTCTGGAGGTCCATGCATACTCCAGGGGGAATCAATGCAGATGTCCGGTGAACATGCCTACACACAGGTCCATTTTTACGGCCGCATACATGTACTCGATGTTGCACAGTAAACCGTGTTCACGTTGAACTGTTTAGTTGTTACACCGAGCTGATAAGGTTGGTGGCACCATCTTGTGGATGAAATGGAGTCAAATTTTGAAGTCCACCTGACAGAAGAGATTAGAAACTATAGCAACTTATGTAATAACCTTATGTATCACCTTGTTTTGTTTTGTTCTTTTTTTTAAACCCAAAAGGCAAATCCTTCCCCCGCGTCCGTTGACACTGAGGCTGAAATTGGGGGTAATAAAGGAATTTGTCACGAGAAATGTAAATCAGTACACTCGACTATGAAATCTCAGCCGTCCACAGACAGTGTGCGCAGAGTCCGCATGGCTCACGAAATACGCAGAGTATGCCCGAGTATGATGTGAGCCTTAAGTGATGAGGTTTTTATGGTTGGAATAAGGTTCTAAAGGGCCTCTTGGGGGACTGGGTGACATCACTTAAGAAACTACTGGCAAGAGGAGGGGTTCTATGTAGGTTCTCAATGAGCAGCTATTGACTGAGGAATAAAGAGATTCTGTCTATGTTTATGGACAGTAAGGAGAATCTAATGGTCAGATGAAAGGCTTTGATCGCCTGGATCAATGACTACCTGACAAACAGACCACAGTTTGTGAGACTCAACGACTTTGTGTCTAACCAGGTGGTCAGCAGCACAGGAGCACCACAGGGGATTGTACTCTCACCATTCCTTTTCACCCTGTACACTTTAGACTTCCAGCACGAGTCAGACTCCTGTCATCTACAGAAATACTCAGATGACTCTGCACTGGTTGGGTGTATCAGAGATGGACAAGAAGCTGAGTACAGAGAGCTGGTGAACCGCTTTGTGGCATAGTGTGGAAACAATCATTTCATCTTGAACATGAACAAAACTAAGGAGATGATTGTAGATTTCAGGAGAAACAGGGTCAGATTAAACCCTATTTCCATCATGGGAGAAGAAGTGGAGGTGGTTGATTTATAAACACCTCGGTGTTCATCTGGACAACAGACTTGACTGGAGATTCAACGGTGAAGCGTCTACAAGAAGGGACAGAGCAGACTGGACTTCTTGAGGAAGCTAAGATCCTTCAGTGTTTGCAGCAAGATGTTGCAGATCTTCTATAAGTCTGTTGTTGAGAGCGTCATCTCCTCTCCCATCATCTGTTGGGGCAGCAGCATCAGAGCCAGGCTCAACAACCTGATAAAGAAGGCTGGTTCTGTTCTGGGGACGACTGTGGAACCTCTGGAGGTGATGATGCAAAGAAGGATTTTGCATAAATTCAAGAAAATTATGGACAACCCTAAACATCCTCTTCATGAAACTGTTGTTGGAAAACAGAGTCTCTTCAGTCAGAGGCTTCTTCAGATTGGTTGTAAAACGGACCGCTACAGGAGATCTTTCCTGCCCACAGCCATCATCATCTATAATAACTCCTTGACTAAATGAGTTACATCAACATTTAATTTCCCTTTGGGATAAATAAAGTATTTTTGAATTGAACTGAATTTGAATTGCATTTATAGGCAAGTCTTTAGGATCAGTGTGTTCTAGAGATTCTGACACGGTTCTAGATGTTAGTGAAGACCTTCATGTAAAGAGCTTGAAGATGACTCATTAAGGTTGTAGAGGCCTCTGAAGAACTTTAACATTGAAATAATGACAGTAGAGAATTTGTGATTTGGTTTTAATGGTTAATGGAGAGTTTCTAAAGATTGTATGAGGCCATGATGTTGCTCTAGCAGTCAGTGAACAGTCCCAAGAGATCAGTACAGAAGCTGTAGAGGTAATGAATAGGTTTTAGTGGTCAACGGGGAGAATCTGAAGGTCATTTTATTCTAACAATCAGTGAACCACTCCTAGAGATCAGTGGAGCAGCTGCAGAGGTAATGATCAGGTTCCAGTAGTCAGTGAACAGATGTCACTGACTAAGTTCTAGTGGACAATGGAGAGCTTTTAAAGATCTGTCATTATGATCTAGAGGTCATCTGGCCACAAAGAGAGCTCTTATGATCAGTGATGAAGTCATAGTGGTGAGGCAATAGCTCTGAGAGAAAAATTAAGGGGTTTTTATGGGGTTCTGATGTTGAACCAAAAGGTTCTACAGATCTAAGGGTCTAAAGGTCACCATGAGATTGTAGGGTTCAGAACACCTCTTTGAGACCGCCGGTAAGGTTCTAGGGCTCATAATAAGGTTCAAGTCATCAGTGAACACCTTTAGAGGTCAGTAAAGAGGTTCAAACAGTAAATGGGGAACTCTTTAACAACTGTGATTGTGTTCTAGACGGAATGAGAGGGTTCTAATGGCCACTGGAGATCTCCTAAAGATCTAGAGATCATGTAATTATAGTACTCAGTGAAGAGATCCTAAAGATTAGTAAGGAGGTTGTAGAGGTCATGGTGAGATTCTAATGGTCAGTGAACAGCTCATAGGGGCCAGAGGAGGTTCTACAGGTAGGTTCTAGTGGGTGTAGAGCTCCAAAATATATTTGATTAGGATGTAGAGACAATTGCGAAGCTGCAAAGAGCTCTTTTGATCAGTGCTGAAGTCCTAGTGGGCAGTCAATGGCTCCATGAGATGAATTAGGGGGTTCTAGGAGCCATGATGTGGTTCTAATGGTGAAGATCTGCATCATGAAACTCTAGAATTCAGAAAAGCACCTTTTGAGGTAAATAGTGAGATTCTATTGACCAGTCATCAGTGAACAGCTGTTAGAGGGCAGTAAAGAGGTTCTACAAGTAATGGCTAGGTTGTGGTGGTCAATGAGAAACTGACATGATTTCTTTCTGGTACTTCGTGAACAGCTCCAAGACACAAGTAAGGTGATTCCGGAGGTCATGACAAGGTTCCAACAGTCAGTGAAAGCTCATACTGGTCATTAAAGAGGTTCTACGGGTAATAGTTAGGTTCAATGGGGAACTCCTAAATTTCTGGTGTGAGGTTCTTGAGGTAATTGTGAGGCCAAAGAGAGCTAATTTGAGCTCTAGTAAAGTTCTAGTGGTCATTTATGAGATAAATTAGGGACTTCTGAGGTCATGATGGGGTTCAAGTGGTCAATGGAGAGCTTCTACAGATCTGTGATGAGATTTTAGATGTCTTCATGAGGCATTAGTGGCCAAAGAACAGTTTTATGAGACCAGTGACGAGGTTTGAGATGACCTTCTATTTTTTAAGTCCAGCATTATTTCTTAAGTAATTAAAGGGAGATCCCCAGTTAATCAGATTCAAATGGTTTGGACAGAGCTTGGGGAAGTTCTAAGAAATTAATATTTTTAAATAGTTAATGATGACAAGTGGGAAAGAAGCTTTTAATCACTGGGGAACCTTTTTCACATCAACGCAGACCCTTGTGTTTTGCAGTAATTTCTTTATAATTATTTACACCATAAGTTCTGGTCTGTCATTTGTTTACTTCCTGAATTCAAGCACATCTGATCTCATTTAACTTATATTGAAATATCTGACTTCAGCAGCTCTACAGAAAATAAAAAAAACAACCAAAGTAAATTAATTTAACAGATAAAAACTTAAATTAAAGTACAAACAGACAAGACTGATGATGTGATCACCAGGGTCTAGGGGTATACCCTCCATTCGTCATTCTCTAACTCCTAAATACCTTTGATTCTGTGAGAAAATAACCACGATGTTGTCTATTTTTATCAGTTTTCTGGCAGAATTCTAATAAAACGAGTCTTCCTTCAGCATAACATAAAGAGGTACTAGCATGGACTCTGTTTGACTTTAGAGACATCTGGTGGCCACAGGTGGCTATAGCATCATGATCAATGAACAGCTCAAGTTATTCTTACAAAACCTGTGCAATAATTAGTAATATGACACACTCACTGACACTATCGTTTTATTCTCCATTTTGTTTTCACCTCATAAACTATTCAAACTAAACTCCTTTATGCTGGTTCAACCATAAGAACACCTATTTATTTATAGCTCATCCTTTCTGAATGTTACTCTGAGGAGAAAACACAAAATGGCTGAAAATTTTACACAAACTCCTTACATTTTTCAAAGACCCCAAAAATTCAAGACACTTTGATTCATGTTAAACCACAACCACCGATCCACCAACACTCCCACTAATGAGATAACTGGATTTAGTCTGCAGTCCAATTAAAACCAACAGAAACAGAAGCGCTGTGGGTGACAATCGTGCAGCCTGCAAAACCACCAGTTTTTAGGTTCAAGACGACAACCAAGACCACAACATCCTGTAGAAGAACCAGCACAATATGACGGTTAAAGAGCAGGAGAAGGATCCAAACCCTGGAGGTGTACAGTTTCTTCTGAATCTAATTTTCTTTTTTAGACATGCACAGACTACAGTTATTATTATTATTATTATTATTATTATTATTATTATTATTATTATTATTATTATTATTATTATTATTGCTCTGCCTTCAGATCCCAGACTGATAAACATCATCTTCTCTCATTTTCACCTGGACCTGCACTAAAAACCAATCCTTCTGTGGTAGGGCAACAACAAAAACCAGCATTGTTTTTTGTCATGGCCAAAATGGCTCTTTGCCCAGGGCGCCACAGGGCCAGGGGACAAAATTAACCCTAGAAAAAAGGTGATGTGACCAACTAAAAATTGTAGAGATGATATCAGATTTGAGATTCCTACTAGAAAGCTAAACTAAATTAAAGGGCTGTTTCATTGTTTTTCTAGGAGTCTGGACTGAATTTTTTCTTTATTGTTTATTATCGTGACAAACTTTGACATAAGCATGGAAATAATAACATATAGACTCATACAACCTAGACCGAGTTATTCTGCATTAATTACAGATTCCTTAAAGGGGCAGTATTATGTAAAATCGACTTTTTTGAGCTTTACATCATGCTATAATGTTATTCCCTCATCAAAAACGTACCTGGAGTGTTGCCTTGATTCTTTCATACATGTCTGAGAAATCCTTGAATCTCCCATGGCAACCATTCAGCTGTGCAAAACGACCTAGCGCCACCTTCGAGGTGCAGCTCCTCCTCAGAGCTGCAGTTTCTAAGCTTCCGAGCACCCCTCCCCAGTGACTTCCCCACTGAGCTCCTTCAGACCAGCCAGCAGAAATTAGCAAACACCTGGCGGAACTGCGCACCTGCTGAGCTCATTATATGAGCTACTTCTCAGTGCAACGCTGGTAAAAAATGTTGTTGAAAGGTTAATAGAGGAGCGCTGTTGTGATGACTTCCTGATGGCGGAGTTTCACAAAGAACACAACTTTCTTAAAGAGACAGAGGCCCAATTTCAAGGCTTTAAACTACGAAGTCAAATTTCTTTTAAGTCATATTTGATATATGCAGCATTTTTGTAACAACTGAAGGTACCATAGTTATTGGATTGTGCTATAAAATGATTCTATGTGCCTGGAAAACACATAATACTGCCCCTTTAAAACAGTTTATGATCCATAAAATGTTTTCTCTCGATGCTGGATCGGTCTTCAGCAAGGCCTCTCTGGGGCAGTAGCCCAGGGCTCCAAGGTTTTGGGGGCCAAAAGTAGCTTTATTACGAAATGGGTGTTTGGTGTTTTCTAAGTTTTCAAAGCTAAGCAATGAGCCCATGTAACTGTGAGGTGTCTAGAGTTGTTGGACTTTTTTAGAGAATCATCACTCTGGACCCCAACCATTAGGTGTAGCAGCAGGTTTTAGGCATATTCGGCTCAATTGTTTGTTTGTATTTCATGCATTACTGTGTTACATCACCACATAGAGGCATAGCTACTGTTGCATTTTGTCCTTTTTCGAATAAATTCACACATTCTTGGTTGTTTTGCAGGTCAGCCTTCATCAGGGTTTGTGTTTGATTGGTGTGGCAGCAGGGTCTCCCCCAGGGCGCCATCTATGCAAGCTGTCCTAGAAAGCTTTGAAACGACAAATTTGAATACCGGAAACTTTGTACTCCTTTGTTTTTATTTTTCATTATGAGCCTGCATTCCAGGTGTGCTTTTCACTGATCGCCTTGCTTGCTGAGCTTTACTACTTATTGGGAAAGTGAGAAGGCATCTGAGATAACCTTCATTTTTGCTGCACATCATTTTATTTGTGAACATCGTGTCTTCTGCAGCAGATGATACGAGGGAAATATTGATAACTGCTGATTAATTAAAGCCCCACTCACTTCAGCATGCTCTGCTCCTTCTCCTCCTCTTTCTTCTGTCGCTCCATCACGGAGAGGATGATCCTCCGCTCCTCCTCAGTCAGATGGCTCAGGTCCGGCAGCTCCGGTCCGGCCCCGGTGGGCGGCGCAGGTCCGGCCGCTCCAGACATCCCGACCGAGAGCCGCTGCAAGACAAGGAGGACGGGGTCAGTCGGCGGTCCGTTTCAACGCGGCTGAGGGCCGTCAATAAATCATGATGACGATGATGATGTTGATGATGCAGCCTGCAAAGCCGCAGAGCGCTCATTTTATTTCTTCCAGGTGAGTTTCCGTGCAGCGCCGTGGCCGTGGAGAGGGAGATGCATCTGCACCCTCATCCGCCATCAGACCACCTGTTTATCCATCCATCCATCCATCCATCCATCCATCCCTTACCGACAGGCGCAGCGGGGTGCTCTCGCCTGTTTAGTCCCTGCTCATGCTGCCTCCTCCGGTGCTCAGTGGCGGCGGCTCCGGTCGGCTCTGCGTCCCGCGGTCGGCTCTCATCCTTCACTCCTTCGAGGCGGTCTGCTCGGCCTGCAGTCGTCGCGTTGTCTCGCTGGGCATTCTTCGCTTCGTCTCGGTAATAATGGACGCAGCGGCGGCGGCGGCAGAGGAGGAGGAGACGGAGGAGAAAATAAATAAATCCTCCATAGGAAGCGGGGCGGGGCCACGACAAGACGGCGCTTACGTGCAACAAAGATCAGCTGGTCGCCGGCGGGTGGGCGGTGGTGACGGCGGTGCGGGGGTGGAGGGTGTTCTTCAGAGGCTAAACATAGACCTGCAGCCAAAGATAGAAATACAACCGAGCCCTCACAGCAGTCAATCAATCAATTAGCTATAAATGACTCAAGCACACGCGGCCTGGGAGCTTTTCAGACTATTTCTGGATCCACAAAAAGGTGATAAGAACAAGGCAGGTATATTTATTCCTAATAACCTTAAAAAATAAAATAAAATGAAATTGTTAACGCAAAAAAAGAGAATCGGCTGTGCAAAAAAAATCTGCTGTCTTATAATATAATATAATATAATATAATATAATATAATATAATATAATATAATATAATATAATATAATATAATGTCTAGGATTAAAAACTGATTAACTGCTCTGATTAACTGATTAATGAGAAATGTTTCCATTGACCCATTGATAATTAAAATCTAATCCCCTAAAACGTGATACAGTTGTTAAATATATGTTTCTAACATATACGTTAAAATTAGGAAATTATTAGAAAACAGCGCCCTCGAGTGGAGAACAACAACAACAACAATAATAATAAAAATAAATAACAGTATTATCAAAACTGCCATATATACAAGACATATACAGAATTAAAATGATGTCTTCCTCATATCCAAAAATAAAGTATAAAAATAGAAATATGCAGTAAAAACGAAATACTACACAGTAGCCCCTGTTGCAGGTTTTTGTACCACACTTTGTACCACACTTTCTCCTTCCACTGAACTTTAACAATTACATGTATGCAATATATACCTCTATATCTACACCAATCTCTCCCTCTCTCTCTCTCTCTCTCTCTCTCTCTCTCTCTCTCTCTCTCTCTCTCTCTCTCTCACTCTCTCTCTCTCACTCTCTTTATATATATATATATATATATATATATATATATATATATATATATATATATATATATATATATATATATATATGTGTGTGTGTGTGTGTGTGTGTGTGTGTGTGTGTGTGTGTGTGTGTGTGTCCCAGTAAATAAAAAAGATGATTTATTTGTATAATATAATATAATATAATATAATATAATATAATATAATATAATATAATATAATTCAAATTCAATTCAATTCAAAAATACTTTATTTATCACAAAGGGAAATTAAATATAATAATAATATGATATTATTGTTACGTTTATATTTATATTATTATACTTATATTATTATTATTATTATTATTATTATTATTATTATTATTATTATTATTATTATATAATATAATTTTTTTATCACTGTAGTAATGATCAACATTTAACTCCTCCAAAACGTAAAATAATTAAGAAATAACCAATTTCACAAATAAAATTACTAAAATTACATAGATAATAGTGCCCTCTGCTGGATGAAACCAATAACACCCAAACCACCAACAGCAACAACAGCAATAATACCAGTAATAATGATAATAAATAGCTGCAATACGCATATCAAGCAAGTGTACGGACCCCTTCATGTTCAGTTTATTTCCCTATTACGCCATCTTTTCACTAAAGAATATTTTATATAGGATTGATTCTAATAAGAAATCTTGGAGGCTCCAGTAAATTAAGTGTTTTAATAAATGACACTAATGCTCACTGAAACTCTCAAAATGTAAACATTGTTAGCATCAATGGTCAGCAACCACATGTAGCTCGTTAGGCTCTCAAAAGTGGATCTACCGAACTTTGGCCACAATGATGAAGAACTGAGTAGTCACAAAAAATCATCGGTAAAGAAGCTGGGTTTCTACAGTGTGCTGTACTCAAGCAGTGAAAAGTTGAGTGGAAGGAAAAATGCACAAGTAACACAAATAACCACATTCTTGAGGATATTGTGAAGCAAAGCCCATTCAAAAAGGCATGCACTGCAGTTGGAGTCATTGTTTCAAGAGTCACCAAGCACAGATGAGTCCAGGACATCAGCTTCAACCTGTGTTTACCCGCTCCCGAGCCTGAGACATCAGAAGTGTCTTCCCAAGGCTATATAAAAAGAGCTGCAATGTTGATGACAGTAAATTTTCCATTTTGTTTGAAAATCAAAGCTCCCGGGACTGTAGGAAGAGTGAAGAGCCACACGATCCAAGCTGCTGGAAGTGCAATGTGGAGTTTCCAAAGTCGCTGATGATTTAATGCCCTGTCACCTGCTGGTGTTGGCCCACTGCGTTTCCCAAAGTCAGCGCCTTCGACCAACAAATTCTGGAGCACTTCACGCTTCGCTCTGCTGTGGTGCTGATTTCAAACTGGCCTGAGCTGCATCCCATGGAGAATATATGAAATCCTGGCAAGCAACCTGGACTTCTTCAGTATTTCAGCAGAGCCAGAGGCTAAACCAGATAAATGGCATCCAAAAGAAGTTTAGTGCCCCAGAAAAATGGAAGAAAAAGAAAATGGAGGAAGAAAAACGATCAAAGGTTAAAGGTCATGCTTTTGTTGGCGATGTGGGCTGGATTGGAGGAGGTTTGAAGCTTTTTTTATTCTGTAGCAGCTTTTATAGCCCTGCTAGCTAGCCTTGGATAATTGTTATTTAGCTGACAAGAATCTGTTCATCATAAACTCATCTTCAGTGTTTGCTTCATGAATGAACAGTCTGTTGCCATGGGAACGACTGACTGTAGATCTGTTCATTCAGATCCTAGCAGTTTTTATAAGCACTAAAAATTTGCCTTTTTTTTATTGGCAAAAAGAGGATTGCTGCTTTCCTTGTAATATGTTTTTTTTAAAAAATCAGTTTAAATAAAAAGCTAAATGTAATTGATTGTGGCATTTTTGCAGAGCACCTAAAGGGTTAGGAATCTCTTCATTGTAGTTTGTAGTAATATTTAGTGACTCACCTTACTTCATTTTTTCCTGTCTATGTTTAATATTTAAAACATGACGGATGTACAAATACAGTCCATGAAATTAGATTTCTTACTTTTTTTTTAATTTATACTTCTAAAATGACTGAAAGACGATTTTGGACTCCAGGAAATGTAAGTCTGGAAGAGTGTAGGAACACTGTTGTTAGCTGGGTTGGGGTAATGTTTAATATTCCTTGCTTTATTTTGTACTTTTTTTCAGCCTGTGTCTTGTTTTGTTTTGTTTTATGTTTCTTGTCCTGCTTCTCATGTCTCCTTCTTTGATTGTTTCCCCTTTGACATGATTTTATTTCCTTTTTTTTAGTCCTCATCTATTGAACCGTTGATTGAGATGCTTTTCCATTCATCCTTTTGAATGGTCCAGTTGCTAATTTATCCTAAAAACTTAACCTTTTGGATTTTAGGTTAAATAGTATAATAAAAATAGGTTTGCTCTTATATTTTTTCCCCAAATAAACTCATGTTCACATATTTTTTACCAGTTAACTTTGTATTGATGTCCAACAAAAAGTATAAAGTATGATTGTCTTGTAAGAAGCTGAAAATAAACATTACATTTCTCACCTGAGTCCTTTATTCTTGCATTTAAACTAAACATGGAGAGCACAGGAATAGAGTTGTTTGCATTGTTGGTTCCTATAAAAAAGGTTGTGGGTTTGAAGCCCAGCTTCATCCCACAGTTATCAGTGGAGGGATATTAATTGGTGGACCTTCTTTTACACTGTTATTGATAAGATATCCACTCTCATTTCAAGCTTGCCACATGTTTTATCTTCCCATTGTGCAGAAACTTAACTTGTACTTTAAAAGTCATGGTTAGCTTCATGTTTGTCTCAAAATAAAGCCACAAAACATTTGCTTACATTATTTTCCTGAGCAGAAAGGTTAATGCTGGGCCACTCAAACACATGGATGTCCCTGGATCTAAAACTTTCTAGTTCTGGGTGTGTGTTTAAGGTGGTTGTCCAGTCTTTTGCAGCCTCCACCAGGTTTTCTTCTTTTGCTCGCCCACTCTTCTTGCAGCTGTTGAAGAGAAGCATCCCCATAGCATAATGTCGCCACCACCTAATTTGTTTCTGGATGGTGTTTTCGGAGAAAGTGTCATTTTTGGTCTAATCTGACCAGAGCTCCTTGTATTGCATGTTTGGTGTGGGTGTCCATGATCTGTCAGTAGTTTTTGGTTGGGGATCAGAGTGATGTCATCATGTGATCACATGACTCGTAAACCAGGCTAAGAGGATTATTCTGTTTTCCTTTCTGTCATATTTATCATTCAGCCTGTTTGTAAGGAGAAACAGGAGGATCTGGACGGTCAGAAGATTTATTGATTTATTGGTTTACAGTTGATCGGCATCGTATCAGTAGATGATCGACAGATGAAGCTGAATGCTTGTGCTGTGTTTCTGCTGCTGATCTTCCCTCTGCAGAGGGTCGACTGCAGTCTGCCGGTCTTCACTCCTGCCTCAGCAGCACTGCAGGTAGGACAGGTGGGAGCTGACTAAAATAAAAACAACCAGACCAAAAAACATGATATCAGCTTGGAGAGTAAAACTACTAATGACAGAAATATTGTTTTGTGGGCTCAAAGATCTTAAACCAGATAAGAATTATCAGTATTTATTGTTCTTAATGCACTGCAACATCACTGTTAGACAAAGTTAACACATGGTACATACATGTAGTAAATATACATCCCTGCATCCATGGTTAAAGCTGCTGCACCTGCATTGTATCCTGATGTTGGAGTGTAAATCACCTCTCTGGTCCCTTTTAGGAGAAGGTTTTTGCAAACTCTGAGTCAAACACTATCACCTCTCTGAAGGAGCACGGCTTTATGCGACTTCCTGGAATCTGTCGGCGCCTGAAGCGACGCAGAGTCACCATCGTGGTAAATATCTCCACACTGACTCTCTTCATTCTCACTCATTTCCATCTAAAAGAAAACATACTGAAAATTTTGTAAACATCTCAGCACCATATTAACATGCAGTGATGGACACATTGTTTTGTCACCTGTGTAAAAAAAGACGACTGCTTAGGGCCTCCCAGCCACCAGGGGGCCCCAAAGCTGCATATTCAGCCACATCTCAGGAAAATTAAAATATCCCGCCTTTATCTGTAGTTTTCTCATGTATTATTACATCTTTTATATGCTTAAAAAAATAAAGATAAGATATAAATAAACTACAAAGATTACACATGGAGTGGCGCAGCGGACCGCTGACTGGTATAATGGGAATAATTAACTGCTGCCCATTATTCCTGTTAGTCAGAAAATTAAACCAGATAAATGGCATCCAAAAGAAGTTTAGTGCCCCAGAAAAATGGAAGAAAAAGAAAATGGAGGAAGAAAAACGATCAAAGGTTAAAGGTCATGCATTTGTTGGCGATGTGGGCTGGATTGGAGGAGGTTTGAAGCTTTTTTTATTCTGTAGCAGCTTTTTTAGCCCTGCTAGCTAGCCTTGGATAATTGTTATTTAGCTGACAAGAATCTGTTCATCATAAACTCATCTTCAGTGTTTGCTTCATGAATGAACAGTCTGTTGCCATGGGAACGACTGACTGTAGATCTGTTCATTCAGATCCTAGCAGTTTTTATAAGCACTAAAAATTTGCCTTTTTTTATTGGCAAAAAGAGGATTGCTGCTTTCCTTGTATTTTTTTTATCAGTTTAATTAAAAAGTCAAATGTAATTGATTGTTGCATTTTTGTAGAGCACGTAAAGGGTTAGAAATCTCTTCAATGTATTTTAGTAAACTAGGGTCCTCCAAACAGCACCTCATTTGGGGCCCCCACAAAGCTAGAAACGGCCCTGCCCCCAACACTTGCTTGAGAAAATTTATTCAATGGGGTAGAAAACCCTTTGTTAAGAAATACAGTAATGCCTTGCATTGTTATTTGTTGTGAATTGGCCCTGTATAAATGAATTATATTAAATTTTAATGTTATAAATAAAATCACTTCTTTAAAAATCATGTAATTTTTCATTTATACTTCCCTTTTTAAATTGGTTAAAGGCTTTGTTTTTGATAATTAATCATTGCCATTCCATGTGAAATAACTCATATTATTTTCACACTAAAAAAATTGTATAATTTATGGTACAACACCAGCAGCTATGGTTGGCAACTATGTGGCAATCACTTTAACGGTACAGAACTGTTAATTGTTCTTTCACAGTGTAACCTGGAGAAGTTCTGTTGGGGCCGGAGTTGGTGGAGGAGACAGAAGGCTTCACCTGGTCAGGTGTGTCGCTGCCCCCGAGGTTCCAGGTGTTCACATTTCTTCCTTCACAGTATCTGAACAAAAAAACTACAAAAGAAAGATTTCATTTTCTGCGAATAAACTATGTTTTCACAGAGACCAGTGATTTTTCTTAATGTTCATGTAAACTCTATGTTTAAATGATAAAATGTTAATATTGTTTGATTTTGATTTTGACCTGCATTCAAGTCAAGGTGTAATTTTCAGCCACCACCTTTAGGTGGCGGTGTGGATCATCTGACTGACTTCCGCCAACATTTACGTTTCCAACGCGGCTGAGGAAACTAACGGAAGTAACTACGTTTCCCCTTCACAATAAATGTTCATATTATTGTCAAACTCTTTACACAGTGGTTTCCAAACTTTTTGCCCCCGGGGCCAAAACCGGCAAAATTTAAGCTACTAGCAAGCCATAAAATTTATTGAACTGAAAATGCAAAAATTTGTTGGTGATTTTTTTTTTTTTTTTTTTTTTTTTTTTTTTTTTTTTTTTACCTGCTCAACAATAAACACAATTTTCACGAAATCTGTTTAACATTAAAGATCCAAAACATTAAAATGGCTTCAGACTGTTGCCTTTATTAGAACAAAAACAATTTCCACATTTTTTTGGGTCACCAATTGTTTTCAGTTTTGTTGGCCAAATTTTCTACCGTTCTTGACTTCTGGTCATGGTCCAAACAAAACCATTTCAAGGGTCACAAATGGGCCCCAGGCCACACTTTGGACACCTCTGCTTTAACAGATTCAGCAGGACTATGGGGGGGACTGCTCCCTCCTGACACTGAATGAGAGACATCAGAGTAAAAAGTATTCGCACCAAGCAACAATTTACAATCACTAATAACAGAACACAGCTGTTTGGACACTAGGCAGGAACTGGATCCATTTTGAAAATCATTACGTCTGTGAGACTCCTTACAGAAAAGCCTCGTAAAGAGTTTAAACGACTTGCACTGCTTTGAGAAACCTCCACACCACATTTAGTCTCATGAACGGTTCTTATTTCTTTTACTGAATAGTTGAACAAATTTTTAGAAAAGATGTAAGGAATTTTATCATATCAAAGTCAGCGCAATTTAGCATAGAAGGAATGTTTAGTCAAGAGGGTAAATAAACTTAATGTAATATTTAATAAAGATGGCCCCAGGCACAAATACACCCTGCTCCAGGCCAGAAGGGGCCCCCCAAGGCAACATGAATTATTACACTTCATATTTAAAGATAAGTTTATCAAGGATTTGTCTATTTTAAGTGTTTTGTAAGCAACAAAACACTTATTTTATTTATTATTTTAAACAAAATTCAACTTTTCAATAAAAGAAATATTGTTATGATTGTAATGAGTTGTACTTTTAATCCCATTAATTTAACTATTCCTGCTGCCTGTGTTTGAGCTGAGGTTATATTTCATGCACTCTGTAACTGGTCTTTTAAGTGATTAACAATTTTTTAGTGATTACATGCGCAACATAATCTGCTCTACAGACAGTTTAACAAATCTGTTGTTTGCTTAAAAGTTAACTATGAAAACTGTTCAATTAAATGAGTGTTGAAACAATTAAACTTGTGGTTGCTGCTGGAATATGATCTAAATCAAAATCTGCTCAAGACTTCATCCATCCTTGGGTCAACCCTGTCTTACAAGCAGTGGTGGTTCTTGCAGAAGGAGGGCCTGGGAAAGGCTGCCCCCCCGCCCCCAAACAATTAAAATACAAACAACAATCAGAATTTATTTATTTATTTATTTTCATTCCAGCAGAAAGCAGGCAACCTAGTCTCCCAGTACTCCACAACAAACAAGGGAAACTTACTCCACTGCACATGTATCCAGGTACTGGCAAACTTGTTCAGGCCAAAACTAGTTTTTGAGCACCGTGGGCAACTGCCTTTATAGCCCATATTAAAGACTGCCACTGCTTAAAAGGGAATGGTTTCTCTCCACTACACAGGATAAAGCGTTGCTGCAAAGTCTATTGCTTTTTTGAGTCGCCTGAGGTGCCTTAGACAGATAACGTTTAACCCAAAACATTTCATGGTCAACTTACTGAGTGCACTCTACTGTAATTTGGATAATTATTGACTGTATGTCTTTTTTGGGGGGAGTGGGGGTCCATATTGTTTTTAATATACAAAGTTTAATAATAATGTTTAATAAATACATAAAAAATAATGAAAACCTGTTCTTTCTTCTGTCTGCCTAATGCTATGTACATGCTTTTATTTTGAAATGTCATGACCGGAAATGTTGCTTACGTTTCTCGGTTTTATTGTGTCGTCGTAAGCAGAGGCCGCCCGTCTGACAATCCGGTTACAGTCTGTGGATTTGAATAGTCTCTCTCTGTCTGGTCTCCGTTAATTTTAACGGGTAGTGTGTTTCGTCCGTCGCTGTAAACGAGCTGCTCCTCCTCTGAGCTCCCGTGTCGGATCTAAAAATGGCGGCTGTTTCAGCGGATCACGGTGAGTGCTCAGAGCGGAGCTAACAGCAGCTAATGTTAGCTCCTCTGCTTTTGGTAAACACTCAGAGTTGGAGGACTGTAAATCACTGCTGCCTCCTCCTGGTATTCGTATTATATCTATAATTTGGAGATAGAAAGAGTTCAGATTGATAAATTGTTATTTTATTAGCGGTATATTCGCCGGTTAAACGTTTTAAGTCGTTATTGATCAACTGTGTTTACAGTTAGATGATTATAAACCATCTGTTGTTCACATAATCCCAATCTGTTCAAACATATCTGTGTCCAGATGTTTACAAGAGGCAGAAAATACTGAGAAAAATCTTATTTTATCAACATAAAAGAAGAAGAAGAAAAAAAACCATTATCACTAGTTCTGAGCTTCTATCATTGCTATGAAACTAAACCCTGAGGAAAGTCTAAAGTCAGTCCGTTATTCTTTGTGTTGTGCTTCCAAATTATATAAAGACTTTTCTTTTAAAGTGATTAGAGGTTCTCCGGGATTTCTTTGAACTTTGTCTTGCTTTTTAACTCATTTTCACTCCACTTATTGCACTTTATTGATCTATATGACAAGACTTGGTCAGATAGTTTTAGCAAAAGTTGATAATTTAGCTTTTAAAGTTGTTGAGCAACTGATTTCTTTTCTTTAAGGGGGAAAGAGAAACTATTTAAACTTAGACATAAAAAATAAAAATATTACAATGTGTTTTTCATCAGTGATAATGTATATACTTTCTCCTAAGGGTGTCCTTTTATTAAAATAATTTATGCAATCTTTGGTCTTTCTGACCTCCTCTGTATACAGGAGTTCCTGAACATTTCTGAAATGTATGTAATTTGTGTTTATAATTTTTCTCAACTGGATGATTATATTAAAAAAAAAAATTAGTTATTTTTCCCCACCAGACTTTTTTCCTTTCTTTATTTAACTAACAGCCTAATGTGTTTTTTAAATACAGTGTGTTTTCCATTGATTTATGTTAAATTTACACAGTTTATCTGTGATTTGCCACATCACACCTTGTGTTTTAATATTTTACTCTTCAGCATTTTGTTTATTGAGTTACTGACTGAATACTCTTGTGGTAGAACGGTTAAAAGGCCCATTTCACTGCCGGTTAGGTTGAACTGGAACCTTGGTTCTGACACTGAGTCTAAAATGCCAAACTTACCACTAATACTGCTTTTTTTTTTTTTTTTGTGCAAACAAAATAATGGCATCGAAGTTCACAAGATGCGCTTTAAGGAAAGTGCTTGTAGTCTTGAGAGACTTCTCACATATTTTGCACATATTAAAAAATATAATCTCACTAAGGTGATAAGAAGGACTAATTTACTTTAATCGCTTTATCTGCTGCTTTGAAGAAGTATCTACCTAGTTCACATGGGTTGCTGGAATTAAAATAAATGAATAAGTACATTGTATTTACTACATTTAATTCATTTTTAATGTTAAAACCAGCATGGCCAGTTTTCATAAAGAGATGATGAGAAAGATGCAGAATCCTGACTGAAACTGAGGTGAAGAGTTCGACATCTTTCAGCACAGATTTGCACCACGATTCAGGAGGAAATGGCACAAAGTCAGTTTCTCAAGTGAAGTTTGGTTCTGAAAACATATACAGTTGAAACCAGAAGTTTACATACATCAAATAAAAGGACACAAACACATTTTATTTTCTCACTGAAGTTAAATCAGACCAAACTTTTCTTTTTTTAGGTTTGTCAGAATTACCGAAATTATTTCTATTTGCTAAATGCCAGAAAACGTTGCGAGAACATCTTTGAGATTTTTTTTTTGTAACTTTCTTCAATTTCAGAAGTTTACATACAGTTGGTCAGTATCAGGGATAATTGCCTTTTAAACTGTATGACTTGGGTCAGACCTTTTGGGTTTCCTCCCACAAGCTTCTCACAGTAGTTTGCTGGAGTTCTGGCCCAGTCCTCCTGACTGAACTGGTGTAACTGGGTCAGGTTTGTAGGCCGCCTCACTTTCACGCACCTTTTCAGATCTACCCAGAATTTCTCCATAGGACTGAGATCAGGGCTTTGTGATGGCCACACTAAAATATTGACTGTATCGTCCTTAAACCACTTTATAACCACTTTAGATGCTTTGGGTTGTTGTCCATCTGGAAGACAAATCTGCGCCTGAGCTTCAGCTTCCTGTCTGATGTCTTTAGATGCTGCTTTAATATTTCTACATAATCTTCTTTCCTCATGATGCCATCTATTTAATGAAGTGAAACCACTTCTGCCTGCAGTAAAACAGGCCCACAACATGATGCTGCCACCCCCGTACTTCACAGTTAGGATGGTACAAGCATCCCTGTTTTTCCTCCTCCAAATGAAACGATGGTCATTATGACCAAACTGTTCCACTTTAGCTTCATCAGACCACAGGACATGTGTCCAGAAGTGAAGGTCTTTGTTCCTGTGTGCATTTGGAAACTGCAATCTGGCTTTTTTATGTTTCTTTTGAAGTAAAGGCTTCTTCCTCGCTGAGCGGCCTTTCAGCCCATACAGGACATGTTCCGCTCTGGATAATGACTCTGTCTTACCAGCTTCAGCAGCATCTTCACAAGGTCTTTGGCTTTTGTTTTGGGTCAATTTGCACGTTTTGGACCAAAACCTGTTCATCCCTGGGACACAGAACCCGTCTCCTTCCTGGTTTGATGGTTGGACATCCCCAACATGACTATAGTTGTTCTAATCGTTTGAACACGGCGCCTTCAAGCATCTGGAAATTGTTCCCAAGGATGAGCCAGACTGGTGCAGCTTGACGATTATCTTCCCGATCTCTTGACTGATTTCTTTTGACTCGTTTGACATCGTGTCAAACAAGAAAATAGTGAGTTTCAGGTGTGGCCTTAAAATACCTCCACAGGTGTGCCTCAAATTAACTTTAATGCGTCAATGAACCAATCAGAAGTTTGTGAGAGGAAACCCAAAAGGTTTGACTCAAGTCATACAGTTTAAAAGGCAATTATCCCTGATACTGACCAACTATATGTAAACTTCTGAATTTGAAGAAAGTTACAAAAAAATCTCAAAAATGTTCTCACGAAGTTTTCTGGCATTTAGGAAATAGAAATAATTTTAGTAATTCTGATGAACCTAAAACAAGAAAAGTTTGGTTTGATTTAACTTCAGACAGTGAGAAAAAAAATGTGTTTGTGTCTTATTATTTGATGTATGTAAACTTCTGGTTTCAGCTGTAAATCGTTTGCTGTGACTTCAGAGTTTTTCGGTCGATTTATAGAGAAAAGAACTTGCGGAAAGATATCGATGGAAACAGACACGCTGGAGGATTCAGCTCATTGTTACAGGAAGAGTTTGTTTAAATAAGCTGCTCAGAAGCTCCTTTTAGTCTCGTTTGTTAAACCTGGCGATAATAAGACATGACTACAATTCAGGCAGGTTCACTGTTAATATTTTGTGCTCAAATGTCTAGAATGTGATTTAAAAACTCCAGAAATCTGAGTTTGAAATGTCTGTAATGATACATTTGTAGAAAAGGTAAATATAAAACAATCACAAATCAACATGAGGCGAAACGGGGGTATAAGATAGTTTTAAAAAGTCTTGCTCCCATTAAAAACTGCTGTATTAATTTCATAATAATCTGCCAGTGGAACAAGATATTTTAATTTATAATATGGCAAAAATGTCTTGTTCCACTTTTTCATCAATATTAAGGAATTATTGACCTAAAACAAGCTCCTATAGCTGCTGAAAAGTTAGTTTTGTCTTATTTCAAGTGTTTTCAAGATATTTGCACAAGAAACTGGACCAGAAATACTTGGTGAGATTTTGTTTTTGCAGTGTAACAGGGAGAAAACCCAGACTAATCCATGTTGTTTTACCTCTCAGGTCTCAGCAGCCGGTTGCCTTAACTCCCCCAGTCATATCTGAGCACCATGTAAGCAACGCTGGCAGCAAAATAATCCAAGAGTGAGACTGCACCAGCTCCAGAACCAGTGGGTTACTGGTCAGTAGCCAGTAGCAGAGAGACAGGGTGGCTGCGCTGTCACCTTCCAGCTGGAGAGGCAGACTGATGGAGAGCGACTGTCGGATCCCGGTCGCTTGCTGTCGCCCTCGAGTCCTCCTCCTCCACGCTTTGTTCTGGGGTCTCGTCTCGCTCAGGTGAGACTCCCGTCTGGACCCAGAGGCAGCTCCAGTTTCACCGAATCTGATCAAACTGGTTTCATTTTCCAATCCGATGTTTAAAAGTTCAATCCATCTGTTTGTTCCTCAATGTGGATTTATGGATTCAAACTTTAAAAAAGACCGTGAACTCAATTAAAGGGGCAGTATTGTGTAAAATCGACTTTTTTGAGCTTTTCATCATGTTATAATGTTATTCCTTCATCAAAAACATACCTGGAGTGTTGCTTTTCATGCATGTTTGAGAAATCCTTGAATCTCCCTTGGCAACCATTCAGCTGTGCAAAACGCCTGGATGGACCTAGCTACGCCTTTGAGAGCCAGCTCCTCGTCGGAGCTGCAGTTTCTCAGCTTCCAAGGTTTCACCTGGTGGAACTGCGGATCTGCTGAGCTCATTATACAAGCTACTTCTCAGTGAAACGCTGATAAAAACGTTGTAAAATGGTTAATAGAGGAGCACTTTCTTAAAGAGACAGTGGCACAATTTCAAGGTGTTAAATTATGAAGTCAAATTTCTTTTAAGTCATATTTGATGTTTACAGCATTTTTGTAACAACCGAAGGGAACATAGTTACTGATTGTTGCTATAAAATGATTCTATGTTTCGTTATGAAACGATTACTGAAATAATCGTCAACTAATTTAGTAATCGATTAATCATTAACTAGAGAAAACAGACTGAAAAAGAGGAAATTTCCTGCAAACATAAAACATTTTCAGAGGAGTAATTAAACCAAAACTGTACAAAATATATCAACATTTTGCATTTAAGATAAAAACACTTTTGTCTGTAATTATGTTTTACCTAAAACTCCTCAAGTGGCAATTTTTTATATTCACCCAGTTCAAATTCACAAAAGGAATGCTGTTTTTGCATTTTAGTCAATAAATGTTTGTCTTTTTATTTAAAAAATGAATTTAATTACTTGTTTATTTGCATTTTTTAATGTATTTCTAATATCGTATAGAAAAGGCTTCAGTAATTAAATGAAAAATCTATAGTATGTGCCAATTTTTAATCCGATTAATAGATTACTAAAACAGTTGTTTGTTGCAGCCCGACACTATGTGCCTGGAAAACACATAACGCCGCCCTTTTAATAACAGCGATCGCAGCTTTTCAAGCCTCTGTGTTTCTCAACAGCAGAAGAAGCCGATTGAGAACAAACTCCGTCAGGTTTTCGAAACCAAAAGTTCATTTTGATGCCTTTTTCATTTCAGAGTGTTCGGAGCAGCTCTGCTGAGTGAGGAGAAGACGACAGGTACGCCTCGGCTGCTTCGAACGCCAAACCTTCAGCGAGTTTCTCACATTTGGTTTGTCTGATCTCCTTCTGTTCTTCTGCATCAGCAGTGAAGCCTGCTGTCGCCCCCTGCTGGCTGCTGGAGAACTTTGTGGTGTTGGAGGAATGCGATCGCTGCAGCGACTTCAACGCTGTATGTTAACTCGGTTTTGTTTTTAATGCGATTTTTTTTTTTGTGAGTCTTGAAGGTGGTGATTTAACGCTTTTGATTTTTAAGTGTTATTTTAGCAGCAGTGGGAATAATCAAGGCATTTCTGTTTTAAATAAAACCGTCAGATCCTGTTTCAATGACTGACTGATTGTCAGTCAGTCAGCTCACAGGGAGAATCTCATACCAACTCATGGTGTCATGATGGCTAAAATCGTGTGTTTCAGAAGACGCAGTCGGTGTGCAGACAGACGGGATACGTGGAGAGGGTGAACTGCACCAAGACCAGCAGGCAGGAGTACAAGAGGTCAGAACCTGAAGGACTAAACTCCACTGGAGGTTTCCTCTTAGAGATCAGGCAGAAACACATTCAGGGGCTTTTCTGGCAGAAGTTTTACAGTATTTTCCGGACTATAAGTCGCAGTTTCTTTCATAGTTTGGTTAGTCCTGCGTCTTATAGTCCAGAGCGACATATGTGTGGTTTTTTTTTCCTCTTCATGACGTTAAATATTAAGTCATACTGCCAGACATAAACCAAGGATTAAACGTGACCGTTTGGAGTCACGAGGAAAGCTGAACGCGGGCTGAAAGCTGGGTGGCCGGAGCTGGAGGAGCGACTCTGCAGGTGCGTCTGCTCCGCTGCGCTTTCCAGGTGTTCGGTCGATCAGAAACACTTTCCCCTGCATCTCCGCGCCGCCCGCGCTTGTTTAGCGCTCGTAACCAGCGCGCTGCGCTCGCGTCGCAAGGGAACTACAGACACCGTGAAAGCGAAGGGCGTCAGAACGCCTGCGGAGCCGTTCCTGACCATCCTGATTCGGCTCGGTCATCGGCGCGTCAGAAACCGCCAGCAGACGTCTGAGCCGAAGCCACCAGTTTCCGTCTTTTTGTTAAAATGCAGGCAACTGAACACAACGTGTCACCAGAACCTTCATGTTTGACAACTTCTAAATAAATGCGACTTATATATGTTTTTTTCCTCTTCTTGACACATTTTTTGACTAATGCGACTTATAGGCTGGAAAATACGGTAATTAGACTCAGTTCTGGAAAAATATGGACTTCATCACTTCCCATGGAAAAAGGAAAAAAGGATGGAAAATCTTTCTTTCCTTCCCTCTGCCCTTCTTTGTGTTCTTCTTTCCTGCTGTATCTGTCTGCTTTACTCCTTGCATCTTTCCTTTTGTGCTTCCTGTCTTCCTTCCTTTTTTTCATCTTTCCTTCCTTCCTTCCTGGTGTCCTTTCCTACTATTTTTCCTTGTGTACTGCCTCCCTTCCCTCTTTATGTCCTTTTCTTGTGTCCTTCCTCTCGTCCTTCTGGCGGTGTTCTTCCTTCCTTACGTCCTTCTTGTGTCCTACTTCCCTTACTTGCGTCCTCCTTCCTCCCTTGTCTCCCTCCTAAATGTCTTGGGTCTTATCTTCCTCCCTTGTGTCCTTCTTCCATTCCCTGTGTCCTTCCTTCTTTCCGAGTCTCCTCCGACATTCTTTCCTTCCCACTGTGGAAATATCTGCCTTACATTTGTGGTGAACTTTAATATTTTATATTAAAGGTCAGGGACTGGGAACACTGGGAGGGTTTCTCCATGGAAGCGGTGTATCAGAAAGTAACCAGCTCAGACTCTCACTGTTCTCCTCCTCCCAGCTGTCGCTCCGCCCTGATGGAGGAGCACCTCTTCTGGAAGTTCGAGGCGGCCATGTTGGCTCTGACGGTTGTCTTCGCCGTTCTGGTGGTCATCCGCCAGCGCTGGTTGGACCGCCTCGCCTCTGAAAAGGTCCGCCGACAGATCGAGTCCATCTAGGAGGAGGATCTTGTCGGGTTTTTAAATCCCGTGGCAGTATTTTAAAACGGATCCACGCTGGAAGGTTTGGACCTGCAGAGAACTGGACAGCTGGACGTTCTGGACGGAGAACTGTGAAGCCTTTCTCTTCACCAGCGACTGTGAACACTAAAACCAGGAGATGTCCTGACTCGTGATGCAAACTGTAGATTATATTTTAGTGTACAGAGTTTATAGAGAAATCAGGGAAGGAGATGTTTTGATCCGAATAAAAACAGAACTTGAAAAGAAGTGAAAGTGACAAACCTCAGAAACAGCAGCGAAACCGGCCGCTCCGCTCTGATGTCACAGACAGGAACCTCCAAATATGGACTGTGGAAGTGACATCACAACGCGAGTTGGCAGCAGCTGTTTCTGACCTACTTCAGCTTCACTTCCTGCACACATTTGAACTTCAGATCTGTCGCGTGGTGTGGAACAAACTCAAAGGTCTCTTTCTTTAAAGATTCAACATTTTCCTGCAGAAATACGAAATAAAAGTCGAAAGAAGTGAGGATCTGACGCTCAGACGTGCAGTTCTGCTTCAGTTTGCCATTAAAAGCTGTTTTTACATCCGTGTTGGTTGATGTGGCTGTATTTCACTTCCAACTCCACATAAGCAGGGTTCCTACGCAGCCTGGAAAAACCTGGAATTTGATGAAAGTATTTTCCAGGTCTGGATGAGTAGAGAAACAGAAGAGTATGGAAAAATGTTTGTATTCTCAGACCTCAGTACTAGAGCTAGGCGAAAAATCGATTTTATCGTTTTGAAGATTTAGTTTTTGGAAAGTCTGGGTTTTTCTCACCAACGGTCTCCTTGTGTTTCCATAGTTAAAGCGCGCCCAGGGCGGCCATCTTGTTTCACAGTTTCTATTTATTTGGATGCAAACGACTGTCTCTTTCGAAGACAGATCCACACGGACTGAGCTTCTAACGTTAGATCTCGATAACTCTAGAAGCTCTTTTGATTAAAACGACTTTTTTTTCCGCAATTTTAAGACATTCTTCTTGGAAAATTGGGTCTTTATTCTGCTAATATGACTTTCTCATAATTAAACAAAATGCCTTGTAGCCTGGCCCGATACTCTGTCATTTGCAATTTCTTTTTCGGAAATGGGATCCTGTTTTTTTTTTTCCAATCCACCATAGACATATCTTGGCTAAACTCATGGTGAATGTTGGTGTTTTTATAGTTTAAAGTCAACTGTGAAGTCTGGAAAAGTCTCATTTTGACATGGATGACGCGTGGGAATCTTGTTGCAAAGAATTTAGCGATTGAAATGGATCAGAACTGGACGTCACATATTTGCCCGTTCTTCACCTGATTGGCTCATATTTCCTCTGGCTAAGCTCTGATTGGTTGCTGCTTCGAAGTAAAGACAGAAAATCCAGAACAAGCAATGTTTTGATTTTATGCTCCTTCGTTAGTGTTTCAGACTTGTTCTGATGTTTTTATTGTAAATAAGTTTATGTTGGACTTTTTTTGTTTGTTTGTTTCTCTGTGAAGTTTTTGACTGAATAAACTGAAGAGAAACAAAACAGACTGATTACATGTTATTTTTACATCTGAATAAGTATGAAACCAAAATAGGGGATGGCAAATATTTATCTTTTCAGTTTTTATTCAATTTAGATTTATATAGCATCTTTACAAAAAAGGTCATTTCAGTCTAATCACACATCCATTCCAATTAATCCTAGTTATCAAACGGTGCATCAAGTTTATTATTCAAATTAATTATATTTTTTAAAGCAAACCCAGGAGATTTCGAGTCATTGACTTGCAGCATTCACTCCTGGATGAGCACGAAGCGACAGACAATCGCTTGCGTTGTCTTTAACTTTACAGCAATCCCTCATACCGAGCAAGCATGTAGCGACAGTGGAGAGGAAAGACTCCCCTTTAACAGGAAGAAACCTCCAGCAGAACCAGAACCTGGCTCAGTACGAGCGGCCATCTGCCACGACCGACTCGAGGTTTGCGAAGACAAACCAGAATGCACAAAAAAGAAACATAAGCACTGATCCAGGAGTACTTTCTATGATAGAGAAAGGTAAGAAGTTACTGACAGTAGTGGCTTCATCTCGGAGAGAAAAACAGTTAAACAGATGAGCTCTGAGCCGGTTTTAAAGGCTGCAGGATGAAAGAAAGCACACAGTCCGTCACAGTAAAAGCACAGCCAACAGCTTTGTCTTGGAGAGAGGCCAGGTCAAGTACGTCATCTGCTATAGGAGATTAAGTTGTTGGCAGCAGTAGCTCAGCCGATGCTAAACAGCACCAGCCCAGGTGCAGCTTCTATGGAGAGGAAGTAAAAAACCAAAATACTGATGGGTAGAATTGTTAAAGGATTGATGTGACAAATCAATGTAAAAACCACTACATTTATTAAAGATCATGAGATTTTTATTCCTTTAAGTAACAGAACCGAAAAACTCTGGGGAAAAAAAAAAAAAAAAAATCAAACATTTTCCGTGCTCAGTTTTCTTTTTTTTTTTTTCCACACTTGTTAATGTTAGGAGCAAAATTCAAACCATCCCAGATTTCTCCAGGCTTTGTATGAAACATGGATGTTACAAAAAGCTAAGAAATGATTATCAAAACTCTGACTGATCCAATATACAGCTTATAATAATCACTGAAATATTCTACAGATTCTACTTTTTATTGTATTTAATGTGGGGATGAGTATCTCCACCGCCAAGAAACAAAATTGTGAATTCATTATTAAAAGGTGCAAAATACAAAAAAATATATATATTTTTTTTAAATAATTCTGTTAAAGCTCAAGACAGGGCTTGTGTTCACCTCCAAAATAATCTCCTGGTGATCTCACAGTGAATCCTGATTGGTCGATGCAGTTTAGGTGAGAATATGTAATTATTTACATTCGTCTGTGACGTTCAGGCTCAAACCAACAATTATTTAGCTGTTCTACAGACATTATCAACATTTATCTGAGCTAAGCAACATTTCCTCCAGGTTGATGACAACTAAAACTAAAAAAAAAAAAAAAAAAAAAATTCATAATAAAATAAATACATGTTGTGTAATCAGCAGCTTTCTAGTTTGAGTTTAAACCTGAGATATAAAGTAAGTAATTTTGCTTTAAAATCTCATTATATGAAATATTTATATAAAAACATTAAAAGTATAATTCATTTATATACACAAATGTTTTTAAATCTCACTCATGCTCAGTGTTTCTAATTAAAACAGTTTTATGCTTGCTGCTAATTTAATCTGACTGAAACTGAGTTGAGTAATCTATCACTGAAGGATCAAATCGCCTATAAAGTAAACAAACTGCTTCCCGATTGGCTGAGCCGGCTGTGATGTCACCTAAAACAAAAGAGTCAACGTCTGATTGGCTGTCAGTTGATTGGCTCATAGGCCGCCCCCGAGGTTTCCCTCTTTTTCATGATGACGACATAAATCCCGCCCCCCAGCAGGAGGACGATGGGAATCCCCAAGCCAACCGTTAAGATGCCGATCACCATCGGAGAGAACGAGTCGATGGGAGGGGCGCCGACGCCCACCAGCATCGTCCTGAGGGAGACGGGACGCGTGGATTTAATGATCAGAAACACCAAACACTCAACAACAAAGAGACGAACTGACCAGCTGAGGAACATGGTGGTGTTGTAGAAAGGCTCTCCTGCGATGCCGAAGCTCACGTTCATTCCCATCGCTGTTGGGTCCGAATAAAAAGCTTTAATCAGCGCTGACGAAGCCGCCGTGGAGTTCCCGCCCTGAGACTGTGGCTTGGAGTGACGGCACGGCGTCGCGTCCTCCAGACTCGGATGGGAGTTTCGGTACGCCACGGGCTTCCACTGGACAAAACCCAGGACGTCTGAGCTGTTGTTCGCTGAAGACACCCACTGAGCCACCTGAAGGGTCCAAACAACACCCAGGTGAGCACAGAGCGGTTTACAGTGGACCCCTACGGAGCCCCATAGGGGACATGCGGGAAAACATTCTTTTGCGTTCCCTCCCAATAGATTAGCAAATACACGCTGGTCTATTCTGTATGGAAGCCGAGAACATGTTACGCATAAACTTTTTTCTGATGGTTTTCTCGAGATAAGTTATTTATGTTGTTATAACGATGACCGCTTTCTCGAGGTAACGAGATAATTGTGTTGTTATCACGAAATAACGACGACCGTTTTCTCGAGATAATTATGTCGTCGTCACAAAATGACGACCATTTTCTCGAAATAACAGTGTCGTTATCACGAAATAACGACGATCATTTTCTAGAAGTAATTATGTCGCTATCAAGAAATAACGACAACCGTTTTCTCGAGATAACGAGATAATTATGTCATTATCACGAAAAACGACCGTTTTCTCGAGATAACGAGACAATTTCCCAATGGTTTAATTATTCGACCAACAACGTGGTGTCATTTTGGTTTACCTGTCACTTATTCACAGAATTATTCACAGAATCACACATTCTGTGATCCTGAGGAAACAAAGTTTGTTTTCTCGAAATTAAGTCGTTATCTCGAGAAAACCCATCAGAAAAAAGTTTATGCGAAACACGTCCGCTCTCTGCTTCTGTAATTTTGTACACATTCATAGTAATGACAGATTTCAGTTTAAAATGGCACATATGTAGACCTTTAAAGAGCGTCAGTGAAAACGTGTGTATACATTCTTAACTCTTTGGTGCAGAAACTGGTTAAAAATTGATCTATTAACATCATGTTCATGTTTGTTTCTGTGGCGGAGATGGGACTGCACACGAAAACGTCCCTTTTATTAACTATTCAGACGACCAACACGAAAAGACAATTAAAAACTGTCAGATGACTTAATTACCCTGTGAAAATGACTCAAAAATAGTCCAAATAGTTTGGATGTGTTTCTGTTCATGTCTTAAAGGGATGGAAAGCCCATGTTTGACCTGTTTTGCTTTTGCATTTTGCACTAAGTTTGTGGTGCATTTGTATCCTAGAGAAAAAAAAAAAAAAATCCTCAGATATTTCACAAATGAGATACTAAAATACATGTTAAAGCCTTACAAAAACAAGAAATTGTAGCAAAAGACTTTCAGTATTCAAGCTGCTGCATAAACTGACTAGTACATCATTGCGAGGAAACGCAAAATTATTGCATGGGAATACAATACTTCAGCGAGGTAATGCAAAAGAAAAAAATGTCCCCATGTTCCCTCGAGGGCTCCGTAGACCCCGCCTACTCGCGGTTCAGTATTCAGGGATTTATTTTTTTTGTGGAACGTGACGCCAAATTATTTGCGGAAAATTCACTTATTCACAGATTTTTTTTCCCTAGAGAATATCTAAAATACTCATAATAAAATACAGCTTGGGAAGTGGAATACCAAGGTCCGATGCCACTTGACACGCTATTGGCTAGTGATACAAAGCAGCCAATCCAGGAGCACCGTTTATTTTCCTTGGTGATGATTGGCTATACCTCCAACAGCGGAGATAAGGAAGACTGTAGATATTAGCTTCTGTTGTAGTGCCAGGACTGTTTCCACTGCACATATTAAGGTATATTTGGTGTTTGAACTGTTAAAACAGGCAGTAAAAAGCGTTTTTAGAGCAGGACTCAATTATTTGTGGATTTCACTTCTTCGTGTCGGGGAAAATTTACATCCTAATCCTTCAAATCTCATTTAAAATCATATCAAGTTTAACACTAAAGTTATATTTTCAGCTGCTGCGGTCCGCTTTCACACAGCATTGTGTCAAATGAACTAAACCCTTTGAAAAACCTGTTCAGCCCCTCGCCTGTGGTGGCGCTGCACCAAGAACCACTGAAAGAAACGACACTAAAACCCCTGAAGAAGACACAAGCTCAACTTTCTTCTTCTGGAAATGTCAAGAAAAATGTAGTGGCGTCAGACTTTAGCGGTTGTAGGATTTCTCTTGTCTTTGGCAAAAGACCACAAGACATTTCTCCAGTAAGCACTAGACACGCGCGTTTGTTTTGATGGTATTTACCCAGAATGCCCTGCACTATAGTCCGCTTCACGCTCTCGGAGTGGTCTACGGTCCGCTTGGCATTCACATATGCAAACTTTCTTTCCCATTGTGCTTTTAAAGATGCTAAACAATATTAAAATATTCATATCAATGCTAAATAAAATGCTGAAATTTAAAAACAACAATAATCACATAGTACAAACAAAACAAAGTATGTATTTTTACTTTAAAATAAATAAAGTTTTGCCTTCATAGTCACCTTGAATATTGAAGGTGTGTACTCGTCGTCGATGAAGTGGTTAACATCCACTTTGCTCAGGGGATAAGCCCCGCCCACTGCCTGCAGCTCCAACACGAACCTGGACGTATTGGAGCGGGGCAGCAGGCCATTAAGCCACACCTCCAACTGGGAGGAGTTAGCAGAATGGAGGAGGCGGGGCCATATGTCAACACGCCCCTCAGAGCCAAACACAGACAACTGAAAAACAAAAAGTTTAGTGTTAGGAAATTTAAAGCAATATGGAAACTTATCTCTTTTTTTAATAAAAGCAAACAAAAACTGTGTCCATCCTATGAATATCAGAAGCTATTTCATAATTTTGACTCATAATCATGACCCTAATATTTGTGAGATAGTTAACATATTGAGATAGAATTATGGAAAAAGCAAGTGAAAGTAAGGAACAGGATTACAAGATGCAAACTGAAAATAATGAAAGAATACTTTATCATGTATTTTGTGATTATAATTTAGGAGATCTCATTATTATTTGATAGCCACCTGAAAATTATAAGCTATAGTTTTATAATTACAAGATCATTTCATAAAGAGCCAAGTCAATTTTCTGAGCTCATACCTCATAATTAAAAACTAGGCGATATGAGCTCCTAATTATGAGATGGTTAGGTCACAATTATGAGAAAATATCTAACTATGAAAGGTCATGAGATAAAGTCATAATTATGATATAACTTTGTCATAAGATACATCACAATTGTGAGATGGCAAAGTCATAATTATGTTATCATGGGAGAGTATCCCATTACGACATCGTAACATAATTTAAAGATACAATCTCATTATTAATACATCCAAGTTAGTAGAAATTCCTCTAACATTATGAGGAAAACTAAGTTGTGAGACAGCGTTTTTTTTTTTTTGACTAAGCTCCTGTGTCTCACAATATAAGATACTTAAATCATAATTATGAGATAGTATTTCATAATAATGAGATTAAAAACTCTTATTTATAAACTAGCTAAATCATGATTAAGCTATTTATCAAAACACCTATCATTGTTATGGGGATGGGCGATACATTGATTTTTTCAATTAATCGAATTTTGTTTTTGAAGATTTAATGTTTGAAAAATTTGGTTTTTTTTTTTTTTTTTTTTTTTTTCCCACCAATGCGCTCCTTGGGTTTCCATAGTTCAGAGAGATGTCAGCGCGCCCAAGAACTACCCTCTTCTTTGACAAGCATGTTTTACAGCTTCTATTTATTTAGACTTTGAATTCAGGTCAACTCACAAGAGGAGTGATTGAAATAAAAGCCAGTTTTTTAAAGATATTTTCTGTCATTTATATATTTTTTTTTAGGAAAAAAAAAAAAAAAAAGAAATCAATTAAAATCGAAAATCAAATTCAGTATAAAAATAAAATCTGAGATTTTATTTCTAAGCCATATTGCTTAGTCCTACATTGTTATTCTAAGAGATTTTGACGTCATTATCCCACAATTCTGAGATACTATATCATGGTAAATATCTTCTTTGCTACATAAATACCATTAAATAACATTTTCTAACTTATGAAACATTCTCTCCCAACAGTCTCACATAATGTTCACAAAGTTAATGCGTAACACTGTGAACATAATTCCAAGGTATGACATAGTATCTGATATGTATCACTTAGATTTCTCAAAATTATAATTTATGAGCTCTTAATTTTGCCCTAGCCATCTAATAAAGAGAAATTATTATTATTATTGATGTTGTTGTTATTATATAATAATAATAATAATAATAATAGTGATTGAAATGACTGTCCTGGGTCATCGCAGGGCCCACCTGAAGGCAGAGCGATCCGTTGCTGGAATGTGGGGGAGACCCACAGAGCACCGCCGTGAAATCCGACAGGTTCATCTGAGACCAGCTGAAGTCCTTCAGCTCGTAGGCAGGGAAGAAGCTGGAGGTCGCATCGGCCGTGTCGTTTTCATCATCGTACTCCAACAGCTGAGAGACAAACACGAAAGGTTTTCCAGCAAACACACAGACGGGTTTGTGGTACGAGATTAAAGATGGATTCTGACCCGGCTGAAGACAACGGCGGTGCTGTACAGGACGCTGCTCTGCGGCTCCACTGTCAGGCTGCCGCTGGTGTTACGAGCCAAGAACTGAGGCCAGTTCACCTGAAAAACAAACAGATGAGCTTAAAAACACAAACATTTAGACATATTAGATTAGCTGCATGAATTTTTTTTTTAACATTTTTTTAGGAGGCTTAAATCTCTCCTGTTTGTTTAAAATGCTCCATGATTCAACTTGAGCTTCATTTTGGCTAAAAACAGGTTTTTAACATCTCATTTTTGTTAACTTGTCTACCAAGTTTCTTCGAAGTTAAATTTAAGACTTATTTCACTTTTAAATGAAAGTTATGATTTAAATTTTACACCTACATGAATTTCAAAAATATTTAATTTAATAACTTGCTTGTATCTGCATCACAAAATAGCACAAGGAAAAAAAATATTTCAGTAATTTAAGTCAAAAGTTAAATTTATTTTATATAAATTCATTACAAACTCAGTGACATTTTCCAAGCATTTATTTCTGTTAATTTGATGATTATGGCTTAAAAGGTTTGTAGTGCGAGAAGCTTGCAGTTCACAGAATATTAATATTAAAGTCACCGTAAAGGATAGGGACATACTTTTCAACAGACTCAACAATATTTAAACAAACACCAGGTAATACGAAACAAACACTGCAATTTAACCTACAATAGGAAAGCTGGATCTGTTTAAGAAATTTTAGATTATTATAATTAAATCTGCTATATGAAGCAGGTAACAGAGATAAAAACCTCTTTACTTCTTCACATCAGTTTTTTTCCCCAAACAAAAAATAAAAAGTTCTGCATCATGCATTAAGGTCTCATTAGGTCTGGGTTTTCCTGGCATTGATTCTAAAGATTAAGTAAAAAACAAAACAAAAAAACCCATGAACTTGATGAATAATTAAAGTTTCTTCCTCATCTCGATGGGCAGGAAACATTGTCTATAAACTTATCGTGCACATTGACGATGGACTGATGAGGATTTGTTGAACTTATGTCAAATGGTGAAACATGCTAACTTCACTAATCTCTGTTAGCAGTGACTGAGACAAAAACTATTTTTTTCTAAATTTTTGTAGGACGGCCAGCTAATATTTACTACAGTGACCACTCGATTATATACGATGGAAACAGGAATATCCTCGTTCAATAAGTGAATGTTATCAATAATAAACACTATTTTAACATTGTTTCTGAAACTGTTCAATGCAGGTCAGTCTTGCCCAAACCTTGACTGTCGATGAAGAAGAGTTGGTGTGGACGATCAGCAGTGTTGGCGCCCCCTGGCTGGAGAACAGGAAGTGCAACGTGTCGTTTCCGCCTACAGCTCTCACATGAAGGAGGTCACCGCCAGGGGTCGTCGAGCTTGAGTTCAACTGCACTGTCAGCTGAAGCACAGAAGAAGAAAACAAAGCAATGCTCAAAGAGCTGCATTCATGAATGGACTGATTATTTAATTGAGCAGCTGAAAGTCGTTATGTTGATACAATTGTTAAAGTTTATTCAATTATATCGTCCATCAGGTCACATGAGTGTTGTTTTTAATCTGTTAAAAAAAAAACAAAAAAAAACAGGATACTGGATTCTATCCTGATTTTCCCACACTTATTGTAACTAAAAAATTAATTGAAGAAAACAAAATAATTGTCAAACAGGTCTTAATAAATCCTACCAAAAAAGACTGAAAGATTTTAGTCTGTTTTTACCGTCAGTTAAATAAATACTTTCACTTCCCGTCAGTCCCTGCTGTAAATCAGCTCTTTAACTTCATTAATTTAAAACATATTCGGCTTTTGATTATTTCCTTACCTGTCGTTTGTACGACTCTCCTCCACCGAATAAACTTTGACACGAACTAAAAACAAAAACAAGTAAAATCACAAAAACTCGGCCGATCCCTGCTGCCATCTCTGTTGTGACCGTTGTGTGGTGAGGGTCACATGACCGCTTCATGTCAGCTGACCACTGGGAGGCCCCGCCCACACACGTCACCAACTGAAGGAGATAGGAAGTAGCCTCTCTGCGCGAAAACGAGCCCCCATATTCAGAAGCTATTGTCCACATAGGAAAAACTTGTGCTAATGTAAAGTAACTGTTGTTAAATAAGTTTAATTCAGTAAATGTGTAAAATTCAACTTTTTCTTTTTAAATAAGCTGATTTTAACTTCTTATAAATATATATATATATATATATATATATATATATATATATATATATATATATATATATATATATAAGAAGTTATAATGTTATATAAGTTATATGTATATATTCTTATATATATATATATATATATATATATAACTTATATATATATATATATATATATATATATATATATATATTATATATATATATATATATATATATATATATATATATATAAATTTTGGCACAAAAATATATATATCTTTTTCTTCTCCAAAATTAATTCCATTTTCCAGAGCTGGTTGGGCCAGCCCCCAATTAAATGAAATCAATATTTGATAACTGCTGTTTGTATATAGCTTTAAATGCAACAAAAAAGCTCAAACATACCAGGTAAGGGAGTAAATATTTTGTCAAAGCAGTATCTGTGCATACACCTGCTCACAGACAAAACTGAAAGAGTAGAATTGTATTCAACTAAAGCATTGACTGCGTGTGAGAAAGAGGGTGCTTATTGTTCACATATAGACAGAGTAATGTCTCATTTCACCAGTTTTTCACCGTCAGAATCTAATTCTTATTGTTAAAGGGTAATACATAACCCTCAGTTTAAAAGTCGCACTAAGTGAAAAACAATATTTTCATATTTTATGAATCATAAAATCATCACAAACATTTTATAAAACTTAAATTGTGATTTTAATCAACTGGTTGAAGATAAAAACTGCTTCATTTCATAATAAATTGTGACCCATTTAAAGATCAAACTGTGCTTCTGGATGAAAGTGAGGAAGTTGTAAGATGTCAAAGCAATTAAGAGGCTTTTCCTGTTTATTTTATTCATTTTTAAGAATCTGGTAAACCTAAAAATGAGATATAAACATCAAAAGTCCCAGCAAGTACCTCTCGGAAGATTTGATTGTTAAAAATTTGAAAAATTTTTCATAATTTGTTTGATGAAAAATATGCATCATTTGGAAATAGCCCAATCCTTTGTGACGTCATGATTGAATGAAGATTTCTAGTTTTAGCTACTCACAAGTTGAAGAGTTGCTTGATTAATTTTAGAGGTTAAAATATAAGAAAAGGGACTTAAGTCATTGTATTTATCGCTTGAAAGAGATAATGGTTGAAAAAGCACTAAGATGTCATAAAAATTTGTCTTTGGCCCATTTAAAGGTAGATCTGTTTCTGACTAAAAATGTAAAATTAGCTGGCTTTCAAAACTCACAGTTTATAAAGTTTATTTCAAGTCTTCCTACATTCATTTCAGCTGGAAAGAAGTTGAATATCAACAAATCTAAAAGGTCTAAACAGAAAACATCACAGCATCAATTTTTTAAATTTTTCACATAACGTGGAAACACTGAAATCCCAAAAATTAAACCTTTGGCGAATTCAGACAAACAGCACAAATAAGGCCATAAAGCAGAAATGATCCAGACAACTCCGTCAGTGGAAATCATATGTTGCTCTTCAAGTTTATTGTTGTGTTTATCTCAGCAGAAATCAGGATGTTTTCTCTCCAGGTAATTTAGAAAAAGCTTCTGGAACCAACAGAACCAACAGAAGAACCAGCAGAACTCTGGTGAAAATAAACTTTTACATGAACAAAACCAAAGACGGGCGTCAGATTTCCAAGCTTTGTTTTTATTAAGTTTCAGCGAGTCATCTGGTCCCCACACATGCATACATACTGAGTTTCACACACACACACACACACACACAGACGCAGCTGGAGTGACTCCGATGTTCTGGGTCAACACGGACCTACTCGGCCCCCTGACCTCCCATCTGCTCGTCTTTTTCCTTCTTCTTATGACCAGAGACGATGTCGTCGATGCGCAGCAACAAGATGGCCGTCTGTTTAACACAGGAGAGAGAGGTGAGCGCAGCGTTCAGCATCGGTGACAATCACTAACGAAGGTACTGACTGGACTGCGGTTCTGACCTCCACAGCGGTCTTGTAGGTCTGAGCCTTCACGGCCAGCGGCTCCCAGATGCCGAGGTCGGACATGTCGGACAGACAGCCGGTTTCTCCGTCGACGCCCCAACTCGCACTGTTCTCCTGGGTGTGTTTGGCCTGAAACGAAGGGGGAACCTTTAACCCACTGAGGTCCGCAGATTTAAAAGAACGGAAGTTCTAACAGAACCACTCAGGAACTGTTTAGCTGGCCAACTGGATTTGTGGCTGAAAACAGAAATTTTCCAACACTGTAGAAAAAGACACAGAACATTTTTTTAGTGTTTGACTTTAAATCAGACTAAACTTTTACTGTTTTCTTACTAAAATTGTTTCTACTTGCCTGAAGTAAAATGAAGCAAATTACCAACACACCATGATGGGGCCACCTCTGTACTTCACCCCCCCACCCACCTTCAAGTTCCCCCATATTAGTTTCAAAAGTAATGCTGATCATTAAGGACAAACACTTTAGTTTTAATTTGTCTTCAAAGATCAAGATATTTGCCCCTTGTGCATTTGAAATCTGTTATCTGGCTTTTTTTAAATTGTTTCTTCCTCTCAGAGTGGCATTTCAGGACCTGTTTAACTGATTTGGTCATCTCGCACCCAAACGCGTTCTGAAAGTAAGACCGACAGGCATTCGAAAATCTGAGGACGAACCAGACTTGCGGAGGAACACAGTTCCACTCCCGATATTTTGGCCAGTTCAATTAATCTTTTTACGATGTCACAGGGAAGCAGCTGCTTATGCTCTCGTCTTAAAGGGATCCAGAATTAGCTGTGATAAAGTTTAATTCAGAAACATTTATTTTTGATGTCAAAACTAAATACAGTAAAAATACTGTTGGCTGTTTAGTTTTTATAAATTTAAATAAAATATTGTCACACGGACGTCGCCATGTTGTTTACGCTGCAATGCATTTTGGGTAGATGACGCATGCTCGGTCCTACAGCGCCGGCTCCGTCCAGCCAGACAGTAATTTTTGTGCAATAAGTCACATTCAGCCCTTTAAATTTGAACCAGAGCGCGTTGAAATGGAAAGGAATGCAGAAATGAAATCTATACATTTTCTTTTTCCTTTTCCTTACACAAGCGTTTGTTTTTTTTACATCTCCTCTTTTTATTTCACCGTCTGCATTTCTGCCTCATTATGCAAATGAGGAGGGCGGCCATCTTGGTCCAGCTCCTCTCCTATTGGTCAGCTGAAAACTTACCTCCTTCCAACTCGTCCAGTCTATCTGCAGCTTCTCTTAACAACTCCGACACAGACCGTCTTTCTGCTCCCTCCATAACTATACTTCGGTTGCTAAACTGAAGCCAAAGACACAGGCCTGCACAATCAAGCCTGCTGCTTCCTGTTTATTGACCAATAGGAGAGGAGCTGGACCAAGATGGCCGCCCTCCTCATTTGCATAATGAGGCAGAAATGGAGACGGTGACGTAAAAAGAGACGAGGAAATGTAAAAAAACAAACGCTTGTATAAGGAAAAGGAAAATATATATAGTCCTGCTTTTATTTTTAATTATGTCAGTTTCAGTCCATAAATAAGCATCTGAAACTTGAGAAAATAAAAATCTTTAAAAAAAACTACTATTTTTGGCATTTAGTGAATATAAATAATCCTAACTCACCCTAAACAGGGAAAGTTTAGTCTGATTAAATGCCTGACAGGTTGTGTGTCTTTTCTCCAGCGTATCTGACCCTGGTTTCAGCTCCAAGTCTGGAGCGCCATCTCCAGGACTTCGTGTGTTACCCTCAGTGATGTCAGCACTCGGATGGTGGAAGCTCCACAGTTCTGGATCAGGGTTCGGGGGATGACCTCCAGAGCCTGGGCCACCGCGCGGTACGGCCACTGCTCGACGCCGGTCAGAGCGCGGGAACGCTCCGTCAGACGCTTCGACACCGCCATCTCCACAGCGCCGCCGCCTGGCAGCAGGAATGGGTCGAGCAGCACGTTGCGACACACCTGCATGGCGTCCTGCAGGTTCCTCTCCACCTCCTGCAGGCCACAGACACCGTTACAGACCGAAGAGGTCCACCTGGCTGATTCATCAGCTAGGGGGCGCTCTCACCGCCAGGATCTCCTTGCTGGCTCCTCTCAGCAGGATGGTGCAGGCTTTGGGATCTGTGCACTCTGTGATGAAGGTGAAATACTCATCCCCGATCTTCTTCACCTCAAACAGCCCCGCCCTGACGCCGACATCTTGCTCACGCAGCTCGTCTGTCCGGCTGACGATGTGAGCGCCGCACGCCCTGATGGAGACAAGAGCCGGGTTCAAGCAACACGCTGCCGCTGTTTCTGGTGTTAAGAGAGCGTCAATGCGGCGTACCTGGCGATGCGGTTGTTGTCAGTCTTCCTCACACGGCGAATGGCGGTGATGTTTGCCTTCACCAGGTAGTGCTGGGCCAGATCTGAGGGAGAACAGAACCTGTTAAAGGGGCAGTATTATGTTTCTTCAAGGAACATAGAATTTTACAGAAACTGTTTCATTATACAGAAACAATCCAGTAACTATGTTACCTTCAGTTGTTACAAAAATGCTGCGTTTATCAAATATGACTTAAAAGAAATTTGACTTTGTAATTCAACGCCTTGAAATTTGGGCCTGTCTCTTTAAAAAAAAGTCCTGCTCTTTCTGAAACTCCGCCTTCAAGAAGTCATCACAAAGGGTGTTCCTCTATTAACCCTTTAACAACGTTTTTATCAGCGTTTCACTGAGAAGTAGCTCGTATAATGAGCTCAGCAGGTGCGACGTTCCACCAGGCGTTTGCTAATTGCTGCTGGCTAGTTTGAAGGAGCTGAGTGGGGAAGTCACGGGGGAGGGGTGCTCTGTGAGGCAGAAGCTCAGAAACTGCAGCTCCGAGGAGGAGCTGCACCTCGAAGGCGGCGCTCTGTCCATCCAGGCGTTTTGCACAGCTGAATGGTTGCCATGGGAGATTCAAGGATTTCTCAAACATGCATGAAAGAATCAAAGCAACACTCCAGGTATGTTTTTGATGAGGGAACAACATTTTAACAAGATGTAAAGCTCAAAAAAGTATTTTTTACATAACACTGCCCCTTTAAACACTGGAGGAACAGCAATGAAGCAACATCCTTGTTTGGGTGCAAGCAATACCTGAAATGCCTTTCTCAGTGAAGACCAGGTCCGGTTTGAGGCGGATGATGTCCTCACAGATCTGCTGGATGTACTCTTCCTCCATCTTTAGGATCCTGGCAAAGTCTTCCTCCTTGGTGATCTCTATGTCAGTCTGCAGGAAACAATATGCAACGATTTTCATAAACATAGGCTTAAAAAAATAAAATCTCAGATTTTTTCAATCACAGCAGATCCAATTTTAGTCCATTTTTGATTTTCTCGCTGTCTTTTCTAAAAAATAAATCACAAATGACAGAAAATATTTTCAATAAGTGGCTTTCATTTCAATCATCCCTCCTGTGAGTTGCACGACGGAGCATCAGGACCAGGCTACAAGAACTGTTGTTTAATTACAGGAATGTTGTCATAATATTAGCAGAATAAAGACGTACTTTTACCGAATTACGAGAAAAAACTCGTTTTAATGAGGAAAAAAAAAGCTCGAATAATGAGTTATTTGTTATTTTTCGTGTTGGAGTTCTTATAAAATTACTGCTTCATTCTCCAAATATTAATACTTTTTTCTGGTAATATTTCAACTATATTCTTGTCACATAATGAGTTTATTTTTGTTGAAAAAATAAAAATCTTAGCCTGACCCTTATATTCCGTCGAAGAGTTGACCTGAATTCAAAGTCCAAATAAATAGAAGCTGGAAAACACGCTTGTCAAACAAGATGGCCGCCCTGGGAGCGCTGACATCACCCTGAACTACAGAAGCCCAGGGAGACCATTGGTGGAAAAAAAACAAAACAATCCTGATTTTCCAAAAAATTAAATCTTCAAATACCAAAAATTTGATTAATTCCTAAAATCGATTTATCGCCCAGCTCTACATGAACATGCAGAAAAATCACTACAGAAACCAAACTTTTGAAATATTTTGCAAAAACCCAAAATCTTACCAAGTATTTCTGGTCTAGTTTCTAGTGCAGATATCTTGAAAACACTTGAAATAAGACAAAACTAACTCATAAGTAATTTTTCAGCAGATATATGAGCTTGTTTTAAGTCAATAATTCCTTAATATTGATGAAAAAGTTCTAGTTATAAGTGAAATAATCTGCCAGTGGAATAAAACGTTTTAACTTAGAATATGGGAAAAACATCTTGTCCCACTGGCAGATTATTTCACTTATAACTAGAACTTTTTCATCAATATTAAGGAATTACTGACTTAAAACAAGCTTATATATCTGCTGAAAAATTACTTATGAGTTAGTTTTGTCTTATTTCAAGTGTATTTAAGATATTTGCCCTGGAAACTTGACCAGAAGTACTTGGCAAGATTTTGTGTTTTTGCAGTGAACACACTTTTCAAGGTAGGAACCTCTCTTTGACCGTTCTCCACCGGCTCTGAGTGCTCACTGTTACAAGAACGGGGATTTGCCTAATCAAGAACGTCCCCCCCCCCTTACAGACTGTGTGAAGCGAGACGGCAAACAGGAAATATTTCTGGTTCTGAGAGACGAGGACAATCAGAAAGGAAAACTAAAGGAACGCCACCCATCACTCCTGTTAAGGTAACAATGATTTAAAAGCAGGGGGTCTGCAGGCAGACAGCTCGACTGATTTTTGCTTCAATCGATGAATCAAAACAAGGAATGAATGTTATAAACGTTGACCTGGCTCTCCCCCTTCTTGTACTCCAGAGAGCAGTCGAGCAGGATGATGCGAGGGTTTTTGATCATCCGTCTCATCCTCGGGTGAGTCACGTCTTTGTTGATCATCACGCCCTTCAGCACGCAGGAGTCCTCGATGATCCCACCTGGAACCTGAACGCAGCACAGGAATTACCAGAAGATTCAGCTTTAAAAAGGGTTAAAAAACAAACTGCTGTCGTCCTGAAAACGTTCCATTCGGGTCACGAGACGAGAGTTTAACACAATGAGGTGTCAAAACAAACAAACATTAGCTGTAAGCGCTGTAGTTCAGGTCTGAAGTATTCAGTCTAGATCCAATTTAGTCAAATTCTCATTTTTAACAGCTCACTGAGGTGGCAGCGATCCCTCATCCTGAGCAAGCACACGGCGACAGTGGAAAGCAACAAATGCAGCTCAATTCATTTTTAAGAAAATAAACATTTTATTGCCTAAAATGCAGCAACACATTATTCCTTCAGTGAACGTTTGATCAAAGGATGCATCTGCAGTGAAATAAATTATTATAACATGAAAAGCTCAGCTCTTCCTGCTCGACTTAACATCAATACAGCGTCAGGCTGATCTGATGATTATTTATTTGATTAATCGATTAATAATTGTACAGCAAAAGGTGCTTAAGAAGATTTTTTATTTATTTTTCACAGAATTTGAACCAAGTGAAACTAAAAATGCCACTTGAGGAGTTCTGGGTAGAACAGATTCACAGACAAAGGTGCTTTTTTTAAACCTTAAATGCAAAACGTATATATTTTTTGTACAATTTTGACTTAATTACTGCTCTGAGTGTGTTGTTCCTTCAGCAAATGGTCTTTTTTTTGAGTCTGTATACCCCTGTTAACAATTAATCGATTTACTAAATTAACTGATTTCAATAATCGATTCATCACAATTAATCGTTTCAGCCCTCGTGTAAGACTATGTTTAGTCAGTTAGGCAGTATTAAAGAAATTAGTAGTAGTACTTATATGCCAGAATCTATATGTAATTTTGTAACGATAGTTTAGCACCAAAGACAATAACAAATGATAAATTTCAATATTTTCACTGCTCTACATCATGTTACAGATTTCTGTCGTAGAGTTTTGTGAACACACTGTGAAATCAGGATATTGCAACTAAAGGATTAAATACCAGGAGAATCTCAAACAACCAAACTTCTGATTATGATGTTTCATTATATGAGATCTTATTTCACCCTTTTCTTCCACTTTGATGAGCTTCCAGGTAAGAATAAACCCCTGGAAGACGCCCGGCGGTCTTACCTTCTCCACCTTGGCGTACTTCTTGATGTCGATCTCTTTGCGTCCGTTCTCCTCCAGCTCGACGGTACGAACGGCGTCCAGAGCGATGCTGCAGGCCAGTTCTGACCAGCGGCTCAGAGCTTTGGTGTTGATGGCGGAGTGGACGATCTTCAGCATCATGGAGCGGTCTGAAGTGTCCACGGGGGAACTGGAAGGGAGACACAGAGGGCTCAACTCACTGAACCATAAAAACGTCCCACCGAGTGAACCTGGGAGATAACGCTGGAGCATTTGGCTTAAAAATAAAACTTTCTTCTCTCAGAAAGAAATGGCAGAAATTATTATTATTTTTTTTTTAAAAATGTCTTTCATTTCAATCATCCCTTCTGTGAGTGGTGCAGCAAAGTATTAGGGCCAGGCTATGAGACTTTTTGTTTAACTATGAGAATATCGTCATAATATTAGCAAAAAAATTACAGAAGTTATGGAAAAAAAAGTTGTTTGCGTGAGAAAAAAGCTTGAAACAACCTGAGCCAAAACTAAAGTTACTGGGGATTAATTACATAAACGCAGATTAGGTCGTGGGCAGTGCCTGGAGCTGAAGCGCCAACTCATATTAGTTTTGGGGAAGGAATAACAAAATAAACAAAATTATTCACCCACACAGGGGAAAAAAAACCCAAGTAAATAAACTAATAATAGATGGGCAACGAAAGATAATTAGTGCAGCTTAGACGATTTAATCGAGCAATCAATTATACCACCCACAAACAAGCCAAACGCTTCCATCCCTCATACGTTCCCGTATCCACACATAAATCACACATAAACCAAAAGGGACAAGTTTAAACTTCTAGTCCAATTATCCTCCTTGTTCGTCTGAGGAAAACGCCCACTCGGTCCGAAGTAAAAGAAAAATATCTCACCAGATCACGAATCTCCATAGCCTGTAGTGTAATCGTAATATTAGCAAAAAAATATGCAGTTTTACCAGAAAAAAACATCTTAAAATTTAAAAAAAAAAAAAAAAAATCCAGATTTTCCTCAAAATTAAATCTTCAAAAGCAAAAAAATTTAATTAACCTACAGAACCGATTTATCGCGGAGCCCTATTGGGAGATGATCTGCTTAAAATAAAACCTCCTTCTGAGAGTTTTCGTTTCATTTTCGGCTGGAGTTCTGGTTCTGTTCTCGACTGCAGACGCAGCGGAAAAGGTGGAACCAACCTGACTTCCTTCAGAGTTTCCAGCATGTCCTCCAGAGCCTGCCTGTAGGCGCTGATGATCACCGTCGGGTGCATCTGCTGCTCCAGAAACTGTTCAGCCACGGCCAACATCTCTCCGGCTGAGACACAGACAGACGTTCGCCATCATGTCGGATATGGTTTGGTTTATTTTTTTTTTTCTTTTTTAAAGGGATATTCTGCAGATTTAAAAATAAAATCCTTACCCAGTATGATGACTGAGGTGGTCCCGTCTCCCACCTCTTCATCCTGTGTGCGGCTGATCTCAATCATGGATTTGGCTGCAGGATGCTGCACCTGAATCTGTTGCCATGGAGACGGATGTTAGGAAGGAAACAGAGCTGAGCTAATATCCACGTTCGACACTTTCCAAAGTGTCAAAGATGAGGAACTTATCTGCGACCGACCTCTCTGAGGATGGCGTTCCCGTCGTTCGTCATGACGATTCCTCCTGTGGGGTCGAGGAGCATCTGTGAAGAAGAACATGGTGGATCACTGACGAGGAACAGAAGCTTTCACTGTAGAGGATCAAGTGTTCACTGCAAAAATAAAACCTTTCCAAGTATTTTTGGTCCAGTTTCCAGTGCAAATACCTTGTATCCACTTGAAGTAAGACAAAACTAACTTTTCAGCAGATATAGGATCTTGTTTTAAGTCAATAATTCCTCAATATTGATGAAAAAGTTCTAGTTATAAGTGAAATAATCTGCCAGTGGAGCAAGACATTTTAATTTATAATACGGGTAAAATATCTTGTCCCACTGGCAGATTATTTCACTTATAATTAGCGCTGGGCAACATAGTTTTAAAATAAAATCTCAGATTTTTTTTCACATCAGATCCGATTTTAATTGATTTTTTTCCGTTTCTTTTCTAAAAAAAAAAAAAAATAAAAATAATGACAAATGACAGAAAATATTTTCAAAAAGTGGATTTTATTTCAATCATACATTTTGTGAGTTGTACAACAGAGTATCAGGGCCAGGCTGCGAGAATTTTGTCTTAAAATTACCAGAAAGAAGTCGCTTTAATGAGAAAAAAGCTTGAATAATTAGATTTTTGTTATTTTTCATGTTGGAGTTAATATAATTAACACCTTCATTCTTCTAATATTAACACTTTATTATCATATTACAACTATATTCTTGTAACATTATGACTTTATTTTCGTAAAAAAACAAAACAAAAACAAAACAAAAAAACAAATCCTAGCCTGGCCCTAATACTCCGCCGAAGAGTTGACCTAAACTCAAAGCCCAAATAAACAGAAGCTGGAAAACACGCTTGTCAAACAAGATGGCCGCCCTGGGCGCGCTGACATCACCCTGAACTACGGAAGCCCGAGGAGATTATTGGTGTAAAAAAAAAAATAAAAAAATCCAGATTTTCCAAAAAATTAAATCTTCAAAAACCAAAAACTTGATTAATTGATTATATCGATTTATCGCCCGACTTATAACTAGAACTTTTTCATCAATATTAAGGAATTATTGACTTAAAACAAGCTCCTATATCTGCTGAAAAGTTACTTGTAACTTAGTTTTGTCTCATTTCAAGTGGATTCAAGATATTTGCCCTGGAAACTGGTCCAGAAATACTTGGTAAGATTTTGTGTTTTTGCAGTGTAGCCACTGGATGCGTTGAAGACGTTGGAGCAAACTCACCTTCATCATGGCCCGCGGGCCGAGGCAGGTTCTGATCACATCTGCAATGGTCTGAAATAAACCGGGATGTTAGAAACAGAACCACAAACTGGGATCTTCATGTTGTCAGTTTAACCAAGTCAGATCTTTACAGCGTCCAGGTCAGGCTCTGACTTCAGCTGCTACTCGCTGTCTGGCCTTTAAGAAGAAGCTCGATGTTTCAGAAGAGAGAATCAGAAGAAATGCACAACATTACGGTTCAAACTGACCTTTGCAGCATTGATGTTTCCTGTCTGGACTTTACGCCCCGACTCTCTCTTCACGTTCTGGTCTGGAAGGAAAAAAAAAACAAAAACAAAGAAGATGTTAATAATGGAAAATTAAAGTTCACTCCCACTGTTGCAGGAAGCCCGGGAAAACTTCCTTCTCACATCCCTCCTCCCACACAGAACCGATGAAAACAGTAGTGGAAGAAAACACAATTTCGGAGTGTTTAGAGAGCGGAGAGTTGGAAAATATGTCTGGAAGACGGTCCTGGAGGGTTATAAAACCATCATGGAGGTTCAGCGATGATTTTGAGACCAGCAAAGAAGTTGAAGAACCAACTTGTGGCGGAGAAATGTCACGTTTTATCAATTGAATTTCCAATGAAATTAGAGCTTTTTCAGCAGAATGAAGCTGCATAGCGTCTTGTTTTTACTTTTTATATCTTATTATGTGTAACTCGACCAGCCGTTTTAGAACAGCCGACTTGGTCACTAAGTTTGTACGTTACATGCGTATTTGGACACTGCATGTGTGCGTTTCCAGCTGAATATCGTTCTCTGCTACGTTCCTTTTGTCTTGGAGTGAGGATCAGCCATCCAACAAGTAGAGGAGCTGGCAGAAGGTGCAGACAGGGAATGACAGAGAGGCGCTCTGGGGATGCTGAAGGAGCTGCTGTGAGTGACAGAAGCTGCTCACCTCATCATCCAAGATGGAGAAGTGAAGCAGAGGCTGATGACAGCGTCCTTCCACCCCTGTTTTTGAACTGTTTCTTTCATTTTCAAAACAAAGATCCTAAAAGTTGTGTTGTAAATACATTCAATATCGTCTAAATTTCTAATGCATAATGCAAAAATTTTTTCATTGTGTACATATATTGTGTTTTTTTTAATCACTAACCTCTAAAAACAATTTCCATTTTTGGTTTTTCTTCATTTTAAATCTGATGAAACACTTTTAATAGACTGCAAATTGCAAAAACTGATAGATATTGAAAATTCCAGTTGTTATGGGGAAAAAACAAACAAACAAACAAAAAAAAACACAACGGCCAAATTATTAACTTACAGGACATTTAAAGAACATTATGCATTAAAAATAAGCAAAAATATCCAGGCGGCGCTTTTGGGGCTTTGGCATAAAAAGGTTCAATGTTAAATCTTATATATTGATGAAAACATTAATAAAACTCCAGTTATTCCATGACTCTTTTCTTTATTTTCCTTCATCAGATTGTCCCCATCGTTCTGTGAACTTCAGCATCTTGGCTACTAAAACTATGCATCACCTATGGGCATCAACAGCTATGAGACTCTATCGAACCGGCCAAATACGTTACTGACATACAGGAGACGTGAAATATGATACTCTCCCAGATATTGCATTCAAGCAGTCATGTGATTGCGATACTGCACTGATTACTAAGATTTGATAGATTGTGAAGCTCTTGTAGAAACTTTAATCACTCTTTTTCATCATCACAGTCTTCTTCAGCGCATCAGTCACTTAAATCTATACCAGAGGAGGGCAGCAGGTCAGTGAAAGTCTGTTGCATTGGCCAAATATATTATCTGAAATATATTATTACTATGAAAAGTGTGAATGCACGGGCCATAATATGCATTAGTCTAGCAAATGTGTGAACAACAATGATGGAATATTGTAGACGTAGATTCAGTACATTATGCTGTTTTAATAAAACCTCAATTAAGAAATATTCTGAATTACAATCGCATGGCTTTGTTATCTGTATCTATGCCAAAAAAAAATTATATTGTTCCTATACTTCACAATTTTTTTTTAACATGACAGAAAATTGCCAGAGTGATGAAGCCATCTTCTCATTTTCTATGTCTCATATGTAACATAGCATGTTCAGCTTGTAGCTGCACACTGCCAGCTGGCTGAAAGAAGGCTCCGAACCTATCCCCTTACAAGACAGACAAATTCAATATTTTTGGAAATATTCACAGAACTGAAAATTTAAAAAGCTTCACCCATCAATCTTGACATAACGCCTACTGAAACTACAGCTGAAAAGCTATAAGCAGCAGACTATAGTCTCCAACGCAGTAAATAGCCCCACTAATTCAGCAGCTGGTTATATCTGTGCTAGTTTATAAAAACCAAAACAGCAAAAAGGCATTTGTGAATGAAAAATTATGTTGCAGATAATTGTAATAACTAATGTTTTTATTAATTTTACAGCAAAAGAAATGATTGTTGCTTTTTTGGTTTATATAAAACAAGTTTGGTTGCATTAAATATAATACCCAACATAATAATGCACTATGATTAGTAAATTAAATAGACAACTGGATGGAGTCAGCAGTTTAGACATTTCCTCTACCAGCCGAGTTTCTTACATATTTTAACAAAAAGCCAAAAGCAAAATCAGAACCGTGTTTAAAGCTCAATATGAAATACAAATTAATTTCTGTCAGTTTCCAGCCTTCCAGCCACATGTTCATGCTGAGTAACGGTGACAGTTAGCTAACGTTAGCTTAGCCTAGCATCTCTCACACGCTTTTCTTCGCTTCTGAGCTAAAGATGCTAACACCGGCTGGGTGGAGATGCTCAGTCTGGTGATGGTCGTGTAGCATGAGCTAACGATGCTAACTCTAAACCGGTCTGAGGAAGTGCTGCCCTGATGCAAACAGCGGCAGCCTGGTTAGCACATGCTGCTTAGCCGCTTTGTGTCCCAGTCGCTACGCTCTGGATGTTAACGGCAGCAAAATGAGCGGGACTACAACAGCCGGCGACCACTAACTCAAGCTAGAGTAATAAAAAGTTAACCTCGGGTAAATTCCAGTACTTACTGAGCACTAAAACCTGCTGGCCGATCATTTTTGACAACGTGAACTGGACAGCAGCCGCCTGGAAGGTTCTGGGTGGTACGACGAGAGGGAGGGTCCAGATGGGTGGACCTGAAATCTGGCCAATCAGCGACGAGAATTAACTTGATCGACATATTAATCCACCAATAAAGTGAATGAAATGAATTTCGCACGCAATCCGCCTTTTAAGGAGAAAATTTGCGAGACTCCTTCCAGATTTTATTAATCTGTTCTTATTTTACATACATGCTTTTTATTATTATTATTATTTTACTGTTTTGTAAATATTTAATTCACAAATATTAAATTTATTGATTTTATTCCTTAAGCACGTTTAGGCATCCTCACAAGTAATTTTTAGGAACTACATCAGTAAAAAAAATATTTGCAGTGATTTAATATCGAAAGAATACTTTTATGGGTTTGCAGATCTAATTAATCAGATTTTCAGTGCTGAGGTATATTAGAATATTTGGAAGTGTAGAAATTATAGGGAGGGACAACGATATATGTAGCCAGAGACTTTTCTTCGCATTTAATAATAACAGAGAATTGAAAACAGACTTTCAAACAGCCACATAACTCATTTAGAACCATACAAACTCTTATTCAACAGCCTGATGTGAGTTATCAGTTTATTAAACAGTCCCAGCAGAGCTTCACAGAGAGTAAAAAGGCTCAGAGCAGATGTCAGGGATCAGTATCATCACATCTCTTAGCTTGTCACAAACAAAGCTTAGAGTCTCTAGTAAAATAGAAATAAACACAACAAAGCACCATATACAAATTGTACACATGATAAATTAATATAACATATGCATTACAATTTTTCTTAAAATACAAATAAATAAATGCAATCCATATGAGATGGCTCCATGAATAAATAAATAAATCATTAAATTATTCTAGTGAGGCAAAACAACAAGTTAGTTGGGTATGTTGGGCATAAAGAACGAAATCTGGGTGCAACTGGTTTTGTGGAGGTTCACACTGATTCTGCACCAGGGTCCATCAGAAAGAGCAGAACTATCCTTGTCCCTTTATGTGTCTGTCACTGACATAATGTTTTATTATATCTTGGTTATGATCGGTGGGTAAACGAGGGTCACAGTTCGTCCTTAAACCCGGGGAGCACCAGGCTGTGACTCGCCTCATGCTTCAGGAACTTCAGGAAGTCTTTCAGTTCTCGAGTGCCCTGAGAAGAAGCAGGAGACGTCATCAGACCTTGCGTGACAACCTGCTGGACTGAGACAACTGAACCTGGACCAGCAGTGACTTACCTGGTATCGAACAGGGTCGTCTTTTTTACCCACTGGAGCAAAATAAATGGTTGGAAAACTGGAAGGAAACAAAAACACAGTAAAATAAAGACCTAAAATAGGCTCTGGTTTGAAGACCTGGCAAAGGCTTACTTATTTTTTATGGATTTCACTGGCATTTTATATGACAGACCAGCACATTTGTGCACATCTACACTACTCATCTTGCACTCAAAGACTTTCATAGGAGAAAAGAATAAAAACACAGTTGAAATAAAGTCAAATTTGAAGTTTCCCAAGGTGCTGTGGTCAGATGAGACCAAAGTAAATTGTTCATCACCCTTAAAACACCATCCCCACAGTGAAACAAGGCAGAGCTATGCTTTGGGACTGTTTCTTCAGCAAGGACAGGGAAGCTGGTCAGAGTTGATGGGAGGATGGGGCCAATTAACGGACAATACTGGGAAAAAATACTGTTAAAGGCTAAAAAGACTGAAGACTAAGATAGAGGTTCACCTTCCAGCAGGACAAAGACTCAAACGGCGTAATAAAATAAGGCTACGTTCACACAGTAGGAAAATGCGACCCAAATCTGCCTAAATGCGGCCCAATTCTGATCTTTTCACCCAGAAAAAAAAACCCGATTTCAGCCACTTCCATATGTGGTACTGAATCAGATGTCCGATAGCTTTCAAAGCGTCTGCAGTCTGAACGGTCATGTCGCATTTTATCTGACTTTTATGTCATTGAAGTGAGACATGCGTCTTTATTCTGCACCAGAAGAAGCCAGAAGCGGTAAATCGGGACGTAAACAACGGCTGAAAATAATGATTATGAACTTATGAAAGACGTCTGTGTCACTGAAGCGCATCACATCACAATCCCACCACTCCTGGTTCTAACTTATCATCCAAACTGACTTCCCTGCAGAAACTGCAGTCAACGCGCCACAAAAGGCCGTCGCTATTAGTTGTGTTCTCTTTTTTTATTAGCTTCCTTCATGTTACGATCTTGTGACGATGCTCCTTTGCTGAATAAACTTTAAAATCGATGCATAAACGTCGGCGTCCATTATTACTTCAGTAAACAATGCGCTGCTGTGTGACGTCAACACTCTTCTTCTGCGCATGCGGGTCGCTTTGGGGACGTAAACCGTTCACGCAGAGGTCTGATGGTGGTCGGGTTTAAATAATAATACCTACGACTATGTAAACAAAAATCGGACTTAAGCAAAAATAAATAAATAAATAAATAAATAAAAAATCGGAATTGAGGATCAAGACCTGCAGTGTGAACGCAGCCTAAGTTACATCAAGCTTTAAAACAAATAAATAAATATGAAATAAATGAGGCTATTTTTTTGAAAGTTGCGAGGAACAAACCCACAGGATGTGGTTTGCTTCTAGTTGCTATGTAAGAAAATGTGAAAAAGCTGAAAGAGAATAAGAAGTCCTGCTCGGAACTGTGAAGGCTCTGTCCTCACCCCTGGACGTCGTATCCCAGTGGGACGTCGTTATCGACGGCATTCATCTTGGCGACGACGACGTTCGGGTCAGAATACAGCTGAGAAAACAGACAAAGATGATTTCAGTCTCCCAGCAGACGCTGAGCTGATAAACTGCCAGAACCTTGGCAGATTCAGGTTTAAAGTAATTTGATCAACATGTTTCCTCTGGCAACAAGTAATGCTAATATTTTGGAGTGGCTCATCCAGACTTGAATCTGCTAGAGAATCTGCGGAAGGAGGTAAAGATTAGGGTGATGGCAGGAAGGCATTCCAACCTCAAAGGCTTGGAGCTCATCAAAGATAAATCGTCAAAATACCAGGGGGAACAAAGAATAACAGCAAATTGTTTGACTGATATAATACACATTAAGATTCTTAACTGATGAATCAGAAGGGCATAAATATTTTTTGTCATTCAGTTTTTTAAAACATATTTTTAAGCATTACTTTTACATGTTATTTACTTTGTCAGAAATAAACTTCTTGGCAGAATAAAAATAATTTTAAGTCTAAATCTGAATTGGGTATGAATACTTTTAGGCCAATAAACATCAATAACTGTATTTTTAAAGGGTTCGGTTCTGTTGGACATCTGGACTCAGTCCGTTTTTGTTTTTTTTTACACCATTAAATGCGACAATAAACCTAATTCTGTACCGTTTCTGCCAGCTCTGTGTAAACCGGCTCCAGCTTCTTGCAGTGTGGACATGACGGAGAATAAAACTGAATCAGAACATCTTTATTCGGATCATTAACGATGTCATCAAACGACTCGGCAACCACTACCTGCAGAAGATGAGAAGAGGTCAGAGGTCACAGCAGAACGAGCAGTTATTTTAGCTTTAGTCAGACGATTAATCAGATAAAAAAAAATAAATAATAATAAAATTGGCACATTCTTCGGAGTTTTCATTTAAGCCTTTTTTTAATACATTAAAAAATACAAATAAAGATGCAATAAACAAATAATTCAACCCATTTTTTAAAATAAGTAAACATTTTATAGCCTAAAATATAATAACATCGTGTTCCTTTGGTGAACGCTTGATCATTTGTAGCAAAGGATGCATCTGCAGCTAAAAAAGACATCTAACAATACGTCTAATCTCAGCCTTTTCTGCTTGACTTAACATCAATACAGACTAGGGCTGATCTGTTGATTATTTTTTGGATTAAATGATTAACAATTGATAGCAAAAGGTGCTTAATAGGAGGTTTTACAGCGTTTGAACCAGGTGAAGATAATCCTATGCCAACTGAGGAGTTTTGGGTAGAACATATTTACAGACAAAGGTTTTTTAATCTTAAATGCTAAATTTATAAAAAAAAATTTTGTACAATTTTGGCTTAAACCTGCAGTATGTAACTTTTATTAAAAAAAAAAAAAATGTTTCTACATATTTGTTGAAACTGTTACTATGTCGGGACAGTATGGTGTGAGACAAATAATCTGTGGAAAAAAACAAACAAACAAACAAAAAAAATCGAGCTCCTCTGCCTTCTCCCAGTGCTCCCAGTGCTAACTAGAAACAACCAATCAGAGCTGGGAGGCGGGTCTTAGCGCTGTCTGCTGCGCTGGAGCTACCAGAGACTGTTGTGAATGCTCAGGCTCGCAAGCATGGCCACCGATGACGACGAATAAACGATTTTCCTGTTACGCAAGTTGTTTCTCCGCCATTAACACATTTAGCAGCGAGTAAATGAGGTTGACTGGCAGCGCTAAGACCCTCCTCCAGGCTCTGATTGGTTGTTTTAGGGCGGGAGCGGTGCAAAGTTACATACTGCTGCTTTAATTACTGCTCTGAGTATGTTGTTCTTTCAGCAAATGGCCTTTTATTACTAAATTAGTTGACGATTATTTAAATAATCGACTCATCACGATTAATCGTTTTAGCACTACTGCACAGTCTGGTCCATCTCACCTTCACAGGAGCCGCGTTCTTCTCAGGGACCGGTTCTGATCTGATGTAACGCTTGAGACGACCTGTGAAATAATCCACCAGAAACCTCTCCAGCGACTGACCATCCCTCCTGAAACACATGACGTGACGTTCAGCAACCAGAAGACGGCGCCGGCTTGTTCGGCTCGACCCTGATGCAGCAGCATGCAGCCATGTTACCTACGTGAACTCCTCCCTCATGGTGTACTTGTGGCCCAGCTTGGTCCGGATCGTGACGAACGGCAGCTCGCCTCCGTCCGACGTTCCCAGGCCGTAGTCGTCCTCCAGCTCAGCCTGGAAGTCCCTCTTATTGGCTACTGAGAACATTAGGCCACGCCCACTGTATCTGGACGCAACCTTCATCACCCTGGAAACAGGCGTGAAGAGGAGAGAGCTGAACACGTTTGTCTACGCTAGGAGATGGTCCGTCTTACAGTTTGTGTCACCAAAGCTGATTATATGTTTGTTCCTTTTTGGTTGCAGTGCATCTCAGTGTTTTCAGTGTTTCTGCTCCTGTTTAATGGGAGCTGATGAGAAACCCGTTTATTCAACAGAGAAGAAGAAACGAGCCCCGAGGGGCGATTCACTCAGCCTTTGTCTCTTCGTCGTCCCTGGGAGACGAGCAAATCAGATCCATCTGCCGGTCCGTCCATCCATCCAACCAACCATCCGTCTGTCCATCCATCCAACCAACCAACCTTCCGTCCGTCCATCATCCATCCGTTTGTCCGTCCATCCATCCATCCAACCAACCAACCTACCAACCGTCCGTTCATCATCCATCCGTCTGTCCGTCCATCCATCCATGCATCCATCCATCCAAGCAACCATCCATCCATTCATCCATCCATCCAAGCAAACATCCATTCATCCATCCGTCCAAGCAAACATCCATTCATCCAAGCAAACATCCATTCATCCAAGCAAACATCCATCCATCCATCCGTCCGTCCATCCAAGCAACCAACCATCCATCCATCCGTCCATCCAAGCAACCATCCATCCATCCAAGCTTTCAACAAAGAAAAATCCATCAATCCATTGTCCAAGTACGAGTTTATCCATCCAAGCATCCATCTATTCATCCAGCTAGCATCTCTAATAGTCAGCTTTGAGACTTTTGTTAGTGAAAGCTTTTACACAGAAGCATCTGGCTTGGAGCAATGCTGGATCTTTGTTTATGTTTTCAGAGATCACAGGAAATAAAAATATAGATTCCTGAACATATGATCTGTTATTCACTGATCTAACTAATGGAGCTCAAAATATAACACTTCTGATCATCTGCTGAGCAATAAGATCCTGACACCGAAATGCTTTAGATGAAGGAATGTAAAAACCAAGCTTGTCCGAGCTTCAGAAAACTTTGAAAAAACAAAACAAAACAATCAGGAGCCACCAAAAGGAAGACTAAGTAGCCTGCCTGCTGTCCTTCACTAACATGAAGAGAAAAAGGTTTAGATAACACAGCTTTAGATCCTAAGTTACTCTGGAGCTGACACATTCATCCCTTTTTTTCCCACAAGACGACACTTGTGTTAGTGTGCTGCCAGGATGACGGTGCGTCACCTGTTCCTCCAGTAGTTGGACCCTCGGACGTTGTGATGATAGTCCAGGTCGTAGTACGCTGTCAGCAAGTCACGGACCCTGAGGCGATCTCTGTTCTCCACAGTCATGTGAGGACACAGACCATAACTGTCCACGGAAAAACAGAGAATCAGACTGAGTAAAAACACAAAATATTACCAAGTATTTTAGGTCTAGTTTCTAGTGCAAATATATTGAATACACTTGAAATAAGACAAAACTACTTCAGCATATATAGGAGCTTGTTTAAGTCAATAATTCCTTAATATTGATGAAAAAGCTCTAGTTATAAGTGAAATAATCTGCCAGTGGAACAAGATATTTTAACTTAGAATATGGGAAAAATGTCTTGTTCCATTGGCAGATTATTTCACTTATAACTAGAACTTTTTCACCAATATTGAGGAATTACTGAGTGAAAACAAGCTCCTATATCTGCTGAAAAGTTTCTTGTAAGTTAGTTTTGTCTTTTTTCAAGTGTATTCAAGGTATTTGCACTAGAAACTAGACCAGAAACATTCGGTAACATGTGTTTTTGCAGTGCAATTGATTATTTTATCTGTGAAGTGGAAAAAGTCTCACATGTTGTCTCTGATGAAGCGTCTCAGAGAGCTGATGGTCAGGTAATCTTTGAAGACCACAACACTGTCCTCAAACGCGTTGGCCAGCCTCGGAGGCCTGAAGAGCAACACACTCCTGGAGAAGACAAAGAAAAGTAAAGAAAGCGCCGTGATCCTCTTTAATTCTGCAAACTGTTTTCCACATGTGCAATTCTGTGCCTGAAAACCCACTCGGTTTGGGTGTGCTCCTCGGTGATCTGCGGGTCGATGACGTGAGCGAATCTGAACTGCTCTCTCAACAGACCGGCGGCTTTCAGAAACTCAGCCAGACGCTCGGCATCGGCACCTGAGAAAACACCTGAAGCAGAAAAAGCACCGAAATTATGAGACAGCGACGGCGCCTCCAGCTGGACCAAGCCCAAAAAGACACGCAGGATCAGCGGTCATACCGACAATGCTGGCATCGTAGTTGTTGACAAAGTTCTGGAGGTCTTCTTTACTCTTCAGATGGACTGAGTCTGGACCAGTCTGCTTCGTCATGTAGTTGTAGATCCCCTCTGAACACACACACATATTTACACATAAATCACTGCTCCTATCTTTTAAATCTGTTTCTCTTACTGTTTTATGTTTTTACTTGCAGTGCGAGGCCCATCATAGGGTGCAGAGTCCTTGCCAGACCTGAAGATCTTCAGAGTTGGATACCCAGTAACAGCAAAACGACCACAGGTCTCCGAGTTAGCAGTGCAGTCCACCTGGCAGGCAGAGAGAAATGAGTCTGACGTTTATCTTTCTCCATTAGTAACAATAACGACAATATGAACAGCAGCAGCAATACCTTTGCCAACTGAACGATTCCTTTCAGCCGACTCGCTGCTTTTTCAAACTCTGGGGCCAGTTTCTTACAGTGGCCGCACCTGACAGACAGGAGGGAAGGAGAAGAGACAAAAGACGAGAGGTAAACAAGTATGGAGTCAACCTTATCAGGGCTGAAACGATTAATCGGATTAACTGTGATGAATCGATTATTGAAATAAGTGTCAACTAATTTAGTAATTGAATTATCGTTAACTAGAGTATACAGACTCAAAAAAGGCCATTTGCTGAAAGAACACACTCAGAGCAGTATTTAAGTGAAAATTGGTGCAAATGGTACAAAAAATGTATACATTTTGCATTTAAGATTAAAAAAAAAACAAAAAACAAAACCTTTGTCTGTAAATATGTTCTACCCAAAACTCCTCAGTTGGCATAGTTTTATCTTCACCTGCTTCAAATTCTGTAAAATTTCCTATTAAGCACCTTTTGCTTTCTAATTATTAATCGGTAATTCAAAAAATAATCAACAGATTAGTACTACTAATGTATTGATGTTAAGTCAAGCAGAAAAGGTTGAGCTTAAAAGTATTGTTAGAAGTATTTTTTTAGCTGCTACAAATTATCGAGCGTACACCAAAAGGAATGCTATGTTGTTGCATTTTACACTTTGGGCAATAAAATGTTTATTTTTTTATTTAAAAAAGGAATTGAATTATTTGTTTTTATTGCATTTTGAATGTATTTCTAATTTATAAAAGAGGCTCAGAAGAAAAATCTCAAGAATGTGCCAATTTTTTTTATCTGATTAATCGACTGATCGTCAGAATCATTGATAAATTAATCAATACCGAAGATAATTGTTAGTTGCAGCCCTAAACCTTATTAACCTTTTTTGTATGTTTTTTTTTTTTTTTTTTTGTGGCAAGAAGAAAATGTTGATATGAATTGCGCTTCACAGAAGACTCCTTCAGCCAGCGAACTGGCAGAGCATAGCAACAGGTGGGGGAGGAGTATCTCTGCAAAGCTCCTTTCAGCTGGAGACGATACAGATCACTTTCTTTGTTATCTCATTAAAAGGATTTAAACTGCAGGAACAGAACTGGTTTGTTGGGCCATTTGAAGACGTGGCCTTCAGTGTGAACTGGAGTGCTTTGCAGCAACGTGAGACACAGCTCCTTTAAGTCTGAGGCCACCAGTCTGTACTGGAAAACTGACCTGCTCTCTCCAGGTCTAAGTCGGGTACCTTGTCGTTTTGTTTACAAGTGATGGTAGGATGGAGCAGGAGATGGACAGACTGATCAAAGCCTTGACTGCAGGAATGTGGTCACCACTTACTGGTCAGTTCGCAGTTCCCAGAGATATGAATCATGGCAGGAAAGAACGGGATCCCAGCTGTGAGCTGACCCGGAGGTGGCCAAGCATTTTTCTTTGGAGGTTTACCATACTTTTACCCCCTGGGATGGATGGATGGAGGGATGGATGGGTGGGTGGGTGGATGGGCTGAGGTTAATGGATGGATGGATAGTGTGGGAATACAACTTTGATTTGTATGATTTTTAAGTACACCGTACTTAGTTTTTTCATTTATGAGTTAATCAGATTAATCGGATGTAGTTAAGATCAGTAGGGTTTCATAAGGTAGAACAAATTCTTAGAGGGGTGTAGCACACCTATATATTCACTTACCTTTGACAAAATCAGAAACCTCAAGTGTGTATTGATCTTAAACATCAATATGGTATGTGTATTAATCCTTTGTAATCAAATCTGCTGTTTAACTGTGTAACATGTGGGGTCACCGAGGGTTCGAGGAGAGCGCTGGGTGGTTTCAGGAGCCAGTCTGAGGTTTCTTAGGAGGATAGGGAGGACAACTTAGTGGAATGCACCAGAATACTGATAAACTGGGTCCCACGTCCGCGGGTTGAATATTTTGTGCAAAACAATACCTACATTATTCCTGGGTAGAAAATCGTCAGGCAGGAAAGCGTCCACCTCCTGACGGCTAACGTCAGGACGTCCCAGACAGAAAAGAACCACCAGACATAGCGAGGTATAAATGTATGTGAGCTACAACCGTTGGTCAGATCACTGGGGTGAGACTGCCTTTTTTTCCCATCCACACGGTGCTCTCCGAAGACGTGTCTTTGTATTTTTTCTGAAAGGTGATTAATGTTTCTTTTGCTTGTGGTAATTAATGATCATGTTGGGATGTTGGTGTGATTTCATGCTGAATGAATAAATTGCTGGAAGATTTTGAAGTTGAACAGTGACTGTTGTCTTGGTTTCACTTTTACACCCGGTATCCACGGACCTGGGGAGACCAGAGGTGACAACGAGCAACAGGTGCGAATTCTCTGTCTCAACAATAGACAGACTAAATGATGGTTGGATGGACTCATGGATGGATAGACTGACATTAATGGATGGATGGATTGAATGACGGATGGATGGACAGACTGACATTAATGGATGGATGGATGGCTGGACTAAATGACGGATGGATGGATGGATAAACAACCTGAATGATGGTTGGATGGACTCATGGATGGATGGATAGAGTGACATTAATGGATGGATGGACTAAATGACAGATGGATAGATGGATGGATGGACTAAATGACAGATGGATGGCTGGATAAACAGCCTTAATGATGGTTGGATGGAAGGATAGACTGACATTAATGGATGGATGGATAGAGTGACATTGATGGATGGATGGATGGATGGATGGATGGATGGATGGACTAAATGACAGATGGATGGATGGATGGATAAACAGTCTGAATGATGGTTGGATGTACTCATGGATGGATAGACTGACATTAATGGATGGATGGATTGAATGATGGATGGCTGGACTAAATGACAGATGGATGGATGGACGGACTAAATGACAGATGGATGGATGGAACTAGTCGCCAACAGCTTTATAAAAAATGTTTACTAAAATCTGCCCCAAACAGCAAAAGGTGCGTGGATGTTTAGTTACAGTAATTATACGTCATCCTATTGTTGCTAAATGGTAAAGAGAATATTTAATCGAATGTAACTTTCAAATCCCGACACCTTACTCTGAAGAGAAATTAATGAGAAAACCCCAGGAACAGGTGGTGGCACCGTTTACATGCCGGAGGACAGATGGACCTACAGCAGCATACGACACAAATCTTTAAACACCCTGACTACATGTCCGAAGCGAGGAGAAACGGTTACCATGGAGCGTAGAACTTCACCAGCATGGTCTCGTGCTCAGTTGCCAGGTAGTCGAAGTCCGCGTCCCCGAGCTCCAGCACGTCTCTGCGCGCGCACAGGGCGGTTGGACAAAGAGACAGCAGCGCCAGAGAGACGGCGGACATGAGAGGGATTACGGGCATCATCGGGAAGAGAGCGCAAGACTAAAATGTGACGGGAAAATTAAATAAACACGAAGGAAATTAGGCTGTCACACAGCGAAGACGACTGTCTCTACATTCAGCATCAAGCTACCCCCCCCCCAAAAAAACCCCCAGACATTTCCGGTCATAGCTACCAAAATAATAGTCGACGTTTTAACGAAACTCTCTTATTTTCTAATCTATTGAAGTAATCTCTTTTCAAAGAGTTACCGGTTACTCTCAGCATTTACACTGATTTTACATGAATGGATTCCAAATCATACTCCTTAATTCGCAAATTAAAGTAACAGCTTTTAATGTGAAGTATAAATAGCTTTTGATAGTTTCCTCTGTACCGTGCCAATAAATATACAACTGCCAAATGAAAGGCGGGACATACCGAGACCAATGCAAAAAACCTCTTCTCTGATTGGTCCTGCGACATCTAAAGCGATGTGATGTAACCGCGCTATTGGTCAAACAGGCTGCCAATTCTAAAGACCTATTCCTTCCCTTTTTATGGACAAAAACCTAGAAATTATTACCTTCTTCTTAAAGTTTGATTATACATAGATGATATTACTAAAAGTTTTACATGTATTTTTTAGCATGAGGTAGAATTTCTTTTAAACTGAATGACTTCGGTGAATTATTTTGGGTATCCATCCAAGCTTTTCACAATAGTTTGCTAGAATTTTGGCCCATTCTTCCTGCCAGAACTGGTTTAACCTAGTCTTTTCTTAAAAAACAAACAAACAAAAAAAAAAACAAACAAAAATAACCCCAGACAGTATCATTCTTAAGCTACATTGTAAATAACTCACTATTGTGATTAGGGTAATTGTCCATTGGGATGACCTATTTGTGCCCAAGCTTTAACATCCTAGCTTTCTTCCCTTATAATGTCATCATCCTGCAGCAACATACACGCACATGATGCTTCCACCTCCACACTTCACAGCTGGAATAGCTGACTCGCAAGCTTCACCTTCTTTTTTTCTCCAAACACAACAATGCCCAAACTTTTTGCATTTTATTTTCGTCAGACCACAGAACGTGTTCCAAAATTAAGATCTTTGTTCCTTGAGTGCCTTTGCAAACTATAATCTGGCTCTTTTATGTTGCTTTAGGAGGAATGGCTTCATTACTGTAAATCAGGGTTCCCAAAGTGGGGTTCAGAACCCCCCCCAGGGGGTCATGAGACACCAATTGGTGTCGAAAGATGGATTTCAGAATTATCAAGATGTGACCCCTGAGGTGTATGGAGGGTCAAAATAGGAAAAAACTAAATAGATAACTATATAATTTGTTAATTAAATGTGAATGTACAATGAAATAAATATACCAATAAATGTCCTATTAAATGAATATTCTTTTTAAATTACAAAATTAAATCCTAAATTGTCATTTAAAAAAAAAATAATCAAAAATGCATATGATCATGTCACTGTATTTATTTATTAAATAAATAGTGAAATAATTCTATGTATTTTATGGGGCTTTCACCAGGTTGCCAATAGGGGGTCAGCACTCTATGGCCCTTTTTTTTGGGCACTCAAAAGATCTTTTACATTTTTTGTGGTGTTGATGCAAATCTATTAAAAAATAAAAACAATAATTTTTCAAAAAATACAGAACATTTTTATTGACTTTGTGGGTTTTTTTGTCTATGTTAAATACAAATAAACAGTCACCTTAAGAAAACCATCAAAGATGTAAGCAAGGCTCTTTAAAAAAAAAAAAAAACATTTTTTTTTTTTTGCTCTATTATGACAAGATAATTGTTTTTTTTATGTTAACAGTTTTAGTAGAAAAAGTCCTGCTGTAAAAACCACTTGTTAGTAGAAGTTACAGCAAAAACAAAAACTAATTGTTAAAGGAATACTAATTTATGTATAAAGTGAAGTTAAATTGCTATTAAACAGCTACTGGTCATCAATCCTGAATAATTAAAGCTGCTTGTAAAAATTGATGTGTTCAGACCGAAGGGAAACCAAGTGTTTAAGGCATTTCAGAGCCCAAAAGCCCAACAAGGAGAGCGCCGGTACCAGTTTTACATCCATTTCTCATTTCTTCTGCTCAGCAGTTGGAATGTTAGAAATAAAAACAAACCTTCACAGCATCACCTCAGTCAGAAACCCAACATCACTGAGGTCATTGGAGATATATTAAACATACATAACAATAAATATGTTCAAGCTGGTTCACCAGAAAAAAAATATTTCGCAATTTGAGGCACTGAATAAACATTCAAGTCACATCTGGAAGATTAACTGATCGGAAATCTGGGTTTTTCAAAGCTTTAGTGGCATGTTTCCAAAGGTTCAAACTGTTTCAGTATGAGATTCAAGATCATTGTGTGGTAGAACGTAGAGGAAAAACAAAAGGATGGGAAAAAGGAAAAAAAAATGTGAATAAAATCCAGTGGTAGTAGAAAAAAATCCTTTAGGAATCTAATCCAGTGTGTATTTTTGAACACTGGATTATTGAAGTCACCATCTTGTTTATTGATATCAGAACAAAACAATACTGTGATAAATCCTGATATCACAAAAACTCTTATTGATGGTTTTTGCCTAAAACTGACCATTGTCATTCTGCTGCTTAGATTTCTGTCCCTCTGATCCATTAGAGCATCAGTTAATATCAATATATTTTAAAATACGATTGAATGCAACTATTTAGCAGAACAGTTGCACTACTTAATGCAAGTGGTGTAGTGAAGTAGCTCATTTGATAATCAGTCTGTTTTATTGTTATGTGTTTGACAGGCTTTGACTGGATAAAATGACAAATGTATTGCCATAAGAACTGAGGAATTTTGAAATTAGTTTTATCTCCCCTTTAATCGTTATCGCAACAAACACCAAATGCTGTGATAGTCTGTATGTATATATGACTAAAAAATGTTTTCGAAGAAGTACAAATGTACTTTAAACACTTTGGACTCGCGGTAGATAAACTCTGAATAACTCCCAAGATGTTCACAGTGACTGGCACATTCACGATTAAAGCTTGGAGGGGAGGTTTAAGTTAAATTCTCCAATTCAGAACCTTTTTCACAGCACCAGGGTCAAATCAAATCTAAAATAAGAAGAAGTTTAACAGTGATTCTGTATTTATCCCTTCAGAGGAACTCAGAATGCCTTGCCCTGGTCTCATTCACTGAACTAAACCAGCAAGCTAAAAGCGGTTTGATGCAGCTCTTGAGCCCCCTCTGCTGGGCTTCTTCTGGGCTTGATTCAAGTAAACCTTTAACAGAGGTCACAGGTTCAGGAATGGATCTGCCTTTCCTCAGGTGTCCACTTTGTGGTTGGTAACAGACTTTTCCGTGAGTCTCCGGATCAGTCCGGAGCGGTTTCTGGTCTGCTCCCCGCCTGGCCGTCTGAGGAGCTGCACTTCTGGGACGCAGAGAGGAAAAGCTTCATCAGGTCCTGGAAACGAAGTCGTACCTGCAGGAAATATATTGTCATGCTGTCTTAATTCAGTCCAGGAAGCGGTAATACACCTGAACGCTGAAGCTCCGCCCACTCTCACCTGTTTAACAGTCTTATTTCCCAACAGGGCGGACACCTGTCTGAATGTTTTCGTTGTGGCTCCTCTCTGCTGGCAGGCTGTTAGGATGGCACGGTCGGCCTCACTGAAACAGGAAGAACATCTGGTTGTGAAGTTTTTAAAAATAAAAATATTCACTTTTTGTATATATTTTTTTTATGCTTTTAGACCAATTTCAGACCCAATCTCACAGAAGTTTATCTCAGAACATTAACTGTAAATCCTGCTGTGTGTTTAGGGTTGTTCTCAAGTCTTTTACAGCGTTTAGTTTAAAGGCTTGAAATTGGGCCTCTGTCTCTAAGAAATTCCTGCTCTTTCTGAAACTCTGCCTTCAGGAAGTCATCATAACGTCGCTCCTCTATTAACCCCTTAACAACGTTTCTATCTGCACTTCACTGAGAAGTAGCTCATATAATGAGCTCAGCAGATGCACAGTTCCATCAGGTGTTTGCTAATCGCTGCTGGCTAGTTTGAAGGAGCTGAGTGGGGAAGTCACGGGGGAGGGGTGCTCTGTGAGGCGGAAGCTCAGAAACTGCAGCTCCGAGGAGAAGCTGCGTCTTGAAGGCGAAGCTAAATGTTTTGCACAGCTGAACGGTTGCCACGGGAGATTAAAGGATTTCTCAAACATGCATGAAAGAATCAAAGCAACACTCCAGGTATGTTTTTGATGAGGGAACAACATTATAACATGATGGAAAGCTAAAAAAATAGTATTTTTTACATAATACTGCCCCTTTAAAACTGTTGTTTGGGACTTGAAAAAAATGTGTAAAAGTTAAAGGGCTATGAATACTTTTGCAATACAATATGAATACAGTGTGTGAGATTCAATGAAAGAACTTTAATTTGGGAAATTAGCTGAAATTAGCTTCTCAACCGGAAACTTGTCCACTCTGTGGTTTGGATGTTTTCAGTGAGTATAAAATTTAATTTGAACTTTAATTTCTAGGAAAGTAAATGTGGAAACATGACAAAAATATCCTGATCTTATCATGCAATTTATTATATTATTCACGCGATCTGTTCTCACCGAGTCCAAACGACGACCTTCTCTCCGTTGGAGCTCACTGTGATGTTTTTGGCACAAACTGCTTGCTGCTCCCCCTCATCATCTTCATCGCTTTCCACCAAAGCACCGATGGGCTCCCCTTTCCTGTTACTGGGATTCTGAGAGGCTGGGTCCACAGTGGACTGGGAGCAGGTGTGGAGCTGCTGGAAGATCTCCTGGACCTCATCCTGCAGGTCTGGATGTTTTCTGAGCAAAGATGACACCTGAGGAAAGAAAAAAAGCAGAAAGAGAAGACATTTTGAGCTTAATGGGCCAAAAATATGAAAACTAGGGCTGCAACTAATGATTATTTTAGTAGCTGATTAATCTATCAATTATTCTGAGCATTAATCGATTAATCAGATAATGATCAGGCACATTTTATAGATCTTCATTTAATTACTTAAGCCTTTTCTATACAATATTAGAAATAAATTAAAAGATGCAAATAAACAAAGACTTAAATTCCCTTTTTAAATAAAAAGACAAACATTTTATTGCCTAAAATGCAATAATATAGCATTCCTTTTGTGAATTTGAACTGGGTGAATATAAAAAATGCCACTTAAGGAGTTTTGGATAAAACATAATTACAGACAATTTTTTTTAATCTTAAATGCAAAATGTAGATATATTTTGTACAGTTTGCATTTTTGCTACTTAAAATCATAATAATTTTAAGTAGCAAATATTGTTTAAAAACATGACGGTAACTGACATATATATTTCTTCTGAGTACCACCGGTGGTACTTGTACTACAGTTGGAGAACAATCGATCCCGGGAATACTTCGAGACTGATGTCACCAGTGGTTACCACGGTAACGACGACTACAAGATGCTAAAGACAGTTTAAAACTTGTAAATGATCCCTGAGAAGCTCGCCGTCTACTAGTGCTAGGCGATATGGGTTAAAAACGAAATCTCCGATTTTTTCATATTAGATCCGATTTTAACTGATTTTTGTTGTGACAGAAAATATTTTTAAAAAGTGGCTTTTATTTTTACTCGTCTGTGAGTATTAGGGCCAGGCTACAAAATTTCTTTTACATTTTTTAATCATCAGAATACAGTCATAATATTAGCAGAATAAAGATGCAATTTTAGCAGAACGTCTTAAAATTGCAAGGAAAAAGTCGCTTTAGTGAGAAAAAAGCTTATATATAGTTATCAAGACCTGACGAGACCACCTCAGTCTGTGATGTTCTTTCTTCAAAACAGACACAGTTGTTGTACAATCATTTCAAAGTCCTGCTACTGATAATAATTTGATGCTAATGTGTTAAATGTATTTCTGTTAAGTATTATCTGTGAAACCGATACCAAACTATAGCTGCAAAAGATGCTCAACATTTAAATTTTTAAAAAAATTTTCGTGCAGGAGTTCTCATAAAATTACTACTTCATTCTCCTAATATTACGAATATTACGACTTTATTCTAGTAAAATTAAAACTTTATTCTCGTGTTATTTCGATTTTACTGTTGTATGATTGTATTCTTGTAATATTATGACTTTATTCTCACAATAAAAATAAATAAATCCTAGCCTGGCCCTTATATTTTGTCGTAGAGTTGACCTGAATTAAAAGTCCAAATAAATAGAAGCAGTAAAACACGCTTGTCAAACAAGATGGCCGCCCTGGGCGCGCTGACATCACTCTGAACTACAGAAACACAAGGAGCGCAATTGTAAAAATAAATAAATAAATAAAAATCCAGATTTTCCAAAAATTAAATCTTCAAAAACCAAAAATTCGATAAAATCGATTTATCGCCCAGCTCTACGGTCTACCTTGTCGACGTCCTCTGATGAGGGGGCGGAGCTTCCCTGCAGCACAGACACCACCTGCTGGTAGAGTAGCGAGCTTTCCCCCAGGCTCCGGCCCATCCGCCTCAGGAATCGCCGGCTGCGTTCAAACAGCCGCTGCTCCAGCAGCTGACGGAGAAGAAGAAGAGTTTAGCTGAGTTCCTGAACTAAATCCTGTCACTGCGACGCTGTCTTGACTCACCAGTCCACATCTGCGCGCCTGTCTGGGATTCAGGAAGGCGGCAAAGTCTTTGAGCAGCTGAGGCCACGGCTGCAGCAAGCAGCCCAGTCTACTATAGAGGACCTCCGGGGCCCCCGAAGGCCCCGAGGCTGAAAATTCATCCAACACCTGCAGTAGCTGCTCAGAAAGACCTGGATGCACCTGGACCGCTTCGCATACCTACACAGGAATCAGAACCAATGTAGTAAAATATCAGACAGACTGAAAACCTGGCTTTACATACGGTAGCTGGCAAAAGTATTCACACCCCTTGAACCTTTCGTTATTCGGTCACGTTACAAACAAGAAGTTTAATGTCTTTTTACCCAATCGGAAATTCCCTGATTCTTAAGGCGAATCCACCTGTGTGTCATTTGGTGTCTAGGGATGGGAACTGATAAGAATGTATTGATATCGATTCCATTATTGATCTCACTTATCGATTTGATTCCTTATCGTCTTTACACCGAGTTAGGAAATAAACTCTTTAATTCAAAATATGCACCCAGTTGTATTTGATTCAAACAAATTAAAGCTGGGTTAAAAAATAAAAACCCCTCTGTCAAATTAACATTTTAACGTGGAATGCAACTTTTTACACAGAAACGGTTTTTGTCCAGATTAATCTGCATGTTTGCCTTTTCAGGAAGGATCTTTCAGGACTTTGAGGTTGTTCTCAAAAGGTGCTTTTTATCTGACAAACGAGCCTCATCGGAACCCATATTCTGATTTATGGAACATGACTGCAAATGTTATCATGAGATGGAGATTATTCATACAGAATGGCGCTAACATTAATACAATAACCAGGACGTGGAGGAGTTTAATGTTGCCTGAAGACGTTCATGCACTGGAAGCTCCGCCCCTCAAGAGTCACCGCCGTCGCTAAGCAACGTATCAAACATTTTACCTTCCTACAAATCAAGTTTCCTGCTGTACGGTCAGCTGTTTGAGGATGTTGGAGGCTTTTCATCCGTTTATCGTGATTAAAGCTCTGCACATGTTGCAACCGGCCCTAATATCGTCTGTTTGTGAAAAGTAATCATACTTTGGAGCGCTTCTGCCGCGACGCCATCTTGGATATTTTCTTAATCAAAATACGGAGCGTGTACGATACGTCATCGCGCAAAAACGCCACACGTTACTGAAACCGACAAGCAGAATCGTTAAGCAGGCAGGTTAACGATTCCAAGGAATTGAACTACTGATTCCCATCCTTATTGGTGTCAGAATAAATCCAGCTGTTCTGTGACATGTGGAGGACTTTAAAGGAGGGTTATGTTATGTCTCTTAGAGCTCCCTTCTGTCCATTAGCTGAAAATGAAAAGAAAAGACATGAATCTAGACCGATATGGACTATGATGGCCTGGGAAAAGGGAAGATTAATCAGAGCAGCAGCCATAAGACTCATGATAACTCCGCTGCAGAGAATCAGTTGACACGAACAACTATCAGTCATCCACAGAAAGAGACAAAAAGTCCAGTTTAACGTTCACTAAAAGCCAAGAAGGAGACCTCGTGTCAGATTAGACCAATACTCAACTTTTTGGTCAACATGCAACATTTATGGAGAAAAACTAACACACACCGAAACATGGTGGTGAGTGCATCATGATGAGGGAATGATTTTCTACAGCAGGGACAGGGAAGAGTTGCTGGAAGATGGATGGAGGTAAAAGAGGGCAGTCCTTTGAGAAATGAGACCAGCTGGTGCTCCAGTAACCCTGAACACACCGCCTGAACGAGGCCTGTCACCACAACACATTTTACTAGACAATAAATTGTTCCAAAAATCATTGCGATAAAGGATAATATTGTCGTTTTGAGACCATTTTCAACTAACATAACAATAAAAAGGCATAATAATGCAAGTACAAACTCTCAAAGAACATTTAATGCTGCAACTGGAAGATAGTTTAAATATACAAAATAAATAAAACGAAAACAACTGAAACAAACATAAGATGGATTATGAAGTCTCAACAAAACAAAATTGCCCTTTAAAACATATTAATCATTAGGCTCAGACAGGAAAAACAGGCAAATTTGCCAGTTAGGACTTTGTAAAAAAAAAAAAAAAAAAAAAAAGTGCAAACTAACTACTTTGTACTGCGTGTCAAATGTTTGCAGAATTTTTTAAAATGCCGGCTTTTCAATAACGTTATTGGGCAGCATCTCTTTAAAGATTAAGTAAAACTGCACAAACAATCATGCAAATGAAAATTATTGCGATCATGGGATTAATTGATTTATTGCTTACTGTGACAGGCTTAGCCTGAACAACAACGGCGTAAATTCAGCTGAGAATCTGTGGTAAGTAAGGCTGAAAATGATTTGTCGGATTCATCGTGATTAATCGATTATTGAAACACTTGTCAACTAATTTAATAATCGATTAATTGTTAACTGGAGTGTACAGACTCAAAAAAGAATATATGTTGAAAAAACAACATATTCAGATCAGCAATTCAGTAAAAGCTGTACAAAATAAGCTACATTTTGTATTTAAGATAAAAACACCTTTGTCTGTAAATATGTTTTACCTAAAACTAAAAAGTGGCAGTTTTAGCTTCACCTGGTTCAAATTCACTAAAGGAAAGTTATATTATTGCATTTTAGGCAATAAAATGTTTATTTTCTTATTTAAAAAAAGGACATGAATTATTTCCTTATTTGCATATTTTAATGTCTTTCTAATATTGTATAAAAAGGCTTAAGTGGTTAAATTAAAAATCTGTTGAATGTGCCAGTTTTTTTTATTCAATTAATTGTCACAATAATTGATTGAATAATTGGTTACTAAAATAATCGTGAGTTGCTGCCATATTGGTGAGACTTAAAACCTGATGTTTACAGATGCTCTGCATGCAGTCAGACTGAGATGGAGCCATTTTTCACAGAAAAATGGACAAAAATGTGAGTCTCTAGCCTGATAGACGTGCACTACCTGCTCAAAACGTGGTTCTACAAACTACTGAGTCTGGGGTTATGCACAAATAAATAAAAAAAATAGTATCATAAAGCTTGTTTCACTTCCTCTTCCCTGTACACACCACTTCCTGTTGATCTATGAAGTATAACTCTAATGACACATATAAGGTTTGTGGTTGTGATCTGAAAAACCCCAAGGGCGTGAATACTTTTGCGAGGCAGTGTTTGCTGTATTCCTGATCTTACTCTGTGGAGATAATCCTGAGCAAACACCACGTCCTCCGACTCCCTCTGAACGTCGTCCTCCTCGTCTTCAGTCTCCGATGAAAGCTTCTCCTGAAAACAGACTTTCATTTACGGCTGCAGCAAGTGATGTGAAATTAGCATCGTTTGCAACATCAGAACAAGAAGTATTCAACCTGCTGCCGGGCGACGGATGCTACGGGCTCGTCTTCATCATCGACTGCTGCTTCAGATGGCGCCAGCGCGACTTTCCTCTCAGGTTCTGACTCCGTCTGGTCTGGCAGGTCGTCGTCGTGGGAGATGCTTCCTGCAGCGCTGGGCGAAGATTCGGACAAAACCAGAAGCACGTCACCCTCCTCCTCCAGCTCTTCTTCAGTGGTGACATCATCATCGTCACCAACTTCCATACAGGAAGCAGGATCTTGAGCAGCAGCGGTGGCTCCATCTTCCCTCGGGCTCCTCCTCTTCCTCAGACCAGCCAGCGTCCGACAGTGGTATTTGATCTGCTCTGAGGCTGGCAGGGAGATGGTGGAGGTGATGATGATGTCAGTATTTTGCTCCTTCTTGCTCAGGAGGAGGCGCTTCAGAAGGACATGAGAGTGAGACGAGCAGCCGGGCGGACCCGCGGAGGTATTCGGAGGGGAGGCGAGGGGCTGCTGCAGCAGGACGAACCCGATGCGTCTGAAGTCCAGGTTCTGCGGGAGGCGAGGCGGGTATCTGGTCCCGGAGGGGAAGCTGTAGCTGGAGGAGGCCGATCGCAGAAGAGCCAAGTGACGCGCCTTGCCCCTCCTGCTGGAGGTCGGGGCCTCCGGGGAGGAGCCGGGGGGGCTGTTGAAGTGTTTAATGATGGGAGCGATGACAGGAAGGCTCCGCTGGGGGGGTGGGGGGGGACAACAACAGAAAATGTATAATCCATTAAAGGATGACTTAGAGCATTAACATTTTAACTTCTGCACCGTTCATGATGGCTGAATGTTGGAGGAGAACTTGCTCATAACTTTTTTGGTCGATCTGGTTTTAGATGCTGCGCAGCTGGAAGGATTTTTGCTCTCAGTTCTTTTCACTTTCGGGCAGTCGCTACGATGCATAACCATGGCAACAAGGCGTCGTTTTTCACAACAAGGAACATTTGATTAGCATTTCGGAAGCCAAAGCAACACCTGAACTACGACCCCAAAATCCAAGGGGAGTTGAAAAGGAGGCGTCACGGATGCAGAGCAGAGAGAGGAGGGAGCTCAAAGCATCTTTTTCAGCCATCATGATGGAGATACCACAGCTGCACGATAAAACATATTACGCACAATTTCCCTAATTTTGGGTGATACGGAGTGGCCGATGCTAACACGTGGGACCGATTTTATCTTCCTCCACAAAGGTCTGAAAATCAGCCACTGTCCCCTTTTGCTCTGCTGTGAGAGAGGGCAGACTGACAGACCCGCAAACCAGGTCACATATCCATGCCCCACCGTTGCCAACTTAGCGACTTTGTCGCTATATTTAGCGATTTTTCAGCCCAAAAAAAGTGGAATCAGCAGGTCAGGCTTTTTAAAGATTGGTGATTGGCCAGGAAACTGCAGATCAGCGCAGCCCTAGACCATACCTCCAACGTCGCTCTGTCTCGCTTTTTAACCACACACCCACACAGAGATTTAAAGAGGGGTGGCAAAAGCAAATGAGGTGGATTAGCAGAGCTTGCCAACAACTGATGGTGTCACCCAGGAGATGTTGCTGTGGAATATCGTCTCTGCTGCTCTAAAATTGAGCTGTTAGCATGTAAAGACAGTCGTGAGACTGTCATACAGCAACAGTCTTCAGTCAGAGGCCTCTTCAGATTCGCTGAGAGACTGACTGCTACCCACAGAATCGCCATCTGCGACAACTCTGAAAATAATTGGATGATATGAGTTACGATGACATTTAATTTCCCTTTGGGAAAAATAATGTATTTCTGAGCTGCATAACGAGCTTTCTTCTTTTTGTTGTTTATATTTAGGAACACTGCTATATTTACAACTGTAACATGAAAGCAATTTCCAAAAAGGAAAATAATCCCCTTCAATTTAAGTATTGGTGAATTTCCAAATTTTTCTTCAGCTAATGTAAAGTTATGTTTTTTTTCTCAGTGCAGAGTCATCATTTATTGCTTTAAATCTAAAGTAAATAGTACAATTAAATATATTTTAACTGTGCATTTGTGTTTGGTGATTATAGCTTAAAGCTAAATCATAAACCAAAATAAATTTTCTTTAAAAGTAGGGGTTATAGTTTAGACCAATAAAAAAGCCTTTTAAAAATCTGAAGTGTTTTCTTATTAGAAGTATACTCAGATGGAAATGCACTCAAAACTTGGTCTGGGCTCCTTTTCTATGAATTACTGCACCTTGATTAAGTTTTAAGCTGCATTCACGGATAACCTGAGCTCCGGCATCAGTAAGGAGATTTTTACTACTCTGTTATAAACAAATGCAATTAAATCAAGTTCTGCTTGTTGAGTGAATCCTGACACCATTGTACTGTTTAGTGCTACTTTGTAATGAAAGGGCTATAATACCACGAGCCAGAGAGGCATGTTCTTCTCCTCTCTCGCCACAGGGGGGCGCAGCTCTGCCGGATCGACATCACTGCAGGCTATCAGCATCGACCACACCACCTGCTGATACCTGAAGGCCTGCAGAGAAGGCAGAGTCGGTTACCAACCAGGGCACCGGACAGTCGTCCCTGAGAGTGAGCGTTTTCATTCGTACCTTCACGATGTTGTCGGGGCTTCCAGGTCTGCAGCACTGCAAGATCCTCCGGCGGACTTGCACCACAGTTTTCCTGAGCAGAAACTGGGACACAAGCTTTGGTGGGTCACACGCTCCCTCCATATTCCTGAGGCCGAGGACCAGCAGACTGAGGAAACACACAGAACAACAGGCATATTCAATGCTGCTCCCAGTTTGTTCTGCTGTATCAGAGATGCTTGCTCTGTTTAGTTGTTGGGTTGTCCCTCCCTGATTCTCCAAAGCAGAACTTTTTTATCACACTTTTTTATTCTTGCTACTCATCAGTACTCTACACAACCCCCAGGATTAAGCTTGAGACGCACAGAATAATCACCAGGTAAGAAATAACCAGGTAAGAAATAACCCCGTCTCTGAAACTCGAAAATCGGATCTTTTATCGATCTGTGAACACACCGTACCTTAGCAAGAGCACTTTGTGATTAGGGCTGAAATGATTAATTGGATTAATCGCGATGAACTGATGATTGAAATAATCATCACCTAATTTAGTAATCGAATAATCGTTAACTGGACTCTAACAAACTCTTTAAAAAAAAGGCCATTTTCTGAAAGAACAACACTCTCAGAGAAGCAATTAAGCCAAAACTGTACAAAAAATATATACATTTTGCATTTAAGATAGAAAAAACCTTTTGTCTGTAAATCTGTTCTACCCAGAACTCCTCAAGTTGCAGTCTTAGATTCACCTGGTTCAAATTCTGCAACCCTCCCTGCCACCCCCCCAAAAAAATAAATAAACATTTCCTGTTAAGTACCCTTTGCTGTCCAGTTATTAATCGGTTAATCAAATAAATAATCAACAGATCAGCGCTACACTATACTGATGTTAAGTCAAGCGGAAAGGGCTGAGCTTCTCACATGTAGAGAGGTAGAAGTATTTTTTTTTAGCTGCAGATGCATCCTTTGCTCCAAATGATCAAACGTTCACTAAACGAATGCTATGCTATTGAATTTTAGGCAATAAAATGTTTATTTTCTTATTTAAAAAATGAACTGAAATATTTGTTTATTTGCATATTTTAATATTGTATGTAAAAAGGCTTCAGTGTTAAATGAAAAATCTGCAGAATGTGCAATTTTTTTTTTTATCAGATTAATTGTCAGAATAATTGATTACTAAAATAATCGTTAGTTGCAGCCCAAGTTGCGATCACAACAAAACTTTGATTTGGATGCTGTTACTGGGGGAATGAGACTTAAAGTCAGGTATTGTCATGAAAATGGCCGCCCAGTGCGCGCTGACATCATTCTGAACTGCAGAAACCAAAGGAGCGCATTGGTGGGGAAAAAAAAAAAAAAAAAAAGTAGATTTTTCAAAAATTAAATCTTCAAAAAACAAAAATCCGATTAATTGATAAAATCGATTTATCGCCCAGCCCAAGGTTAGAGCTTTAGGAAATCCAGAGACTGGATCTCTAAATTAACCTCAATAAAGTCGACTCTCTCTTTAATGGTGAGTTTGCGTTACCAGTCCTCTGCTGCAGTGAAGGCCGCCGTCCTGCGGGGGCAGTACATAGCTGGGTCAAGGTTGGCGCAAGGCAGCAGTTGAGGGTAGAGAAACACGGGTCGGGTGGCGAACAACCAGGCGAGCTCAGCTGGCATGACGGGGTAACAGCGCACTGATGACCCAGAGACAGAAAAACAAGAACTTCAACCGTACAGCTGCTGCAACCAGAACCCGAGAGTCTGAAAGATGCTCACTGTGTCCTCTGCCGTCCGGCTTGTGGCTCTGAGGCTGGTAGTCAATGGGCGCCTGCCGCAGCTCCTCCAGGAGCTCCAGCGCCCCCTGCAGGTTAGAGGCTCTGAAAGCGCTGCGGAAACCGGGATGATCTGCAGACCTGATGATCTCTCCCCTCTGAGCCAACATGTCTAACTCGAACTGAAAGATCAGAACGGAAACAGCGTCAGCAGCATCTTTTCTACAGTCTCGGGCTGAGGGGCATAAAAAATGAAGGAAAGCTGCGATTAAACCTCAAACCAGTGGTAAAGAGGACTTGTGTTAACACTAGTGCTGTCAAACCATTAAAATTTTTAATTAGATTAATAACAGTGCAACTTTGTGACCCTGAAATGTAAAAATACACGTCTTCAAAAAATTTTTTTATTGTCTCAAACCAAACGTCTCAGTTTTCTACGTTTCCATATTCTAGAAGGTTTAAAAAAGTCATTTTGTTTCAAACTAATTTAGAAATGTTAACTATAAACCGGTTGTGCTTCAGTGGAAGAACAAGTCACAGTTGCAATGAGTTGGCTACATACAGGGTTTCTGCAGGTCTCACCAGCTCAAATTTAAGACTTTTTAAGACCAATATGAATAAAATTTAAGACCTGAATTAAAACAGAAATACACAAAAGAAAATTCTATATTTTACATAGTAGTGCCAAGCTATGTTGCACAAAATGCACGTAGAATCATACGGGTTGACAACAGAACTCAGCCAGTGGCGAAGACGAACATTTTCCAGCCAACTGGCAATAATTTACGTACCAATGATAGCTAGCTAGCAAGGGTATATTGGAACCTAGTTAGCGTTAGCCTCAACTGGCTCGAGTCACAGAATGTAATGAAGATGTCTGCGTGCGGCTCAAACTTTTGCCTGACAGAAAAGCCCCACAAAAAAAAAAAAAAAAAAAAAAAAAAAAAAAAAAAACTACGCAGAAAATATGAGATTAAATAGTTTTGCCACGAAAAAATTTATGACGTGATTAACGTATTTAAGGGTGGTTTACATACTTCCTAATGAATTTAAAACATTTTAAAGCCTTAATTTTAGATACGTTAATTTAAGACTTTTTAAGGATGCGGAGACACCCTGTACATACTTATAGAGGACCGAAACTGACATAATTAGAAATAAAAGCAGAATTTATATATTTATTTATTTTTTCCCCTTTTCCTTATACAAGCATTTTCCTCAACAAATGTATATCTTTTCTTTTTCGTTTTCCTTATACATGCCGTTTGTTTTTTTACATTTCCTCATCTCCTCTTTTTATGTCACCGTCTGTATTTCTGCCTCATTATGCAAATGAGGAGGGCGGCCATCTTGGTCCAGCTCCTCTGCTATTGGTCAGCTGAAAACTTACCTCCTTCCAACTCGTCCAGTCTATCTGCAGCTTCTCTTAACAACTCCGACACAGACCGTCTTTCTGCTCCCTCCATAACTATACTTCGGTTGCTAAACTGAAGCCAAAGACACAGGCCTGCACAATCGATCCTGCTCCTTCCTGTTTATTGACCAATACGAGAGGAGCTGGACCAAGATGGCCGCCCTCCTCATTTGCATAATGAGGCAGAAATGCAGACGGTGACGTAAAAAGAGGAGACGAGGAAATGTAAAAAAACAGACAATTGTATAAGGAAATGGAAAAACAAAATATATACATTTCTGCTTTTATTTTTAATTATGTCTGTTTTGGTCTTCCATACATACTACCTTGGTTTTATGCAAACATCCATCACAGTGTTTTAGGGTTTTTTTTTTTGTTTTAAATAACCCTCCACGGGAGAGAGGTTTTTAGGTTAAAAAAGGTAATGCAATTAATCTGCATTATGTAATATTAACGTGTTAAACTGTTTATATTAATCGCATGAGTTAACATTGACAGCCCTGGTAAATAAAACGTGTAGTTGTGCGAGTTACCAGGAACTGCCTGGTGGTCTCCGCCTCACTGTGCAGCTTGGGGACAGGTGAGGTCAGCAGGTTGATCTGAGTCAGCAGCTGGATGTGCTGAGAGACACAGAGAGAGAGGTCAGAGGTGACCCGCGGTGCCTCCTGGTTGAGAGCTGACCCCGGTCCTGAAGGCCGTACCTGTTGGAGCTGCTGCTGCAGTCGCTTCTGCTGCTGAGGGTTCAGCTTCAGGGTGAATGGTTCTGGACTCTGAGCGTTGAACAGAGGGTTCGTCTGCCGCCTCTTCCTCATCAGAGCCAGCTGCTGCCTCACCGTTCGCAGCTCTGTGATTGGCTCGTCCTCAACCTCAACGTCAGCTGCTCCTCTAGGGTACGAACAAGCCGTCAGCAGGGAGGAAACACACCTCTCCGTGGTCTTAATGATGCTGCGTTACATACATGTGCTGCTCCTCAAGCGTGTGCGCCTGAATGACGGGCGTCTCCTCCTGCAGCTCTTCATCTTCATCGTCCACTTCCTGACCAGCCAGGTCTTCTTTCAGCTGAGACACAGACACGTATCTGAATGTTAGCGGCACCTTTCAGGCTAGTTCTGACTGGACTCCACTTAAAGCAGCAGGATGTAACCTTTACAAAAATATGTTTGTTTGTTTTGTTTTGTTTTTTTTTTACATATGTGTTAAAACTGTCACGATGTCGTTACAGTTTGATCTGGAAATATTCAGCTGGACAAATGGACAGACAGACAGTTGAACAAATATGCGAATGGACAAATAGACTGTTGGATGGACGGAAAAATGGACAGATGACAAATGGACAGGCGGACGATGGAGAAAGGAAAAAAAAATTTCAGGAAATATAAATGTTTTTCATTCTGTTTTCTTTTTCTATAGTTATTGAGACCTGGAGAATATTTACGTTTCAGATTTTTCCAGAATGTTTAGGAACCTAGCAGAACAAGCTATCTGGTTATTAGCGAATATGAAAAACAAAGCAGAAAAAGTATTTGATACTTTCTTTACAGCTGGGTTTTAATTCATGATAAATGTGCTCATTAATGAATGAATGAATGAAGTGGTGTTTTTGTACCGTTTCAAACAGCTCCTCCATCAGCTCGTTCACTTCCTTCTCTGAAGGTGAGAAAAACATCCATCATTCATTATTTCAAAAGAGAAGCAACTTTCAGAGATGCAGGAATAGAGAAGCTGGACAAATGAAGCCACTTCTAGAAATCAGGGGACAAAAATCACACAAACTGAGGAGATCTGAGTGATATTTTCATCCCTGGTGACCAACAATAAAGCTGCTTCCTCCGTGACTTGTTTAAAGGCAATCGTTCGGTACTGACTGGTGATCCGGACGGCCTTGTCGTCACGGTAATCCTCCAGGTCGGGCTCATCGATGTCGGCCAGGAAGTTGTACTCTGGATCGTCTTCGTCGTCACACTCCTCTGGTAGACAGAGACGGAGTTTGGTTAGTCTGGACAGGTGGGGTTGACTTCTGGACCCAGCGAGGAGACGGTGGCTCACCTTCGTTATCAACCTCTGAGCTCATCAGGCCTCTCAACCAGTCGGTCCAGTCCCGGTCCTCCGGCGCAGAGCTGGAGTCGTACATGTCTGGAGTTATGTCGGGAGCTCGGAGCTCCGCCTCCAGCTGGCCTAAAGGGACGTCACGGAGAGGACGCTTGGACCGGGTCCGGTACGCCATCACTCCGGACTCATCCTCCGACTCAGACATAGGCTGAGGAGGTCAGATTAATTATCAGTAGAAGGAAAATGATACATAGTTTTTATGAAATAAAAATCTGAAAAGTGTGGCATGCTTTTTTATTCAGCCTGAGACGACGGCTATAAATATTTTAGACCATCTTTTTTCCAGCTTTGCACCTTTAGAAAATGAGATTTTAGTACATTCCTCTTTGCATAATACCGATTGGATAAATTTCACTTTTTAAGTTCTGACACATTTTCTCAAATAGATTATATAGATTGATTTCATTTTCCAGCAGGACCTGGCACCTGCCCACACTGCCAAACGTGCCAAAAGCTGGCTCTACAACCATGGTGTTCTTGTTCTTGATTGGCCAGCAAACTCCCCTGACCTTTAACCCCATAGAAAATCTGTGTTCTGTTGTCAAGATGAAGATGAGAGACAACAGACTGAACAAGGCAGATGACCTGAAGGCAGATATCAAAGCAACCTGGGCTTCCTGAACGGGTTTTCGTTCTCTGTAAATCATCAAATATACAACAAATTAAGCCTTGAAATATTTCCCTACATGTTAAGGCTGGGCGAGAAATCGATTTATCAGATTTTTGGTTTTTGAAAATCTGGATTTTTTTTTTTTTTTTTTCCCCCCACCAATGCTCTCCCTGGGTTTCCGTAGTTCAGGGTGATGTCAGCGCGCCCAGGGCGGCCATCTTGTTTGACAAGAGTGTTTTCCAGCTTCTATTTATTTGGACTTTGAATTCAGGTCAACTCTACGACCAAATATAAGGGTATGGCTAGGATTACTTTTTTTTTTTCCAACGAAAATAAAGTCACGATGTTACAAGAACACAGTCGAAGCAGTACCAGAATAAAGTCGTAATATTTGAAGAATGAAATTTTATTGGAACTCCAACGTGAAAAAAAACATAAAAATTAATTATTCAAGCTTTTTTCTCATAAAAATTTTTTCTTCTAATAATTTTAAGACATTCTTCTGGCAAAATTGCATCTTTGTTCTGCTAATATTATGACAACATTCCTGTAATTAAACAACAGTTCTTGTAGCCTGGTCCTGATACTCCGTCGTACAACTAAAATAAAAGCCACTTTTTGAAAAGGTTTTCTGTCATTTGTAATTTCTTTTTTTTTTTTTTTTTTTTTTAGAAGAAAATAGACTAAAATCTGATTTGAAATGGAAAAAAAAAAAAAAAAAGGGAGATTTTATTTTTAAGCCATATTGCCCAGGCCTACTATATGTGTAATAAATCTATAGAAGAGCTTCATTTTCTGAAGTGACAAAGTATTGAACTTTTTCATGTTATTCTATTTTTTGAGATGTGCCTGTAGATGTTTCCATCTCCTCTCCTCCTCTACGTAGGCCTGTCGAAATAAGCAATTAATCGCATGATAAATTAAAATGAGCTCAATAACTTCCATTCTGATGATCAATACTTTTTGAAAGGCAATTTTGTTTACAGAGACATCATAATCCATTTTATTTACGGTTTCGGTTGTGTGTTGTTTTTATTTCAGTTTTATTCATTGTTTTTGGTTGTCGTGTTTTATTGAGGATATTTTAAATAAATAATTACAAAATAAATACAGAAAATGGAAAAAATAGAAACACACATAATGAAAGAAGTGACCATAGGAAAAAAAAAAAAAAAAAAAAAAAAAAGCAAAAAAAATGCAAAAACTAAAACAAAAAATAAACAACAAATGAAATAAAGGCAACTAATAAAACAATAAGATTAGAAATAAAATGGAAAATTAAATAATGTGATAATGCTAAGTGTTTTTCACCAAACTAAAGTTTATTGGTCTTTGAGAGGGTGTTCTTGCATTATTACGCCATCATCAATATATCACTTGAAAATGGTCTCAAAACAATATTATCGTTTATCGCAATAATTTATCGTAAAATGCGTTATTGTGACAGGCCTACCTCCACGATGCCGTGTCTCTCAGTTACCTGATAGGGCTCCATGCAACCAGCTAGCTCCTCTTCAACAGCGTGAAGCTTCTCCAGGAAGGTGCTGTCAGCCACACCTTTGGAGGGTGGGGCTTTAGGAGGAGGAGGGGGTCCCATTAACCCTTCCTTCAGACGCCGGGACCGAACTCGAGAGGTCTGAGATGAGTGAGATGCAGAGTCACCGCGGATGAAAAGGCAGGATAGGCGTCTTTCAACCAGTCCCGTCGTTACCTGCCAGGGGCTGCAGCTGTCGTCCTCGGCTCGATTCAGCCGAGTCCCCCTGGGAGACGAAGCCGTGCTCTCCATGTCGCTCTCCTGGAACGTCTGCAGTAAAACCGTTAATCACAACAACCACAGGAATCAATTATTAATTAAAAGAAACGAGATGCAGCCATTCAAATCACAGCCTCACGTCTTCAGCCGTCTCATCCTCCTCTTCTTCATCTGGGCGATATTCTTCATCAGAGGAGTCTTCCTCATCCAGTGGGATGTCCACAAACTGAGGAGCCTGAAACAAAATGGTGACAAAATGTCATCATTTGTTGACAGTATACGGAGATGTTTTACAGCTTCACATTCCTTTGAAAATGAAAATGGTAACAATGATCAACAGAATCTCTAAAAACGTTCAGTCTGCAAGAAAAACATGAGAAACTTCTTGTATGTTTTCTAGAAATAGCTGGAAATGGTTATATTTTTAAATGTGACAAATATAAAAATTATACAAAGTAAAAATTAGAAGAAAACTAATCTATTCTGTACTTGTATGCTGAATTATTTAAAACAAAATACAGGAATAAAAGTGAAAAATTAATAGGAAAAGCAGATAAAAATCAGTTTCAAGGTATTTTTAATTTTTTTTTTTTTTACAAAATGGAAAAATCCAATGATTAACAGAAAAAAAAATATATTTATTTTGTTAACTCGAGAGAGGAAATATGGTGTTAAGAATTTAATAAAATAATACTTTAAATCAAGGCTGTTCAAAGTGGGGAGCGAGGGCCATTTGCGGCCCCTGGATTGACGTTTTGCGACCCCCCCGACCACAATTCAAATTAGGACAAAACTATGACTTTTAAATCTAAATCTACTTCCAAAAATGTTAGATGCAACACAAAGTGATGATCTTTTTCAAGTTTTCTGGTTTCCTTCTGTTTTCATGATGAATAGGACCAAATCTTTTCATTGACACCTTGGTGCACCCAAATCTGCTTTTTATTGCCGTTTTAAAACTTGACTAAATACAGTTTCAGATGAAGACTGACCGAGATCCTGTTTTTATTCCTGAGAACAAACAAAATATTTTTTAGCTTTTTTCAACTGAGCCAAAAATAATAACCAAACTGGAGACTTTTATTTAACAAAAAAAACATGCAAAAACCATTTAAAGTTTCGGATCTACAATCCAATTCCTACAAAAAAAAAAAAAAAAAAAAAAAAAAAAAAAAAAAAAAAAAAAAAAAAAAAAAAAAATTAAAAATCTGATTATTTGTTTCATTAAAAAAGTTCATGGTTAGTTTGTTATTGAGTAGGTGAAAAAAAAAAAAATCACAACATTTCTGGTGATTTTAGTAATTAAAAATGATATTTTTTGGGTCCGCTAGTATTTTTGAATATTGTTTAATTTTTAATAAGTTAAATGGATACATCATAATTATCAAGTAGAACTAAGGTTATAAAAATGTTTGTGGACCAGAAGGACATAAGTAGGTTTTTACTGAAGAGGAGAAAACTGACAGATTATCAGACAAATGTTGCATTTGTCGTGTTTTACCTTCGTGGCGTCGCTGCTTTTCTTGATGGGTGAGATGTTCCAGGTGGGAATCACCTGGTGGGAAACGGACACATGAACAACCGAGCTCTTCAGTGGCATTTCTGATTATTTAACTCTTCAAAAACAGACTCACCACACCCTTCTCCACCACTTCTTTAAACTTGGATCGAGTCATTTTAGGCTCCTTAAACAGAGAACAACCAGATATTTAAAAACGGAAGCGGCGGGAACACGAGCGGAGCTGCACTGAGAGTGTTTTATGAACGGGAGACTCACAAACGGAGGAACCGCTTCGGTCTCATTGATGGCCGCTTTCATCATGGCAACCACATGCTCATTGGTGATCACTTCCTGGAAGACAAGAAAAACCCAAACATAGCAACTCAAAACATAAGCAAAACATTTTCAGCTAATAAATAGCTGCCTCTGCATTCAATAAGTTCTTAAAAGTAAATAATGCTGAACTTTCACATCAATCCCTCCAGGATTTCACGATTGTTCTTGTGATTTTTTTGTTTTTTGCAATCAAAAGCAATAATTTTGTGGTGTCAATTTAAAAATATTTGAAAAGGGAATTTTGCTATATTTGCGCTTATGTATGACAGTAAAAGTGACTTTCTGTTACTCCCCACATCATTCACCGTTTATACCTTGAATTCAATTAAGGCTGAGGCAACAATACAGAAGTATGAAATACTGCCACCTGCAGGTGGTAGATAGCATCACTTAAACTCAACGTTTTTGACCGTTTTTTGCTGAAAATTTGCAATAAAATCACAATTATGCATTACTGTGAAAAAATGTGTTGATTTTTAGTGAATTTCCACAAAAAACTGAGAAACTAATTGATATAAATTGGCAGTATTTAGGTAAAAACAGCTTTGATTTGATTGATAAAATAATAATTGAGCACACAACCCCCTCTGGAGTCTAGAGGGCCACTTTAAAGGCTATAGCGGGCAGGATTTGGCCCCCGGGCCTTGAGTTTGACACGTTTTAAAGCATCTCTTTACAGTTTCATTTTTGATATAAAAGATATGAGTTGTTTTATTCTCCTATTTATTTCCTTAAAGACTTTGTGTTTGACTTTTGCATTCAGTAACTGCAGCCTCAAAGCTACAATCATGGCTGAGCGATGAGGCTTAAAAATAAAATCTCATATTTTTTTCATACCAGATCCGATTTTAATACATTTTTTTCTTGCTTTCTTTTCTAAAAAAAGAAATGACAAATGACAGAAAATATTTTCAAAAAGTGGCTTTTATTTCAATCATTCTGTGACGGAGTATCAGGGCCAGCCTGCGAGAATTTTTGTTTAATTACGAGAATGTGGTCATAATATTAGCAGAATAAAGACGTAATTTTACCAGTAGAATGTATTAAAATTATGAGAAAAAAGTAGTTTAAAAAAAAAAAAAAAAAAAAACTTGAATATTTATTTATTTTTAAATTTCTCGTGTTGAAGTTCCCATAAAATTACTATTTTATTCTTCAAATATAACTTAATTCTGTTAATATTATGACTTAATTTTCATATTATTTCGACTTCATTTTTGCAACATCATGACTTTATTTCGCTAAAATAAACCTTAGCCTGACCCTTATATTTCGTTATGAAGTTGACCTGAATTCAAAGTGCAAATAAACAGAAGCTGTAAAACATGGTAGTCAAACAAGATGGCCGCCCTGGGCGCGCTGACATCACTCTGAACTACGGAAGCCCGAGGAGCGCATTGGTGAAAAAAAAAAAAAAAAAGAAAAAAAAAAGAAAAAAAAATCTAGAGTTTCCAAAAATTAAATCTTCAAAAGCCAAAAAAAAAAAAATCTGATTAGTCGATAAAATCGATTTTTCGCCCAGCTCAGCTACAATCTATCACCTCTTTCAGAAAAGATCATTTCACCGTTTCAGACGAAGCCTCCATCTGAGGTGGGAAAAGTCAGCATGAACTCACATGGATGATGTTTTTAACGTTCACAGTGGTGAGGTTGTGCTGTTTGGATTTTGTCTCCAGAGCCTGGTCCAGCTCTTTGTCGATCTCCACCTCCACGCCCGCCTCTTCCTCCTCCTCCTCCTCCTCCGTCTCTGGAGTCCTGCCCTTCTCATTCGCTTCCTTCTCGTTCAGCGTGCGCTTCTTCTTCTTCCCCGCTTTCTTCCCCTGAGCCTTTACCTCCTTCTGGCTGTCCTCTGAGACAGAGATGTTTGAGGGAAAGTCATGAGGCGCTCACAGTCTCTTGAACATTTCCACATTTTGTTGTGTTGCAACCACAAATTTCAGTGTGTTTCATTGGGATTTTAAACGACGGGTCACTGATTTGGCGACCAGAGAAGCAGCCGAGAGGTCGAAGCCAACTCTGGATGATCTGCAGACCTCCACAGCTCAGGTGGGACAACCTGATAATTCTGCAGCTCAGAAATATGGTTTTTATGCAAGAAGGTAAGAAAAAATATTTTTCACACTTTTTCTTTTTCCATTCTTATCCTGACCCGGGACATGATGAAGTCCATCTGTTTCCAGACTGCAAAGGAACTGTGCCTAAATAAAGTCTCGTAACAGACAAGACTCTAAGTGTGTGAAGGAAGGAAGTAAGGAAGAAAGGAAGGAATAACATAAGGAAGGAAAGAAGGAAATCAGAAAGGAAGGATATGAGGAAGGAAGAACAAAGGGAAGGAAGGACAAGAGGAAAGAATAGATAAGGAAGAAAATGAGAAAGGAAGGAAATGAGGAAGGAAGGAATAACATAAGGAAGGAAAGAAATGAGAAAGGAAGGAAGGACAAGAGGAAAGAATAGATAAGGAAGGAATGACAAGAGGAAGGAAGGAAGGAAGGAAGGAAGGAAGGAAGGAAGGAAGGAAAAACAAAGGAAAGAAGGAAGGAAGGAAATGAGAAAGGAAGGAATAACATAAGGGAGGAAGGAAGGAAATGAGGAAGGAAGGAGTAAAATAAGGAAGGAAGGAAATGAGAAAGGAAGGAAGGAAGTCAGGAAGGAAATGAGAAAGAAAAAACATAAGGAAGGAAGGAAAGAAGGAAGGAAATTGTTTTTCATGTAAACTGCTACGTGAAAACTACGACTACACATCACCCCGACAAACCCACCCCCATAGTGAAACATGGTGGTGGCAGCAGGTGCTGTGGGGGTGCTCTTCTTCAGCAGAGCCAGGAAAGCTGGTCAGCTGAATGAGCGTAAATCTGGGAGAAAATCCTGGAACGGAGGTTAACCTTCAACCCCTGGAAACATCCAGCCAGAGCTGCACTGAATGGTGTTGATCTGAATGCAATTAAAATAGGAGGTTTACAGATGGTTTCCATCCAGTCTGACTGAACTTAATCTCTTCTTTCTAAAGAAGAGAACCAGTAAACATGTCAGTTTCTCGATGTGCAAAGCTGGTGGAGACACCCCTCAAAAGACCCGCAGCTGTAAATACAGCAAACAGTGGTTTCGTACCTGATGACAAATGAATGTCACGCTTTGAAAACCTCAATTATTCAACATTTTGTGTTCTTCCACTGCATAAAATCACAGTAAAACACACTGACGTTTCCTGCAGTTTCAAACGACAGATGAAGACAGAAAGTGTTACCCATAGTGATGATGAGGCTGGAGTCAGTGGTGTCTTCCTCCACCAGCAGGTAACCTTCCTCCTCCTCCTCAGCTCTGGCTCCTGACGCCGCAGGTGGCGGCAGCAGCAGCCCCGCATCCTCACAGCTGATCCGTGCCGGTCCAGCCCTGGGGCTGCTGGAGGCATGCTGCGGCTTGGTCGGGCTTAGTTTGAGGCGTTTGCGGACTGAGTTCATAGTGGAGAAACATGACCTCTGACCTCTGAACACAATCAGACAGAAGAACGTCACTGAAGTTAAAAAATAAACTTTACTGTTTTAGTGCTGCTGAACATGGAAGTTCGGATATTTACGCTTTAAAACGAACAAAATGGCATAAATCTGTAAGGAAACTAACAAAAGGAAACTCACTGCCTCTTCCAGCTGCAGACTGAAGCTCCTGTTAAAATAAAAACAAGGTTAGGTGTCCACAGAAGCAGTGTAACCCCTCACTGAGTTGCTGTTAGTATTGATGTTAGCTGCTGGTATTTAGCAGTTAGTCTGATGAGCAGCCTCCCGCAGATAAACTCACGCCTGTTTGGTCTCCGACTGGTCAGGAAGATAAGAGGACCCGAGAGGAAGCCAGGCTGCAGTTACAAAGCTAAACAACACTCCAGCCGGCTAGCGGCTAACGGCTAACGGCCCGCTCCTCCCAAACGCAGCCGAGTTCCGGTGAGAACGTCCCGTCCAGCAGTCTTTATCAGCCCGGTTTCGCTTCTGGCTGGAGGGAACCTTAACCACCATGATCCATCGCTACTCAGACACACTTACCGCCACAATACCAGGCGATTCTGCCTCCAAAAAAACTACATTTCCGGTGTCGCAGCACCAATGTGACGCCATCAAGATGCGGTTTCTGGATGAGTATGGAAAGCTGTTTGTATATTTCCGTTGACGTTAGAAAGTATGGCAAGTTGTTTGTGTAAATATTTAATATCTGCTAGCACTCCCCTCTGTAGTCTGTATTTTCGGGGTTTTTTTGTTTTACTTCTCTTTAGAGTGTGTTGATGTATACATTTCTTTTGTCAAATGTTGATTTATTATAAACGGCATAATTGCAAATAAAGGTTTGTGAAAAAAGTAAATATTTAATATCCATGAACTCCGGCTTCGTTTTCAACTAGATCAACATATAACTCAATATAATAATCACCTTTATTTAACCAGATAAGAACCTTAAGACTTACGATCTATTTTTCAAGGGGGACCTGTCAAGTCAGCAGCACCGTTTATGAATATCGACATTTAATCAGAAAATCTATTTGTTTTGTTTTAAAAGCATCAAAAACATAAAAATAGTAAATATAGCTGATAAAAATACATAACTATCAAAAGCAATAGTAGTTAAAACGCTCATGATCTTTCAGCAATCCTTTTAGTTCACCAAGAGTCACTGTCAGTTTAGACTTTTGTTGAAAATCACTCCAAGCATATGGGGCAACATATTTAAAAGCTCTCTTTCCCAGATCTGTCCGAACTCTGGGAACAAACATATGGGAAAGGCCTGGGAACGAAGTCCATACCGGGTATGGGATTTAACCATCAGCGCAGTCAGGTATGACAGGAGTCCCAGTATACATTTTAGTGATTAAATAAACACTTAATATTCACACTTTTCATCAGCAAGTCACTGGTAGAGTTGACTCAAGGCATTAACAATCAAATTTGTTTTGCTGTTTTCATTTTACATTGTTTAAAATTTAAGATTAAAGAAACTGGTGAGTTTACTTTGTAAAAGTGCAATAGTTTGATTTTTGTTTACTGGAACCAAGGGGTTCAGAAGAAGCTTTTTTTTTTTTTTTTTTTTTTTTTTTTTTTTTTTTTTTTTTTTTTTTTTTTTTTAAATAGATATTAATTCAAGAAAAAAAAACAAACAAACAAAAAACAAAACTGTCATTTCAACATGTTTACTTATCCCTGGTATTAAAATCTACACACTAGCCCTTAAATATGCAGACTAAATGGACTTAAAAACAACTATTGAACTTGTAAATATGAACTATACTTAAGGCAACAACATTTTAGGCAAATTTAAGTGGTTGACATTTCACAGTCGCATAGTCATGTAGGAAGGTTTAAAAAAAAAAAAAAAAAAAAAAAAAAAACTAGGTAATTACCACTTATACTATAAACTAAGTTACAACTACCAGCAAACTGGTAAAATGTCAGACAACTTTAATGGACATTTGTCTCATTGAATTGGGAAGATCAAAAAACTACAATTACTCAACATGTGTTGTGAACTTTAGTAATGTTAAGTCTCTTGTAAACTAGAAGATAAATCATTGGTTTATTTCAGCTCATTAGCTAATAGAAACAGCCTTTACTGTCCCACAAAGGGTAAATTCAGTTAGCTGAGAGCTGCTGGAACTGGCTGCCAGTTCACATAGCGCCAAGAGTAATAGTCTACCAATGCTTTTAGCTAAGAACAAAAGTAACACTTTAGTTAGCAAAAAGTGTTTCTTGTAAGAATGTTTGACATGCTCAATAACGCAGCATAGTTGCAATTTAGTTAATGGAAAGTCCCCATCCTTGCTTTCTAATGCTGCCCTGTGGCTCAAAAACCACCACTGTCTGGCATGGAGGCTGCACATTAAAAGTGTGAATAGCTTTTCAACCAGGTATACAACTTGGTAATTCAATGACTAAAAAGGAAAATAAAGTTCAAAGATGGGAGTTAAATGCCTTTATAGTACAAAGGCTTTAAGAAACAATGGCAAATGTTTCATCATTCACCTACAAGAATTTGTCCACCTGCATAAATGAAGTGTTCTAGTACTTCCTCAGAGTTAAATATTTAAGATTTGCATAGCCTTCAGCTGAATTAAGTGCTTTTTTAAAAAAAAAAAAAACAAACAAAAAAAACACCACAACCCACCTTCAAGTCATGAGACAAGTTTCAGCACTTGTGTCACAACTCTATACAATTTCAAGAAGCCAGCATCTGAGGTAAGAAATGTAGTTTTGCATTAGCTCATTGATATTTTACATTAACATTTCAGTCAGTAATGAGCCAGACTCATGTTTTAAATTAGATCTGGAGTTAAAAAGGACAGATTTTGACACTGAAACCTATTCTGCAAACAGTCCATTTAAACTCATTTTAATAGTTGACCTTGAACTTAAAACAAATTTAACTAAAAAGTAGCGACTTTATTAAATTAAGAGTTATAGTACTTAGTACAGATTATGACATCAACGATGAGAAGGACTCAGAGCCATCAGAGCAGCTGCAGGTTTCTTCAGCTCCTCCATCATCTTCAGACCTAGAGCCTTAACGGGCCGCAAGCTGACCCGGGACCGACCGATACAGTCAGGGGAGGCAGCAGGAGGAGTCCCCGCTGGGTCCCCCTCGGGTTCCGCATCAGTCACTGTCACCTTAACAGGTCTGCTCCGGTGGAAGAGGGACTCCCGCCGGCTGGTGGATGGCGTCGTGGCCAACACGCCGCGGAAGCCGTAAGATGTCGTCACCTTCGGTATGTGCGACAGCGACATGGCCGCTCGCGTCGTCGGGTCCGTGTCGGCAGCCTCTGCCGCGTTAGCGGTGGCGACGCGACGGCGACAGCCCCGCGGAGAACGCAGGCGAAGCCGACACCAGGGGGAGGCCCGAGTTGGGGTGGTTCCTATTGGGTCCGCCTCGTCATCTTCTGACAGCAGCCTTGAGTGGCCCGGGGAGCCCCGGCTGAACAGCGGAGAGCTCAGGAACGGATTGCTTGAGGGGGGGATGATGAAGGTGGGGATCCGCTCCGGAGTCAGAACCAGAGCGCGAAGCGACGCGCCGGTTTTCATTGTAGACATATTGACCGAGGCTGGAGACAAGGAGACAGTCAAATAGATGAAGATATGACATACAGATAAGGCTTTTTAATTGTAGACCAAACTTCAGAAAAGATCTGATCAAGTTCTTCTGATTCCCCTTTAAGGAGCTCCAGACCAGGGACCAGCATGCCTAAACTTCAACCTTGAGAGGTAGTTTCCTTCCCCAAGACAACCACAAAAGCAGTTTCTTCCTCAAGGGAATAAATAAGTAAATGAAAACCTATTTTTCTTTAATCATAAGAACCATACCTGAACCAGTCTACCCCACCCTCATAAGCCTGCCCTTGAACCAGTTTCTTCTGTTGGGATGACTCCTCAGGCACAACTGGACCTGCATGGTGGTGTTTATATAAGCAGCTGCAGGTGGGGTCAATCACACTAATCAGAGGCCTGACAATAACCCAGAGTTTAAATCACCTGCATGAAACATGCTGACTGGCTGCTTCAAGCGATCATTTTAAAAACACCTCACCTGCACAAAGGGCAGGTCCTTTGAAGCACACATTTTTATTTCTTATGATTTTAAATTAAATTCATCTTGAAATCAGTCTATGTAAGTTGATGAATTATGAAGCATTTGTAAACCTTTGAAAACTGCTTCATGTTCTCATCTCAGCTGCTTTTCATATCCAAATTATAACATTAGAAAACCCAAGAAAGCTCATTAAGATCTTAATTTATTTAAAATAAAAAAATTCTTAATTTGTGACACCTTTAAAAAATAACTTCAGAATTTTTATTACCCCTTACAGTGAAATTAGATGTTAAACCAATATGTTATCATCAGTAACAATGTTCAAGTCCCTTTGTTTTTTCATAGCTGAAATTATCAGCCCTTTTTCACCAGACTTAAATTTCCTGACTTTTGTGGTACAAATATCTACTGTTAAAGTAGCTAAAATCTCTCTGAAAAGTAAATATCAGGCAAAAACTGATGGTTATTATTTATTTCTTTTTGGAAAAAAGCCTAACAAGTTGAGCCACTTTCATAAATATATATTTAATGAAGCAAGTTCTGATTTAGAAAGTTATTTCCTTCTTATAGTATGTATTTCTCCACACTGAAAAGTAAATTTCCCATAGTTATCAGGAAGTACTAAAATCCATTTCAATACTTTTCAAGACTGCATAGGAACCCAGACTGTTGGGAACCTGCTTAGTCCAGTTCAGGGTTGCAGGAGTACTGGTGAGCATGTGTTTGGACAGTGGAAAGGAAACCAAACCAAAAACACGTTCCTCTGGCAGACGACGACTTCTTAAGGAGGCGTAAAGCCTCTCTCTGACAATCCATTGAGACAACACTCAAACATAGACTTTTCTCGTTTTAACGAGAACATATTTTGGTTTTAATGAGATATAAATCTCATTATAATCAGTTGTAAATCTCAAAACAAGAACATTTTTCATTATAATGATATACTGCTGTTGAACTTATTTCCAAGCTCTGGCATTTAAACGCTTCCATAGATGACTCCTATTTAAAGTGTAATTAACCCCCAACTTTTTTTTTTTTTTTTTTTTTTTTTTTTGCCTTAAACTGTCTATAGGCTATTTTCACACTGCAGGTTTTAATGCTCAATTCCGTTTTTTTTTTTTTTTTTTTTTTTTTTTTTTTTTTTTTTTTTGCGAAATCCGATTTTTTTCGCGTGGTCGTTCACATTTCCAAATATATGCGACTTGTATGTGATCTCCTGTGTGAACTGCAAACAGCCTGAAAGTGTCCCGCATGCGCAGTAGAGGACGTAATGACGTCACACGCAGTGAGCCTGCTCAGTGTTTGCGGAAGTAAACATGGGTAGTAATGGTGGCGCATATGTTGCGATCTTAAAGTTGCTGTCCAACTGGAGCCAGCACATTAGCAAATCTTTCCATTGACTGCTCTCCACGTTATCGTCCGCCATTATTGTTGTTTTACTTCCTGTTTCCGCGTATCAGGACGCAGAATAGTGATGCTTGTCGAGTATTAATGACGCACAGGTCGGTGAATGCGACCTGGCCATACAGACACAGGTCACATTTGAAAACATCAGATAGGTATCGGATTTAGGACCACATATCCAAGTGGCCTGAGTCGCATTTGTAAAAATCGGATCTGTGTTGTTCAGACTGTCATGAAAAGATCAGATACAGGTCACAAAAAAAAAAAAATAAAATAAAAATAAAAAAAAAATCAGATTTGGGTCACTTAAGTTTGCAGTGTGAACGAAGCCTAAAAAGGTTATATCTTTATGTTTCTGTACGAATTCGTACATTTTCGTGTACATTTGTTTAGTTCGGCAATATTTAGCCTAAAACCGTCTCAGTGCTGCCCTCCTTCGGTCAAACGGTTCTTAGACAGTTGAATTCACGGCACCACCCACCTGGTGGCGAGTCAGTTGGAATAGCGACCACTGATTGGTGGCTTTGCAAATGTGTGATTTATTTACAATGTGGACACGGAACGTAATGGGTCTTCTCTGCTCCGACTACTGGCGACAGTATGGTGTTGAACTGACCACCGTCAGACTGACTGCAGTGCTTTGGAGATGGAGAGGCTCACGGCAGCACTCGCTGCTCACTCAGGACAGACAGGCTGCTGCTGCATGTTGTCACCGTAAAAGTCTCCAACAACACATTTAAGAAACACAAACAAAAAACCCAAAGAGTTGATTTATGATTTGTTGGCTTTTTGATAAGTCACTAGAGGGTCTGAAAAGTTGATAATATAGCGACAAAGTGGAAAAGTTAATGGCGCTTCCTTCGTCCTGACCACAGCCCCACTTAGCCGTGTCTCTTGGTTGAATTTTTCAAAATTTGCCGGGGGGGGCTATGCATTTAATTTTAAAACTACTTCTAATATTGACTCTTGATATCTTTCTTTCTTTCTTTGACGATTTTAAACAAACAAAAAAAAAAACCTTCAAGGAGAAATTAAGTTTTCCACAACAATGTGGCTTCTAGAAAGAAGCTGATTTTGACAAGTTAATACTGATCCATAAATGAAAATCCATCCACTTCCCTCTCTCCAGCCACTTAGAGCAGCTCTTCCAGGGAATCCCAAGTCCCCAGGGCAGACTCATAGTCCCTCCAGGGTCTCCTCCTGGTGGGACGTCCTCACTAAAGCAGCTTTAACTTTAACTCGATGCCCCATGAGATTTGATTCATTCTGATTAGCTTAGCTTGTGAGCTCTTTCTCAAAACTTCTGGGCGGATAATCCGGCTCCAAAGACATGCATGAATAGATAAACGGTTCCTTCAGATCCTCTACAAACATCAGCCGTTCATCATTTGCTCATTTATTATTTTTTCACATCCTGTAAAACCAGCTCTCTGTCTGAACCAGATAAGGCTTTGTAAAGACATATGGCTGTAAATAAAACTGTGGCAGGAGACTTCTGCTGTTTTCTGACTCGGCTTTGGAAAGTTTAAAGATTTAGTTTCAAAGATCCTAAAAATGCGACCTTGTAAAAGATTCACCGATGATAAAAAAATACTTTTGTTGATCTACATCCATCTCACTGTGTTTCTACCAAAAGTCAGAAAAGATCAGAAGCTCTGGACAAAAATCAAAACCACATTTGAGATTGTTTTATACATAACAGTATTACATTAAAAGGTTGCGGTGATGCTGACTGGTGCTGCCGTTGTGCTTATGAGCAACCCCCGCTTTAGTTTCCAATCAAAACTCCAAGTAACAGACAAATGAGACCCTGAAACCATCATTTGTGTTTATGAAGAATTCACCTGACATGAAGGAACAACAGATGAAATGCTTTTACTGCAGTGAGACAAACAGGAAGTAGCTGCTAAAAACAGCAGGAAGTCAGGAGTCCACACCCCTCCAGGGAAAAACTACAGGGGTCGCTCTCATCATGTCCACTGTTTAAAATCAGTCCATTTGGATCAAGAGCTTGTGGCTTCTTCTCCCAGCGCATCACGTGAGATTAAAACCCGGCAGCCGCTCCTCGTCTCCATGGCAACAACATCAATCTCATCATGAGGAAGTCGCCCTACGACGTGGATTTAAAGTCCCAAACTCGCGGGGCCTTCTCGGGGGGGGGGGTGGGCTGAGCGACTGGTCAGTTGGCGGTGTTTGTTGGTGTCTGATTGGTCAGAGGGTTCATCAGTCGCTGTCGGAGCCAACCGCTGACGAGCCTTTCCGCTTCCTCTTCGGCGCTTTGGGCTTGGAGTCTTCCTCCTCCTGCAGCAAACAAAAACAACGTCATGAGGCGGTTCCCCTGGAGACGAGCCTGGAAATCAACAGACAGCTTAAAAACACAGAGATTTAAAACATGAATAATAATTCGTTTATGTATAAAACACAACAAAGCTAGGACAAGTTCAGCGTGTCTACATGGGGTCATCAAAATCCTTCTCTTTCTAGAACACGGGCGTCCAAACTTTTTGTCACCTGGGCCAAAATCATCTGTTCAAAAACACTCATGGTCCAAAAAAAAATAGTTTTTAAAAACTAAAATCACCAAAATGTGATCTTTTTTTTTTTTTTTTTTTACATACTCAACAATAAACTCAGCATGAACTGGTTTTCGCATGTCTTCCTTGTTAAATGAAAGGCATCCAGCTTGCTTATTATTTTTGGCTCGATTAAAGAAAACTGAAAAAATATTTCGTCTGCTATACTGTATAAAAAAGCCTAATGGGGTAAATTAAAAATCTGCAGAAAAATAAACTTTTTATTGCCTAAAATACAATAATATATCTTTCCTTTAGTGAATTTGGATGAGGTAAAGATAAAACTTCCACTTGTTTTGGGTAAAACATATTTACAGACAAAGGTTGTTTTTTGTTTTTTTTTTAAATCTTAAATGCAAAATGTTTACATATTTTGTACAGTTTTGGTTTAATTAAAGCTCTGGGTGTGTCATTTTTTTCAGCAGATATCCTTTTTTGAGTCTGTATACTTCAGTTAACGATTAATCGATTACTAAGTTGATGATTATTTCAATAATCGATTAATCACGATTAATTCGATTAATCGGTACAACCCTAGTTAAAACAGCAAGATAACGGTGGGTAACCATGGCAACCGGCGACCGTTTAAAGGCAGGCTCTTCCTGCAGTCAGGTTATGGCCCACCCGCCGTGTTTATAAACAAATAATCCCTCTATAATGGCTAGAAAATGCGTCCAATTGCGTAGTTTCTAGAAAATCTTACACAGTTTAAAAAGACAAATATGGCAATGTGTTTTTATCTCCACACCACTGATGTTCCTACAGCGATCAGCAATAGAGAGAAGATTATTTTTAGGTCGCCGTTAGTGTCTTAGCTTTCATGTTGCCGGGATACGTACCGAGGCACTACTGGAGGCGCTCTCCTCCTCGTTGTTGGTGGGCGGAGCTACTCCCTTCCTGGAGCGTGGCGACGAAGCCGGAGCTTTCCTGCGAGACTTCAGAGGCTTCGCCTGAGAGTCCTCGTACTCCTCCGCGAGGGCGAACAGATCGCTGAACCTGCAGAGGGGAGGGGGCGTCAAAGCATCAGTCGTCGACAGCAGGCGCGGCGTCATGATTGTTGCGTGGTTTTTTGTATGTGCACCTCATCTTGTGCGCTTCGTCGCAGCTGGCCTGAACGTGCTGCAGAGCCTGAAGGATTGGAGTCTGAGTGAAGACTGCCAGAAGAAGCAGAGAAGCGTCATCGACCTGAGCAGGATCGGTGTGAGCAGTTACTCTCTGAGTGTGTGTGTGTGTGCTCACAGTTGTTCTTCATGTTGCTTAGACTCAGCCTCAGATTGTCCAAGTGCTCCAGGATCTGTTCCAGCGTCAGCTGAGCCAGTTTACTGCTCGAACTACGAAGACTGAAGACAGACAGAGAGGAAACTGCTTCACTGCTACGTAGAAAAGAAAACCAACGTTTTATTCTGTAAACCTTCATTTTTCGCTTCAGGCAGGATTTCAAGCTGCTTTGTTAAAACACAACATCCCAATGTTTGATTAAATTAACACGACACGTTAAAGCTGCAGTATGTAACTTTTATGAAAAATATGTTTTTTACATATTTGTTAAAATTATCATCATGTTGTGACAGTATAAGACAGACAATTTGTGAAAAAAATCAAGCTCCTCTGCCTTCTCCCAGTGCTCCCAGTACAAACACACCACTCAGTCAGAAATAACCAATCAGAGCCAGGGGGAGGGTCATTGCACTGTCAATCACCCTCATGTTCGTGCCACCCCCCCCTACAGCTGGTTCACCACAACATAGCCTGCTGCTAATGCTAAGGCTAGTTAGCATGGCCACTGATGACGGCGGATAAACAGTTTTCCTGGAACGGTGAGTTGTTTCTCCACCATTAGCACATTTAGCAGCGTGTACATGAGGGTGATTGACAGCACTAAGCCCCTCCCCCTGGCTCTGATTGGTTGTTTTAGGTCAGGAGCGGTGCATTTCTTGAGACAGCAATAGTAGCTCAGGGAGGAGGTGGAGGAGAACCACCTTCTCATCTGTCTCAGACCAAACTGTCACGAAATGGTGACAGTGTTAACAAATATGCAAAAAACATATTTTTGTAAAAGTTACATCCCGCAGTTTTAAGAGCTCCTGCACTAACGAGATACAGCGCCTTGCAAAACGTTACAACCACAAACGTCTATTTTATTGGGATTTTAATGTGATAGACCAACACACTGAACGTAGCAGAACTGAATCCATCATCTGCTGCTTAATCCAGGGTCGGGTCACAGGGGCAGGAATCTAAGCAGGGAGGTCCAGACTTCCCTCCGCCAGCCACTTGGGCCAGCAACTCCTGAGGAACTCCAGGGCGTTCCCGGGCAAGCAGAGAAACACAAGGTGTTTTCACACCTATAGTCCGGTAGACTCGGTTAAAGCGGGGACCAAATTTGCACCATTCGTTACATTTTCAGCTGCTGCGGTTCGCTGTCATGCTGCACTGTGTCAAACGAACCAAACCTTGTGAGCAACCTGTGGTGGTGCTGCACCAAGAACCACTGAAGGAAACGACACAAAAACCTTCTTCACGAAATGTAAACAAAAATGAAGTGGCGTCAGATTTTAGCGGTTGTAAGATTTCTCTTTTGTTGTTGGCAAAAAGACCACAAGTCATTTCTCCCTCTCACACTGGACACACAGCTTTGTTTTGGTTGTATTTACCCAGAATGTCCTGCGCTCCAGTCTGCTTCTAGCTTTTGGGGTGGTCTCCAGTCCGGTTTGCATTCACATGTGCATTCGAACCGCACCAGAGTTCACTTCAACCGAACCGAGACCTAGAGTTCGCTTTTTGGTTCTCATCAGAGTTCGATTGCGCATTCACACCTCCCCAAACGAACCGGACCTTCTAGGCAAACCGTAGATGAGGGTAGGAATGTAGATCGACCAGTAAATCAAGAGCTTTGCCTTCCAGCTCAGCTCTGTCTTCACCATGACAGATTGGTGCAGCGCCCATCCACCTATCGATGTCCGGCTCCATTTTCCCCGCATTCGTGAACAAAACCCCAAGATACTTAAACTCCTCCACTTGGGGCAGGACCTTGTCCTGACCTAGAAAAGTCACTCTACTCTTTTCCTAAAAAGTAACTAAAGCACGACTTGAAAATTTAGATTCAAAGACACTTTCCGTCTAATCTGACAGAGTTTGAGCTGCGCTGGAAAGAGGAAAGGGCAAAACTTTCAGTCTCTTTATGTGCAAATCTGTAGATGAAATAAAAGGTGATTCTATAAAGACTGCCCTCGTCAAAGTGTTCAATGCTATCCACACAACTACAGACTGTGGAAGAACCACAGTGTTAGTTCTGTTGGACCTCAGTGCAGCATTTGACACTGTTGACCATGATATATGATTAAAGCAACTGGAGAGCTGGGTCGGACTCTCTGGTACGGTACTAAGTTGATTCGAATCCTACCTAAAGAACAGGGATTTCTTTGTGTCAACTTGTCATCATAGCGGACAAAAGTCACATGTGGAGCACCCCAAGGTTCAATCGTGGGACCTCTCCTATTTAATATCTACATGATTATAGCAAGTAATAAGATCAGTTACCACAAGATGATACACAGCTCTACATCACGATGTCACCAGGTGACTCTGAACCATCCAAGCACTGAACAGATGCTTAGAGCAAATCAATGCGTGGATGTGCCAAAACTGTCGTCAGCTGAACAGAAACAAAACTGAAGAGTCAGCTTCAGTTATTACATCTAGAAACTAGTGATCAGGCCTGAAATCTGGGTGTAGTGATGGACTTGGACCTGAACCTTCAGAGACACATAAAGACAGTTACAAAGTCAGCCTTCTATCACCTAAAGAACATTTCCAGGAGTAAAGGACTAATGTCTCAACAAGATCTAGAGAAACTCATCCATGCGTTTATCTTTAGTCGCATTGATTACTGCAACAGTGTCTTAACAGGTCTGCCTAAAAAAGTCAATCAGACATCTGCAGCTGATCCAGAACGCTGCTGCTCATATTCTCACTAAGCCCAGGAAGAAAGAGCACATCAACCCGGTTCTAAAGTCCTTACACTGTCTCCCTGTAGCTCAGAGAATAGACTTTAAAATAGTTCTGTTAGCCAACCAAAACCAAACATGGAGAAGCAGCTTTCAGCTTCTATGCTCCACAAATTTGGAACAAACTTCCAGAAAATTGCAAAATGGCCGAAACAGAGTTTCTTTAAATCAAGGCTAAAAAACCATTTATTTTGAGTCGCCTTTGATTAATAATAACTGGAACATCATTAGTTTTAATCTGGATTCCAATTTTTCATCACTTTCCTTTATTTATTACTGCAGTCTGTTTGTTTTATATTTTACAAAATGAAGAAGTGTTTGAGGGATTTGTGTCATTTGTCTTTCAGTTCCTTAGCGTCCCCACCTCTGTCTCTTGCGGGGCTGGTTGTTGTTCTTGATCAGCTGAGCCTTGATGTGTTCTCCCAGCGAGTCGTCATATTTCGACGCCCAATGTCGGAGGATGCTGGTGGTGAACTGGTCCTCAGGGTGACAGGGACGACTCAGGACCATCTTTACCATCTCCTCACTTGGCCTGAGATCAGAATAAAGGCAGAGACATAAATCCAGCCAACGGGCTGTGTGACATAATGTGAAAACAGGTTTATTTGGTCGTACTTTTCTCTGCGAAGCTGCAACAGCAGACACGACAAGGCCTCTGGATGTTCTGAGAAACAAAAACGGAGTAGAAGTTTGTAAAAACACCTCTTAATCTCATAACTGTTGCCCCTAATGACCATGTTCCAGCAGCCACCTTTGTATTTGAGGTGCTGGAGGATGGGGATGATGGTTTCCAGGGGGATGCTGTGGGCCAGGAAGAGCTGCCAGGTGCTGTATTGTTCAAAGGTTTCCCACTCCAGAGACTGAACTGAGGAGGAGGAGAAAGAAACAGAACATGCTGGAGTCCACAAACCAAGATGAAGGAGGAAAAACACTCTGGATCTTGGTTCCTTACTGAGGATGTTTAGAACAGAGTCTTTCCGGAACATCACCAGGTTCCCCATCATCACGTGGCACATCAGCTCCTGTAACTGGACACAGACAGACAACATCCAGGTGAGCGGGTTAGTGGGAAAGAAACGGCTTAATGGGAGCCGGTGGGAGTTACCTGCATGGAGTCGATAACGGCTACGATCATGTTGAGCAGCTCGCCGCTTCGCAGCGTCTCATCTGGAAACTAAACAGAGACTTTCAGTCAGACTCTGACGGACAGGAGTTCAACAACGTGTGTGTGTGGGGGGGAGAGTTCAAAACGCCCTCAGATGAACAAATACTGGAGCTCAGAGGAGTTTAAGAGATTAATCCCAACTCAGCTTTTCAATTCACAATGAAATTATGGGAAATATTTTACAGTTTACATCAGGAACCTTCAGTTTCTGTCTGAATGGTCAATATCCTGAACATGTACAGCTGAGCCACCGCTGCTGGAAGGAAGGAAATGAGGAAGGAAGGAACGAAGGAGGGGAGAGGGGAGAGGGGAAGAAAGAAGGAAGGAAATCATGAATGAAAGAAGAAGAAAGAAAGAAAGGACGGAAGTAAATAAGGAACGAAAGAAGGAAGGAAGAACAAAAAGAAAGGAAATGAGGGAAGGAAGGAAGTAAATAAGGAAAGAAGGAAAGGAAGAAATCTGGAAAGAAAGGAAGAAGGAAGGAAGTAAATCTGGAAATAGGAAAGGAAAGAAAGAAAGAAGGAAAGAAAGAAAGGAAATGAGAGAAGGAAGTAAATAAAGAAAGAACGAAATGAGGAAGTAAATAAGGAAGGAAGGAAGGAAAAAGAAAGAAAGAAAAAGAAAGAAAGAAGGAAGAAACTAGACAATAACATTTTGACAATAGGCTAGGAAGCCAAATCTGGAATAAATACTTTATACTTTTAGAGAATACTTTCCCAGTCTCTGGTAACCACGTCTTTCAAACTACTTCGAGGTCAGAGGTCAGACGTTTGGTTGCGCTGCCTCTGACCGTCTCCGTGTTTACCTCAGAGTAGATGGACGGCGTGAGGTAGCAGAGCAGCCGGACGTCGTCCTCCTGGCACGCCTTCATGTCCATCATCAGACACGTGTGCAGGTCGCCGAGAGCCGTGGCCTGAGCGAACGACTCGTACAGCATCATCTTTCCGTTCGCCGCTTTGCTGTTGGCGCGCACAGACGCATGATCACATGATGCTCCATGTCAACAGCGCCATGTTGGATTCTGAAACTTCGCCCGTTTTCTCACCTGGCCTTCAGGTAGTACAGCAGGTGGTATCCGATCTTTGGCTGCTTCTGGTAAAGTTCTGCCAACATGTCCAGCAGCACCGAGAAGCCACTGTTGTCCTCCTGCATGGTGACCAGGTTCCTGAAGATCAGGCAGACGGGTTTGGACACAGACTCCTCCAGAGACCTGCAGAGAAGAACAGAGACGTCAAACGGACCGGCGGCGGCGGCGGCTACACCCATGGGAGGTTTGTCGGTTCAGATCAGAGACGACGGCAGCCTTACTCCTCAGTGATCTCCTCTGGGAGGACCTCCCCTCTGAAGTGATCTTTAAACAGCTCAGCCAGACAGGAAGCCAGAGCCGACATCTGCTCCGTGTCAAAGTCGTCCTGAAGAACAAGGGGAACTCATATTTCACAAAGACGCAACATTAATATGGGAAAAATGTGTCTTCATGAATTCTGGGCTTCCAAGACATGCAACTTTAGACCACAGGAACCTCAGCTTAATAATGCAATCCCCCTAATGCAAGGAGCCACTGTGTTACAGGGACCAGTCATATTAAAGGGGTAGTACTATGTATTTTCCAGGCACATGCTGCCATTTTATAGTAATCAAGTAATGTTGTATATTATCAAATATGACTTAAAAGAAATTTGACTTTGTGATTTAACGCCTTGAAATTGGGCCTCTGACTCTTTAATAAACTCCTGCTCTGTCTGAAACTCTGCCTTTAGGAAGTCATCATATCAACGCTCCTCTATTAACCGTTTAACAATGTTTTTACCAGTGTTGCACTGAGAAGTAGCTCATATAATGAGCTCAGCACATGCGCGGTTCCACCAGGTGTTTGCTAATTGCTGCTGGCTAGGTGCTCTGTGAGGCGGAAGCTTAGAAACTGCAGCTCCGAGGAGGAGCTGCATCTCGAAAGCGGCGCTAGGTCCATCCAGGCGTTTTGCACAGCTGAATGGCTGCCATGGAAGATTAAAGGATTTCTCAAACATGCATGAAAGAATCAAGGCAACACTCCAGGTATGTTTCTGATGAGGGAATAACATTATAACATGATGGAAAGCTCAAAAAAGTTGATTTTACATAATACTGCCCCTTTAAAATGAGAAAAATGTGTCTTCATGCATTCTGGGCTTTCAAAACTTGCAACTTTAGGCCACAGGAACCTCAGTTTATCAATCCCCTAAAGCAAGGAGCAGCTGTGTTACGGAGACCAGCAATAATAATAATGTCACGTTAGGGCTGGGCGATAAGGCTTAAAAATAAAATTTCACATTTATTTCATATCAGATCCGATTTTAGTCTATTTTTTTCTCGCTTTCTTTTCTAAAAAATAACATTACAAATGACAGAAAATATTTTCAAAAAGTGGCTTTTATTTCAGTTTACGACGGAGTATTAGGGCCAGGTTACAAGAACTTTAATTTAATTATAGGAATGTTATAATATTAGCAGAACAAAGACGCAATTTTATATGAAGAACGTCTTAAAATTACGAGAAAAAAAAGTTGCTCTGATGACAGAAAAGCTTGAATAATTTATTTTTTTGTCATTTTTAATGTTGGAGTTCTCATAAAATTACTACTTTTTTTCTGGTAATATTAAGACTTTATTCTGTTATTACTATGACTCTATTCTTCTAACATCATGAGTTGTAAAATCTTAGCCTGACCCTTATAATTTCATCATAGAGTTGACCTGAATTCAAAGTCAAAAAATAAACATAAGCTGTAAAACACTTGAAAATTAAAACACACAATTAAAACGCTTGTCAAACAAGATGGCCGCCCTGGGCGCACTGACATCACTCTGAACTACGGAAACCCAAGGAGTGCATTGGTGAAAAAAAAAAAAAAAAAAAAAAATCCTGATTTTCCAAAAATTAAATCTTCACTAATCAAAAATTTGATTGACAGATAAAACTGATTTATCACCCAGCTCTATGTTACGTCTAAATAATATTTATTGCTTAAGTTTTAATGTGTCAAGTAGCAGCTCAGGGAGGAGCTCAATCTTTTCACTGATTATCTCTCTCATAACAAACTGTCACAACATGGTAATAGTTTTAGCAACTATGGTAAAAACACATTTTTGTAAAAGTTACATCCTGCAGCTTTAATTATAGATATGAAAAATGCAAATTTTAACAGTGTTTTAGTTTTTATTTTCATGGAATAATTCCTGCATTGTATTTCCACAACAAAATGACACTAAAAGTAATTTTTTTTTCTTCTTCTTCTTCTAACCTTGGAAATTAAATGCATTTTTCGTTAAGAAAATGTATCCATGCTGTTTTTCCAAATGTTTTATGTTTTTCTTTATTTTAAAACCTAAAAATAGAAATAAAATTGCGGCTCTTTAAAACCACCGCAAATGTCCAACAGTAAATATTTATTTAAAAAAAATTATAATTGTCTTTTCTCAAAAGGTCACATAACATTTGCAGCTCTACACAAGTTTTATTTAGCTGGACTGAGGGCAAAAATGTCTCTTTGGTTTGTAAAAAACCCCTGGCCAAGACAGAAGCTACAGCGCCCATTACAGTCTCTCTTTCACTGTGATCATCCGTCTAAATAATCCAGTGACACTTTGAGCGATTTGTTTGAATTTGATCAGATTTGTTTGATCAAATTCACTAATTCCACATCTAACAGCGGATTAATTTTTCTGATTGTTCCTGCACCGTGTCAACTTGAACTGACCTCCATGATTAGATCCACGACCTCCTGCATCACTTCGCACTGGGTCTCCGTGTCACTGAGAAGAGGACAGTTTGCTGTCATAAACCTGATCATTATGGAAAGAGTCGTACTTTCAGACTGAACCTGAAGGGGGCGTCGTTCTGCTCCCACCTGGTCTTCTGGATCTGCTGCACCTTCTCCTTCATGGTGTCATCTAATTGGTCAAGCCAAGGCGTGATGTCAGCAGGCTCCTCCACTACTGCCTCTTTGATTGGATGGAACCGGAACTCCCTCTTCTTTCCTGCACAGTGATTGGTCAAAGGTGAGTGATGTAGTGTCCCACCAGGAAGATCTCTGGTTTTACCAGATTAACTGGTTTAAAGGAAATGATTCCAGTCTTTCAAACTAATCTACCAGAACTAACTAGTTCTAGAGTCTTCTTCTGTGTTTTTCTACCTTTGTTGTTGACTTCCTCCTCGTCATCGCTGAAAGCCGCTTCTGTGTGGTCATAGCAGCCCTCCTCCTTGTCCAGGACATGGTTGTCCATCTCCATGGAAACAGCCTCCTCCATCTTCACTGCAGGGCGCAGAAATATTTAAGTTGCTTTTAACTTGCAGCTACAGGGTTTCCTGTTGAGCTTTATTATGAAATGGTTGGAAATGTGTGTGCCCGCGCTACCTTCAGTGGGAGGGGACGGCGGGCTGCAGAACTCCGGGAATCTTTCTCTGAGCATCGATCGAAGCTCTCGGTCCAGTTTTGGATTATCGAACAGTGGAGCAAGGTGACTGAGAGACAGATCAGATCAGTGAGTGAGAGAAAAACGTGTAGACGGTCTTAAAAACACAACGCTGAGTGTGATGTTGCTCTTACGCCAGCACCCTCTTCTCCATGATGAAGTTGAGTGAATTGAACACGCCCTGACGGACCTGAGACTCCAGTGGAGGGAAGAAGTGAGGGATGATCTGAGGAATCAATGAGGAGCTGTGTTACTCCCTGGAAACTTTTTCCCGACAGTTGAATGAACTTTTTTTCAATCTGCAGTGTATGATAATATTCTGGTTGCATTTTACCCTGCACATGAAGTCCAGCAGTGTGGCTGTGATGGCAGGATGGGGCTTCATGGAGTGATGCATCACCAGGATGGCTGGTTCTGAAACAAATCAAGAAGTTTAGGTCAAGTTTAGTTCCAGTAATTTGGTCGTTAAAGACGATGGTCGTAAAATAAAGGACAGGTTTTATGCAAGTTTCAACATGTTCAACACTTTTTAAAGACCTTTTTAAGACCATCATGACATCATATAATAACTTAAATTTAACTACCGTATTTTCCAGACTATAAGTTGCACTTTTTTTCATAGTTTGGCCGGTCCTGCAACTTGCATCAGGAGCCACTTATATATCTTTTTTTCCCCTCTTCATGATGCATTTTTAGACTGATGAGTTAAATATTAATTAATACTGATCGACACAAACCTGCCTGAAAGGAGCGGCGGCGTCTCTTTAAGTAGTTCATGAATGGGATTTAAAATTTGCTTGAATTAATTGGTCAGATCCAGAACTATTTGCATAGTTTATGGTCACGACTGTGGAACAGAGGCTTATTCTGGGGTCCAGACCTGGTTTCAACATTCAGTAGTAATTACAAAGTGTCCTGTTGGAGTGTGTTTTATTGTTACCTATATTCATGATGCTGTCTTTCTCTGGGTTGAAGAACAGCCAGTCGTAAAACAGAGCCAGCTTGGCGTTGGAGGCTGCCACGTTTGACTGCAGAGAATCAAACCACCTGATCACAAGTTTGCCCGTTTAAATAACTGTCACTTTCACCCCGAGAGCCTGGGGTCACACCCTCTTACCGTGCAGGTGGTGAGCAGCCAGCCAATGATAGCCCAGCGCGGCAGGATATCAGAGCTCAGCACCTCGTTGGAGGGATGGACGACCCCGCAAATGTATCGGATCAAATCGCAGCGAAGCGACTGGCTCTCCGCTGTGGACAGGTACTGCCTTTGAAACCAGTCTTGGTACCGCTTCTGCTGCCCGAAACGCACCTGAGCACATGTGGGGACACAAAACACAACCACATGACCAGTGCCTTGCAAAAATACTCACATCCCTTGAACTTCTCCATATTCTAAGTGACAGCCACACACTTGAATGGATTTTATGTGATAGACCAACACAAAACAGAGTAAAACTGGGAAGTTGATGGAAAATAACACACGGTTTTATAAGTATTTTATAAATATAAACCTGAAAAGTGTGGCGTGCATCTAGTGCAAACCATGTGGAAGAAGGTACTCTGACCAGCAGTGAATTTTCTGGCTTGCATGCAAAATGCTACATGTGGCAGAAAACAAGCACTAAAGATGGATGGAAGTAAATATCATGAAAGAAAACCTGCTAGAAGCTGAAAAGTCTCGAGGCTGGGGTGAAGGTTCACCTTCCAGCAGGACAGCAACCCTCAACACACAGCCAGAGATACCATGACATTGTTTAAATCAATGCAGGTTCATGGCCTAGTCAAAGTCAAGACCTAAAACCAAAAATGTTGCATCTCTACATATACAAAGCTGGTAGAGACATATCTCAAAAAGACCTGGAAGAGTTGGTTGCACGTATTTGAAAACAAATTCACATCGCACTGTTCAGATTTTTATTCACAATAAATCTTTAAAACCATGAATTATTTTCCTTCTACTTCACAATTATGCATTACTTCGTGTTGGTCTGTTGCAGGGGTCTACAACCTTTACAATCCAAAGAGCCATTTTTACCCTCAGTCAAGCTAAATAAGTCATTTAGAGACACAAAAAAGACAACTTGTGATGCCATTTGGTCAAATATTGTAAATTAGTTTATATTGGAAATAAGTTACATCAATAAGCTGGTAATTAAGTTCATGGTTAGCAAATTGTATGACTAAATTCATGCTAACAATATGTAAAACTTTTTGGGTTTAAAATTTGATTAGAGTGTGATATCTGTATCACAAACGATCTTTGTCATATTGTATTTGCAGAAACATGATCGAGTGAGCGCTCTTAGCAGCAAAGTATCTTTGACGTATATTTCTACAGTAACCTTGGCAACAAGAATTTAGGCAGTTAGTAAAGAACAACCTGAATGTACTTTATACGTGTTGTACCTTGGAAAACTTTCGTCTTTGTAAGTATTTATGCGTCTGGAAGACAGAAATATCGAGCAGTGCACATAATTTTTGAGTGTGGCATTAAGATGAGTGTATCAGCTGGTAATGTATTTTTCTTTCTGTTATATTTCAGTGACAAAAACGTTATGAGTGTTTCATTAAGATGAGCGTAATAGCCAGTAGTGTATGTTTCCCTTTGTTGTATTTCAGTTACAGAAATCCATTTATGAAAGATCTTCAGTTATTAAAACCAAGCCCTGTGGGGAGACATTTTATTAGGTGTGTAGCTACACATAGTCACGTGTTATGAGGAAAGCACACAACTTATAATTTTTGTTAAATATCTACTTTAGGAAAAGTTTTATAATTTTTAACTTAGCATCTTTTTATTTCTGGGTTATTTCTATTTTTCTTTTTGATTATTTTAAAATAATGAAAAACATAACTCTTTTGCAAAAAGACGATGGATACATTTTCTTCTGCGGGATGTTGACATTTGAGGAAAATATGTAAATAAATAAATAAAAGCAGATAGTTCCCGACCTAATGACAAGAAAAATTGATCTAAAAGTAAATTTAGTCTCATTTTGTTGTGGAAATTCAATGCAGCTGTTCCATTAAAAAACTGACCTGCATTTGTTTTATTTCCATATTTAAAAACAACAGTTGGTTCTTTATCATTTTTAGCCAAAGTTGTTGTTGTGGAGGTGCAAAGAGCCACATGTTGCTGACCCTCGGTCCAATCACTTAGAATCCCTATTAAGTACACTGAAGTTTATGGTTGACACACAGCGAAAGAGTTCAGAGGGTATGAATACTTTTGTGAGGAACTGCACAGAGAGAATTAGCTTTTTACCCTGGAGGTCATGAACAGCAGCTTAGTCTCCATGTCTGGAGTCAGTCGACAGGCGAGAAATTTCCGAGACGTTCGAGCCGTCAGAAGCTGGAGGATACCTGCAGGAAGGACACCACAGACGGATACATACATGTTAGAATACCACCGCTAATAAAACACGACGCCGCGGTAACGGTGGCCTGACAGCAGAGCTCACCTGTAAACTGAGGACTGAGGACTTGCGGGTTGTGCAACAAGTCCCGCCACAGCAGCTCCATCTCTGGGATCCGAGCGACATTCTGCAGCAGACGAACCAGGTCTCTGCCAATGATGAGGCACTCCATGAACTACAAACACACACACACAGAGAGAGAGAGGGTTATCACCATGACAACGAGGACTGAAACAAGAGATCTCCCTTCCCAGCCTTTAACAACCTTTTCCCGCAGCATGCTGATGCAGAAATCCACTTCTTTCTGACGCAGAGGCAGCAGGTTCGACGCGCCGTGGTCGACAATCAGACGGAGGTAGGTGTACACCGACATCGCTATTAGCATCCCACTCTTCAACACCCACTCCCTTCAGAGAACACAAGATTCAGCCACTTGATCAAGAAAACTCACCAAACTTTGAAGAATGGATGTGAGTGAGGTTTACTTTTGCTCCAGCAGGATATCCAGGACGCTCTCGGCCAACCAGAGGTTCTTGGCGGAGATGTCTCCGCCTGTAGGAGCAAACAGCAACATCGGAACAAACAAGAGCGCTCAATTTTTTAAATTAAAGATGAGGTCTGGGTGAATCTAACCTAGAGCTAGGCAATAAATTGATTTTATCGTTTAACCGAATGTTTTGTTTTTGAACATTTTATTTTTTGGAAAATCTGGATTTTTTTTTCCCACCAATGTACTTCTTGGGTTTCCATAGTTCAGAGTGGCGGCCATCTTGTTTGACAAGCGTGTTTTACAGCTTCTATTTATTTGGGCTTTGAATTCAGGTGAACTCTACGATGGCTAGTTTTTTTTTTTAATTACAAGAATAAAGTCATAATATTACCAGAATAAAGTCGTAATTTTATGAGAACAACATGGAAAAATAACAAAAAATTAAAATGAAGAATGTTAAGCATCTTGCGAAGTTATATTTTGGTATAAGTTTTACAGATAATACATAATGGAAAAACTTAATAGTTTATCACATTAGCATCAAATTATCATCAGTAGCAGGACTTTGAAACGATGATGCAAACAACTGAGTCTATTTCGAAGAAAGATCTACACGAACTGAGCTGCTCACATCAGATCCTGATAACTAATCTTTTTTCTCATTCAAACAACTTTTTTTCTCATTAGTTTAAGAAGTTTTTTCTGGTAAAATTGTATATTTTTTTGGCTAATATTACGATTATGTTCTTGTAATTAAACAAAAATTCTCAGAGCCTGGCCCTCATACTCAGTCGTACAACTCAGCGAAGGGATGGCTGAAATACATAAAATAACACTTGAAAATATTTTCTGTAATTTCTTTTTTAGAAAAGAAAGTCAGCAAAAAAAAACATTTTTTTATGATTAAAATTAGAAATCGGATCTGGTATGAAAAAACGGCAGATTTTATCTTGAAGCCATATTGCCCAGCTCCAATCTAACCTGCAATCTGCTTCAGGAGAGTCATGATGACGCCGTCGGCTCCGATGACTCCACTCTTCACCAGTTCTCTGACCAGCCACACCAGCTGCACACATAAACCCCATCATTAGCAGCACTCTGAAGACTCGGAGCTTCCCTCTGCATTAACCACGCGTTCTACCTGTGTTCTGGGATTGTCCTGCAGTTTGAGAAACTTCTCCATCAGGATCTGGTTGATTTTCACCAACACTATGTTCATCCCATCTCTGTTGACCAGCGTCAGATCTCTGTAACACTGTCCCAACACATCAGAGGAGAAGGTTATTATGCTGCCGTTGCAGTGATGTTGAAGGTGACCAAACATTGAAGAGGCGACTCACCCTCTGGGCCTGGGCCGGCTCTGTGAGGACCAGCGTGAACAGACCCAGACAGACCTCCTCATGCTGCTGCTGGCCTTTACACACCTGCAGAAAAGATGCACAGAAGTTAGTTCCCGGCCACGTACATCTGCCTTTCCAGTGAAAGAAGTGGTCCTAAAATAAACTCACACTTTACTACAGTTCCATCCTTTCACACAGAAAGATTTAGAAAAGTCCAACCTTTAATCTGACTACCTGGATTCAGTGGAGAAAAATGTTCCACATTAAGAAATAACTCTCCAAAACGTTTGACAGGGCCCACAGCATCACAGATCCTCTATCGTATTCAACAGCTGAATATGGCTGCCTTTCCTTTTCTGCTAACGTTGAAAAAACACAATTTTGCAATTGCGGTGTTTCCATTAAATAAGAAATTAAATTAAAATCACACGTGAACAAGCTTGTACACGCGATAAATCATTAAAAACATGCCGCGCCATGATCCTCCAACTACTTCCTGTTGTTGTCTTCTTCATGGTTTGCGCCACTGGCAACATCCGGATGTTAATCATGTGATGAAAAAAGTGTTTCCATTGCAGTTTTACGAAATAAACCAATTTCGATACGCCCAAAAAACACCTTATCCCTGTGTATTTGTATTTGTGTAAATAACAAAAGCAAAGTATTTACAAATGAATGTTTTAACAGTTAGTGTGATGCTTGTTGGACTATGTCTACTTGATGTCTACTGCGTTCTTTATGGTAAAACTGGCAACAGAACTGAAAGTAAAATCGATCATTTGTTGTGATAATGAGCGTTTCTTACGTTGGCAGTGAGAGCGTCGTTGGCCTCCCTTTCTGACAGCCCATTGGTCAGTGCCTGGACGATTACAACACACCGTTCCAATCTCTGCAGATAAAACAAACATGAAAATCATCAAACACAACGAGGTCTGTCGCAATAATTTATCAATTAATCGCATGATAAATAAAAAGGAGCTCAAAAATTTTCATTCTGGTGATTAATATTTTCTGAATATGAATTTTGTTTGCAGAGACATCAAAATCCATTTTATTTATGGTTTCGGTTGTGCGTGGTTCCGTTTTATTTATGGTTTTTGGTTGTTGTGTTTTATTTTGGGTATTTAAAATAACAAACAATTACTAAATAAATACAGAATATGGAAAAAATAGAAAAAAAAATACATCATGAAAAAGTGGCAATTAAAAAAATTATGAAATAAATACAAAATATGGAAAAAAAGAAAAAATACACAATGAAAAAAAGTGATAAATAAAAAAATACACAAACTAAAATAAAAAAATAAATGAAATAAAGGCATCTAATAAAACAATAAGATTAGAAATAAAAATGGAAAACTAAATAATAGTGATGATGTTAAGTGTTCTTTTCAAAATTAAAGTTTATTGGTCTTTGACAGGGCAAACTTACATTCATATAGCATTATCAATATATCACTTGAAAATGGCTGCAAAACAACAATATTATTGTTTATTGCAATCATTTATGGGACAATTTATTGTCCAGCAAAATTTGTTATCACGACAGGCCTAAACACACCAGCACTGAAGGCCTGTGCATGAACGAGTGATGAGGGTGGAGCACATCTCCTGACCAGGGAACAGAAAAAAGTAGGTTGACTCCAGATGAAAAGAAAAACTGGTTCAAGACCAGTGAGGATTCTGGACCTGAAATCCAACACAACAGCTTTATACGAGAGGAGGACGAGAAGAAGCCGTTCCTAAAAGAAAGATCTGGTCCTTTCAGTTTTAGTTTACCAGCTTGTTCCCATGGGAACGAGTGATAAATGTCAACAAATAATGTACACCACCGTATTTATGCCTTAAGCTGAACTGCAGTGCCTCTCTGCTGCTGTGTTTTTGGTCACATAAATCATAATTGATAAAACGCTTCAGGATGCAAATATAAAACAGGGTAAAAAAACATAACACTCATTAAAGTCCAACAATACAAAACAAACTACAGTCATACTGAGTTAGTTAATCACTACAAAGCTGGTCATTCTTATGAAACTGTTGGAGTTAAAGTTAGAGCTACGATTTAGTATAAATCGTAATTTTCATCACGATGTCACAATGGCAAAGAACTGCTCGGCTGAAATATTTAGTATGATATTCATACTAAATATGAATATCATACTAAATAAATAGTATATAGTGAAATAAATAATCTAAATAAACTGGTAATAATAGGTGGCTCCAATGCTGGTAGCCAGTATCAAGATACAACAACGTTTTAAAATAGCAACAGTTCTGTCCCTGACACATCTCTTGTGCCCCCTGCAGGTCAGCTGGCTGAAAGAGAAACAGGCTGTTTGAAACTATTTCTAGTAGTGAGTGTCACAGTTAGCGTGTGGAAACTGAAGTAGCAATACTCGTCAGCCTTACCAAGGTAAGGCTGTTTTTAGATTACACTAGCGGCATGTCTGTACTTTCAACTGATGCCAAGATCGTGTGTGTGGTTAAAAAAAAAAAAGAAGAAGAAGAAGAATAGGACAACAGCAGTATTTCAAAAGCTGAAATCCTGGGGTAATTTAGATCTCACAATATACACTGAAACCTGCAAAAAGATATGATAAAAAAATTTATTAATTTAATAGTTTTGTAGGTATTAACGTGAAACATTTAATAAAGGATCTTTGTTTTTGTATTTAAGTAGATAGAATAAAAAACTGATAATATTATCCCTTTAAAGCAGCCCCAGAAAATATTCTATCTTGAAACAAAAATGCACATTCAACTTGTTCCATTGTAAACACTATATTATTTTTTTAATGGAATCTAAACCTTTCCTTAGGCTTCAGAAGAATCTGTACACATAAATCAGCAAACTTTTTGGTACACAGGTACTTGAAAACATAAACCAACTGGACATTTGGGTGATTTTAAAAATCTAGCTAAAAGTTCAGTTTCACTGGACTAAAAACTTCAGCCATGACTAAGTTCTTAATAGCAATGAAAAAAGACAAATGATTTTGAAGTTTGCATTAATTTTGGAAATTCTTTAAATTGCAACCTGCGAAAGCAAAAAATAAAATACAAAAAGCGAATCCCTGGGTGTAGCGCAACACAACAGCAAAAACAACATCTATTGATTTCTGCATCCCTACTGGAAAGCAGTAGGGATGCACAATTTTAGAAAATATAGCGATGAAGGTGTCAGTTGCAATATATGTCTATTTTCTTTTTTTCTCTCTTTATCCTTCGTAAACTTTGTAAACACTTGGAATATATTAACCAACAATTACTGCACTCCAAACATGGGTGGGCATTTGTCGTATCATTTATCATGATGAATTTCTTATGATAATAATTTTAATTTATCGTTATCACGACAAATTCTAATTAATGCTGTTTAAACCCCCCAATACTGTCCACATTGTCAGGATTTTTAATTTTAATATTTTTTCCCCTCTTTGTTCAATGAGAGTATCAATAAATATCAATACATTTGAAAATATGATTAAATTCAGTTACTGTGTTCAGTTTAGTGACGTAAATCACAATTATTTTTGTGACTGGTGTCCTAAACAAGGATATTACAAATGGGTATGTTTCTCAAAAGCAGTATTTGTGTTTGTGGGGTTATGATTGCTGTGTCATGCCGTCACAGCTATACAATTACCTAAAAAAAAAGTCATAAATAGTTCATACTGTCACTTTTATAGTTATCACAAGAGCTGGACTTAAAGTTTTATCGTGATAAAACTTTAAGTCCATATCGCCCACTCCTACTCCAAACAGTTCTTTGCAGTATCAATATTTCACACATTGATACTGCCATGACACCTTAGTAAAAACTGAGTCCAGGCTGAGTAGACATGTCGACTAATTAACCAGCCAAAATAGCTTGTTAAATTCCCGCAGTTAATGAGCAGAACTGCAGAAAAGTGACAATGTTCTTACACACTAAGCACTTTAAAACGAGCAGCAATGCATAATTCTATGCATCACAATCAAAACAAATAAATGTTAAAGATGCAACAATAATATTGTAACATTTATTTAGCAGCATTATGAATACTTTTCTGCTTTAAATAAAAGGAGTTACATCATATTATAATTTTTAGTTTTGAATCTCTTTGTTACTACTACGATACTGTCGTATTTTTACTCAAGGTAAACATACTGGCCTTACAACTAATGCAATCAGTGCATCTTTAACACAACAGCTTCAGGTTAAAGACCAGAAGGGAGAGCAGACACACCCGTCTTTAGTAGCTTTTGTGACCAAACAGAGGATGATTCCACAGATAGTTACAATTGCATAAAATCAACAGGGTCTCAACAACTCTGACATGTGAAACAGGGCGCATGCGCAACTGTCACATAGGTCTCATCCATATGTTTACGTAGCATTAGCATGCTAGGCTATCTTTCATGAACTTGGAGATTGTAAATTAAAAAACAGCGTTTCTAAGAGCCCAAACACTTAAAACAAACACTACAATTTCATCTCATTCACCTCCATGTCTTCAACAATGTGTTCACACACCTCACAGGTCTATTCCTCTAAACTACCGCTGCTAACCTTCTGCTAGCGATGCTAACTAGCCTGTTAGCAGCACCACCTGATAAAATGGTTCCATGTCTTTGTACCTTGGGTTTTTTGCAGAAATTTAATTTAGTCGAGTCTATTAGATCCCCGGTCTACCTCGGTTTATCTAAAATAAAATTAGGTATCCAAGCAACCAAGTCCTGATCTCCCTACCTCCTCTAACTCGTCTTTAGCATCCAGCTGGGTGGCCACCAGGAGCCGGCCCTGTGGCTTCGCCTTTGCCGGTGCAGGCTCCATCTGCTCCCGCCGCGCCTCGCCGGGGCCCCGCGGAGCTGTGCTGGGTTGGGACTACCGTTTCACTGATGTTGTGGGTGTCTGTACCGATGTAATGGAGAGTCACAGGGGCTGTGGCCCGGGTCGGAGCCTCGCTGTGAATCACTTCGGCCAGTTGGTATGTGTTTTTAAAACTTATTTGGAGGCAGCTTGGATACCAGTCTGACTCCGTAACACCGTCCGACCACAGTAACATAACGGACATCCGCACAGACTGAGCTGGGGTACGGGGCGTGAACAACGCAGCCCAGCAACCAATCAGGTTGCCCGTTGGTCTGAGCGACGTCAGTCCCAGCCAACAGCAGGCGAGAAAATCAAGGGGCAAGCCCTGAAACTATCCAGACATCTACCTGGATGGAAACCACTTTACCTTGTTTACAAGGAACTTATAAATACCAAACTTGTGAGAACAGTATTTCCCTGCTAAAGATGTGCAGAAGGGCTGAAAATCAATGTATCTTTTATTGTTATAGCATAATCTTATACTGTCAAATTAAAACAACAACTCCAGAGGTGGGTAGAGTACCCAAAAAGTTGTACTCATGTAAAAGTAGCACTACTTTAACCAGTTTTACTCAAGTAAAAAGTAGTCATTCAAGAAATTACTGACGTAGGAGTAAAAATGTAGTAGGCAAAAAGGCAATGTAGGTACTGAGCAACCAATCATAACATCTTTGATTGTTGATTTAATATTTTACAATAATGTCATCAGAAAGAAAAAAAAAAGATATGTACAAAGTCTAGTATTTTAAAGACTAAAAATTAAAACAAATAGATAATTAGAAAAGGTCGTTCCTGACAAAGGACTTTCCCCCCATTTAACCCTTTGCATTGTGAGATTATGTGCATGTAATAAAATAAAAGTTTATTTAGAGACTTTTTATACATCTTTACCAATGGTGCCAATAAATGGGGTGGGCACTTCCTAAAATATTAGAAAACAAATGCAATATATGTAAAATATATTGCAAAACACCCAAAACTACAGCATGATTGCTGTTAAGGAGTTTCACTGGTGTGAGCTCCTGAAACTCAATATAAAGCTATTCTTAAACTGAGGATACTTTAACTCCATAAAGCTATTGTACTTCTGTGCTGTTTCAAGTAGGGCTGCTACTAACAATTATTTTAGTAATTGATGATTCTATTGATTATTCTGACAATTAATCGATTAATCAGATTTTTAAAAATTGGAAAATTCTGCAGATTTTTAATTTAACCTCTTAGGCCTTTTATATAATATTATAAATACATTAAAAGAGGCAAATAAACAAATAATTAAATTCCTTTTCTAAATAGGAAAATAAACATTTTATTGCCTAAAATACAATAATATAGCTTTCCTTTAGTGAATTTGAACCAGGTGGAGATAAAGCTGCCATTTGAGGAGTTTTGGGTAGAATTTATTTACAGAAATGGGGGGTGGTGGGGGCTACCTGGTGGATCTTTGGTGTTTCTCAGCAATGCTTCACTTTGACATACACTGAAACTTCAAACTTTTGTGTAAAATTATCTTGTCTTTTTTTGACATTAACATTTTAAATTGCTTGGTGATGACATGTCCATTTATACACCTTCACACAGTGTTTAAGGGTGAGTGTGGGAGGGGGTTGTCATATAGATCACCGGTCTATCACATGACCAACAGAGACAAACGACGTGTACACACAGATATAATACCTCGCAAAGGCATTCATACCACATAAACTATAATCATATTCAATAAATTAGAATATGTGTTCTGATGAGACTCTTTTGTCAGATTAAAAATACCTTTTGAAAATATCCAACTGAGGATTTAATCCACATTTCTGCTGTAAAAAATATTTTTTTATTGGTCTGGTGTGATATTCTAACATTAAATGTCTGGTTTTCCTTAGCTATAAGTGGAAAATCATAAGTAATAGAAATAACTGTGTGAAATGTTTGTTATTAATCTGTTCAATGTGATTCTCTTAGTGAATTGAGTTACGGAAATAAATTAAGTTTTCAAGAATATTCTAATTTATTGATTGATTTTCTTTGGTGTTCCTCATTTTGTCACGTTACAACCACAAACCCCATGTATTGTGGGGGGATTTTATGTGACAGACCAACACAAAATAGAACATAGTGCAGTGGAAATAAAAATAAAAAAAAAAATCAAAAAAAAAATCATGGTTTTCAGAATGAATAAAAAAAATCTAAAAAGTGTGGCATTCATTTCTTTTCAGTCCCCTCTCCCAACTGTTTCAGAAGTCATCTAATTAGTAAACAGATCCCTCCTCTGTGTAATTTAATCTCAGTGTAAATCCGACAGTTCTGTGAAGACCTGGTTTGCTAGAGAACATCAGTGAAGCCCGAGGAACACAGCAGACGGGTCAGGGAGAAGGAACAGCAGGGTTGGGTCATAAAACTATATCTCAAACTTTAAACGTCCCACAGAGCTCTGTTCAATCCATCATCTGAAAACAGAAGGAGGATAAAACAACTACAAACCCACTAAGACACTTCTGTCCAACTAATCCTGGGGTCTGGAACCTGAGGTTCTGGAGCCACAAGTGGCTCTTTGGATCTTCCCTTATAGTAATTTATTTTTTGTTATTTTTTTGTGTTGGAGTTCTCATAAAATTACTACCTCATTCTCCAAATATTACGATTTTATTCTGGTAATATTAAGACTTTATTTTCGTATTATTTCGACTTTATTGTCATATGACTTTATTTTGTTATTATCACAACTTTATTATTGTAACATCATGACTATATTTTCGTAAAACAACAAAAAATATATCTTAGTCTTACCCTTATATTTTGCCATAGATTTCACCTGAATTCAAAGTCTAAATAAATAGAAGCTGTAAAAAAAAACAAAAAACAAACAAAAAAAACGCTTGTCAAACAAGATGGCTGCCCTGGGCCCTGGAAGTAACATTAACATTGTGAAAAAAATGAATGGGTGTGAATACTTTTTAACGCCTGATGAGAATCTCTGAGTAACATCACATGGAAAACATGGAAACTGCACACAGAAAACTACCAGGACACATTTAAACAAAAGTAACAATACCCATTTTATTACGTATTTACACAAGTTTTTGATGTTTTATCTTACAATGAAACATTCGTCTCGTCTGTATCTATTCTTTTCTACAGTTTATCTCAGGCTGGATCAGTCAGTTGCTGATTTGAAACGACGTTGGAAAAGTCCATCCAACTGGAGAAACGGGACACGTTTGACTCCCACCCATCAGATCTGTGTCAGTTCTTTTCATTTTCTCCCAGCAGCCAGTACGTCCTCATGCGTCCTTTGCCCTTCACTTCGATCTCCCCTCTGAGTTGTAGCTGGAAGGAGCCGAACTCCTGCAGGACCTGACGAGTCGCCTCCGACACGTGGATCTTCAAGGCTGAGAGGACACACACACACACACACACACACATATATCTGAAATTAGACGTGCTGCGTGGTGAACGAATGAACCCCCTCTCCAACGACCCTCACGCCGTCTCACGTCCTCCCTGCCGAGATGCAAGCAGAGGAGAGACGTGAGAAGTTAAGGGGGCAGTTCAGGCAGTGAGGTAACCCTGTTCCTCTGCGCTGAGCGGCGCGAGGCTGAACTGAACCCGCTCCACCACCGAGCCACCTGGTGCCGCCATGAGACACAGCTTGTTCTAAAAAACAGCTTCAGCTGTCCCAGTCGTTACAAACCCGAGTTTCTGTCAGTAATTTAATCAATTCATTTTAAAAAGAAAAGAAAAGAGCCCTGAATTAGGGCTGCAATTAACGATTATTTTACTAATAGATTATTTATCGATTATTCTGACGGTTAATCGGATAAAAAAAATGTTGCAGATTTTTCATTTAACCACTTAATTAACCTTATTTTATACAATATTAGAAATACATTAAAAGTACTAATAATCAAACCATTCAATTCCTGTTTTAAATAAGAAAATAAGCATTTTATTGCCTAAAATTTGCAGCAAAAAAACCCCAAAAACTTCTAACATCAACGTGTGAAAAGCTCAGCCCTTTCTGCTTCACTTATCAGTGCAGTGTAGGGCTGATCTGGTGACTGTTTATTTGATTAACCGATTAGAAATTTAGACAAACAAGGTTTTGTTGTTTTTTTTTTTATCTTAAATGCAAAATATATATATTTTTGTACAGTTTTGGCTTAATTACTGCTCTGACTGTGTTGTTCTTTCAGCAGATATCCTTATTTAGAGTCTGTATACTCAAGTCAACGATTAATCGACTAAATTAGTTGATGATTATTTCAATAATCGATTAGTCATGATTTTCACATAAATGATATCGCGAGTAGTTTACACTTTTAGAGAAGACGTATGGTTATTATTAATGGTGCAGGCTCATAATGGAACAGACAAACATGAAATTAAACTAATTCAGAAAAGTGGATTTTATTATTCTGTGGAAGTTTTTTCAATGCAGCCTTGTCCAACAGGAAACCACAACCTTTGTAAACACATTTAATTTGCATTTGCCAAATTATATTTATGCAATGTTGCTTTAACTTTGCATGGCGGTGATGTGAAGTTCTAACTTCTGGTGTAAATATGCTGCTGATGTACGCTGGCTGTCCTGCAGGTCTCACCCTCTCCTGTGGACTCCATGCGTGACGCAGTGTTGACCGTGTCTCCAAACAAACAGTACCTGGGCATTTTTAAGCCGACCACACCCGCACACACAGTGCCTAGACAAAAACACACCAAGATGCCAATGCATTTGATTTGATTTTTTTGGTTTATCACTGTTCAGTATGAGCGCGGAGCCGCAGCCGTACCGCTGTGAATGCCAATGCGAAGCCGGAGCTGCTGATCGGGTCGGTGTCGGATTTTGAAGCTCTTGACTGCGTCCAGCAGAGCCAGAGACATCCGGGCGACTTCCCGGCCGTGTCGTTTACCGTTCCTGACCGGCAGACCTGAGACCACCATGTAGGCGTCCCCAATCGTCTCCACCTGAGGAGAGCACGGCAGGCGAATCTTTTAGCCACATTTAGCCAGGCTGGCTGCTCCCTCAGGAGGAGTTTAAACCGAAATGTTTGTTTCACCTTGTAAACATCAAAGTTGTCGATGATGGCATCGAAGCATGTGTAGAGGTCATTTAGCAGGGTCACAACCTGCAGGGGGGCACAAGTTCAACATATTTTTAATGCACTTTCAAGACTGAGGAGACAAAAAGAGCATCTGATTTCTATTTGAATAAAAAACAAATTTCAAACTGATTGTGTTGACTTTTGAAGAAAAAAGTTTTAAAATATGAAACATTTTCTCTATTAATATATTATCATTAATATTTGAAAATATAATGCAGTACATCAGAAAAGGGGAAAGCTGGTAGCTTGCAAAAGTATTCACACCCCTCAACATTTCCAAATTCTCTTGTGTAATAACCAGAAATGAACTTTGTGGTTCTAACACTTATTTTTCTGGATATTTTATGACGGTGAAACACAAAGTCATTCATAACTGTGAAATGGAAGGAAAAGTTTCATAGCCTTTCAGTGGTTTCTGACTTATATGTGAATCTGGACTTTGAATAGGCCATTTTAACATAAAACATGCTTCCATCTGCACCGTTCCAGTTCAGCTCTGGTTGTATGTTGATAGACGGTGAAGCTCCGCCTCCGCCTCGCATTTTTTTCCCCCAGATTTAGCTTTCTCTATCTCCCCATCATCTCTGACCAGCTTCTCTGTCCCTGCAGAAGAAGAGCAGCCCCACAGCATGATGCTGCTACCACCATGTGGGGAGTGGTGCAGGGACTGGAGATGGTTTGTATGTATGACTAGAGCACCTTCTTCTACGTGTTTGCTGTGTCCTGCTTCTCTAAATACTGCTCCTGTCAATTTCTGTTTTAGCAGTTTTGCCATAATCTGTCCATTTTTAGATGATGGATTGAACACAGCTCTGTGAAAACTTGGGTTATTGTTTAACAACCTAAACCGTTAAAATTCTTCACAATCTTCATTTGTTCTCTACTGTTCTCCGACAATCCTCTGAGGCTTTCTCAGAACAGCTGGATCTGATGAAACCACACGCCGGTGAACTCCGCTCACTGATTAGGTGGCTTCTGAAGGTCGCTGTTTGCACTAATTTAGGGGTATCAGAGTAAAGGAGGTTGACTATTTGAATACAAACCGTGTATCATTTCTCTTCCTATTTACAGTTATGCACTACTTCATGTTGATCTGTCACATAAAATCGCCCCGAAACCAGTGAGTTTTGTAAAAATGTGCAAAAGTTGATTTGCTCCGATTTCTTTTGCCAGTAAGTCTGAGGTGTAGTAATGATGTTTACACCACTAGATGGCAGCATAGTTCCAATCTTCAGATGTTCTCCTTTAATTCCTCCCAGTTTGGCGCTGATTTATATGGAGAGCCATTTTATTCAAAAATAAACACAGTTATTAATAAATTCTTAATAAATAATATAATATATGTAATATTTAATATACAATATAATAATAATAATAATAATAATAATAATAATAATAATAATAATAATAATAATAATAAATATTCAATGAAATAAATAAATGTCCCCATGAAATAAAACAAAATAAAATTTTAAAAAAGAAATCTTTGCCTTATTTTTTTTATTTTTTTATTTATTTCAGGATTTATTTATTTATGTATTTATTTCATTGTTTATTCATTTCATAAAGGTCCCCTCATTGGAGTACAGGAACATGAAATGAAAAAGTGAGCTTGAAATAAAAACGGAGTTAAAAAACAAAAAGTCCATGAAATACATAAAGTAGCTTTACAAAAGTAAATGTGTCACAAAATAAAACACCGTTATGAAATGAATAAACAATGAAATAAATAAACAAATCTTGAAATAAATAAAAAAAAAAACAAATAAGGTAAAAAAAAAAAAAAAAATTTTTTTCCAAATTATTTTTGTTTCATTTCATGGGGACATTTATTTATTTCATGGAATATTTATCAATGATCTGTTATTAAGAGTATTTATTCATTAAATTGTGAATGAAAAGGCTTTCCCCTGATTTATGGTTTCTACCGACCTGCAGCGGCGTGCTCTCTGCAGACAGAGCCGTGAAACCGACGATGTCACTGAAGTAGATGGTGACCGAGTCGAACGCTTCGGCCTGAACCGTCTCGCCTCGTTTCAGCTGGTCGGCCACAGAGCTGGAACCCAAAAACAAACGCATTTCAGCTGCTTGCTGGTGTAGAAACGTATCATATACACAGTCTGACAGCAAAGCGCAGTTACTGTGGTAGTATCTGGTACAGCAGTGCCTCGGCCTTCCGTTTCTCCTCGTTATAGGCTTGAGTTCGCTCCTCCACCAGCTCCTCCAGGTTGTTGGCGTACTGCTCCATGCGAGACAGCAGGTTGTCCAGGATGTTGGAGCCATAACCTCTAAAAATACAGAGAACCAAGACAACACATGATGTGAGAAATCTTTTTTTTTATTTGCTTTAAAATATTTTTCACTTGATCTTCACTGATTGATACCAAATTTAATATTTTAGTTCTAGAAGTCACTTAAATGTCATAAGGAAAGCCTTTTTTGTACTTTAAGATATTAAGATTGTGTCACATTGAAACCAGACTGCAACTGGATGAATTGTTTCTAATAATCAGTAAATCAATTGACAGCGGATACTTTTCTGTCCCTCAGATGTTACTATTTGCTGTTATTCTGTTACTCAAACACTGGGAAGTAAAGAGCACTTCTATCACTTTTTCTTTCCACTGAACTTTTCATTAAGATCCACAGCACTCTGAATTAGCAATGACCATTTTTCTGGAGGATCTTGATGACTGTCGAACATCAACGCAACACAATTCTGTATTAATTAATTATGTTAATTATGTTAACTACTTATGTTAACATAATTATGTTCTAATTTATTAAGAAACTGAATTGTTTTTTAATTAGCTGTTAGCTAAAATTAAAAAAAATTTAAATTTATCCTTCAATGTGTAATTACTATAAGCTTTTCTTGGAAAGTGCTGCACAGTGGCGCAGTTGGTAGCCCTGTCTCCTTGCAGCAAGAGGGTCCTGGGTTCAAATCCCGGCCTAGGGTATTTCTCCATGTGGTTTGCATGTTCTCCCTATGCATGTATGGGTTCTCTCCGGGTACTCCAACTTCTTCTTCGGCTATGGATTCTTGTTTGGTGATGTGAACTAAACTGGATGATTGAAGTTTAAAGAAACTAGACAAATTCAGCAATTTCTTTGATTAACAAACAGGCGCCTCAGTGGAGTGTGAGAGAACTGTACACAACCATCAGCTTGGTCACACACTGATGTGGGAGGCCAGCCAACTCTTCAAGCAGAATCTGCAGCAACCAGTGTAGTTCTGTCGGTCACACCAGCACGAACTTCACGCTGATCCTGCAAGTGTTCAGTGGGAAGAGGTAAGGACTGCCAACAGGCCGTTCCTGCCTCTCCACTCCCAGATCCTGGAGGTAGTCTCTGATGAACCCGACGAGTTTGGTCCCTCAGAGTGGAGATATGGGACTCCCATTGTCTGCAGACTCTCATACTGACATATATCTATATCCATCACACTCCCATGGCAACCATTCAGCTGTGCAAAACGCCTGGATGGACCTAGCTCCGCCTTCAAGATGCAGATCTTCCTCGGAGCTGCAGTTTCTAAGCTTCTGAGGTTCTACCTCACAGAGCGCCCCTCCCCTACGACTTCCCTATCTCAGCTCATTCAGACTAACCAGCAGCAATTAGCAAACACCTGGTGGAACCGGGCATCTGCTGAGCTCATTATACAAGCTACTTCTCAGTGAAATGCTGGTAAAAATGTTGCTAAAGAGTTTATAAAGGAGCGCTGTTGTGGTGACTTCCTGAAGGCGGAGTTTCAGAAAGAGCACGACTTTCTTAAAGACACAGAGGCCCAATTTCAAGGCGTTAAATTACGAAGTCAAATTTCTTTAAAGTCATATTTGATAAATACAGCATTTTTATAACAACTGAAGGTAACATAGTTACTTGATTGAGCTATAAAATGATTCTATGTGGCTGGAAGATATGTAATACTGCTCCTTTAATTAGTTTGATTTACTCAAATAACTTCACTTATTCTGATTTATTCACCTAAACATTGAAGTTACGAGTGAAAAAAAACAAAATCTTTCACCCGTCTTGCTCTGTTCACCTGTGCTGCTTCCTCAGGAGGATCTTTATGGTGTTAAAGTCAGGCCGTTCGTTGGGCTCCTCGCTCCAGCAGCGCTGCATGAGGACCCCGAGCTCCTCGCTGTGACTGTGGAAGCAGAGGGAGGGACGGAGGGGAGGGACGCCGCCCTGAATCACTGCCTGGACGATCTCTGAGAGATGGACACAGGGAGCTCATGTTATAACAGGCGGGATTACTTTTACTGTCCTGGCTGTGCATCACTTTGTGTTTGTTATAAAGACTGATATAAATAAAGTTGACTCTGGTGTTAACGTTCTGTTAGAGCTACTATATGCTGAGGTGAGCAGCAACTAAAGCGCCTTACAGATGCTTCCTGATAAATATTTAAGGCTCTGGTTGCCCTGGAAACCCACCTGGATGTTTTCCGACTCTGAAACACAATAGGAACCAGTTTGATTAACTTCACTGTGACTCCTTGTTAAATGATGTCCAAACTTTCTGTCACAGGGGCCAAAATTTTTTTCTTTGAACTAAAATCACAGAAAATTATGTTGTGATAAACAATAAACAATAAACTAAGCAGGTGATATGTTAATTAAACAAATAAAATACTAACATTTCTGTAGGAAAGTGATGTGTAAATCGTTGTAGATCTGAAGCTTGAATAGGGTTTTGTATGTTTGCCTTATTAAAAGAAAGATATCCAGTTTTGCTTCTGTATTTCTGTATTTATTCCCAGTAATAAAAACAGGATTTAGGTCTCTCTTTCTCTGAAAACAATTGCTATATTTAGCCCTTTTAATAAATGACATAAATGTAGATTTGTGTTTATCAATGTCTGCTTTTAAATAAAATTCAGTAAAATACAAAAAGCATGTCTATTAAAAGACAAATACTTTGGTGTTGTCCCAGGCATTTTCCATTGTAATAATATTTTATTTTGTTGCTAATAAATTTGCCCTAATTAAAAATAAAAAGGCTCAATCTGACTCAACCAGGCAAATTTTTTTTATCACTTTTGAATTGCAGAGTTTGACCGCACAAAATCAGTCCGGGGGCCATTTTCTGTGCTTTGGACACTCCTACCTTCAGGTTATTTATATTTGACTTCTCCTCTGTTTCAACTACTTTTTTGTTGTTGCACAAGATGCAGAGCATAGAATAGAATATACTGCAAAAATACAAATCTTACTGAGTATTTTTTTTATTTTTTTTAGTTTCTAGTACAAATATCTTGAATACACTTGACATAAGGCAAAAGTAACTTAAAATAAAAATTATAAATTAAAATGTCCCACTGGCAGATTATTTCACTAGAACTTTTTCATTAATATTAAGGAATTATTGACTTAAAACAAGCTCCTATATCTGCTGAAAAGTTACTTGTAAGTTAGTTTTGTCTTATTTCAAGTGTATTCAGATATTTGCCCTGGAAAATAAACCAAAAATACTTGCTAAGATTTTCTGTTTTACAGTGTTTGTGCTCAGATGAGGCTCTTTTGTCAGATTAAAAGTACCTTTTGAAAATAATCTTTAAGTCTATATTAAATGTATTTTTCAATAACTCCACATCTCTGTATTAATTTTTTTCTTGGTCTGATGTTATATTATATCCTTAAATCTCCTGGTTGAGCTGCAAGTGCGAAATCATCATAATTAACAGAAATAAAGGCTTGAAAACATCAGACTGTGTGTAATTAATCTACATAATGTGTTTCAATTGGAACTTTTTAATAGTTTTCTTATTCATTGAATGGGTTTGTAAATATCTCACCATTAAATCTGATTAAATTTAGGCACCAATTTCAAGCCTTGTGCTTTTATTTAGGTGTAAAACCTGCAAAAAGTATTGGATAAGTTCCTTTTTGGTGCAGATTGAAATTTAAAGGGACTTTGAGAATTTCAAGGTGGGTTTTTTCTGTTGCTGAAGCTGACCAGACAGCAACATGTTTACTCCAGAAGTCCAGATAACACCCGACACATGCAGGGTACGAGCTGGAGAGTTAATGACGTGCCGACGGCGAAGGCCCGTCCAGCTGCCAGGCAGGAATGTAAACAACACCCCGCTTTCATCGCATTTGTGTTTCAGCTCAGAGATTAGAGACACCGGGCTGCGCTCAGTTCAGCACTGACCTTTGGGAGAGAGGGAGTGTGAGTCGAGGTAGAAAACTCCCTTCAGCAGAGCGACCTCCTGCAGGATCACACCGAAGCTGTAGACGTCCCCCCTCTGGCTCCCGCTGGCGGGCGGACACTCCTTCCTCAGCAGCTCAGGAGCGGTCCACAGCTTTCCTGTCCAGTGATTTTAAACAGTCAATTCATGACAAAACCTGGAGTTCTTCTGAAAAATGTGCAAAAGTGTTGACACCCCCTTAATATTTAATCACTTTAAAGCTGAAATGTGTAACATTTACAACTGTCTCCATGCTGTGACAGTTTATAATGAGACAGATAATCTTTGAAAAGATGGAGCTCCTCCACCTCCTCCCTGAGCTACTTTAAAGAAATGCACAGCTCCAAAAACAACCAATCAGAGCCAGGAGAAGGAGCTTAGCGCCGTCACTCACCCTCATGTACGCGCTGCTAAATGTGCTGATGGTGGAGAAACAACTCACCGTTCCAGGAACACTGTTTATCCACCATCATCAGTGGCCATGCTAACTAGCATTAGCATTAGCATCAGGCTATGTTGTGGTGAACCAGCTGCAGCGTAGCAGAGAGCAAGGGGGGGGTGAGCGGCGCATACATGAGGGCGACTGACTAGAAAATTTTCCCATATTATAAATTAAATGTCTTTTTCCACTGGCAGATTATTTCACTTATAACTAGAACTTTTTCACCAATATTAAGGAATTACCGACTTAAAACAAACTCCTATATTTGCTGAAAAGTCACTTGTAAGTTAGTTTTGTCTTATTTCAAGAGTATTCAAGCTATTTGCCCTGGAAACTAGACCAACAATACAAAATAGTAAGATTTTGTGTTTTTGCAGTGTGGTAGCAGCATCATGCTGTGGGGATGCTTTTCTTCAGCAGAGAGGGAAAAATGGAGCTAAATCCTGGACAATCCAAGAGGAAAACCTGTTAGAGGCTCATCCACCTTTCAGCAAGTGAAGGACTGAAAACTTACAGCCAGAGCTACAATGTAGCGTTTACATCAGAGGTGTCCAAAGTGTGGCACGTGGGCCATTTGTGGCCCTTGGACTGATTTTCAGCAGCCCCCAACTTCAGTTAAAGACTTTGACCCGTCCAGCACAGGTGGTTGATGCAGGTGGAGACTTTTTATTTGTAATCAGGGTAAAATTATTACCAACATAATTTTCTTACAACGGAAAATGTTAAATACAACACAAAATATTTGTCTTTTTATAACCAAGCTTTTATAATAAGCAGATCCACGTCGATCCAGAGACTTTTACCGAGAAGCCGACTTTGCTGCACCCAAATCAGCGTTTATTTAATTTATTAAACTTAGTTAAATATAGCAAAGATTTTGAAGGAAAGTGACCAAAATCCTGTTCTTTTACTGACAATAAATTTATTCAATCAAGCCCAAAAGAATTTGAAAACTAGATGCCTTTTTTTTTTTTTTTTTTTTTTTTTTTTAATACAGCAAATGTGCAAAATCCTTTTTCAGTTTTGGATCTACGTTTAGTAGCATCTCTTTCCTACAAAAAGCAAACCACAACCACTTTATTGGCTTGATTTTAGTTTTCTTTTCATTTTCTTGGCCCGCGAGAACTTTAACCTCAACTTTTTTTGACAGATTTTGACCCACGTGGCAAAAAGTCTGGACACCCCTGGTTCAAAACATATTCATGTGTTAGAATAGAGCTGCCACTTATGTTCCCTGAAGCTCTCAGTTCAGTCTGACTGAGGCTGAGCTGCTCTGCAAACGAAATGTTCAAAACGGCCCAACAGACTTGCAGGTGTTCTACAAAGCTTTGTGTTTGGCTACCAAATAGAGTCCAAATAAAATTTGTTATTGTAAAAAGTTAAAGGGGTTTGAATACTTTTGCAGGTCCCTGCACAGTTTGCTGTGAACAAACGTCCGTTAATCATCCCTAACCACACATAGCTGCACGTGTTGCACACATTAAGCGTGTGAGCGTAGTGTTTATTTTCGTCGTACGTGCGTAGTAGGCATGCGTGTCCTCGGGGCAGCTGCTGGTCCGGAGACTCTGCAGCCCGTAGTCTGTGATCTTCAGCACAAACCGACTGTCCACCACACAGTTGGAGGACTTCAGGTTGCCGTGGGAGACGATGACGCTGTTGTGGAGGAAGGCCATCCCCTGAGGAGAAATAATAAATTTTAAAATGACTGAAAATAGGGTGATTGATTGATAATGTATGGCAGAACTGGGAAATAAGTGGTGCAGGCGAAGGCTGAACCCTGTCAAATGCTAAATGTGGAAATTGCTGGATCAGTGAAGTAAAAGAATTAATGCTGTCAGAAAAACCAGAGCAGAAATTCGAATATTATATAGGTTCATTACACATAGAGGGAAGTATTTCAAGCCTTTATTTCTCATTAATTTGATGATTATGGCTTACAGAGACCGAAAACCCAAAATTCAGTGTCTTCCAATATAGAACATTGCAAAAAAAATTAGAATATTTATAGAAAGTTCAGTGGACGGAAAAAGTGTGCTAGAAAACAGTGCAGAAACAACAGGGAGAACTGTAGCCTTGAGGGGATTCTCAAGCAAAAATTCATTCAAGAATTTGGGGGAGCTTCACAAGGAGTGGATTAAAGCTGGAGCCAGCTCATCAAGAGCCGCTACGCACAGATCAATTATTCACATGAGGTAAAAATGTGGTATTCCTCATGTGGAGCCACTCCTGAACCAGAGACAATGTCAGAAGCCTCTAGCCTGGGCTGAGGAGAAAAGGAACTGGATTGTTGCTCAGTGGTCAAATGAAATAATTTGCATTTCATTTGGAAATCAAGGTCGAACATTCTGGAGGAAGAGTAGAGAATCTTAAAAATTTGGGGTTTTCATTATTTATAAATCATAATCATCAAGAATTACAAGAAATAAAGGCTTCAAATATTTCACTATATGAGTGATGAATCTATAAAATATATAAGTTTCACTATTGATGATGTTGGTGCACATTTTCCGACCATACTTTTTCCTTCCACTCAACTTTCTATTAATATTCTTAGATACAGAATTCCCTGAACAGCCAGCCTCTTTAGCAAGGAGCTGTTGTGGTTTGTCGAGGGAGCCGACGACCATCTTCCGGACATCTGTCAGGTCATTTTCATTTTGGGCCGTGTCCAAATCATGAATGTCCTTAAAGGGCCGGCTGTGCCAGCATGCATCGATAAAACCCTTTAAACTGTTAAAACATTAATAAATAGCTGTCTCTGCATTTGACAAGTTCTTCTTAAAAGGAAGTAATACTGAACATCTTTTCACATCGATCAGTCCCTCCAGGATTTCGCAATTGTTTTTGTGATTTCTTGCAATCAAAATCAAATATTTTGTGGAGCTAATTTAGAAATATTAGCAAGGAATCTTGCAATATATGTGCTTATGTATGAGGGTAATTATGACTTTTTGTTACTCGCCACATCGATCACAGACAATAACGACATCAAGTAAGACTGAGGCAGCAGAGTGGTAGAAGTAAGAAACACTGCCACCTGCAGGTGGGAGTCCGCATCACTTAAACCCAACGTTTTTGACCAGTTTTGCGGAAAATTTGCAATAAACTCACAACTATGCATTAGTGCGAAAAAATGGATAGATCTGTTGATTTTGCGTTTGTGAATTTTGCGCAATCGCGAAAAATTTGAGGGAGTGATTGATGTAATTTGGCAGTATACAGGTAAAAAAAACTGCTTTGATTTGACTGGGAAAACAAAATGTAAACACTGAGCTGATTTCTCGAAGGTTGTATTTATCCGTCCCTCTGGAGTCTGGAGGGCCACATAAAAAGCTATGGCGGGCCAGATTTGGCCCCCAGGCCTTGAGTTTGACACGTGATTTAGAGGCTCAGGATACCTTTGCAGGTGTTTTGAGTTAATTATCTGATTACGGTGTGGCATCATGAGTTTCCACCATGTTCATGATGTTTTATTTTTTTGAGCTGTGCTTGTATGCATTAAAAATAATATATATATAGAAATTAAGATGATATATCTGGTTTTTTTTCATCCTCTAGCGACTTGTGTGCTCGGGGTGGTAGAGCAGAAATAGTGCTGTTTGACTGATAGGGTCTGTCCTTACTCCCCCCCCTCCTCAGCAGCACTCTCGTTAGCCCAGAGCCAGGTCGTTACCTTGACGATATCGGTGATGAGAGAGTATCTGAACATCCAGTCCAGCGTGATGCCGTCGCTCTCCATCAGGTCCTGGAAGATAAACACACACGGCTTGATCCCGACTCTGTGTTTGCTGTTTTATCGTCGTCTTTACTACGTGTGGGCTCATGGAGCAGCCAACAGGTGAAGCCCCGAAGGCGATACCGGGAAGTTAAACAAGCACGCCCATGCAGAGGCAGCGCCATCAGTGACATATCTGGCATACGGGATGTTATTTCTGCTTCACTGCAGTCAAACAGCGAGCGGAGAAAGGTCTCAAAGTCCATGAAATTGATGCATCTTGTAGCTTGTTTGAAATAAAAGATCTGAGTTGCTCTCAAGTGAAAGAAATTTCATCCTGAACCTTGAAACTGTAGGTATTTCTTTACTTTCGCAGCCATTCTGCTGCGTGGAGACTTCTTTACGCAGTGAAAACCCTCCTGAGTTTCAGTGAGGACGTCTGCAGGAGGACGGAGAAGCTCCTCGCAGATGTTGCTAAAAACACCTCCTTCCTCTCAGGGCAGAAAATAACTCACTCCGCTCTCAAATTCAGCGGTCATCTGGCGACAACCCAAACCCCACGCAGCCCACAGCAGCAGCTGTTGCTAGGTTACCCTGCTGGCAGGTTGCTAGGTTACGGTGCTGGGAGATAACTGTAACTGTGCAGAGGACTTCTGGAAATCCACTTGGAGCTGAGGGTTTGAGTGGTGGGTCACGATGTAAAACAGTACGATGCAGGGACGAGGACAGGTAAAAATAACACAACGATGCAGACGCAGAGATGTTTCTACGAAATGTTTTTGAGCTTTGAGCAGTGGAAAACAAGCGGAAAAGTTTTAAAACCACTTCCAATTTATTTCTGTTTTGCTTTTTGAATCATTTTTTGAGCCCAGGTCAGGTCACTTAACCTGACCCTTTAAAGCTACGACCCAGACGTTTCTGGAAAATCAATTAAATTCCCTTAGATGTACTTTACGGACAATAGGACATGACATGGTCAAGTTTTCAATTTGCTTTTTTATTCTGTTGTAAATTAGTTTCTAAACACGTTAAAATACGCTCTCTGGTGACACCACATAAGGCTGTGATGTCCAGACCTTTCTTCACACAGACTATAAAAAAAAAAATTACATTTTTTAAAATTGAAAATGCAAAAATAAGTGTCTGTTTTTTAAGCTGCTCAATAATATACTCCACAAGAAGCATTTTTATTCAAATCAATTTTTTTTGTACAAAACTGATCTGTCAGTCATTGTAATTTAATTTTTATTTATTTACTGTTTTCTACTTTCTTGGCATAGAAGGTTTTTTAATTATCACCAACATGAACAGGATATTGGTCATATTCATCATGAACTCATGCTGTTTTTGTCAGGTTTATTGATTTGGTGCAACCAAGTCTCCTTTTGAGTAAAAGTTGCTGCATGTTCCACTATGAAGTGAAAATAAAGCAAAAAACATGATTAATAAAGGCACATTCTTAGCGTTTTAGATAACTTTTTCAATTATAAGAAATATTCAGTTAAAGCTGCAGTACGTAACTTTTACAAAAATATGTTTTTTCCATATTTGTTAAAACTGTTGCCATGTCGTTTGGTATAAGACAGATAATCTGTGAAAAGATGGAGCTCCTCCTCCTCCTCCCTGAGCTGCTATTGTCTAAAGAAATGCGCCGCTCCCGACCTGAAACAACCAATCAGAGCCAGGAGGAGGAGCTTAGTGCTGTCAATCACCCTCATGTAAGCGCTGCTAAATGTGCTGATGGTGGAGAAACAACTTACCGTTCCAGGAAAACTGTTTATCCGTCGTCATAGGTGGCCATGCTAACTAGCATTAGCATTAGCAGCAGGCTATGTTGTGGTGAACCAGATGTAGCGTAGCAGAGAGCAAGAGGGGAGGTGGGGGGTAGCGGCGCGTACATGAGGGTGATTGACAGCGCTAAGACCCTCCCCTGGCTCTAATTGGTTGACTGAGTGGTGTATTTCTGCAGTTAGAACTGGGAGTACTGGGAGAAGGCAGAGGAACTCAATTTTTTTTTCACAGATTATCTGTCTTATACTGTCACGACATGATAATTTTAACATAAAAGCTACATACTGCATCTTTAACCAGTGAAAATCTCACCCTGATTAAAAAATTAATCTATTTGCATCAACTGCCTGTTGGGGGCCGCAAAGAATCATTCCAAGGGCCACATGAGGCCCGCGGGCTGCACTTTGGACACCCCGGACCTTTTCTGAGATTTTTTTTGTTTTTCTACTAGATCTGCATGTTTGTTTTTTTTTTTTTTTTTTTAAATCTAATTTGACTAAAACGAGTAATAAGGGCTGCTGGTGAAATTTATCTAAGTTATAAGAATTTTAATCTGTTGTGGAGAATGACGCACTGTGTGACTCATTTTCAGCCAACCAAGCAAAATTTTTCAAAAAAGGGAGAAAACTGTGCCTTCAGTTTAAGAAGCATATAAATGTGCTCAAAAAGTTAGAGTTAAAAAGCTCAGAATTAAATCTAGTTGAAGAGCTGATCACAATCCTTTTAGCTGTTGTTGTCTTTGCTTAGGGCAAATTTGGAGAGTACATATGAGCTAAAAAAAGACAGATTTTTTATATTTTCTTTCAGGGCTAGATAAAGAAAATGACTGATTGACCAAAAATCACTGTAAAAATGATCTCCATGGACACCTAATGTTTGGAGGTAAGCACTGTAAAATTCTGCAGACATTTATAGCTACTTCTAGAGATAATGCTGGATATAAGATGCGTATCGATGACAGATGTGACGGTTCTGTCCACTGGGTCCGTCAGCTCAAAGATGGGAGAGGTTTACCTGAAGGCTTCCCCTGGGGCAGTACTCTGTGATGATGCACATGTTCGGTGCATCGAGGCAGGCACCAATAAAACGAGTCAGATGTTCGTTATGAACGTCTCGCATCTGCAGAAAACAAGAGACTCAAATCACATCAAAGCCGCCAATAGTCTGGAATCAGGACACTAAGGTTTAAAAATAGACGCTCGGTTCTCAGCGACCGGATCCTTACATGCTTCAGCTCAAACAGAACCTTCCTCGTCAGCTCAATGCGCTTCTTGTTGATATACTTGATCGCTGCCAGATTACCCTGAGAGGAAGAAAACCCTCATCTTCATCTCTCCTTTAGATTTACAGCATCATAAATATGATTGTTTAATGTGTTGACTGTCGCACCTTGTAGTATCCAGTTTTAGTGTAGATCTGAAAGTTTCCCTCCATGGTCATCAGAGAACCTAAGTTTGATCCTTTCTGAAGAAAAACAAGTCAAAAAATGTAATCATTCTAGAGTACAATAGAAATATCCTTTATTGTCCCATGATGGGGAAATTTCTGTGCAACAGCAGCGAAGTGACAGTGACAGGCAAAAGCAGCAAACAGAGTCTGACAAAGATACAAAATAAAATATATAAAAGCAGAATAAAGAATACAAATACTGCACAGTAAGGGAAACATTTAACCATAAATATTAATTTATGTTAATAATTATCTGCATAAGTATACATTTCATCTGAAATTACACCCAAGTTCTTCAGGACTAAGAAAATAAGTATTAATATTAAATAATAAAATTAATAAATCAATAGTCTACAAAACTAGTTTCTAGTAAGGTTTCAACAATAACATGCAAAAAATAGTAATAGTAATCATTTGCTCTAACGCAAAAATTAAATAAATAAATATTACAAAACAAATAATGGCAGTAATGATACTAGTAATAAAAATACTACTACTACTACTAATACTACTACTAATAATAATAATAATAATAATAATAATAAATACAAGATATAATTACTTTTTTGGATGTTTATATTAAAAATCAACAAAATATTTTTTAAAACAACAAAAACATTTCAAATAAGTATTGAATGTCCTACATCCTATAAAGTCCTCAAAATTTTAAAAGTGGATCTAAGTTTATATTTTACAACTGCACAGAAAAACACATTTTAAATCTAGAGAGTAAAGATTCAAGATACAAACAAAATTACATTCGTTAGTAATTAGTAATAAAAATCACATGAATAATTATCATCATCATCATCAAGTCATTTTTGACTTTTTATTTTTTTGTTGTCTTCAGTTTTGTACGAGGGAGTATTAGGGCCAGGCTAAGAACTTTTTTCTTTAATCACGAGAATAAAAGGATATGACAAAAAAATCATAATAATACGACAATAAAGTGAAAATATTACCAGAATAAAGTTGAAAGAATATGAGAATAAAGTCATAATAATACCAGATTAAAGTTGTAACATTAGGAGAATGCAGTGGCAATTTTATGAGAACTCCTACATGAAAAGCAATAAAAAATTAAAATGTTGAGCATCTTGAGAAGCTATACTTTGGTATCAGTTTTACAAATCAGGAAATACTTCATCTTTTAACACATCAACATCAAAGTATTATTAGCAGAAGGACTTTGAAACGACTGCAAACGACTGAGTCTGTTTCGAAGAAAGAAAGCAGCTGCTCACGTCAGATCTTAATAACTCTATCAAAGCTTTTTTCTCATTAAAATGACTTTTGTTCTCATAATTTTATTCTCATAATTAAAAAAAAAATCTCATAGTCTGGCCTGAATATTTCATCAGATTGTAAACAAGTCCTGAATCCAATACAAATGCTCATTTTGTCATTAACTATAACAAAATATGTTAAAGAGTAACGCCACATAACAGAACACGCTAAAAGTAAAGGAGTGTGAAAAGCTTCTGGTGGCAGTGCATTAAGGGAAACCAGAAGACAAAGTCACAATGTGAAAATAAAACCCGAACCCTGACGTTTACATCGTAAAAACCGCCAAACAGGAACAGTAGTCAGGGCTAAAGCGGCGTGCATTTTACCAGAGACATGGTGAGCCTGCTGCAGGTTCTCCGCATGGATTTTTCCAGGTTGCTCATCTGGATGTCGTCCCAGGAAACTCTCCACAGCTGGGCCACCAGTTCGTTCTCCAGCCTCAACTTCCTATTCAACAGACAGGAGGACAGGTGTGTGTGCGTGTGTTTGCAGAGCTGGTGATGTATTAGTGTGTGTTAAAAATAAGGGGAAACACTGAGAGAGGTGACAGGAGAGTTTACCAGAGAGAAGAGACAGAAATGGAGGACCTCAGCGATTTTCGAGGTGAAAACATTTTTTGCCTGAACTGAGCGGGCACGGCATTAAGATACTGTTGTTTAAGAGAAAGCTTATGGTTCTCCTTATACGTTGTGATGTGAGCGTGGTGGATGGTTATTTTCCAAAACACATTAAAAAAAGTACATATCGACCCTGAATTAGCTCTAAGTACACAATAATTAGATCCATATGAATTACTTGCTCTGTAAACTGTAATCTCTGGTCGTTTTAATCTAAGAACTCAGAAACAATCCAAATTTATTGCTTGACATCTTTATTAATGTTAATAGACATAAACAGCAGGATAACTAAATACAAGATTTATTCATTTTTCTTCTTACATAAACCAATTTCTGCTATTTAGAGGAATTAAGTGGGCAAACATTACACCAAAAATATTTTGTACTGTTATTTAAAGCATTGCAGTTTTGCAGATAAAGTAAAATTAAAGCTTAGTGCAACTGTAGAAAATAATCTGCATATTTGTGGGAATATTTAGTATTTTAAATTCAGTTTTATGAAGTTTGTGAACATCTCATTCCAGATACAAAGATCACATGTGGGGTCCCTGAGGGCTCACGTTACCTTTTGTCAATATTTGCATTCTTCTTCTAGCACAGATTATGGAGCATCTCTTTCCACATGTTCGGTGATGACATCCAACTTTACAGACATGTCACCACAGTCTATTACAATCCTTGCGTCTCTTAGCGCAGGATCAGTGAGTGGATGGGTCACAATCTCTTCCAAACAGACTAAAGTCGTTTTTGGTCTAAAAATATGCAAAGTAAGAGATTAACATCCAAATGCACTCAGTGGAGCCATCGAACACCTAATTCAGGCCTAATTTCAACATCCACCTAAAGTCTTTTACTACATTAGCCAATTAATGTAAAAAAAAAAAAAAAAAATACAATTTCCAGTCTAAAAAGGTTAAGAAAAAGCAGCTGAATGCTTTTATTTCCAGAAGATTAGAAATTTGAAATGGTGTCTTTACTGGTCTTTAAAAATAAAATCGAGTCCTGACCAACAGAAAGAAACTCGATCATGTCTCCCCTGTCCTTTAATCACTGCACTGGCCCCTGTTTGTAAAAACACAGCATTTAAAATGTTGGTTGTGGTTTATAAAGGACTGAACGGTCTCAAGATTAAACACATTTTAAAGCTGCTCGTCAGGTTTGAACCATGTAGACCCCTCAGGTCATTCAGGGACCAGAACTGAAGCATTTAGCTGCTGTGCTCCTCAGCTCTGGAGCAAACTCCCAACAAATCCTAAGATGTGCAGAAACATAAAATTAATTCAGAACTTTATCAGCTTATTTTCCATGAAATAGCGTATTTAAGTGTCTAATTTAATGCTTTAATGTTGTTTTTACCTTTGTTCAGTAAGCTTTCTGTAAAGGACTTTGAGTTACTTTGTGTATAAATCATGTTACACAAATAAGCATACTTCCTCGAGATGCTAAATGCAACTAATCAGTCTCTCTTCTGATTGGTCAGCCTTACAGGTTACTGTCCAATCAGTTTGAGGCTTCATTATTTTGCACAGGGGAGTGAAGAGATACACATGGATTTCTGGTTTGTATCTGTAATCAGAGAGACAGAAACTGCACAGAACTAAATCTCAATTTCTTCTCAATCACAAAAACTTTATCATATAATTTTACAAAGCTGGATCCACAAGTAAGAAATATTTTCATCAGTTTCGCCCAGAAAATCTCTCCCTGAACCTAATTCCAACTTCTCTCCAATTTTAGTTATATATATATATATATATATATAAAATATATGATTACAAATAACCACATATTACTGGGAATTGATGCATTATCTACCACAAAGAACATCAGTATCAAGGTAATACATAATTAAAACAGTAATGATTCTTATCGACTTTAATTTCCAAGCAAATTGTGCCTCACTCTGTTAAGAAAAGTGGATTTAGTGTTTCATAAACATATAAACATGCAGATGAGTTCAGCCTCCAACACTTGTATGAAAAGTGCTGACATTTTTGAAAAGATCAGAACATTTTTAGTGTTAAAAGCCGAACACTCAGGTCCTTTTAAATCTTTTTTTAAACGTTTATTCTCCACCATCTGACTCTGGGCCTCGCTGTGACCTCTCTATTAATGACAGACAGAAGGAAAGAGGGAAAAAAGATGGAGGAGGAAAGAGAGGTAAGAGGATGTGTGAAAAAGAAAGGAAGTGAAAGACGACAGGAGAGAGAAATAAAAAATAAAATGGAGAGAGAGAAAGAGAGAGAGAGGTGCTGTGAGAGATTGAATTGCCACAAAACGTGTTTTTTTTTTGTTTGTTTTTTTTTGTATTTTTGTGAGAACCAAAGTGAGTTTCTCAGTTTTAGAAAGCTGAACATGATGAACTTTAGGTCACCATCATAGACCTCTCAGTGACAATGTGCAAAAGTGTAAAAGTCTGTGTTTGTTGTTGGGTTTCTGCCACAATCAAAGCAAATCTCAAATAATCTTTTAAAAAGCAGTAAGAAAAAACTGTAAATCAGACACTTTTTAACTCATCAAGCCAAAGCAACACCGAGCTCCACCAGATGGTGGCGGTATACGCAGTGTTGCTTAGGTCTTTACGCCTGTAAGCTTAGTAGAAGTAGAAACAAATCTCAAGAACGGCAACAAAAATAACAACTTCAGGAGTATCTCAGAAGACAAAACTAATCTGGGAATATGTTTTCATTTTGTGTCATTTTACAGCTTGAAATAAAAACTAAGTTACCCTCCTTAAAGCTGCAGTATGCAGCTTTTATGAAAAATATGTTTTTTATATATTTGTTTAATTATCATTATGTTGTGACAGTATAAGACAGATAATCTGTGAAAAAAAATATCAAGCTCTACTGCGTTCTCCCAGTGCTCCCAGAACAAACACACCACTCAGTGAGAAACAACCAATCAGAGCCAGGTGGAGGGTCTTAGCGCTGTCAATCACCCTCATGTACGCGCCGCTCACCCACTCCTCCCTGCTCTCTGCTACATTACAGCTGGTTCACCACAACATAGCCTGCTGCTAATGCTAAGGCTAGTTAGCATGGCCACTGATGACGGCGGATAAACAGTTTTCCTGGAACGGTGAGTTGTTTCTCCACCATTAGCACACTTAGCAGCGCGTACATGAGGGTGATTGACTAAGCCCCTAAGCACTAAGCCCCTCCTCCTGGCTCTGATTGGTTGTTTCAGGTCGGGAGCGGCGCATTTCTTTAGACGGCGATAGTAGTTCAGGGAGGAGGTGGAAGAGCTCCATCTTCTCAGAGATTATCTCTCAGACCAAACAACATGATGACAGTTTTAACAAATATGGAAAAAACATATTTTGTAAAAGTTACATCCTGCAGCTTTAAGTAAAACCCTCAATGTGTGAAGATCTACTGATCTCTGACCTGTATCCAGTTTGAATGAACTACATGCCGTTGGTTGAGGAGGACTGTGGAAGCTATTTGTTTTGATGTATTTAATAGATTTAAAAATAACTGTGATCCACTCTACCTGCATGGCATCACAACTGCCAGGCTGTTAATAATTCGTGTTGCATATATTCTGCATTTTTGCTCATAGAGACGTCAAGATCAAACTTTTAATAAAACTTTCAGTCCAAAAGCGCAAAACTGAAAGGACTCAGGGAGAATAATTTTTTTTCTCCCAATTAAAACAGCAAAAAAAAAATTAGCGTGATTTAATAAAATAAACATGCTATATTTTAATGAAAGAAAAAATGACTATATCTTCTTTCAATGTTTTGTTTTGCTGGTCTAGAAAAATGTTTTTGATTTATTCCCATCAGAAAAAATGGGAACTTTCTTTGATGCATTTAGTCGATGTATATTTGAATCAGTTTTTCTTCGATTACAGAAAAACTGATGAAAAACTGATCAGGTTTTTCTTTTCTTATTGGTTCCTGAAGCATTAGCTGAGCTTCCTCTGGGTTAACGAGTCTTCCTCCCTCAGTCTCACTACTGTTCTCCTTGCCACAGCTGTACCACATTTCCTCTGATTAGTGTTCTTGGTTCTTTTGTCTCCTAACAACCTTACCCCACTATTTAAGCTCCTCATTGTTCATAGTTCAGAGCCGGATTCTTCCGTTTCTCTGCCTGATTTGTGGTTCGTTCGGCTGGCTGTTAGTTTGTCCTCACCCCACGTTCCGTTTCAATCCTGCAAGTTTTCTGTTTTCATCATTAGGCTTTTTAAAATGCCTCATTTGAGCAGCTGTTTGCGTCTTGGCTGTTCTTGACATCACATTTCATGACAGCATGAGCTTCCTTTGCTTGAGGGCCAAACTTGAGCCATTCTTGAGCTGCGGTCGGGGGGCCACAAAAAAACTATAACAACGGCTGATCTTTGGGCCACATTTTGGATACCCCTGTTTTAATACAAAGATTGCTCTGTGCTTGATTAACAAAACGAAGGGTTTCTTTGGCTCTGCTGCTTTCTGCTGGCTCTGCAACCCCAGAGGAAGCTTCCAATCTTAGGATTTCACTGCCAGTTTGCTTTTCCGTCTGTCAAGAGGCATTTCTTACTTATAGTGAAGCAAAACACTAGGAAGCATTTTTTTAGTATGAGCAAAACTGCATATTTTAAAAATGTTTTGTATTGTCTGTAATATTAATTACACAAAACAGTCCTTTGTCAGACTGGCTGCCATACATTTAATGGTTTAAAGGGGCAGTATTATATAAAATCAACTTTTTTGAGTTTTACATGTTATAATGTTGTTCCCTCATCAAAAACATACCTGGAGTGTTGCTTTGATTCTTTCATGCATGTTTGAGAAATCCTTTAATCTCCCGTGGCAACCAATCAGCTGTGAAAAATGCCTGGATATACCTAGCTCTGGCTTCGAGACGCAGCTCCTCCTCAGAGCTGCAGTCTCCAATCTGAGCTTCCACTTCACAGAACACCCCTCCCCAGCAACTCCCCACTCAGCTCCTCCAGACTAGCGGGAGCAGCAATTAGTAAACACCTGGTGGAACTGCGCATCTGCTGAGCTCATTATATGAGCTACGGTGCAAATACTCTAAATCTTACCAAGTATTTTAGGTCTAGTTTCAAGTGCAAATATGTTGAATAAGCTTGAAAAATGACAAAACCTACAAGTAACTTTTCAGCAGATATAGGAGCTTGTTTTAAATAGTAAATTCCTTAATACTGATGAAAAAGTTCTAGTTATAAGTGAAATAATCTGCCAGTGGAACAAGACATTTTTCCCATAGTATAAAATAAAATATCTTGTTCGACTGGCAGATTATTTCACTGATAACTAGAACTTTTTCATCAATATTAAGGAATTGTTGACTTAAACAAGCTCCTATATCTGCTGAAAAGTTACTTGTAAGTTAGTTTCATCTTATTTCAAGTATATTCAAGATGTTTGCCCTCGAAACTAGACCAAAAATAGTCTGCTAGTTTGTGGGGGGGGTTTCAGTGTATTTCTCAGTGCTACGCTCCTAAAAACGAAGTTAAAGGCTTAATGGAGAAACATTGTTGTGATGATGTGCTGAAGGCAGAGTGTTGGAAAAAGCAGGAGCTTCTTAAAGAGACAGAGGCCCAATTTCAATGTGTCAAACTGAGAAGTCAAATTTCTTTTTGGTCATATTTGATATGTAGTATTTTTACAACAGTTGAGGGTAACATAGTTACTTGATTGTGCTATAAACTATGTGCCTGGAACATCCATAATACTGCCCCTTTAACTTTCTGATTCTCATTTTAATGTAGGAAGATGCTGGTGAGATCACAGGTTCCCAGCTCCATTAAAAACACAAAAATAAACTGAAACGAAGCAGAGACCCGGATCCGTTGAGCGCGTGTGTCTCACCTGTAGATGAAGACGGTGATGGTGACGATGATGATAAAGACGAAGCAGATCACTATGGCAACCATCTGATGCATTGTAACTGTACCTGTGTGGGTGAGAAAGAAAGGCAGCCTGCATCAGCACAGAAAGAACACATTATTTGCTTCCAACATGAAGAAAATAGGGATCTTGTAGCGGTTCTGCAGCCACAATGCTTCATATAGCGTGTTTGTGCCTAAAATCTGTTGCTGTGTCTCTGTTTTTGCTGATATCTTTGGTTCGTCTTGCTAGTGTAACTCCATCCATCTGAAGACACCTCTTACAATTTATCTACAGTTATTAAGTGCTTTTCAAAAGTATTCACAACTCTTTTTCTTTGTTTTGCTTTTTTTTTTACAATTTGCTTCCTTAAAACCAGAAACTTTAAAGGATCTTATTGGGATTTTGTATGGCAAAGCAACACAAATTGTCCATGATTGTGAAGCTCAGCTGAAATGGGAGAATCTGCTGACAGGGCAACTGTCCAGCAAGGACACTATGGAAAAACATGGAAGAAGATGCTCTAAACCAAAACTCAACTTTTTCCCTACATGACAAATGTTATGTGTTCTCAAACTGCACATCAGCCTGAACACACCATCCCCATGGTTAAACATGGTGGTGGCAGCATCATGCTGTGGGGAAGCTCTTGCTCAGCACTGATAGGGAAAGATCAAAGTTAATAAGTAGATGGATGGAATTGAATACAAAGTAATCCTGAAAGAAAACCTGTTAAAGGATGACTTAAAACTGGGTTGGAGGTTCACCTGAAGGGAGCACAACAACCCTAAACATCCTGGACTGAAGCTTATTTAGGTGTTAGAATAATCTAGTCAAAGTCCAGACCAAAACTCAGTTAAAGGGGCAGTATTATGTGTTTTCCAGGCACATAGAATCATTTTATAGCACAATCAAGTAACTATGTTACCTTCAGTTGGTATAAAAATGCTGTATTTATCAAATATGACTTAAAATAAATTTGACTTCTTAATTTAACACCTTGAAATTGAGCCTGTCTCTTTAAGAAAGTCCTGCTCTTTCCAACACTCCAGCTTCAGGAAGTAATCACAACAGCGCTCCTCTATTAACCCTTTAACAATGTTTCACTGAGAAGTAGCTCGTATAATAAGCTCAGCAGATGCACAGTTCCACCAGATATTTGCTAAGTGCTGCTGCCGCTAGTCTGGAGGAGCTGAGTGGGGAAGGCCCTGGGGAGGGGTGCTCTGTGAGGCGGAAGCTCAGCTGGAGCCTGACGCTCCAAGGAGGAGCTTTGTGAGAACAAGTACTTAGGCATCTCTGAATGGTTGCTACGGGAGGTTAAAGGATTTCTCAAACATGCATGAAAGAATCAAAGCAACACACTTTTGATGAGGGAATAACATTATAACATGATGTAAAGCTCAAAAAAGTCGATTTTATATAATACTGCCCCTGAGTTTCAACTATTTTGCCAAGAAGCCTGGGCAACAAACTGAGTAGATGTGCAAAGCTGCTCTACTCTGTGTTGGTCTACCACATAAAATCTCAATAAAACACATTGAAACGTGTTCACAGTTAATGTTTGCGTCAGATTTCCGTTTATGCGTGTTGTGGACGGCGTTCCTACGTGAGCGGCAGGTGGGGTGGTCGTTCTTGAAGCCACACTCGGGGATGTCTAGAGGTGGTGAGCCTCTGGGCCACTGGATGTTCAGACCATTCTGCGGCTCCAGCTTCTTGGCGCTGCCTTTATACACAGACACTAGCTGAAAACACACAACAGCAATCAGCAAGATTAATGCCTTTTTCTGCATCATATTAATCACTAGTCAGAGAAGATACCTGCTTCTTAGATAGCTCTGGATTATATAACTTCAGCCTCATTGGAAAACAGCACATTACATGTTACAGGGGTGCGCAAGTGCAGTCTTCGAGAGCTACTATCCTGCAACGTTTAAATGCATCACCATCTAAAACACACCTAAGCTCTGCAGAGGCATGTTGGAAGAGGGATAGTACCGCTCCAGGACAAGAGCTGGTCACCCTGATCTAAGCCGAAGTGTTGAGCCAGTGTCTAGAAAGACAAATATACCCATCCAATGACTAAATTATCATTAGTAACCACCATTCGCTGTTCTGGAGCATTCATGCATTAGTTCTGCATCATTACCACAATGTCAAGATGGAAAGATGTCAGCAATGATCCTATAAAAACAGTGCATCAAGGTGATGTATCATTCCACTGTAAGAAAGAATATTCTTAGAGTTAAATTCTGCTGCGCTATCAACCAAAAATGCTTTTATCATTGTTGTCAGTGTGCTCAATATCAGCATTGCAAAAGACTCCTTTGGCTATGAAAAATGTCTGGCTTTTAAATTTCTAAGCACATACCACGACCATATTTGGCAGGCCGCATCATTGCCCTGTTTTGTTTTTTTTTACCCACAACAATTAAGATGATTGTAGCTGAAAGCAGAGAGAGACCTCGGTGATGATAGAAAAATCAGTGTTGTAGTCTGTTTGTCTATTACGTTCTGCAAGATCATTACCAATGCTCTCCAACTTTACAGTCAGAGTGTTAAATAATAAACTTCCTAACAATGCAATCAATAAGTATAAGTAAGGAGAAAAACAATATAACAGCAGGAAACTGAAAGCTGAAACTGCATAAACAAAACGGTTTCTAAAAACAACCAGACCAAAGTAAAGATGTTTGGCCATAAAGCACTGCATCCAAATTGGTGAAAATCAAACACAGGACATCAGCATAAAAACCTCATACCAGCTGTCAAGCACGGAGGTAGAGGGGTGGTGATGTGGGCTTGTTGTGCTGCTACAGTCAACCAAAAACTCCACTTCATACCAAAATGCTCTAGAGTCTGAAGGATTCCAGAGAGAATCAAGGGAAGAACCAGGGTGTTTCAATGTCCTCAACCTGATTGAGATGCTATAGTGGGATCTTAATACCTCTACATATATGCCTTTCATTTCAATGATGTAGAAAGAAACAATATCACAGGAAAACACCGCTCAGGCAAAGCTTTATTACATATTTACACAGTTCTGTTCACAATTTGGCCATGTCTTCTTTTTGGTGATGTTGAAAAGCTTCACCAAACAAGAACCATGGCTCTAACATGATGTGAGTACTGCACACGTGCTCCATTGCATTCAATGTTCACCTTTTCAACTCATTTATTGGCACATTAACCAATCTAGATGCTTCACTCCCCTCTGCATGCTGGATGCTTGAACCCAAAAGTAAAACTGACTTTCTTTCTGATTAATTTCCCCAATAGTTTTCCAATAAGTTGAGGGAACTCATAGCAGGTTCAAATTTAATTTCCAGAAGAGTTGGTTTTAAATATTGGGGGGGAACAAGACAGTGACGCTACAGCAAAAATAACAAATAACTGAGTTGAGTAATATGAATCCAACACTATTGAGCTCAACACACAGGCACAACTCATTAGAGGTTTGCATTTAAAGCGACACAAATGCTTAAAAGACATGATTAGACTTGATGCTCTACAAAATCTCCTCCATATAAAACACATTTTTGATATGTCAGCTCACATAGCAAGATGAGAAAGTGCCTTAAAGAGATCCATGATTAGTTGTAACAATAGAATTTATTGGAGAAACATTTATTTCAGATGTAAAAACACTACAGTAAAAATACTGTAGGATGTCTAGTTTTTATGGATTTCAGTAAAATATTGTCACACGGATGTCAAGATGTTGTTTACACTACAATGCATCCTGGGTATAGATAACATATGCTAGGTGCTACGATGCTAGCTCCAACCAGCCAAAATAGTAATTTTGAGCACTGAGTAACATTCAGCCCTTTACATTTGTGCCGGAGCGCGTTGAAAAAGAAGGAAATGGAGAAATAAGAAGGAGATATAAAAATGAGGACCAAAAGCATGAAGAGGAGAGAATCAGCCACAAAAACGGCTGCTTGGAAATGCTAACCTGAAAGGACAAGATATGCTGCAAAGAGCTCCACTTCCTAATTCAAGCTTTTTATGGTAAGCATTGGGATCAAAACATTTTCTCAAATATATTAGAATAATGTGTTACAAGGCTTCAAGATGCTTTATTGTCACTTTAAACATCCAATCATTATCTTCCAATTTGTTTTTATTTTGCGTTAGCGCCTGCTAATGGTGTAGCTCTAGATAATAGGGTTAGCTCTAGCTAATGGTGTAGCTCTAGCTAATAGGGTTAGCTCTAGCTAATGGTGTAGCTCTAGATAATGTAGTAAATAATAGACCAGAAACCGATCATGTTTGTTTGTTTGTTTCTTTGTTTCAGCAGATATCTGGTGTGTAACGGCACATGAAAACTTTAAGGCAGTTTGCCTCAATCCAGATGTTTTGTGAGTTGCCCTAATCAGCCTCCACAACCTTGACGTCTTGTTCACTTTAATCTACCTGCGTCATCGGCCCAGCATACATTACGCAGTTGAAAAAATGGCGTCCTCCGTAGGTAAAAAATATAATAAATATATACAATTTCAGAACTAATTATGAGTTTTTATGTTTTACAAACAACAACTTTTAGGTTAATAGGAAAATTACAACATATTTAGGCCACCATGTTCAGCTAGTCGTGGATCCCTTTTAAGATCACTGAGTACAGATGAAAATCTGAACTGAATAACTGAAAAAATGTTGCAAATAGAATAGAAATATCCTTTATTGTCCCACAATGGGGAAATTACTGTGCAATAGCAGCAAAGTGGCAGTGACAGGCAATAACACAAAACAGACTCACACAAAGAAGTATATTTAAAGAGAAGCAAATCAAAAATTCTTCACAATTTGAAAAACTAATAAGGTAACTCAGAAGCTAATCAATGCAGCTAAAACTGAACTTACAAACAATATTGTAGGGTATTTTAGGTTGACTGCATTTTGGTTTAGCTTTGGTAAAAGAACATTATGTCTATGTTCACACAGCAGGCAAATGCGAACCGTAGCCGACATTTTCACCGCAGTCTGAAAGACCCAATTCTGATCTTTTCACCCCAAAAAAATCTGATCTGAGCCACTTCGATATGTGGTACTGAATCAGATGTCCGATTGTTTTCAAAGTGTCCGCAGTCTGAACGGTCATGTCGCATTTTTCCGGCTTTTATGTAATAGATGTGAGACATGCGTCTTTATTCTGCACCAGAAGAAGCCAGAAGTGGTAAATCCAGACGTGAACAATGGCTGAAAATAATGATTATGAACTTATGAAAGACGTCTGTGTCACTGAAGCGCATCGCATCACAATCCCACCACTCCTGGCTCCGACTTCACATCCAAACTGACTTCCCTGCAGAAACTGCAGTCAATGCGCCACAAAAGGCCGTCGCTATTAGTTGTGTTTTGTTTTTATTAGCTTCCTTTGTGTTGTTATGATCTTGTGACGATGCTCCGTTGCTGAATAAACTTTTTAAAATCGATGCATAAACGGTGGCGTCCATTATTACTTGAGCAAACGATGCGCTGCTGTGTGACGTCAACGCTCTTCTTCTGCGCATGCGGGTCGTTTTGGGGACGTAAACCGTTCACACAGAAGTCTGATGGCGGTCGGGTTTAAATAATAGTATGAACCACAATGTAAAAAAAAAAATAAATCAGGTTTCAGCCAAAAAATTGGAATTGAGAATCAAGATCTGCTGTGTGACTATAGTCTTGTCATATGCTGCTATTCCTCTGAAGTCAGATTTATCTCATGTAAAGAGCTGTGAAAGAACACCATGGACCATGATGTCTTTTTATCTAAACTGGAACTGCTCTTAATGTTACTCCTTGCTGAAACTTTCCCAGTCCTCTGCCTGGCTTTTAGAGCGATGTAATGTAGACCAGACAGGGTTCAAAAGCACCTTTAGTTAATAAGCAACTTGCTTCCTCAATAATCTAACTGTAAAGGCCAGCTTTCACACACTGCTAGAGCGTGAAGTTCAAAAACTGCTGTTGTTACTGTACCTGCAGTCATTAGTTAGTCTTAACCTCACATACCCAATAATCCCTCCGATTGTTATCGTAACAGACCCAGAACTAGTTTGAAAGAACTCCTGCTGCCTTTATCTGAATGAAGCTGCAGATTCGCACTCATCCTCACAGTGAAGGCCTCATCTTTAATCGGGCTTTTTACCTGAAACTCCCCAGAGTCTAAATCCGTCATGTCCCACACTGCAAAGTCCGTCTCTCTGTCTCCAGCCGCATCCATCTCCACCACTCCCGACACGCCTGTAGAGACATCACATGTTATCAGTGCAGTTTCTGTGGGTTACTCTCACGAAAAATCCTCCATGTGCCTGGGTCAGCGCTTGTTTGTTTGCTTTTCCTCCTGAACATGTTTCATAATTGATGAGTTATTTGTGTTGTTTTAAGTAAAAAAAAAAATATATACAGAGAGTGATTGAAAACAGTTGTTGCTTTCGTTGATTAAAGTCCAACAAACTGACAAAAGCCAAGAATGTGACTGAAAGAGTTATGAGGAGGAGGAGACTCTCAGCTTTCAGCTGAGAGGGTGGGAAGAATCGCAGCATCCAAAAAAAAAAAAAAAAAAAAGAGTCAAAAACTCCAGATTTGGAGTTCAGCATCTTAAAAGACAGACTGGTATTTAAATTGATTAACTGAATTCCAGATGTTCCACTTATTCTGCTCATATTTACTGCTTGCATTCAGCTACAGCCTGAGAGGAAATCCACACCTGACAATCTGGCTGAATGTTTTAGTGTGAGAACTTCGCATTTTTTACACCGTCCTGACCAGTAAAAACTAACACTGGATTGTTTACAGGATGCAGATGTTACTTTGCAGAGGGATTCAAGCGCAGATGGATCGCCTGTATCGACAATGACCCTGAGTGTACCACCAAATTAGGTATAGTGTGATGAGGACAATGCAGTCAGTGTTTTTAAGAGGTCACAAAGCCCTTATCTCATTCTCATACAAATTTGTGGGCAGAAGTGAAAGATGTGTGAGAGCAGGGCAGCCTATAAACCTGACTCGGATACACCAGTTCTGCCAGGAGGAATGGGACAAAACTCCAGGCAAACTACTGTAGGAAGCTTTTGGAAGGATGTCCAAACTGTATGACCCAAGTCATACAATCAGTATAAACCAGGGGCGTCCAAACTGTCACCTGAGACCAAATCGTCAGCTCAAAAGTACTCGTAGGCCAAAAAATATATAATTTTTTAAAAATTATAATCACCACCGTAATGTTTTTTTTTTACCATCTATACAACAACCTATGGATGAACTGTTTTAATTAAACAAATAATCAGATTTTTTTGGTAGGAACTGGATTGCAGATCCAGATCTTCAAATGTTTTCCTTGTCAAATGAAAGGCATCCAGTTTACTTATTATTTTGGGCTCAATTGAAGAAAACTGAAAAATTAGTCTATTCTCAGCAATTAAAAACAGGATTCAGGTCAGTCTTTATTCGAAAACACTTGCTGTATTTAGCTAGGTTTTGATACAGCAATTAAAAGCAGATTTGGTTCCACCAAGGTGTACTTTAGAGTACAAGTCAATGAGTAGATGTGGTCCTATTTGCCATGAAAATAGAAGTAAACCAGAAAACTTGGAAAAGATGATCACTTTATGTTATAGCTAACATTTTTGTAATATCTTAAATTAGTAGTAGTTGTTTTGTCCTAATTTATTCTTGAGCTGCATCGTCCAGATGAGCAGCCTGATTGAGACCTATTCACAATGACTGTGTGCTGTGATTGCAGCCAAAGGTGCATCTACTAAATACTGACTTGAAGGGGGTGAATATTTATGAAACCACTTATGTTAAATATTTTTTAATATTTTGTAGAAATCAGTTTTCACTTTGACACTAAAGTTTTTTGTAAAATTCTTTGTCAAAAAGCCATATTTTGTTGATCGTGATTAATTTATACCAGCAATAAAAGGGTAAAAAGGTATACAAGGGAGTGAATACTTTTCATAGGTACTGTAAGTAATAGCTGCACTTTACAAGACCAGCTAGAAGAGGCGCCTCACAGCCATCTTACTGTTGTGCCTTGCGTAAGGACCAGGCAATCATCGGGGTTTATAGTAAAACAAGAGCCTGTTACCCTCTGAGCTGTCAAAGCAGAGCCGAGTTGGCGAGTAGGTCTGAAGAGGCAGGTGAATGGCTGACCTGTTAGTTGAGGTGGTTTAAAAGGAGGCTTACTGGATGACTGACTAATGATTGTTAATTAATACAAGAAAGAAGAACCTGCGGAGTCATATAGAAACCAGAGACTCAGGAAAAGGTCAATGGTTGCTATGGCGATTCCCACCTTTTGTGGAAAGCAGGGGGGAGGAGAGTTTGTGGCACCATCAGCAAGCGGGCAGGACCCTTCAAACAGAACGCCATCTGATAACAATAAATCTAGTTGCAAAAATGCTTGAACCATGAGCCTGTGCTGTGAAAAAGTATTTGCCTCCTTACAGATTTTTTTAAATGTTTCAAATCATCAAATAAATGTTAATATAAGACCAAGATAACCTGAGAAAACACAAAAAATTGCTTACAGGGAAAAAATGCTGTCAAAAAATGTAAAGTATTAACACCCTAAACCTAATAGCTGCATAAAAGAATAAACGAAGTATGCTTGAGCTTAAGGTAAGCCGTAGAAATAGATTTACAACCCGTTCCAGGCTGACAGTCAGTGGTTTATTTCTCATTTCTTCTTGAAGTTCTTCAGATCGGAGCATGATGTGTTGCTTTTTGAGATCTTTCAGCCTACTTCATGTAGTCAGACAGGTTCTATTTAAGTTATTTCTTGGTTTTATAGGTCTGAAAATAGAGTTGAGCAGCGTACCCAGACACAGAGTGGATGGTCAGGGTTGAAAATATTTGCACATCATGGTTCATTATTGCCCCTTAGAGCTCCCTCTACTGGCCCACACTGTCAACTGCTTCAGCCGCCTTGTTGCTCCTGTTAATCTCATCCTAAATACAACCAGCATCAGCCTCTCCAGCTCTGACGCACATGTCCGGTGATTGATGGGCGCTGACTTGGTTTCAGTGTGTGTTGGTGGATAAAAGCAGTTCAATCTAATAAAGAGCAAGCAGAGCGGCCTGTTTATCAGCGCCATCAACACGCTGAAATGACAAGGGTGTGTTTTCATGGATCTGAGTGTCTCAGTTCTCGGTGGGATCCTGGTTTTGATTATATTACAGTTTAGGTATAAATTTAGCTCCTATATATGGGGAAAATTAAATGACTGACTTAAATGATGCACTTAGGGTAAATACTAGTATCAATGCAAAAGCTATAAATATAGGCATCTACAGGTTAAATATACTCATCATGGGCAAAGATGTCATGAATTTGGGGCTTTGAACCTATTGTATCATTTCTTTAATCCATGCGAAAGGTCTGTTAGGGAACTGAACCCCAACAACATGATTTTTGCATCCATCAACGAGCTTCTGTCATAATACTGAATGGAAATTTGACCACTGTTTCTGGACGGGTTGGTAGAGTTCATTTAAACCGCTTGGTTTGCTGGTTTCAAGGTTCATTCAATCAGTCCCAGAAGCTTAAAGTATAAAACCAGGCAGATTATTTCTTGTCTTCATGCAGGTCCCTGCTGCATAAACAGATTCACGATCGCAGGCATAAATAATGATGCAGTGATCAGATTAGTGCTTCGCTCCAGCTGAGACCGTCTGCCTGTCTGTTTCTTCCCATGATGCATTGTCACCTTCTGTGGACGTTTCTCCCACACCTGGACCCCCACTTCCTAAAATCCTTTGTCGCTTTGCATTTATTGTTTCGTGCTGTTTTGTCTCTTCTTGCCTCGACTTTTATTCTTGTGGAGCTTTTTTCTTTTGAAATAATTGAATAAACATGTAATTAATTATCTATTTAATAAATTGTGTACACCACAAAAACAGAAAATCTTACTAGCGGCAGCAGCAATGAGCAAACACCTGGTGGAACTGCGCATCTGCTGAGCTCATTATACGAGTGACACTGCAAAAACTATTTTTGGTCTAGTTTTTAGTACAAATATCTTGAATACACCTGAAATAAGATAAAACTAACTTACAAGTAACATTTCAGAAGGATATAGGAGCTTGTTTTAAGTCAATAATTCCTTCATATTGATGAAAAAGTTCCAGTTCCACTGCCAGATTATTTCACCTATAACAAGACATTTTTCCCATGTTTTAAGTGAAATAATCTATCAGTGGAACTAGTAGTTTTCCATTAATATAAACTTTTAGTCCCTAGGCCTATTTTTGAGAAATATGCTTGAAAATAACATGCCCAAAATTGAATATGTCTCAGGAACTATATGGTTTACTTGAGCTGTTGTGGTATCAAAATTAAGGCAAGACTCCAGAGAACACTCTTGAGGTCTAAAAACCAACTCTCCTGTTACTGAGGGAGAGTAAATCAATATGACACACAGCAGCAAATGAAGAAAAAAAAAAATCACCATGCATATATTCACTTATTCAAACAACAGGAAAAAACAGAGGAAATTGTATTCGACTGATAAAGGAGCAGTTTATTTCACAATAAAATAATAATCATTTAGCTGCTTAGTGTTGAAACTGGGTGTTGTTGAGGGAGAAAATATTGTTTCAATCATTTATATGAGCTTTTCCCCGTTATGTGGATGTGCAATACGCACATATTGGTTAATGTATAGCATGTGCTTGGATTGAACTTGTTGGCAGAAGTGCTGCTGCCCCCGATACAGGGGGCGCTAGTGGTGTATGGGTTAAAGTATTATTGACTTAAAACAAGCTCCTATATCGTGCTGAAACTTGTAAGTTAGTTTTGTCTTATTTCAAGCGTGTTCAAGATATTTTCACTAGAAACTAGACCAAAAATACTTGGTAAGATTTTGTTTTTGCAGTGTATTGAATAAATGATTTAAAATGTTTAATTAAACATTTATTTAATTCATTGTACATTTAATTAAGGATTTAAAGATGTATTTACCTAATTTTGTCTCTTTTAAGCCTCCATACTTTTGTCTTTTTTCATTATTTGCTTTAGATTTTCTTTCTCTTGTTTGTCTCAGAGATTGTTAATCTGGTCCATCTCACTCTCTGAGCTTGTAGACACGCACCAATAATACGTCTCGGTGCTTTTCCGCTGTTTGAAGCAAGAATGATGAAAGCTCTTATCTATTTATTTTTTTAATATTTCACAAACTAAAACAACAGAAGAGTTATTTATCGAAAGTTTGAGTCAACATCTGCATCTGACTGACTGAGGCGTGTTTTATGGTCCATAAACTTCAGGTCGGTTTGAGCTGCTGCAATGATAGATCGCAGTCTGTCTCTGCTATTTGTTCAGCAGTTTTTCTCTCTCTGTTTAGTTTTGTGCTGAAGCAAGAAGAAGTTATTTCAGTTCCAACGTCCAAATTCAACAAACGCTATCTGTTGCTTTTTAGGTTTTCAGACGAAAAAAAGAAAAAAAATGTTTGATAAAATCTAAACAGAAGAGACAAACACCCTAAGAGGATGAGATCAGGGGAAACATTTCTGACAACATTTAATCCCAGGATTGTCGTTTGGGTTATTTTTGAAGTAAACTGGATCAAACAAATAAGTTTAAAGTAAAACTGACAAACAGTTATCTCACTCCTTCCTGGGAAAACCAGCTAGGTGTGGTGTCAGTGTAGAAAAACTTTTTGTATCCATAATAATAGATTAAGATTAGTAGATTAATAATAGATTAAATTAGGAAATCCGGTTTTTGGGGTTTTTTTTTTTTTTTTTTTTTTTGAATGACAGATTTCCGGGTATTACAGAAGGAGAACAAACTTCTTAATAAGAAAGTTTCTGTGCTTTTCTTTTTTTTTTAATCAGGAGAGGATGACGTGTATTTGACTTTAACCCGCCTTACTCTGACCAGCGCAACCAACTGCCTCCAGAAATCACCCGCCTGTCTAAAGTGATGTCCAAAACCATTGCAATAAAAAGGCTGTTTTCAGGGTAGGCTGGATCTTCAGTGGGAGCTCCAGATTTTTAAATGCTATTGGAGTTATCCAAATTGCATCAACTTATTTCCACATTTAGTAACCAGTTGTGCTTCTACTGCGAGTCAGAAAACCGGTGGGATTTGCTAATTCTAGACCTCAGTTAGCAATGCAAACCGAAAACCATGTATTTTCAGCATGTTATGCCATTAAACGTTGCAGAACATATTTACTGACAGAGGCTATGACTTATATGCGCTGTAGCCATACTGGATTTTAAGGTTAAGGTGGGAGAGAAACCCTGACTTCATATGGCGTTCCTTTTGAGCACAAATGTAACACAGTATGGCTCTGTTATTCCAGTAAAAAAAAGGTCATAATCTGTGGGTTCTACCAGCATCAGAGTTCCCTAAATAGTCCAGATCTGAACCCAAACAAAGTGGTACCTGGACCCAGATATATTCTAATAGAAAAAAACCTTAATCCACACGTCTTTTCGGGCCCTCGAGATCCTAAATCTTGATGTGAGCAGCTTTTCTAGTCTTACGGGGACATACTGTAAAGGTTTTATTTAATTCAATTCATCTTATTTATTTAGTGCTGTCTCACAACTAATGTCCTGATCAGGAACTTCGTAAACAAAGAGAGCTCATTTATATCGCGTAAATTCAACCCAACCATATGGATAAATTTGGATTTAATTAAATACATTCCAGTTCGATATTAGCTGTGATACTGTGCAGGTCAAGTTCACTTTATTACATCAGTTGGTAAATAAAAGTATATATCTAAGGAAACTCAACTGCATGTGGCAACCATTGAAAGAAAAGACATCCTTTGAACAGATAGAAACGTCAGGAAGAACCTGGATGACCGTGATGGAGTGAGGGTTTGAGACGACAGAGCAAACACATACAAAAAAAAAAAAAAAAAAAAAAAAAAAAAAAAAAAAAAAAAAAAAACCCACAGAAGCACTGAACCAGGAGTACTTTCTATGTTTATTCTGACTGGATGGACACCTACAGGTTGCTTGTCTCTGTGGAGAGCTCATAACCTGGTTGTGTCATATGCTCAGACACAATAAAGACCCTACAGTGCAAAGTCTTGCTTCAAAGTCACAGCGTGTGGGTCAAGACAATCACCTCTAACATGACAGCGTACGCTAATGTTAGCATCAGCATGTTTTAGTCCAGCTGAAACTGACTTCACAACCAAACAAGTCGTCTAGTTCACAGTCTCTCTGGTAGTACCAGGACTTTGTCACAGGATTTTGGTAATACCGCTCAACATTTGAATATTTTACTTGAAAATAACAATAAATCTGATTAATGAAAGAAAATTCTCCCCCAGCAACAGTCAGCGTTCAGCTCTAATAATTACATTTAGTTTAAGGTAAAGTAATTGATCCAATTGTCAGCAACATACGCACACACATCCTCCGTCTTGCTGTGTCAACACTGTCAGCAGTAAAATTAGGCAGAAATTTTCTCTTTGTTTTTACACTTGCAAACTGTTTCCTGGAGCTGTTCGGAGCGCTGAAAAATGACAGACGACTTCCTGTGTGTGCTAACAATGTAAGGCGTTCAGCCTTGACAATGTACTGCAGACCAACTCTGAACTCCAGAACACAGACCTGGGTCTGCCTGACATTGCAGGTTCTCTAAAATGAACCATAAAATAACTTCTTGCCAAATAGAGGCTGAATTATTGACCAGGGAGAACAGAGAAAATTTAAACTTTCTCTTTAAATTTCTTGCAGTGTGACTTTCTTGCCCTGGTTGTTGGTTTGGGCCTAAGACATCCTGTTCCCAGTGTTGCTGCCAGCTGGTACAAATTTGCCGCAGCTCTGCGTTAACACACCAACTCCCCACTGACACATCGCAGCCGTGAGAACGCGAACGTCAGGCTCAGATTCCCATGCTGACCTCTGAAGAGCTATGGGGCTCCTGATAGGTCTTGGGGGCTCGTTTAGTAAATCGACTGCATGATTGATTGGTGGCAGAGAGAAGCTGGTTTCCCTCAGGATGCACTGAGCCAACTTCAGGCTTTAGAGGAGCTTTTTGTTCTGGCTCAGATCTGCACCAGTACAAAACAGGAATCATAGAAAGACTAATTGGCAATTTTATCATGAGGTCATAGTGCGTCAACTCATGTTTTAATAGACCTCCATTAAAAGTTTTGGCAGCTAATATATGTTTTAATAAAGTATAGTCTGATTTTTTATTTATTTATTTTTTTTTTTTATTTATTTATTTTTTTTTTTGCTAACGTTATTAATCTTGTAATTACATGCACTTTGTGTCCCTTTTATTGAGCTTTTGGAAGAAGTAATAACAGATCAAACTAAAGCAACAAGACTAAAATGATTAATAATTAACCAGAACCATGGAGAAGCTGCTTTCAGTTTTTATGCTCCACTAATCTGGAGCAAACTCCCAGAAAACTGCAAAACTGCTGAAACACTGAGTCCCTTTAAATCAAGGCTTAAAGCCCACCTGTTTAAAGCTGCCTTTGATTAATAACTGAAACATTGATCAATATTTTTGAATGATATTTGCTTGATGATTTTACGATGTAAAGAACTGCTGCTGAAATGTGCTATACATATACTTAACTTGATGAATAAACTTCTTTGACATGGCGTTAAGGAATCTGAGTTTTATATTTTGGGTTTGTTACAAGATTTAATATGTATTTTTTGCACCTTTATTCTTTATTGTGTCCTTTATTTAGGTTTCACATTCAGTAGATTCTACTTTTTACATCAATTAATCAATCAATTAATCATTATTTCTTTATAAATCACTTCTCACTAGGACAACCCAAGGTGGTTTTTACATTAGAGAAAAACAGGAGGCACTCAAAACAAACCAATGAGCTAAACAAGGGGGGAAAAACCCATAATGTACAGGAATGTGTGATTAACCGAGGAGATGCTGGTTTGAAGGACTGAGAAAACGCTACTGTGCTGATGAAGATGAGAAGACATTACAGACTGGCATAGAAAGAAGCAAAATTGTTAAAATTTTGTTCTTAAAAACCTGTTCAGTCCGCTTTAATCGAACTTTAGTTTGTTTGCCTGAAAGGTCCGGTTCGTTTGGGGAGGTGTGAATGCGCAATCGAACTCTGATGCGGACTAAAGGCGAACTCTGGTCCGACTACAAACCTCAGTCTCAGATCAGTTGAAGTGAACTCTGTCGTGGTTCGAATGCAAATATGAACGCCAAGCGGACCGGAGACCGCTCCAAAAGCAGGACGTGAACTACAGCGCAGGGCATTCTGGGTAAATACAAACAAAATAAACGTCTGTGTCCAGCGTTAGTGGGAGAAATGGCTCATTGTCTTTTGCCAAAGACAAAAGAGAAATCCTGTTTTTAGCCTTGATTTACAGGAATTCAGTGTTTCGGCTGTTTTGCAGTTTTCTGGAAGTTTGTTCCAGATTAGCGGTGAATAAAAACTGAAAGCTGCTTCTCCAATAATCAAACATGAGGCAAGATAGCATAATAAATTCGTGTTTCCCATGAATACATGGGATAGAGTGTTGTACAGTCTGATAACACCTTTAGTTAATCTCATAAAAGATGTAATTATTATAAAAATAAGGGTCTTTTTTTGTCCGTGATAAGTCCACCAGAGGGCTCAATGATGGCGTAAACACCTTACAGTCCAATACACAATTTTCTATTGAATTATAGTCTTTCAACTAAATTACGACAATTATTATTCATAAAGATAATCATAACATTGTCTAGGAAAATAGGTCATCTTATAACAAGTTGTATTTTAATTAATATAAATAAATATTTTACATTTTGCTTCCAGAACACATCGTGCAGTGACACTTTCAGTGTCTTCTTTAGAGGTTTTCATGTCGTTTTCTTCAGTGGTTCTTGGTGCAGCGCCACCACAGGCGAGGAGGTAAACAGGATTTTTAAAGGGTTTGGTTCGTTTGACGCAGTGCAATATGAAAGTGAACAGCGGCAGCTCAAACCGAGTCTATGATGTGAAAACACCCTTAAACTCCAAAAATGTTAGTACTTTATAGACTGATACCAGAATTTTAAAATCCTTCTTTGACAAACCGGATGCCAGTTCAGTGATTTAAAAACTGGTGATAGGGTCAATTTTTCAGGTGTTGGTCAGTTTTTCTGCGTCCTGGTTTGGCAGAAAAGCCTTTATTCTGGCAATGTTTTTAGATGATAGTAAGCAGATGTGGTTGCTAAAATTCAGAACTGGGCACCAAGCTTTCTCACATGCTTTGTGGTCTTAAGCCGCATTGAGTCTAGCTGATCTCAATCCTTGCATTTTTGGGCCCAAAAACAATGATTTTTCTGTCTCGTGAGCATCAAGCTGGAGAAGGTTCGACCCATCAACTCATTTTTATGATGATTCAGTACTATACTTAAGTCAGGTACCAACGGTTTGTTATGATCCAGGTTTAATCTGAGAACATTAATCAACCTAATGAATGCTATCATTGTGCTATTACTGGCCTTTACCCTGAGCACAGTGGACACCTGGTTTTCCTGAGGGGTTAGGGACCGTCTGCGAATAGCTGAAATCTGCCAGTACTCAAGACCCCCCCAAAAAAAATGCTTATTTTAATAGTTCAAACATCAAATATACCTTAATATGCATTAATGCACTCAGTGGAAACCAGCACTACCACAGACGCTAACATCCACAGTCTTCCTTATCTCCACTCTGTTTGCTTAGTACTACATGAAATCTCAATAATGGTGGTAAAACTCATATCTTTATCTTAATTAAATACATTTATTGAGTCTTTTATGTATGCAGAAGATATAGTAAATTAAACAAGTGTTTTTGTTGCTTTTGAGCGGGTAGATTTGCTGTGAAATTAAAGGTATGTTTTGCCGGTCATACTCTGGTCGGGTGCAGCACAGCTGTATTTTAACACAAAGCAGAAAATGAGATGGATATTTCTGCTCCCTGTGGTTTTCTGATTAATAACACACATTTTCAAAAGCAAACTGTTCTCGTCCAACACTGCGCTTTGATTGGTTCACCACTGACAGCACATTCCTATCTGACCGCCAAGTCTGTCCAGAACAGGCACACATGAAAAGGAGAAGGATCACCTGAGAAGGTCCTGTTCCACATCCTGTGTGTCACCAAATCTCCTTTGGGTCTCTTGATGGGTCCTGGTCCCGTTGTCTCCTGGCTCAAAGTCTCATTCAGAGCCTGAGCGTACAACATCACTCCGTCGTAGAAACCTGCGGCTATCAGGTTGTACTGACAGCGGCACATGGACGCGTCACGTTAACAGGATACGTCTGCTTGACATCATCTTGCATGCATAAATCACAATGAATGTATTTACCAGAGAGTCTTTGATGGTGAAGTTGAAGCTTCCCTTTGCATCTCTTTTCAGAGTGTCAACAAACTGGAAATACTCTGGGTTCTGAGGCTCCATGTAGGTCAGCACCTTCACGCTCTGACAAAAGACATGCAGGCAAACCAATCAATCCAGTCCGAGACACTTTATGTAGTCTTGGAAACAGAAACTTTCAATTACCGTCACGCGACTGAGGGAAAACAAAGTGATGGAGACCTTCTATGGTTCAAAAAGATTAAAAGACTCAGTGGGGTGTTGATGATCAAAACACTTGATAAATTGATCTGGAGCAAACAGACTTGCATTAAGACCAAGACAAGTTGGAAAGACATCAGCAATGACCTTAGAGACAAAACGGTTGGTGTTAGTCAAGCTAGCAAAGGCTATGAGGCCAATCCAAAGACAATTAAAGCCTCTAATTCTTCACCAACAAGTTTTATTCAGTGGAAAACATTTAATAAAGCTCCAAAACCTATGAACAACAATTATTCCACACCTGCATCCCTCTAACCGAAGTACAACTGTTTTAAATATCCATCCTGATCTTTAGTTTTTTTAAACAAACCCTTCTCTCTTAATTCATAGTTTGTTTCTTTAATTTGGAACAACCAGAGAAAAACGAGCAGAATGACTTCTCACCTTGAAGGCCAGTTTGGCTGCGTAGTCGTCCTGGTCTCCTCGGTACCAGGGCCTGGCGGTTCGTCCGCCACCCAGACCCTCGGCAAAAAGATCGATGAAGAGGAAGACAAAGTTGTCCAGGTCAGTCCCATCCTTCCAGAACTGGACCATCAGATTCCTGAAGATGTCCCGGGGGCAGCACACGTACACCACTGCCAGAGAGAGGAAGCTGACTTTATTATAACAAGGAGGAGAGGGAAGATCATTTTTATTATGGCGGAAGCAAACAGAAGCCGTCAATCAGTAAAGAAAGGTTGATGTTTCCATGTTTTCCAGATGGGAGAAAACCAACCTGGGAACAGAATATTTGATTTTTCATTCTTATGCCTTTTGTTTTGCTCAGTCATCGCCATCCTCTTTATTTATTGTGTGATTTAACTTGATTTTGCAGTTACCTTGTTCTTTTTTTGTCCACATTTACTTGTTGAACGAACCCTTGAAGCTGTGTGGGACTCAACTTTCTGCCCTTATGTGGAGATTTGTTTGTCTTTAGAGGCGCCTCATCGTAACTTTTATTTGTCGCACTCACTTCGGCTCTTTTTGAGACTGTTTTTAAAAGACATCGTCTTCATATGGGAAATATGATTCTCTCTTTACAATGATTTTGCTGTTTTCTGCTGGATTTAATGCATCCTGTTCCAGTTCACAGCTGCTCTAATGTCGTTCATGGGTTTTTTTTCTCACTCACCTAACCTCATCGTGTCGTTCTCAGACACACGCTAAACGTGACTCAGAGTGCTTCGGGGTCCAGTTTGACTCAAGCAGATTGTGAACCAGGCACAGCTCAGTCTAACAGGGCTCGTGACCTCAGCTCTCCGTTTCCATGGTGATAATCAAAGAACCCCCTCTAACGAGCTCAGCGGCTGGACAGGACACACTCGTTGAGGATTGTTATGAACAATACTTCGGCACAGGTGTCAACTCAACCCTCGAGACAACTGATAAACTTAAATCAAATACGTGCTGAAAGGGGGCTCGATGGATTCTTTTCACAGATAATCTTACTTTGTTCAGCAACAGGATGCAGATATGTGACTCCACAGATTCAAGTCATCAGGAATTGTAGTTTGAAACCTCTGGACTATAATTCTTGAATCTTCCCTTTTTGTCTTTCTTTATTTGTTCATTAGGGGCCAGGGGTTCCTCTAATCTAATCAGATCGTGTGTACCGGTCTGTAGAATGGGCTTGTTTGTAAAAAAATCCTCTTTATATTTATCCAAGTCTCTGTATCTGAGAATGCATAAGCATACATGTTCAAACTGGACTGTGATTTTACTATGTATCACTCTATGGGTTAGTTCATGTTTTATTCTTACAGATGTTGGTGTTGTACCGCAAAAACACCAAACCTTACCAAATATTTTTGGTTTAGTTTCTAGTGCAAATATCTTCAATACACTTGAAATAAGGCAAAACTAACTTACAAGTCCCTTTTCAACAGATATATGAGCTTGTTTTAAGTCAGTAATTCCTTAATATTGATGAAAAAGTTCTAGTTATAAGTGAAATAATCTGCCAGTGGGACAAGACATTTTTCCCATATTATAAATTAAAATATCTTGTTCCACTGGCAGATTATTTCACCTATAACTAGAACTTTTTCATCAATATTAAGGAATTATTGACTTAAAACAAGCTTCTATCGTGCTGAAAAGTTACTTGCAAGTTAGCTTTGTCTTATTTCAAGTGTATTCAAGATATTTGTACTAGAAACTAGAAATTCTTGATAAGATTTTCTGTTTTTACAGTGTGCTGTGTAAATGCACAGCATATTTTGGTGCGACCCAATCTAAATTAGCTGGAAACTAATTTGTCCTCATTTCTAATTTTCTCTTAAATATACCTGGTTTCCCAGACTCTTCACTATTACATCTCGCAGAGGCAAATTATAGACAAACCAATGAAATTTTAAATACACTTCCGACTCCAAAGTTACACTGATTTCTCACTATCAAAAGGTATCAGTCAGGAGCAGCATGCAAAATAATTTCCATTTAATTAGGCATACCATGGAACAAACTAATGACAAGCGTTCATTAAGTGAAGAAAATGTGGCAGAATTTTGGTCGTTCGTCCAAAATAGATGAAGATAAAGTTTGTCAGCAAAGCTTCAAAGAGGCTCACAATGACTTATAGGATCTGCAGGAATCTCTTGATATACCAGCTGTGTGATAAATGTGACAATAATTTCCTGCAGTGTGTGACTGTCTAGACTAGACAGTAGGGTAGCAAGAAAAGCACCTAAGCTGTGTTAAATGTGGTAAAAAAAATTTAAAAAAAAACCTTTAAAGGGCCCTGCATGGTGAGTCGAACTGCCGAAATCAGTTCTTACTGTCGCAGATACTGACGAAAATCGCGTCATTTTGTTCTCAGCTTCGTACTGTCCGCCCCTTCTCGCCACAACCCCCCTTGGTGAACTTCTCAACCCGTCTTCATGCGAAACTATTGTGTGATTGGTCTAATATAATAATAATAATAATAATAATAATAATAATAATAATAATAATAATAATAATAATAATAAAAACACTCCTTGGTTCTGGTCTGATGCAACAGGAGAACGTCCCATCGAAGCTTTTCGTTCTTATTTTTTGATAACATGGAAAATAAAATGAGATTTTCCAGCTCCTCAATCATTATTAATCATCCGAACTGGTGTTATGGATGTTATCGCTGCCAATATCGCTATTTTTGCTGTACTGTTGAACACCACACATGGCAAAACACCATGACGGTACACTGCAGCGGGAGGGGTTTCACGGGAGCTCGGCTTGTGGACCGTGAAGGGTCTGTGCGAAAACGAACATCCGAAAACTGACTCGACCCTGCAGAGCTCTTAAGGCTGCGTTTACACGAGACTCCTGCCTGGAAACTGTCGGTATTTTCGGATGTTGATTGGAGAACAGCTCCACGTTTCGACAGCACCACAGACACCTTGAGTCAGCTGTAGTTGTCATGCCAGGCCACTATATGGCGCTGTGGTTTTTGCACAATGCCACAGCGCATGCGCTTTTGACCCTTAGCTTCCACCTCAAATAGTAAACAGTAACCCGTCTCCCATGAACGAAGTGCGAATGTAACACATATATTTCTGACCGGAAATTGTGTTAAACTGAACAGCGTAGCAGCACAATATTATCCATGATTGTTTTTGTGTGAAACCGCATGTGCGAATTCACACCTGCGGAGAACTTCACACCTCTGCGGGGGGGTGTTACAGAAAAGTTTCACTCCGAGCCTCGGTTTTAAAAGGTGCCGGTGTGAGAGACTCCAGTCGCTGGTTTCATGTAAACAAGCGGATGGATCGCAAAAAAAATGTTACAGTTTAACTGAAGAGCAGCTCCGTGTAAACGGGCCTTAAAGTCCCAAAACCATGTAGGAAAATGGTCTAATTAAACTGAGGCCAAACTTTTTGGCTGTAATACCAAAATGTAAGTTTGACACAAAAACAACATCGCATATTATAAAAAAGAACACCATGTCTACAGTGAAGCATGGTGGTGGCAGCATCATGCTTTGAGAGCTGCTTTTCAACTGGAACCTGGGTTTTAGTCAAGGTGGAGACAATTATAAATAGTTCCAAATGCCAACGTTGTAGTTTTTATTCGTTTGTCCTTCACTTTTCTGCTTTCCTAATTTTTAAAAGCACACTGTGCACTTTATGTTGTCAGAGCAATAGTGGTGGACAGAAAAACAAGATAAAAGCAGATGTATTTTAAAAGAAAAACCTTCAGAAATCCCAGAGAACTGTTGCTTAATGACTACAAGAAAAACCGACTCCTTGAAAGGAAGATCTGGAATGGTTAAAAACATTAACACTGCACTGTACTGTGTTTTTTTTCCCACCAGATAACAAAGTATTAATGCTGCATGAGAACAAGTGAAAACATCCTTCCCGCACTCTCCCCAAACATTTGAGCCTGTTATACCACATTCTGCTTAAATCTGGAGCAGACTGAAAATATCAGCCTCCCCAGTGTCACTCAAAGTCCAACAACAAAAGAGAAATTGCCTTCTCCAGCCCGCTCCACTTAGTCCCCCGAGGTGGACTCAATAATTGTGGGCAGCGAGTTTCACATGTGAAACACAGAAACTTCCACCAAGTTTGTCTTTAATAAACTGTTTTTAATAAAACTCTAAAATAAAAACAGACTGAGTGAAAAACTTTTCACTGTGACACACAAACACATGTTCTCTGTTTCCATGACTTCAGAGGACAACAATCCAACTTGCACCTATTTCTGAAAACTTTCTCCAGTTGTTACCATAACTACCACTTGCCTAGCCCTTTCTCCAACCTCAACCAAACCATAAATGTCTTCACTTTAATACGTTTTGATATACGATACATGGAACTGAAGACACTTCCCCATAATGTGGCTGTGTAAACAGATTTGCATCCCCGCAGCATGAATTATATCTGCCAAGCGCACAGGCATACACTGAGGGGTAATTACTTTGAGGACGTCCAACATTGCCGGGGGCAGCAGCTGGTGTGGGTTAGAGGACAGCAGGAGCCGTTACCGAGCCCGTGGTGATGTCATCCCTAACATCAAACTGGACCCAGTATGTTTCAGTGCTGCTGGGGTTTAATCTTAATGGTTACCAACACCTGAACAGGAAATCCATGTGAAGCCTTTGACGATATGCACACATGGCAGCAAATTCAAGGTAAAAATGTATGGGAAAGTCCACGTAGGGTTTTATTTAACCACACAGGGGGGTAATTTATAAGATTTAGAATAAAGTTTTAAATCAAAAATTAACTGAATGTTATCTCGTGTGCTTGTGTGAGGACTGTATTCATCTGCAAGTAAACAGAAGTAAAAGCCGTGACATAAAGGTAGCGCAAATTACGTCAAACTGCTGTCCAGTGGATTTATGCTGCAGTGACCACGAACACCTCAGATTTGACCTTTGACATACAGTTGAAACCAGAAGTTTACATACACTGAATAAAGAGATTCATACACCTTTCTTTTCTCACTGTCTGAAGTTAAATCAGATCAAACTTATCTTGTTTTAGGTCAGTTAGAATCACCAAAATTATTTCTATTTGCTAAATGTCAGAATAATGAGAGAAGGAAAAACTTTGGGAACCCCTGATAGGTTCACTGACACAATAAAGTTAACTGGAAGCTCACCTGTGGATGTATTTCAAGGCCACACCTGGAACAAACTGCTTTCTGGTTTGACTCGATTAAAAAGTCAAAAGAAATCAGCCAAGATATCAGGAAGAGAATCATGGAGCTGCACCAGTCTGGCTCATCCTTGGGAACAATTTTCAGATAATTGAAGGCGCCGCATTCAAACAGTTATATGCAACTATAGTCATGTTGGGGATGTCCAACCATCAAACCAGGAAGGAGACGGGTTCTGTGTCCCAGATGAACGGATTTTGGTCCAAAACGTGCAAATTGACCCAAAACAAAAACCAAAGACCTTGTGAAGACGCTGCTGAAGCTGGTAAGACAGAGTCATTATCCAGAGCCCTGTATGGGCTGAAAGGCCGCTCAGCGAGGAAGAAGCCTTTACTTCAAAAGAAACATAAAAAAAAGCCAGATTGCAGTTTTCAAATGCACACAGGAACAAAGACCTTCACTTCTGGACACATGTCCTGTGGTCTGATGAAGCTAAAGTTGTAACTCAAATTATTCAAGGTTCTTCAAGAAGTTGTTGTAGATGATGATGGCTGTAGGCAGGAATGATTTCCTGTAGCGGTCTGTATTGCAGTGCTTTTGTTGAAGCCTCTGAAGACATTGTATTTCTATGACAATCTAATGAAGAGGATGCTCAGGGTTGTCCATAATTTTCTTGATTGATTTTCAAATCATTAGCAAATATTAATATCAGATAAAGTTAACCTGGGGGGATAAATAGAATTTTCAAAAGCTGGTTTTATTGATCAAGAGACTAAAATGCTTTCTAAACCAACCTGGCACCATGTGAAAATATTACCCCACCTTGTTAAAATCATGAATTAACTATGATGGGTTCAGTTTCACAACCCACACCTTGACCTGATTAGTGTCAGACCTATAAAATCAATAAATCACTAAAATAGAACCTGTCTGACAACATGAAGTAGGCTTGAACATCTCAAAACACAACACATTAAGCTCTGATCTAAAGAAATTCAAGAACAGATAACAAAATCATTACCATCTATCAGTCTAAGTCCTTGGGATTCCAGTGAACAAGCGTGAGATGCATTATCCACAAGAGAGGAAAACATAGACCAGCAGTGAACCTTCCCAGGAGAAGCAGGCCAACCAAAATTACTCCAAGAGTCCATCAACAACTAATCCCGGAGCTCACAAAAGAGCCCAGAACAACATCTAAAACACTGGATGCCTCACTGTCCTTTGTTACACTGCAAAAACACAAAATCTTAGCAGGTATTTTTGGTCTAGTTTCTAGGGCAAATATCTTGAATACACTTGAAAAAAGACAAAACTAAGTAACAAGTAACTTTTCAGCGGATATAAGAGCTTGTTTAAGTCAATAATTCCTTAATATCAATGAAAAAGTTCTAGTTATAAGTGAAATAACATGCCAGTGGAACAAGACATTTTCCCCATATTATTACTTAAAATGTCCTATTTCAAGTGCATTCAAGATATTTGCACTAGAAACGAAACCAAAAATACTTGGTAAGATTTAGAGTTTTTGCAATGTAAGGTCAGGGGTCATGATTCAATAATAATAACAAGACTGGCCACAGAGAAGCCAAAACAAGACTTTTGTAAATAATATTCTGTGGAATGAGGAAAACAGAAGTGGGACTTTTTGGAAGGTGTACATCCTTTTACATCAGCTGTAAAACTACTACATCCTTTCAGAAAAAGAACAATGTACCAACAGTCCTGACCTTAAAGGGACTCTTCAACCTTGAAAACGGTCCAATTCCCCCAAAGAAGAGTGGACCAACGTTCCTCCACAGTGATGTGAAAGACTCATTACAGTTGTCACAAACACATGATGGCAGATGTTGCCGCCAATAGTGGCACAACCAGTTATTAGTTTTAGGGGGAACAGGGCCAGGTTGTTTCAAAACACCTTCACAACATGGACCAAGATGTTTCCTAAACACCAGCATGATTTTTAAAAGCAGGGCTGCTATTTTTCACACCAAACACGAGACAAACTTGAAGTGATCCTGTTCGTTCCTGTCATTGCAGTTTTATTTGGAAAGGATTACAAAGTTGGGAAATCTAGAGTAGCGATTAGCATCTTTAGCATATTTCACTCCTTCAAATTGATTGAGTGATTACCAGACGGATAAAGGAGCAAAGTAGACAGAGTAGTAGAAGTATTAACCCTTTATGGACCAGATATGCTAATTAGCTTCATACCTCATTCATTGTGAATACAGCCGGTTTGGTGTGGGGGGGGTGATTATTGTGCTATTGCTCTCATACTAAGGATACTATTACAAGTCCTTTGATACCTATCTGGCGGTTGAAGTGCTTGACGTGGTTTTGGAAGAGGAGGAGCGCAAAGTTGCCGTCCACATGGAAATAATATTAACCCTAAGCAGGTTGGGCAATAACAATATATTTAGGCTTACTAATGTCTTCTACATATTCTATATCAAAACAGACAACATGTGACCATAATTCTAAAAGTTATTTCTAATTTTGTGTGTGAAGCTTTTTAGCGACACTAGGCAACTAAGGAATATAAATGAATAATACTAAGTAGCATTAAGAAGCAATATGTATAATTGTAAAAATTGTAAATTCTGTGAATGTATGTTGATTATGGATTATGCAACTTTAAATCAAAGGATTACTTCAGATTACAAAATATATAAATATTGATGAATAACTGATTATTTACATAAGTACAATCCCTAATACAATATTCTTTTATCTGGAAACAGGGTAGAAAAGCTTCTAGGATAGTACAGTAAAGGGATCTTTCAGTATTTAGCTGTATTTGAGACACTGCAGAATGAAAATCAATGATTGTTCAAAAATAAATGTCGAAATTCTGTTTGTAACACTGATTTCATATTGTGAAAAAGGGGCTGGGAGCTCATGGGACTGAGGAGCAAAGGAATTTTGTGGTATTTAGCTGCATTTAAAACACCATAACAATGAAAAAACAATGGTGGCTCAAAAACTTTTGACTCATCTTTAAAGTGTTATTTGAGCATTATCAGCATCAATACAATAATTAACATCCTGGGATTGAAAAGTCTGTTCATTCCTTAAGGCAGGAGCTGAGGAATCTGAACTTTGCTAAAGCAGAATAAGAAGATAGTATTTTTTCATGAGCCTAATATGTTTTAATTTTTATCCACCATCTTTATGCTGTGAAAGGTTGGGATGTTGAATAGCACACAACATGTAGTTGTTAAGTAGAAGTTTGTTTTTTACAAATAAAACAACAATTTCCAGGTTTTCTCACATATTTCTTTTTTTTTAATCTAAACTTTGACTAGGCCATTCTAAGACATAAATGTGCTTTGATCTAAACCATCCTTTTGTAGCTTTGGCTGTAAGTTTTAGGTCGTTGTCCTGCTGGAAGGTGGATCTCTACCCAAGTCAACTCTTCCTGGTCGAGATGGAAGAAAAGCATCACCACAGCCTGATGCAGCCACTACCATGCTTCACCATGGGGACTGTAGTTCAATTTGTTCATCTTCCAGGGTCTCCAACATGGCTTATGACAAACAGTGGATGTTACTTCTCGTGGCTTTTCTCTGATATTCCTCCATAAAAGCCAGACATATGGAGTGCACGTTTAGCTGTTCTGTGGACAGAGTTTCCGCTCTGAGCTGTGGATCCAGGAATATTTGAATGATTATCAAATAATTTCAAGGAAAACTGGGAAACATTTGTTGCTGAAATGTCCAACCCTGATAAAGACAAGCAAGGGGAATGAAAGGTTGAAGCCAGCACATCAACTCACTGATTCAGTAGGAATCTGTATCAGATTATCAGGTTTCATGTTAGAGTAAGTATTTATAGATGGGACGTGCGGCTACACATAATACCTTAACTTGCGATGGTGTTACTTCACTCCGTGACGGCAGCGGCATGTTTCACATTAAATAAACATTAGAGAACTAAAGGGACAGATTACTTACAGGTGTGCACAACAAATGCACTCACATTAGTCTTCCTAACCGAGGGGGGGCAAAATACACTCAACTGATTCTGTTTCTAAGCTGAAGCCCCACATAGAGGTCCGACCAAACTGTCCTGACGATGCAGAAATGTCGTCACTCCCGAGGCCCTAAACCAAAATTACTGCCAATAAATGTAGGATGTAAAACAAAACAAAAAAAAGCACACAAACTTAATTGGAGACAAAGATATAAAACTGAGGTCAGTCATTAACCAGTACGGAGAAAAATCAAGCAATAATTAACCTTCATTTAACGACATCAAGGGAGGGAGAGAGCTCTAAAACAAGGGAGGATGAGGAAAGTACGGCAGGAGGGAGAAAAATGGGAAAGAGCACATGGGAGTGAAGTGGAATCAAAACAGGGAAGTCAAATTTGACCATCCAAATCCGACGGATGAGCGGTCATAAAGGAAAGACAGAGAAAAAGAGCAAAAAGTAGGGAAATTATGAGGCGATAACGTTTTATTTCATCTCAATAGCTGATGTAATTTATTAAGTGAAAAAGGTTTTTCAAACCAACCCGACTTTGTGAAAAGGCTGCCATCAAGTTTTTGGACGTAGATGACATGCTTAAGGTCATGCAACAGCATCTCAATCGCATTTAAGTCTGGACTTTGACTAGGCCACATAGTTATGCTCCACAAACATCGAGAGCAGAATTCATGGTCTCATCAACTACAGCAAGTCGTTCAGGTCCTGAAGCAGCAAAGAGGCCTCAGATCATCACACCGCCACCTAGTGCTGGGCAACAGGGCTTGAAAATAACATCTCAGATTTTTTTTATACCAAATTCGATTTCCTGTTTAAATCGACCTTAATGACAGAATATATCTTAAAAAACTGGCTTTTATTTTAATAATTCCTTGTGTGAGTTAAATAGAAGCTGAAAAACACGCTTGTCAAACAAGATGGCAGTTCTTGGGTAGGGTAACATCACTCTGGAGAACCAAAAGTGTATTGGTGAAAAAAAAAAAAAAAAATCCAGATTTTCCAAAAATTAAATCTTCAAAAACAGAAAATTAAATTAATCGATAAAAACGCCACCTAGCACCACTGCCATGTCTGGTTTTTGGTGTAATGTTCTCTTTGTTAAATACTTCTTTAGCTCAACAAACCTTAGCGGGACACAAACCTTCGAGAAAGTTCTACTTTTGTGTCGTCAGTCCACAGAATATTTCCCCACAAATCCTGGAGATTATTAAAATGTTTCTTGGAAAATGCGAAGTTGGCGGTGGTGACAGAAAATATCTTAATATCTCTCTTTCCTGTTAAATCATAAACGTTGACCCTAACTGAGATAAGTGAGGCCTGCTTTAGATGTTGCTCACAGTTCTCTGTAATCTCCTCTATAAGTCGTTGATGTGCTCTTGGAGTCCAAAAGGCTCACCCTGTACCAATGTTATCTCTATTTACTGACTAGAAGCTGAAATGGTTTTAATGACCTGAAACATTTAAGTGTTCAAAATCAAAGAACTTGGATGCATTTACACCAGCCCTGTTCAGTCCGCTTTAATTGAACTCCAGTTCGTTTGCCTAGAAAGTCTGATTCAAAAAGCAGAAGCGGACTACAGTGCAGGGGATTCTGGGTAAATACAAGAAAAACAAATGTGCGAGTCCAGCGCTAGCAGGAGAAATGGCTCGTGGTCTTTTGCCAAAGACAGAAGAGAAACACTACAACTGCTAAAATCTTACACCTCTCCATTTCTGTTTGCATTTCGTGAAGAAAGAAGTTGAGATCAGTGTCTTCTTCAGAGGTTTTCATGTCGTTTCCTTCAGTATTTCTTGGTGCAGCGCCCCCACAGGTGAGGGGAGGAACAGGTTGCTCAAAGGGTTTGGTTCGTTTGACAGACCAATGTGAAAGAGAACCGCAGCAGCTGAAAATGTAACAAATGTTACGATTTTTCTCCCCTATCAAACTGAGTCTACCTGACTATCAGGTGTGAAAACACCCCTAAATGGGAGTTCTTGGTGTTGAAGCATTTAATGAATAAGAGAAAAAAGATTTTGTAGTATTTGTCCTGTTGATCAGTTCTGATCAAGGAAAAATCAGCCATTTCTCTAAAAGAAAAACGTAAAAAAAATCAACTTATAGAAGCAGATCTATCAAAGAAATATGAGGGTCAATAAAAAAAATAAAACAAGATGTAAAATAAAAGTTACAGTGCCTATAAAAAGTATTAACCCCCTTGGATGTTTTACCCTTTTAATTGCTTTCAAAAATCAGTCATGATAAAAGTGAAAATTGATTTCTACAAAAATAATGACAAATAAAAATATTTAACATAAAATAAGCCAAATTGTGCTGACTCAAAAAAAAAAAAAAAAGACCAATTGCTGAAAGAACAACATGCAGAGCAGTGATTAAAAGGGATGTCCCGATCCGATCACGTGATCGTTCATCGGCCCGATCACGTAGTTTCCAACTCGATTGGAATCCGGCGTTGCATCCCGATCAGGGATCGGATATATATGTATATTTATTCTAAACACAAATGGGAATAATAACAGTTAGCATCTGCCGTTATGTGGTGGTATTAGAGTCAGATTTGTCTCGAAACAAGACACGCAGTTTGCAGCAGTGACGGCCGTAAAGCGAAGCAGAACACGGCATCAGCTTGACGTGGGAGGAGCAGCACGTCTGCGGTGTGGAGGTATTTTAAAGTGGAGGAGAAAGACATTGCGTTTGCAAACTGTAAGTTGAGTTGCTGTTTTTATTAATTAGAGTTTCTTATTTCATACTGTTGCACTGAACTTCAATGTGAGGAATTTGTTTTATTTATTACTTGATTGTTCAAGCTATCTCACAGAAGTCTTCTGTTAAATGATAAAAGGTGAATAAAGTAAAAAAAAATGAGGGACATTCTGGATCTGTTTGTTTGCTCTGCTTCATTTTTTAAATGTATTTTTGAAGTATCGGATCAGCTGATACTCAAAACTTGGACTTGGACTCAGGTGCAAAAAAAAAAAAAACTGAATAGGACATCCATGGTAATGAAACCAAAACTATACAATATATATATATATATATATATATATATATATATATATATATATATATATATATATATATATATATATATATATATATATATACATTTTGCATTAAAAAAAACCAAAAAAAAAAAAAACCTTTGTAAATATATTCTATTCAAAACTACTCAAGTGACCTAATTTTAGCTTCACCTGGTTCAAATTCAGGAAAAAATAAAAATCACCTTTTTCTATCCAATTAATAATCCAAAAAATAATCACCAGATCAGCCCTACAGGGCATTGATGTTCAGTCAAGCAGAAAGGGCTGAGCTTTCCACATCCGCTGATGTTTGAAGTATTTTTGTTGCTGCAGATGCATCCTTAACATGTTTATTTTCTCATCTAAGAAGGAATTGAATTGTTTATTTGCATCTTTCAATGCATCTCCAATCTTGTATAAAACAAGCTTATGTGGTTAAATGAAAAAATCAGCAGAAAGAACCAATTTTTTTAATCCAATTAATCATCAGAATAATCGATTACTAAAATAATCGTTAGTTGCAGCCCTACTGATTTGGAGCAGCAATAAAAGGGTAAAACATCCAAAGGGGGTGAATACTTTTATAGGCACTGTATAGAAATCAATAATGAAAGCTGGTGAAGTCTGCACTTGGCCATGACCATGGACAGCGAATCAATAAATGAAAGCGGATGAAATGAAGAGGAGAAATGAAGAGGAAGTTCCGAGACTAGAGCAAACAGAGAGAGCAGCTGGAGTGTCAGAGTTCAGATGCCTCCGACTGATCACTGGAGATAAAGCAGGAAGAAAGGGGACAGGAAGCTGACCTCTGCCGTTGTCTCTGATCTTCTGTGCCGCCAACTTGTAGTTGATGTCGTTCTCCAGTGAGTAGTCGTAGATGGTGATGTTCTGGTTTCTCAGCAGTTCGTACACGCCCTCCACTGTGAAGTAGTACGGCCTGTCGTCGTTGCTGTCCTTGACGTCGGTGTAGACCAGCATGACGTGCCGGAGCCAGCCAAAATCTTGATGGATCTTCCAGGTAAACTCGCCCAGCTTTAAATGAGTGGGGCCCGTGTTGGTGACTGCTCCATAGAGTTTGAAGCCGATGGCACGGGCGCCAGCGGTCACCATGGGGACATCCCAGTGGGTGGTGAAGCGAGCAACAGGAGAGGAAGAGTAGTCACACCCGGGCCCGATGAAAGCCCAGGGATCGTGGGCGAATTTCAGGTCAACGGCCACCAGAGGCGCCATTGAATCGGAGCAGTAGCCGGCGCTGTTCTCCGAGTTGCCGCTAACCAGTTCCAGCTTCAGGCCCGGCAGCAGCCAAGGGTCACAGTTCACCCGAGAGATGGCCTGGTGGAGGGCCGGCGCCACCCGAGGCCACGACCAAGGATAACCCGTGTTGGTCTTAGGCAAGATGGCTGCAATGGAGACCTTCTGACGGCCGTCTGTCATGTTGCCAGAGGCGAAGGAGCAGTCATCAGCTCGGATGAGGGGCACAAAGAGGAGGAGCAGGAGACGGAGCCAGCACAGCATGACGACGAGGAGTTTGGTAGCCTGACAGACAATCTGCAGGGAACAGTAAACACTTTGTAAAACAACCTGTGAGACAACCGATGGGGTGAAACACAACAATCAGATAATGTAATATTTTACAGCATCTTTAAATGTTCTGGTGTCTTGACTAAATTACACATTTAATTAAAAAAGCAGCAGAATAACAACAACGCATTTATTATTAGTACACAATACTGTCAATGTATTTTATGGGCATTTTATGTGATAAACTAACAGAATAGTGCAAAATTTTTTTCCCTCTTCTTTAACATGTCCTGTCTGGCAGTGTGACACTCAGAACTGCTGTCTCAGTGTGAGGCCATGATGGTATATATATATATGAAACTTTATTAAAAATTGCTTTGGGTTTATTTCAAATGTAATGTAAAGAGGAAAGAAGAAAAAAAAGGGGTAAATAGAGGGGAGATAGAAGTAGACGATAGAAAAAAGGACAAAGACAAAACAAGTCAACACCCCTGAAGTCTGCCTCTAGACCTGCGGAAAGAGTAAAAAATAAAACGGAGAATCCACAACAACAAACAACATACGCACATAACATAATATAATATAATATAATATAATATAATATAATATAATATAATAATAACAGGTATGACTTCAACGGAAAGTACAAGGTAATACAAGATGTATTTAGTGGCAACCGCAGCCCAACTAAGAGTGTGTCTCAGAAACGCCAGAATAGTGCATAATTAATTAGTGGAAGAAAAATGATACATGGTTTAAACTTTTAAAAAAAAATCTAAATCTGAAAAGTGTAGGGCTGCTACAATTAATCAAATTAATCGTGATTAATCGATTATTGAAATAATCGTCAACTAATTTCGTAATCGATTAATCTTTAATTGGAGTATACAGACTCTAAAAAAGGCCATTTGCTGAAAAACAACAGCAGTAATTAAGCCAAAACTGTACAAAATATATAAACATTTTGCATTCAAGATAAAAAAAACCAAAAAAAAAACACCTTTGTCTATAAACATGTTCTACCTAAAACTCCTCAGCTGGCAGTTTTCGCTTCACCTGGTTCAAATTCACTAAAGGAAAGCTATATTATTGCATTTTAGGCAATAAAATGTTTATTTTCCTATTTAAATAAGGAATTTAATTATTTGTTTATTTGCCCCTTTTAATGTATTTCTAATATTGTATAAAAAAGCCTTTGAGGTTAATTAAAAAATCAGCAGAATGTTCCAAACTCTTTTAATCCGATTAATCGATTAATCATCAAAATAATCGATTCTACTAAAATAGTCGTTAGCAGCAGCCCTAGAAAAGTGTGGGTTGGACGGAAGCCGAGAGCGGACATGTTCCACGTAAACTTTTATCTGATGGTTTTCTCGAGATAATGACTTATTTTCGAGAAAAAAAAAACTTTGATCACGAGATGTTAAACCTGATTCCATCATTCATGGCATCCATGTGTGATTCTGTGAATAATTCTGTGAATAAGTGATCGGTAAACCATAATGACGTCGTTGGTCGTATGATTAAACCATCGGGAAATTAACTCGTTATCTCGAGAAAACGGTCGTCGTTATTTTGTGATAACGACATAATTATTTTGTTACCCTGAGAAAACCATCGGGGGGAAAAAACATGCGAGTACAACCGGCTTTCGTAGGGTTGCATTTGCTTTCAGCCCCCATTTACTCCGATACCCCTAAATTCATAAAGTTCTTTGTTTAATCTCAGTATAAATGCAGTTCTGCAGTTCTTTGTTGGAGAACATTAGTGAACAAACGGCTTCATGAAGAGCAAGGATCACTGCAGACGGGTCAGAGAGACAGACGAGGAGGCGCTTAAAGCAAAGTTAGGTTACAAAACAACATCCCAAGCTTTGAACATCTCACACACATCTAAAAATGCAAGGAATGTGGCACAACTACAAGCCCACCAAGACATGGACGTCCACCTGAACTGACAGGCCTGGCAGTGATAGATTAAACACAAAAGCAACAAGATGCTTGAGAAAACCCTGGAGGAGCTGCAGAGATAGAAAAACATAAGAAGTCCCAAAAATACTGCGGAATGTGCTCAAACAAAGCATCGTGTGTGTGTGAGAAAAACAGTACTTCTCATCCCCCTGAACATGCCATCTCCATGGTGACGGCAGCATCATGCTGTGGGGATTTGTGAGAAGAACTGATGTTCACTGACGCGTTTGAGCAGTTTTACAAAGAGGAAGTGGCAACAGTGACCGTCTCCAGATGGGCGAAGCTGACAGAGAGCGCTTGGTTTTACAATCTGTTGAGTCAGGAGGGCTGAACATAAACAAATACTGACTTTTCAGATTTTGGCTGGTTTTAAAAAACAAAAAACAAAAACTAAACCCTACAGCTACTCATCCAACTTTGTGTTGATCTATAGCACAAAATCCCAATAAAATGAAAGTGGTGTGAATACTTTTGTCTGACTGTAAGTTTAAGTTTGCCTGATCCTTGTGTTATTAGTAAATAGAGCTGTTTTAGTGTTAAACAGGCTGTCAGATGAGATCTCCACCAGCTGAACGATCAAATTAGGAAACTTGTGCCGTCAGATTAAATCCAGAGTTATTCATCCTCTTTTCTGAATGAATTTAACATAAAACGGCGGATGCTCTTGAGGGACTGTTGCGGCGTATCGAACCTCAGCCAGCGTTTCCATGTGGGATCCATAAACTGTTACCCATTAGCTCCACGTGGGCCCCATGTGTGTTTGAGGAGCCACAGATATGGAAGCAATGTGTGCAGCTGAGTTGTGACGAGCTAACTGCAGGTTAAACAGAAGGGCCGTGTTTACCGTTCGAGTAATGAATAAACGCTTTCCGACGAACTGTGATGTGCGGGAAGATGAGGCTCTGATGTGCCACCCTGTGAATCAGTGGACCGCTCAGAGAGACGTCAAACTAAAAAAGCAGTACAGCTGGGAACACGAGGCCCGAATATGGATGGAAACGATACGAAAACATTTACTGTTGTTGCTTGAGTTTAATCTGTGACTCACCGAGGCTGCTGGTGCTTTTCAGGTCATGTAGTGATTCAGAACATTTTAAAAAGGTGCCGATGCACCACGAGCAGCGCTGCAAAGAGTTTCTGAGAACTGCTCTCAAACAGTAGAACAGGTGAAACTACCAGCATCTCGAATAGGAGAACTTAAAAACAGAGGAATCAGCAATAATTAATAACACATCTTATTTCTTATCAGAAGAAACACCAAGCCAATACATATGGGTGTGTGTTTGTGCTTCAGTAGATGTGTGTGTGTCATTGTTCTCATGCAAGCCTTCAGTCTTATATAAGTCTTGCGAAACAGCAGCAGAGACTCGAACAGTCACAGCAGATCAAACAGGACACAGCTGAGGCTGTTGTTCTGATTCATCTTCGTGTCTCGCTTTAATGAGAAAGGAAACAGCAGCATTAACATCTGCTGGGAAGGTCTTTTATCATATTTCAAAAAGAGAAAAAGAAGCGGCTTTTCATTTACAGAAGTTTTGATTAATGATAAAAATAACATTAAGACAATCAGATCTTTGCATGGAACATGTCCTTAATATTAATATTAAGGACATGTTAATATTAATATAACATATTATATATTTTAGACCCACAGGGCTTACATAAAGTATGATGAACTATGAGTATATCCTAATCTGTTTTTTCCACTGTTATTTGAAGGCAGATAAGCGATTTTATTAGCAGTTTTTGGCAGCAGAATTGTGTTTGTAGGTCCGATTCTTTTAGAAACAGGAAGTGAGTATCATGTAAAATCTACTTTTTTGAGCTTTTCATTATGTTATAATGTTATTCCCTCAACAAAAACATACCTGGAATGTTGCTTTGATTCTTTCATGCATGTTTGAGATATACTTTAATCTCCCGTGGCAGCCAATCAGCTGTGCAAAATGCCTGGATGAACCTAGCGCCGCCTTCGAGGTGCAGCTCCTCCTTGGAGCTGCAGTTTCTCAGCTTCCTAGCTTCCGCCTCACAGAGAAGCCCTCCCCACTCAGCTCATTTAGACTAACCAGCAGCAATTAGCAAACACCTGGTGGAGCTGCGCATCTGCTGAGCTCATTGTATGAGCTATTTCTCTGTGAAATGCTGGTAAACACGTTTTTAAAGGGTTAATAGAGGAGCGATGTTGTTATGACTTCCTGAAGGTGGAGTTTCAGAAAGAACAGGAGTTTTTAAAGAGACAGAGGCCCAATTTCAAGCCGTTAAATTATGATGTCAAATTTCTTTTAAGTCATATTTGATAAATACAGCATTTTTGTAACAACTAAAGGTAACATAGTTACTTGATTGTGCTATAAAATGATTCTTTGTGCCTTGAAAATACATAATACTGCCCCTTTAAATGATGATGCATCATCCGCAGTGTCTGAATAGACTATTGTACACAGGACGTGGAGTGTTTTTTGTTAAAAAAGACCTTTTAATAGAAATAGGATGGACGTGTGGCCGCTTATTGGTGACCCAGAAAAAGAATGGAATGAGCGCTATTGGAAATCATAGCTGAGGGGGTTAATAGCCAGACCTCTGAGGTGACTGCAGATGTTGTTTGTGAGCATAAAGTTTATCAGGTAAAACTGTTTTAGAGTGTTTTTTTCTCACTTTTTATATTTCCTCTCTCAGTCTAAAATCACCTGCAGATTCGCACAGATAAATTAACTGCTCTGTCTTAATCAGTGGCGGTTCTAGACCAAATTTACTGGGGGGGCTATGGTGGGACCAGTGTTTTTTCGTGGGAGCACAGAACAAAAGAACGAAACAAAAAACATTGCAATATTTCATTGTGTATTAAATGAACCACCAAGCCAAAGAACCTTTTGCAGCTCCAGGGTTGCAGGTTGCAGACTCCTGATCTAGCAGATGAAAACAGTGATCCTATCTCAGCATGCCTGAAGGTAACAGAGCAACACCCTATTTATATTTCATTGTTTAAGTAAAACTTAAACAATGAAACAGTGAAGTGAAGATTTAGTGTTATCTCTACAGTACAGGGGCCAAACAGGGGCCAGGACCGGTTCTGTAGGGGCACTGGTCCCTGTTGGCCCCTGTATCTTACCGCTCCTGGATTAAATGATCCTCTTGAATGTTTAACCATGATAATTAGCTCAGGCTACATGGGTTTTTTCAGTTTCTGAGGCAAATGAACAAGAGTGTTTGACATCTTGGTTATATATCAGAATTTTAACTTCACTTCCATCCACCACATGTGTAGCATTAGCTTAAAATTACTCACACATTGTGAGAAAACTACCTGCAGATGGCTTTAGAATAAAACATACTGTTTATGTGGAAAATATGAGACTTGCACAACCACTGCAAGGCTCAGAAATATAAAGTAGACCAGGGATGCCCAACTCCAGATAGAGGGAGCCACTATCCTGCAACTTTTAGATACAGCCCTTCTCCCGCCGTTGTGCACATGAGGGTAACAATGCTGGTCGGATATGGAGCAGCACTGTTGTTATGTTTGTCTGAATGCTGCTAGAATTGTGGTATTTTGCATTACAGTTTCTGCCACAAATGGTCACTGTGATGAATCACAGGCAGAACGGCACACCACAGAGAGCTTTTATAACCCCCCACAGGGTGCTGGTTTGCTAGCGCTTGAAGCTATGGCTCTCAGACACTTCTCCTGATGGGATGATTCAACACATAAATCTTTATGAGAGTTGTTTTATGCATTGATACCTAAATTCAGAGTTCTGAAAGTAAACATCCCCACTTTTTTGGCAACTTTTGGCTGCAATCTCAGCTGCACTGTGGTCGCTTTGTTTTCTTTCAACATTTTGTTTGAGGTAGTTATGATTTTCACTAATGGAAGTAAATAAAACTATCATGAGCTCTAAGCAACTGAGAGGGAAGGAATGTAAATATTATATGTGCCCTTAAAAACATACCAGCATATCAGCAATATATTATCACCACACAGTAATAATTGCAATAAACTGTAATTAATGATGTCTGCAAACACCATAAACGTGCACTTTTCCTGCAGCTCTTTCTTTGGCTTTTGAGCTATTTTTCAAGTGTTTGTTCAATTAATTTATCAAGCCTGAATTTATGCTTTAAAATATAGTGAAATTCAATATGTGTTCTATTTAGCAGCATAGTTGTACTACTGAATGCAACAGTTCTTTGACAATCCATCACAAGGCTACACGCCGATACAGGACAAACAACCGTGCACACTCACATTAACTCCTAAGGACAATTTAAAGTAATAAATTAACCAAATAGTCATGTCTTTGGACTGCGGGAAGAAGCTGGAGTACCTGGAAAGAAAAAGCGCATGCATGAGGAGAACATGCAAGAAGCCAGGATTTGAACCCAGGACCTTCTTGTTGCAAGGCAACAGCCCCACCAACTGCAACTTTTGACCAATTTATTGCAAAAGTCATTGTAATATTATATTATTATTATTACATATTTGTATTTGGTTTTAATCCCTGAGGCAAGCATTGAGAAGTATTTTTAAAAAAATCATAAACCAGGACTGAAGAAGACATCTTTAAGGAATGTTATTAACTTTCTGCTAATGCCTGATAGATGAATTGCTTTATCAGGATTAAATAAAACGACTGGCCTAACGTTAATTAGACCAATAACTGTAATTAATGATAATTACCTTAAACGTGTCATTCAGGTCAAACTCGGCAGCTCTGTTTGGGTTCGGCTGTTTAAAACGACAGAGAGTCGCGTCTCTGCGGCTCTGAACTTCTAAAGACAGTCGGTTCTTTACCTGCTCGGGTCCTCAGACCTTCTCTTCCTCCAGCTTCATGTTTTCCAGCAGCCAGAGCGAGAAGAAGAACGTGAAGGAGATGTTTCCTCTGCAGCTCCCAGAGCAGCAACAGAGCTTCTGCTTCAGTGGAGACACGCCGGAGGACCGAACCCCCCGCTGCTGCCGGCACTTTTCCGGTCCAATACAATCAGGAAAAGAGAAAAAGGTCCCGGCAGTGTCCCACCTTCCTAACGGCCACGCGCGCACATGCACACATTTTTTTTTAATTTTTTTTTTTTTTTTTTTTTTTTTTTTTTTTTTATCAAAGTGGGGGCACGTAAACAGGGCACGAGGGCAGAGATAGCGCTGAGTAAGCGTGTGCGTGTCTGAGTCCCACCCGTGGATCTGCAGCGGGGACCTCAGGGCTGCTCGCTGATTGGTTCCGAAGCTTTTCCCTCCAATTAAAACTGACACGAGGGGTAAAGCTGAGCAGCACCAGGCGGCTCAGCGGACAGCCTGGGGCCAGTTTAATAAGTAGAGCTGGAGTGGATGAATTTAATGGAGGGGGAACAGCAGGAAACCCACGTTGTTCTGGAGCCCCCTGGTGATCAGCTGAACTCCCAAACACAGAGCAGCTGCATTTCCTGGTGTGAGAATAATCTGCGCTCCCGAATCACACCCAGCAGACAAACATGTCCAGATAAGCCAAATCAGCCTATAAAGACATAAACAGTTTATGACGCTCTTGATATGATTAGAAAACCACGGGCTACAGGATGAACTGAAGTGTCTATTCTAATTAATTAAATTACATCTGATTGATTTTTTTTTCCTCACTGATTTTAAAGGGGCAGTATTATGTGTTTTCCAGCCAAAAGAATAATTTTATAGCACAATCAAGTAACTATGTTACCCTCAGTTGTTACAAAAATGCTGTATTTATCAAATATGACTTAAAATAAACTTGACTTTGCAATTTAACGGCTTGAAATTGGGCCTCTGTCTCTTTAAAAACGCCTTCTCTTTCTGAAACTCCGCCTTCAGGAACTTATAACAACATCGCTCCTCTATTAACCCTTTAACAACGCTTTTACCAGCGTTTCACTGAGAAGTAGCTGGTATAATAAGCTCAGCAGATGCGCAGTTCCATCAGGTGTTTGCTAATTGCTCCTGGCTAGTCTGATTATTAATTATTAAATTATTTAATTATTTAATTTAATTTAATTTGGTTTAATTTAATTTAATTTTAATTATTTAATTTCCCTTTGGGATAAATAAAGTATTTTTGAATTGAATTTGAATTTGAAGGACTGAGTGGGGAAGTCGCAGGGGAGGGCTGCTCTGTGAGGCGGAAGCTGGGAAGCTGAGAAACTGCAGCTCCAAGGAAGGGCTGCACCTTGAAGGTGGAGCTGTATCCATCCAGGCGTTTTGCACAGCTGAATTGCTGCCACAGGAGATTAAAGGATTTCTCAAACATGCATGAAAGAATCAAAGCAACACTCCAGGTATGTTTTTGTTGAGGGAATAACATTATAACGTGATGTAAAGCTAAAAAAAATTGATTTTTCATAATACATAATATTTAAAATCAACATTAAATACTTTCTATTGTGTTTCTGATCATGATTCATTCAGTTCCTTTTCCAGGTGTCTTATAAATGTTAACATGAACAAAAACCCAAACATGAGTTTTGTGATTGGCATATTTTACATTTACTGCTTTTAATTTTCAAAATATAACTTAAGAAACCTTAGAGGTTGGCTATGTGAGGATTTTTATTGTTAATGCATTGAAGATACTACTGTGACAATAATATCTCAGTGAGATTTGGGTTGTTTCTTATTAACAAGAAGCCGTTAAGATCAGCTTTGTCATAAAGAACTAAAAAAACGACACAGAGTATGTTTATGATGTAAAACTGAACTCAAAGTAAATGATTTCAAGACCTTTTACACTTTCAATGTGTGTTACAGGTTTACAATATTTGTAGGAATTTGAGTTAAGGAGCCTGAGGAATGAAGAAAAAATGGTTCTGGTGATGATTTTTAAGAACAAGGGACATCTACAGAACTATGGCATAAAGCGTATGAGTCATACAATGAAGCTGTGGGAAAGAGTGGTGGAAACTAGGCTTGTAGGCCAGAAGTGAGCATTTGTGAGCAGCAGTACGGTTTTATGTCAAAAATGAGTAGTACTAAAGATGTAATTTTTGAGAGAGGAGCTGTGGAATAACACGAGGAGGTCTGGAGTGGTGGAGAAATATGTTAGATTGGTGCAGGACATGTGAGAGATGTGAGACAGCAGTGAGGTGTGCTGTAGGAGTGACAGAGGAGTTCAAGGTGGAGGTAGAACTGCATCAATAATCATTTCTGATGCTGCGTTCCATTTGAAGTCAGAACTGGTAAATTCCCCCTTTCCAGTCAGAAAAATCAACTGGAACGCCCTCTGAAGTCGGATTTCGCACTGGGAAAGAGGGACCAACTCTGACTACCCCAGTTACGACTTGTATGGCCAATGTCACGTTTCAATATGGTCGCTCCTCGCATCAGCAGCAGTAATATGTTGGGGGAAACATGTTTATTTTACAAGACACACATGTTGGAGTGCGTCTACAATCAATGTTACATGTAGCGCCTGCAACTCTAAACTGAACAAATTAAAAGTAGTATTTGCTTATGGAAAGTAAAGCTTAAAATGATGTTTGTAAGAGGCACTATGAACAATGTCTATAGGCGTCGCCATGTTGAAATCCTGACTTCTCCAACTATGTTACCTGGTATGCTGCAACCTCAGTTGTGACATCAACCCAATGCCAACTTCTGAGGTTACAGGAACGCAGCATCAGCTCCTTCTGGTTTGCTTTGGTGAGGACACATGAGGTCAGACAGGAGTCTCCATGGACGATGATGTTTGCAGATGACATTGTGATCTGCAGTGAGAGCAGGGTGCAGGTAGAGGAACTGCTAGAGAGGTGGAGGTGTGTACTGCAAAAGAGAGGAATGAAGATTAGTTGCAGCACGACAGAATACATGTGTTCAGGGCGATGGTGGAAACAGTGGAAAGAGTTCGTCCTGTAATCGGTGGGTTGCTGGTGCGAGCCCCCGCTCCGTCCGTCTCTGTTGTTGTGTCCTTGGGCAAGACACTTCACCGCCTTCCCTGCTTGTGGTGGTCTGAGGGCCCGGTGGCGCCGGTGCATGACAGTGTCATTTCTGTCAGACTACCCCAGGGCAGCTGTAGCTGCAATGCAGTAGCTTGCCACCTTCAGTGAATGACTGATTTCATTGTAAAGCGTCTTTCAGTGTCCAGGAAAGCGCTATATAAGTCTGATATCATTTCATAAATGAGAATGGTACAAGTGGAACAGTGACGTCACAGAGAGTAGAAGTAAAGAAGATCTTTAAGTACTTAAGGCCCCGACATACTTCATCCGAAGCCGTGCAGTCACGTGGTTGCGAACCATTTATATTCGCAGACAACCTGGCAGACAGCTCTCCCGCTTCAGTACGTCAACCCCTACCCGCCAGGGTTAACCTTCCTTCCCTGCATCCTCTGCTTGCTTTTACGAAACATTCACAGAGAGAGTGCCACACTTTTGTGCAGACATCCTCCTCTGTGGACAGCAGCGTTACAGTTTCCATCCAGGAGTTATTAACCATTTGCCAGTCTTGTTATTATAGTAGTTATTTAGTGAAGAATCCTACAAATGTACATAATTCCTCACCACGTCAGAGAAACAAACTCCTGCAGATACAAAAACCGGATAGTGGAAGCAGACGAGTTGAAGAGAAATATAAACACTGCTGTGTGAGCGCATTTCCTTATAAAACATGGCAACAAGTGTGAGGAAGACCAAAAAGGACATTGTGGTGGATGGGGTCTAAGAGAACCTGAAGTTAGTTGGTGTAAGGTTAGACGATACAGAGATAGGTCTAAATGTAGACGGGTGATTCACCTGAACAAAAAAGCTGAACGACAAGAAGTTTGACTTGGTCTTATTACCCTCACTACCTTGTAAAAGGTCTCCGAAGCTATCAGATTGTGACGATATCTCCTGTCCACAGCCTGTTTGGTTGCATCCTTAGACGCACAGTGATGCTAAGACACAAAACTTCTCCTCAGCTTTCTAGCAGAAACTTGATGTTTTTGGGTCAGAACTGACTGAAATTTTGGCCTCTTCCTCATCACATCCACCTTGACAAAAGCCTCAACTCTCACTGAAGAACAATCCTGCAGCATGATGTTTCCATCACCATGTTTAACTATGAGTGTGAGGTTCTTTTGGTGATGCTTGGCGTTGGATTTTTTTGTGTTAAACATACCTGTTACGCATCTCTGTTGCCAACTAGTACCCAAAATGTGGTTTCATCAGACCATAACGTCATTGCTGCCAGACCTGGATGTTTTCTAATGGAAAAATTACTCGTGTCTCACAACCTTCATCCTGGAGCCGTATCAAGAATGTCACAATCAGTGACCAGTTACCAGGAGTTCCTGCTGCTCCTTAATTTTTTTTTGTCAGACTAGCAACCTTCTTGACCTGTTTTCTTTCTGTTTGTTCATATTAAAAAAAAAAAACAAAAAAGACATCCAGTTTTCATAACACCCCTGTGCCTTGGTATCTGCAATATAATACTTCTCCTGACTGATCCATTTGGTACCCTTTGGTACTTTGTAACCACTCAGAAGTACAGCTGTAGATAAAGGACTCAAATGTCAGGAAAACACAACCAGGACTGCTAAGCTTTGTTTTACTTGTAGGTATAAATTCAGGAGGGCTGTGAATGTTTAAATTAAATCAAAGTATTGCTTTAAGGCTGTACATACATGTACAACCAGCTTATTGCATTTTTTTTTATTGTTTAAATATTTTCAGCACATTTTTTAAATAACCTCCCAGATGAAAGTGTTGTACACTGTTCTGAACACGGTCCAGTCTGTGAAAACCGGCAACATGTTTGTTTTAATTTCTTAGATTCAGTTTCTTCGAGACGGCTGACGCAACACGTTAACATTCCTGATCTCTTAAGGTTTAATGATTCAACAATCTCTTATTAAACTTTGACCTCTTTCTGCTCTCAGCTCCCTGCCGGTCAGAGGCCGTCCTGGAAGTTAACAAAACACAAGAACGTGTCTTCTCCTCGGTGATGTTCTGAATCTGCAAATCCTGACACCACAACAATTAGGTTTATCGTCGACAGAATGTGGAGTCAACAAAAAGTGTGTGTGTGTTGTTGTTGATAAAGTTAATGTACAAGAAACACACACGTATGCATGACCCTGAGGGTGAGTGCGTCTTTGAACAGGATACACCCGGTGGACCAGGAAGCCACTTAGTAACACACGCACAAACTCTCCCTCTTCTGTACCTCTTCCTGGAAATGATCACCACCCACCCACACATACACACGCACACACACATTAAAGCACACACACTCCCTGCCCTCTGCTCTCAACTCTCTTGTTAATGAAAAGACTAATTTGTGTATGTGTATGTTTCTCTTGTCCGATGGTACATGTTGTAACTGAAAGCATCGACTCCGGACAAACACCGGGGGGGTCAAAGGAAATGCCTCCACTGGGTTTCCTTCTGTCGGGCATCGAATTAACAGAAAGCTCAGAAAGCTGAATAAAGAATACAAATTTCTCCGCCCCTTTATCTGAATGCTGATAGTAGGCAGGATGGTTTGTCGTTGCACTTTCTGAAGTCAGGTGGCTAAAGAGAAGAGTTGGGGAGTAGGTCTGAAGTAGGGGGCAACACGTTGAGTGCTCTGGTGAAGACATTCCAGTTAAAATTCCAGCTCTCTAAAACTTTAACATGTCTGGTCATGATAAATCGTTTCCAACCCTTTACCAGCTATAATTAGAGGTGAGAGGATTACTCCAAAATCCAAACATCGATACGTTGCCTTTCTAAGTTGGTATCAGTTTTGGATCGATACTAGTGTGGTAAGATCGATACGTTAGTTTCAGATTCACTCTTGAAATTTAATTTTATTTTTCTTTTGTAGTTTCTCAAATCTAGCTCAAAAAAGATTTTGTTTTGATTAGCTGTCAAATTATATATATTTTTGCACTTTTTTTGGGGGGGAAATTGCTCACAAATTTGTTTAGTTTTTCTTTTGTTTCTGTTTATCATGTTGATGTACTATTGAAAAGTGACCTATGATGCTTTCTTGAACAGGTTAGGACAAGTTTGTGGGCTACACAAAGCATGTTTATTCAATTTTTTACACAAAATCATTCTTAGTTATTGAGATTTTAGTCTGCTTAGTTCTGTCTATTTTGAGCTCCTTTCAGAATGAGTTATTTTAGTGCCTCTTGTCAATTTAAATCCAAATAAACTGCTGCTTGCCATGCCCCCCCTCCCCCAACTCAACATTTACACTCGCATGTAAAAATGACTGCAAACAGATGCATAATTATACAACCGTTCATCTTTGAAAAGCAGAAGAGGTAGAACTTTTCGAGCAGCCATTGTTCAGCACATCCAGCGGTAGAATCAGCAGTTGTGCTACAGCTCTGCTTGGGTTGCTAGGTGAGGGCTGGGGTTGCTAGGTAACGGCAACACGTGACTTAACGATCAAGAGCTTTTTGAAACAGCTTGTTTTCCAGACACCAAAAAACATTAACTTAATGCCAAAAAATAATGGCAGTTTGCAGGTAGGTCACTTTGGGAACATAAACCGTTCACACAGAAGCCTGACTGCGGCCGCATCATTTGACCACGCAAAGCCCCCCCCAAAAAAAAAAACTGGATTTCAACAAACGACCACATTTGATCAAGACATGTTTCTGTCTTCTGTTTTACTCACTTTTTGGGGTCTGGTTCATTCTTTAGTACAATATCCAGATGCCTGACGGTGCCACATTTATCTGTTCAAACGATTATTCGCAAGTCTAAGAGACATGGGAATGTCCAGCCATCATACTGTTCAAGAGGAAGACAAGTTCTGTGTCCCAGAGATGAGCGTGCTGTGGAGCGAAATGCATGTATCAACCCAGATACGAAAGCAAAAAAAGACCTTGTGAAGCTGCTGGCTGAAGCTGGGAAGAAAGTGTCATTATTTACAGTGAAATGAGTCCTGAACCGACATAAGCTGAAAGGCCGCTCAGTGAGGAAGAAGATGTTACTTCAAAAGAAACAGGGAAATGCAAGATTAGTTAGCAAATGTTACCTAATTAGTTACCTAATTTTAACCTTTCTGCTGCTGCCTGTACCTCTACAGCCATGAAAACGAACAGCTCTGACCTAAGGGTGGGCATTTATTGTATCATTTATTATTTATCATGATAAATTTCTTATCATGATAAGAATTCTGATTTATTGTTGTCACAATGAATTCCAATTAATGATGTTAAAAATCCCTAAGATGTGCATATGGTTGGGATGGTTGGTTTTACTATTTTCTCTCCTGTTTGTTCAGTGTGAGTATCAATAAATAAATTTGAAAATATGATGAAATGCAGTTATTGTGTGCAGTTTAGTGATACAAATCACACTTCTTTATGTGACTGGTGTCCTGAAGAAGCAGATTACAGATGGATATGTTTTTCAAGAGTTGTATTTGTGTTTGTGGGGCTATGATTGCTGTGTCATGCAGTCACAGCCATACGTCTACCTAAAAATAGAAGTAATAACTCGTTATCCTCACTTTTATCGTTATCACAATAGTACCACAAACTACCGTGATAAAACTTTAAGTCCATGTCGCCCACCTCTACTCTGACCTCAACATGAAAGTGCTGTACAGACTCCTAATAAACCCAGAAGACACCATCAAGAGTCTGCAAGAAAGCACCCCAACCAACAACAATGCAAACTTCCAACCAACCCCATCAGTGTGGAATATGCTGCTCTTTACTGAATCAAGATGAATGCTAAACTGGATAAAACATCTCTAAACTGACACAGGGGCCCTTGTGCAAAACCAGCCAGCAACATACAATGCAGACCTTTACAATCCTCCCCAGGCGGTTTGACGAGCACACCCAGACTGATTGATGTGAAAACACCACAGCAGATTATAGGTGGGTAAGTAAACAGCCCACTGGTTGCAATGATCCACAGGTCAGTCAGGTGAGAGCGACAAGAGACGTCAATGGTTGTAAATGAGTTTAAATACCTGGAATTCCACACAAGTCTGTTCAAACATGGGAGGCGCAGGACACGAGAAACACAATAAGTCAGGTTGCTTTGTCAAAGAATCTGCAACACAAACGGACTTGTATTCAAGTATTGAAGTAGTCTTTTCTCTGAGAAATTCATTGATTGTCCATGTACGCTTAATTCTTGCAGGGTTGTGGAAAGGAGATTTGGTACAATTTGGATAAATGACAAGTCCAGACACACACACTCACACCTGGGGGTGATTTAGACGCTCCAGGTTACCAAACATGCATGTTTTTAGATTGTAGGAAAACAAGGAAAATCTGTAGACATCCTAAACATTCACAAAACCTGCAGCTAAACAAGGATTTGAACCTCGAACCATCTTCCTGGGAGGCAATCATTGCTCCTGTTACAATCCTTGGGTGTTTGGGGGGGGGTTTGTGTTAGATTATTTTCTTTTGGTTTATTTATGTTCTATAGGTCTTGCTATAAAGGTTAATTCCTCTGTGTTTATTACTGTTGTCAAGATATTGCCATATTATTTCATTCCTTTGTGTTTAGCCTCATATCTTATTCTTCTGTTCTGTTTCTTAGATTGTAGCTTTTTGGTTTCTCGAGCCTTGAGTCTTAGTTTAGCTTCCTCTTTGTTAATTACTCTCCTCCCTCAGTTTCCCTGCTTTATCCTCGTCACAGCTGTACCATGTTTCCTCTGATTAGTGTTTCTGGTTCTTTAGTCACTTTACAAACCCTGCATCTGTGTTTAAGCTCCTGATATTTCATTGTTCATCACTGCATTTTTCCGTTTCGTTCCACTGCCTGTTTCTCCATTTCATGCCTGATTTTTGTTCCATGCTCCAACATGGCAGCTCCACCCTTTCCACGATGATAACAAAATTAGTTGTAATACATTTAATTTAATTTATTTAGACACAGACAGATGTGAACATATCATTCTAATATAGGGACACTCATACCTGTTCAGCCCGACACTGTTCAGCTTGAAGAGTCAGATGGAAAATGTGGTAATTCACAAGTAATAAACAATGCAAAGAAATCAAATTAAATCAGTCCGCAACTGAAGTTATGGGTAAAATATGGAAATTATGCTCAACAATTTCCAGCAGGGGGCAAAACTTGAACATGATGCCCTCTTCCAGGAAGGCATCACAGCTAATGGAAGGCCAGACCAGGTGTAGGTTCTATGGGGAGAAAAATAACTGAGAGAAAACATAAAATTAACAGTTGAAATAACAGCAAATACTGCATATTGGAGAGTAGTATAAGAAGAAAGTGAGGAAAAGTGGTCAGTTTGTCTTCCAACAGCTTAAGACTATAACAGCATAACTACATATATAGCTCAGGATAAGCTAAGCCAATCTAACTATAAGCTTTATCAAAAAGGAAAGTTATAACATTAACAAGCTTATACATGCTTTTTCTTCAGCAGTGGAGTCTTGTGCAAGGAGTGATCTGTTTTTTCCAGATCTTTCTGAAGGTTTCTGAGCAGTGGCTGGATTATGGTGAAACCATGTTCCTTTCATATCTCGATTATGGCTCAGACAGCGATCACTGGAACATTCAGAAGTTTAGAAACACAGTTGTAGCCATTGCCATAAGTACGTTTTGCATCACTTTTTTTTTATGAAGGTCTCTTTGCTGTTACAAAGCATATACAACTCTGTACAATACTTTAGTTGTAAGAGACCTTTTCATAGTCCATCAATTAACCTTAAACCAGCTGATATTTATTTGCACATAGGAAAGCTTTCTAAACACAGATTTCAACTGGTTTCTCAGGTTTCTACACCTTGTTGCACAGCATTTTCTTCATGTGTTCAGATCTAGTTCCCTGTACCATTCCACTTCGTTACAGGTCTTCGTTTTGTCTTAATTCATTAACTAATTTGTTTGGGTTGCTTCTTATGTATGTACTATTTGGGTTGTTGCAGACAACAGGTGTGAATCGCATGTCAGTAGAAAGATTAGACATAGATTTACTGAGGAAGGTGTTCAGTACTTATTTTACTCACAGTACCTTTAAGCTTAATCCTTCTTCTTCAAATATATTTAAATTAAATCCAATTATTTATCATCAATGCTGTGCGGTAAAATTTAGATTCAAATTTAGCTCCAAACCTTCCAGCTGGATCCAGTCAGAATCAGGAAATTACTGAGTGCAAACTATCCAGTTTAAAAATAAAAGTTTGTTTATTTTCTAAAAGTAAGGGGAAGTAAACCAATAACTACAAATAACAGGGGGAGGAGGACTCTCCACAATTAAAAGCTGAAATGTTTATTCATCTGTTCCCAGTTTACTGAGCACCAAGTCCACTACAGGCTGTCTTTACCTTTGATCACACAACACAGAACTAATAATACATTATCTGAGTTAATGATATTTGTTTTTCAACTTAAGTGTAATTGTTTCTGATTAGGCAATAAGGAAGCAGTGCAGGTAGTATGTGGCGTAAAGGTACAAGTCAAACATCTACGTTTTAAACTGATTTAAAGGTTCAATTTCAACAGTTAAAGCATAAAGGCTGTAGTGACATCTGGTGGAAAAACTTGTTACATCTCTTTGTTTTCCATGTACTGGTCAACTGGTTCATCAACTGGTCTGAGCTCCTCTGGTCCAGTAACTTTCAGATCTCACTGTCAAACTCTATAACTTCACATTTGGATTCAGTGACAGTTAAATACAGTAAGTGAATCATTCATCAATGTTTTTGCCAATGATTTTGATAATTTTCATGTGTATTTGCCAGATAATTTTGCTCAGTGATTTAGATGTTTTGATGATTTTGCTGTATACTTGACTGATGTTTTTATAATGTAAAGCACTTTGAACTGCCTTGCTGCTGAAATGTGGTATACAAATAAACTTGACTTGACAGTTGTGGTAAACCATCATAGAGGCAATGAAACCCATAATTGGGATGTTTACAAGTAATTCTTTCCAAGTGTGAGTCTCAAATGACTGAAATTAACATGTTCTCATTCAATGCATGAACTCTTGTCAGCCTCTAACACTGCAGGTCAGGAATTCAGGTCCTGTCCTGTTGGTCTTTAGGCCTAATTTACCACATGAACATTTAATACTTAATATTTTAACATTAAATCAAAAATTAAAAAACTTTTAATCCTTAAAGGGGTAGTATTATGTGTTTTCCAGGCACATAGAATCATTTTATAGCACAATCAAGTAACTATGTTACTTTAAGATGTTACAAAAATGCTGTACATATCAAATAAGACTTAAAAGAAAGTTGACTTGACAATTTAACGCCTTGAAATTGGGCCTCTGTCTCTTTAAGAAAGTCCTGCTCTTTCTGAAAGGAAGTCACCACAACAGCGCTCCTCTATTAACCCTTTAACATTGTTTTACCTGCGTTGCATTGAGAAGTAGCTGGTATAATGAGCTCAGCAGATGCGCAGTTCCATCAGGTGTTTGTTAATTGCTGCTGGCTCGACTGAAGGAGCTCACTGAGGAAGTCACGGGGGAGGGGTGCTCTGTGAGGCGGAAGCTAGGAAGCTTGGAAACTGCAGCTCTAAGGAGGAGCTGCACCCTGAAGGTGGAGCTCTGTCCATCCAGGCGTTTTGCACAACTGAATGGTTGCCACGGGAGATTAAAGGATTTCTCAAACATGCATGAAAGAATCAAAGCAACACTCCAGGTATGTTTTTGTTGAAGAAATAACATTATAACATAATGAAAAGCTCAAAAAAGTAGATTTTAAATAACACTGCCCCTTTGATACTTAAGATCTGGTTTAAAATTAATGTAAAAAAAATTGATCATTAGAAATATAAATATGGATTTATGTTCAAAGAAAAATAGTAAAACCTCAAATTAAAAAATGAAAACTCAAATCAAAACTCTCGGTAGCCTCTCCAAGACTGGTCATGAAAAAAAAGATAACTATTATCGAATGGAAAGCTGTTTTTATAACTTATTTACATTCACACGTAATATTTGATCAATAGCTAAATGGGGAAAAAGAGAAATTATCTTTTTGGTCATGTCTATAAATGCAACCCTAACCCACAAAAAAACAGCAAATAAATGGCAAATAAATGTTTTTCGTGTGGCTTTCTTGAGATAAAAGGTCTTGAAATAAAATAAACAGGTTGAAGCCAAATATGTAGAAATTAGGAATGACTTGAGAGTTTTGCACAGCTTTTAAATGACTGTACGAATATAAATAACAGACATATCATGCAACATGTCTCCAATTGCTGTTTTATTTTTATATATTCTCAATATTTTTGATGCAGCAAAATATCTTTTACCAAGAAAATGGTATTCTCATCTTTCTTGCCAAAAATATTTAGAAAGAAAAAGTTAGGTTGGGACAAATTTACAATATTCTCTTCAAAAACATCTAAATTACAGCAGATCCTTGAAATTAAAGACCATTTAAATTAATTCAAAACCATTTCTGGACCTTCAGTTGACTGAGATTTCTTAGAATAACAACTAAAATGTTAAACTCAATAAAAGATCAAACTCAGGTCTGTTTGTCATGACTGAGTTGCAAAAATTTCACTCAAAAATTTCAGGAAAACTATTCAGAAAATGATTCTTGTTCACCAGGTAATAACCTGGTTTTCTACAGCTGGATGAAGTCTGTCTGGAGACCCTCCTGGTCTCTGATTGGCTCCCTGCTGTTGTGGATCACCTGGTGCACCTTCATGTGGACGTCTCGGGAGCGTTTCTCCTGGTAGCTTTTTCCGCAGACCTGGCAGCTGTAGGGTTTCTCTCCGGTGTGGGTCAACAGATGCTTCTTTAAGTCATTTTTGGTGACGAAGGCCTTCCAGCACAGGTGGCACCCGAAAGCCAGCTCCTTCCTGTGGAAGCGGATGTGGGTCTCCAGGTATCCTTTAGTGCTAAAGCTTTTGCCGCAGAGGCTGCACTTGAACGGTTTCTCTCCCGTGTGTGTCAGCATGTGGACGTTAAGCCCTCCCATCTGCCTGAAGGCTTTCCCACAGATGCGGCAGGGGAACGGCTTCTCGCCCGTGTGGATCCTCCTGTGAACCTCCAGGACTTGGACAGAGGCGAGGCTCTTCCCGCAGGTCTCACAAGAGACGCGGCTGACAGGTCGGTCGGCCGCGTGGTTCCTGATGTGGGCCGTCAGAGAGGTGCTTTCGGTGAACGTCTTTCCGCAGAACTCGCAGATGTACGGCCGCTCCCCGCTGTGGATCCTCTTGTGTCGCCGCAGAGCGCCCGGTCGGGGGAAGCACTTCCCGCAGATGCTGCAGGGGTATGGTTTGATGCCCGTGTGGCTCCGCATGTGGGTCTCAATGTTCTGGAAGGTGTTGCCACAGATGTGGCACACCTTACCTTCTTCCCTGTGGCTCTGCAGGTGGTCGGCCAGCGTCTCAGACGGCAGCAGACCCTCACCGCAGACCCCACAGACAGACTCTGAAGTGTGGCTCTTGGCATGTTTCCTTAGGTTACCTTGGCTCTGAAAAGTCTCCCCACAGACTCTGCAGCAGGATGATGAACAACCTACCATCTTGGCCTTTTGACCCTCTGGATCCACACTCTGGACGTCCTGCTGAGACTCTGTGCCTTCTCTCCCTTGAACATGAGGACGCCTGGTGTTGTGGATCTTTCTGTGTCGCCTCAGAGCTCCAGGTCGGGGGAAGCGTTTGCTGCAAACTGGGCAACGGTACGGCTTGAGCCCCGTGTGGCTCCACATGTGCGCCTCCATGTTCTGGAAACTCCTCCCGCAGATCCTGCACGTCCCACCGGCCTCCCTGTGAGACTGCAGGTGAGTCTGTAGACCGTCTGATGATTCCAGCTGCTTCCCACACACTCCACACACGCATTTGGAGTCGCCGCTGTGCGTCTCGGCGTGTTTTCTTAAGAAGCCTCGGCTGTGAAAGGAATCTCCACAGACTCTGCAGCAGAGTGAGCCTTCGGGCGCTGGTTCTGTGTTCACTTCCTGTTTAGCCATCTCTGAACCATCATCCGCCCTCAGATCGTCCCCTTCGCTCTGATCTTCATGTGTCTTCAGGTGCTCTAGGAGAACCTGGTTCTCAGCGAACGTCTTTCCACAGATCTGGCAGACGCTCGGCTTCCTCCTGCTGTGGATCTTCTTGTGCCTCTTCAGCGCGCCGGCTCGTGGGAAGCTCTTGCTGCAGACGTCACAGCTGTACGGTTTGACCCCAGTGTGGCTCCGTACGTGCGTTTCCATGTTCTGAAATGTCTTCCCGCAGAACTTGCAGGTCCTGCTTGTGGAAACGGTTTCCCTATGGGAGGCGAGGTGCTCTGATAAATCTTCTGAAGCCTCGAGGTGCTTTCCACAGACTCCACAGAGATTTTCTGGGGAGTCGGCATGGAGTTCCACGTGTCTAACGAGATTTCCTTTGTGACGGAAAGTTTTCCCGCAGACTAAACAATGATTATTTACAGATTTATCTGAAGAGGCAGCCTGGCCTCCTTTATCTGCTCTGTTTGTCTCTTTCTCATCGGAGGAGTTTTCGATGCCGATCCATTCGTCATCACTTTCAGCGGCAGAAATGTCTGAGGAGGCAGTAGTTGCTGGGTCTGAAGGCAAGGGATGGTTTACATCATCTTCGGTCGTCTCGATGGCGGACGAGCTGATGGAGACTGACAGAGGAAAACATCTTCAGTTCGTAAAAATATTTAAACTTTTTCCCATTTTGTTGCATTACAACCACAAACTTCAAGCTAACAGAAAACCCTAAATGGTATTTTAGTATTTTTTCACAAACAGAAATTGGAAATGGTTCAGAGGATGGCTGGAGCTAAATACAGGGCAGAACTGGAAGAAAGGGGCTGCAAAAGACTTGAAACTGGGGTTCTCCTTCCAGCAGGCATCTTCCCTTTTACTCTGTCTTTAACCTCAACAAGCAGCTCATGTTTGACCCACTTTGTTTAGTGAAAGCTAAACTAGGTCAGGGACTCGTTTTCTGCTGGATTCAGAAACAACTCAAGTAAGGAAACTGCAGCTCATTTTTGTTGTGTGTTAAATGTTATTTTCATTGAATTGCTGAATTAAGATGAAGTCTACTGATATGAGCCTGTATGGGTTATAGTTCTTGGAAAGATAACTGAACTCTGAGGCTCAGACCTCGAAGAAAACAGGAAATCGGTATCAGCCGGGCATCAGTAATAAAACATCTTTATGCCACAATCTGGACCAGAACGGAATGCTGCACCAAGTTATTGGTGATGCAAATAAGGTAATTTAGTTGTAAGATAAAGCTCCAATCTGTCTATTTGTACAGTATAAGTTTAGTTCTGATTCCCTTATAATAGTCAAATCACTGTCCAGATCGGAATCAAATAAAGTACTGATGGTATCACCTGATCTGGGAATATTTTTACCCTTGTTAAAGCAACAGGCTGAGAGATTTCCCAGAAAACCTGAATGACGAGAAGAAAACTAAACAGTTGAAATCAGATATATTCCTACCATGAATAAAAAAACAAATAACCCCTTTTACTCTCACTGTAACGTTAAGACTAAACAATTCCCATTTTGTTAGAATAACTAAATCTAGGTCTATTTCCAGAGGTTTACTCCATTTTCTATAATTCACACAATAACTTTGGTCAAACCTGAGACCGGTCTTTTCTATGGGACTGAGATCTGGGCTTTCTGATGATCACTCCAAAACATCAACTTTGTTGTCCTTAAGGTACTTCGTAACGTAGCTGATGCTATGCTTCTGGTCATTGCCTGCCAGAAAGACACATTAACACTCGAGCCTGAAGTTCCTGGCTCAAATCTTGAGATGTTCTGCTAATATTTCAACATAATGTTGTTTTGTCTTGATTCCATCTATTCAGTGAGGTTCACCACTTCCTCCCGCCACCCCCATGCTTCAAAGCATGAATGGCTGCAAGCTGCCCAACCCAACCCTTTTTTTTTTTTTTTTTTTTTTTTTTTTTTTTGCAAACGTGTTTGCAAAAAACATTGTAATCTACTTTTTTTCCACTTTTAGAGTAATGACTTCTTCCTTTCTGATTGGCCTTTCAGCCAGTGTACATACAGGGCTTGTTTCACTGTGTATAATAAAACTCTCAATGTTGCCACACACATTTTACATCCAAAGAGGTTGATCTCCTTCCTGGATGGAATAAAGGTTGGACATTCCTGTGTTATAAGTGCATTACTGTTTAACAGGTTAACGCTGCACCTCAGGCATCTGAAAATTTTATCCAGTTTTACTGAATTTATTTTAATTGTTCCATAATGTCACTTAAAATACATCCATGGATGTGACTCTAGTTAATGCATAAGCTGCAAATTGTCCTATCAGAAGCTTACAAAGCCTTGACATCATCATCCAAGCTCTCCCAAACTATTTAAAACTATAGTAATCTTAATATATGCAAAATTTTGAATTTGAAGAACGTTTAAAAATTAAGTAAAAAAAAAAAAAAAAAAAGACCTCCAATTATTTTGGTGTTTAGCAAATAGAAAATATTTTGGTAATTCTAATGTTTATTCTCATTTAATGTTAGACAGTAAGAAAAAAAACCCTTTTTGAATAAAATGAATCCAACTATCTGGTTTCAACCATATTTATCTATTAGATCCTGTTCTATTCATCAGATACAGTCGTGGGTGATACCATGGAAAGGAAAGTGTAGCTGAAGCCTCTCATGGGCTTATTTAAATTTGGTGTGCATTCCTGCAGCTGACAATGTGAGCTGGCTCTCACCGTCCATCAAATTAAATAAATCAATTGTAGTTTGCACTGACATCTTGGTGGGGGGTTAATTTCAAATCAAAGAAATCTGCTATAAAACCTTTGTGTTTGGTACTTAGAGCAAGATATAAATGGGGTTACTGTCCATTTGTCAGTGAATTTATGCAGTTAAATGTTTTTTTTTCCCCCAAAGACTGGTTGATATATCAAATTAGCATTAAATTGATCTGTCCAGTGTTGTAAACACAGTTTCATTTTATTCTCTAACTGGGATATGCAGGGGGAAAAAAAAAACATTATACTGATGGACCTTTATACAAGCATTTTAAACCTAAATGATGATGAGCAGGTTGATGGTTCGAGCTCTGTTACCATGGTGATCTAACCAGGGTAAAACACGTCTACCTTTGTGATACTGAAAAAACAGGCTGTAAATTAATCTGCAAATCAAATAAATCTGCATCAGTATCTGTCTTCAGAACCAAATGTTGATTTTAATGTCATCAAAGATGAGCAAGGTTAACTAATTTCTGACAAAACAATTTTCTCTAACGATAATCTTCTTCAATTAGGACTGAAACAATTAATCTGATTAATTATTAGGAATCGATTACTGATATAAACGTCAACTAATTTAGTCATCGATTAATCATTGACTGGAGTATACAAACTCAAAAAAGGCCAATTGCTGAAAGAACAACATACTCAGAGCAGTAACTAAGCCAAAATTGTTCCAAAAAAATTTATACATTTTGCATTAAAGATAAAAAAAAAATTGTCTGTAAATATGTTCTACCCAAAACTGCTCAAGTGGCCTAGTTCTAGCTTCTCCAAATATTAATCAACTGATCAGCCCTGGAAGCATTTTTTTCACTGCACACGCATCCTTTCCTACAAATGATCAAGCATATACTACAGGGATGCTATGGTTATTACATTTTAGACAATAAAATGTTTATTTTCTTATTTAAAAAAGGAACTGAATTATTTGCTTATTTGCATCTTTTATTTCTAATATTGTATATAAAAAAAGGCTTAAATGAAAAATCTGTAGAACGTGCTAATTTTTTTTAACCTATTAATAGTCACAATAACTGATCAATTGTAATCGATAGCTAAAATAATCATTAGTTGCAGCCCTACTTTCAACAGGCTGAATAATCATAAATATTTCCTATTTTATCTTTACGCTTTGTGATAAACAACAGCTTTTTGCAAATAGTTCGGTAATAGATGAAAAAGTTTGTTTCAAGGGATTATCAGAAAAACAAGACAAGTATTTTTCACTAGAATAAAATAGATAATGAGTATAATAATTAGAAACGTACCTGACATATCAATAATCTACATGAATGACACTACGCAATTTGAATTTCACGTTTCTTGTACGTCAGTAGGTAAATAACCAGCAGCTTGGTTTTGATTGGTCACTGGTTGCCTAGCAACAGTCGCCCTGTGACGCGGCTCCAAGCAGCTCTCACCCGTCCGCTTCAGTAGGACCACCGGGCTCAGTACGGCGTCCAGAAGCCGGCGTTGCCGCTCCAGCTGCCGCCGGTACTCCTCCACCTCCCGCTCCAGCAGCGCCACAATCCGCTCCGCAGCTGCGGTCATCCCGTCCGTGAGAAGCGGCCGCAGGAGCGGCACCAAGCGGCCCAAACCTCTGAACGACCTGGATTCACCGGCGCGCTTCTCCAGCGAACCCAGGATCTCCTCACCGACTTTGGAAAGTAGCTCCGACAACGAGTCAGCCAGGGACTGGAGCCCGTGGCTCTGAGGGGACACGGACAGAGACATCCCGAGGTAGAACTCCGTCTACCGGGCTGCAGGAAGGAAAATAGTCGGGATTGTCTTGATCTGTCCGGGTCATTAAGGAGCGACAGAAATGGGTAGCGCCCCCTGCAGAAACGGAGGAGCTAAACATGTTCAACGCTTGCTGTGGTTCATGCTTTCCACAGATTTCTTCAGTTTTTGTTTGACAAACTCAAATGTTTCAGATCATGAAATAAACTTTAATATCAGACAAAGTTGAGTAGTAAACATAGTAAATACTATAAGCAGTTTTCAAATGATTGATGATTGTTTATTCAGGGAAAACATCCAAACCGCACAGTTTTCCTCTCACCAACAATCCACACTGAACAGTATTGCTACCACAACCTAGTAGCATTTAGGTGAATTCACGGGTCGAAAAAAGGCGGGATTTTTGAGTTTCCGACTGGCTCATTACAGGTTAGGGTGATGAAACTTAAAATTGGCCCAGAATAGCTTTCCCAACAACATAAAAACAAACAAACCCTAACATTTAACGAACATATTACACTCCCTGTAACAGCTTGAAACGCCAGTTTTTTTTGTTAAACCAGACTTTGTTGAATTCATGAAGCCTCCTGAATCCTCACAGTTTCAGCAGCTGTCCAGCCTGAAAAAACAGAGATGCATGTCTGCATGCAAAGAAATGAAAAATAAGCACATTCAGCTGCTTCTGTTATAAAACTGGACCCTCATAATATCCCATAATATCTACTATTGAGTAAACGATGGTGATGCAGCCCAGCCAGTCTGGGTAACAGAGAACAAACATGATCAATCAGTGTTGAGGCTGCCTTTGCAGGCTTCTTATGAAACAAACGAGAAGCCAAAGCGGCATCACAGATTAAAATCAATGATCAGTCTTGTGATTATTTCGAAAAGAAAAATAATTTCTTTCATTAGAAATTAATATCCAATCAGTTTTATTAATTTGTTTTAGCTTCTAAATATAAAAAAATAACATCAGAGGTCCAGTTCATCCAATCTCAGCCCCAAACTTAAGGTGATTATAATTATGAGAGACAAATAAAATCACAAAATCGTAACATCTGACTAACTGAAACAGAAATATTTACAGTTTCTGTGAATTAGTAAAGAAAATACCTCTACTGTAGAACAAAATGACAAACAGAAGATTAATACAACCGGTCTCATCAAAGAGACAAACCAGGTAAACTGATCTTTGCAGCTCTTAACGCTGCAAACACATTTCACATTAAACTTAATAAAACTGAAGACACCAGATAACAGTTTTCTTTCCCACCAGTTCCTGCAGATTCAGAACTGGTCCTGCAGAACTGGTTTAGTTTTTCAATCCAAGAGATCCAACATGCAGCTACATCATTATGTCACTGAAGCATCTGTGCCTGTAAATATTTACTATCCTTCTTTTATGCTCTGGAGACGGTTTAACTCTATAAACCTCATGATTCATCCCAGTATACAGGGTCTAACAGATATCCTAATATCTTCTCTGGATTAATTCACCCCTCCTCTAATTTATACCACCGTATATTACCTCAGGATTATCATTTGATAGAACAAACTCGACTTAAATCAATGCAAATCAGCTTATGTTGACTTTGCAATGAAGTAATTTCACAAATTACAAAGATAAATCTTCAGAAAATGTTCAACTTTTATGCCTAATTTAATTTCTGCGTCCCACTTCCATTAATTCAGTCTCTGAACCTCGTTTGAATCAGTTTATTATGGTGAAAGAAAAGCAAATGGTTCCAGGAACGCTGCGATGCAAACGCTAAACTCTAACTGATGACGCCTGCAGGGCTTGAAACTGACAGTGTAATGGGGGTTTGTTACTTTGCTTTATGAACCATTTCCCACTGCCAGGTTCATCTGATCATCAATTTATCCTGTGGTTACGCTTCAAAACATGACTGAACATTTTACTGAGTATTGTTCAGCAGCTGGGCTTCACTGCGGAGCTGAAAAAACTCCTTTTGCTTCATATTTAGTGTTGGATTTTCATTTTGCTGCAGCTCTTGATTACATGCAGTGGCAGCTTTACAGCTAAAAGTCTAAAACTGTTGTACTAAAGGCTGGGCGATAAGTTTAAAAATATCTATAAAAATGTCTTTCTTTTCATTAAAAAGAAATGATAAATGACAGAAAGTATTTTCAAAAACTTGCCTTTATTTCAATCATCCCTTCTGTCAAAATAAACATAAGCTTAAAACAAGATGGCAGGCCTACATCACTCTGAACTATGGAAGCCCAAGCAGTGAATTGGTAAAAAAAACAACAGAAAAACCCTAAAAAAAAAAATCCAAATTTTCCAAAATTTAAATCCTCATAAACAGCAAATTTGATTAAAATCAATTTATCACCCAGTCCTAGTTGTACTATTATCATAATCTCATTAAATGCCCCAAAAAATCATGAAAGCATTTTAGGTCCATATCATCTATGCTTTCCACTGCTACATAGACCCCCCCCAACGTCGATGTTATTTATTTTATCAACAAAGTGGGTAATAGAGCTGCACAGTGTATCAAATCACAGTTACTGCTGCAGTTTCAATCGGTGCACTAACGCAACCCTGAGGACTGTTATGTGTGCAACAATTATGAAGTTAACATAAATTTGTCACCTGAAATACGTATATCTATGATATTTCAGGTGACATGAATTCAAAATCTGCAGATCTACAACATATTCAGCCAGCTGGGCCCAATATGGATCTTAATGACCAAGATGCTCTGCCTCAAGGAGATCAGTGTCGTCATCATCGTTATAGGAAACTAGTTTATCTGATTCTACAGATGCATAGGGACAGAAATCGACCCGTTTTCCCCAAATCGGCTCTGATTACATAATCGCCCGGGAAAATACTAAAAAAATCTATATTTTAACCTGTTCATTAAATGCACCAAACTAAGAATAGCCACTACTTTGGACCAGTGACTGCATCAACCAACAGATAAACTTATCTGAGTTTAATGAGAATCAGGTAACGTTTAGGGACATTTGTTTTAACAGATAAATGGGGATAATATGTTAATTCTTTCATTTCCCTCTTTTACATGTTTGTGTTTAGAAAAAGAAATTACTGGTAAACGTCCGGATCAGCAGAGGAGACCACAAAGAAATTCAGAGATCTGTTTTCAGAAGCAGGATAAAAGACAACAAGCTTTCGTTTGTCTTTTTCCAATCCAGCGATTTATTCTCGTCCAAGATTTGCCAGATTAAAACAGAAATTACCGCAGGAGTTTTAAACGTAGTGCTCACATGAACCTCATTGGCTGTTCTGCTTAAGACCCCGACATACTTCATCTGAAGTGGCGAAATCGGCTGTTGTTGACGTAGACGCGCAACAAAAATTACGTCATTTTGTTCGCAGATCCGCCTGCCGAACTCGACACCGGGCTCGGGTCGAACCATTTCGACTGGGCTTTGTGCGAAGTGTCGTCTGATTGGTCAGAATTTTGTTGCCATGTGAGGAATTATGAACATTTGTACGATTCTTCTTCGGCTTCGGATAAAGTATGTCGGAGCCTTTGGTCCCACCCTCATCACCAAACCAGCAACATGATGGGAGAAACAGAAAGAACTGGTGCAAAGCAAGCACCAATGCCAGTTTGGCATAATAAAACCTTACAGGATTAAGGTTTTGGTTCCGGTCTACATCTGGAAGGTTCCAGAAAAGAAGCTGTTCATCCTCTGATCCTCTGTGACGTCCCCAATCCTGCCGGCTTCGTGCACTTTGAGGTGACCGTTGAGGGACCGCCTGGCCTGGAAGCTCTTTCCGCAGACCCTGCATTCGTACGGCTTCTCTCCGGTGTGGACCAGGATGTGCCTCTTCAGGTCCACATCCTGCATGAAGCCTTTCCCGCACACCTGGCAAAGGAAGCGCCTCTCCTTGTTGTGGAAGCGGATGTGAGTGTCCAGGCTGTTTTTCTGGGTGAAGCCCTTCCCGCAGATGCTGCAGGAGAAGGCCCGCTCGCCCGTGTGGATCTTCAGGTGCATTTTCAGGTTGCCGATCTGGTTGAAGGCCTTTTCGCAGAAGCTGCAGGTGAAGGGTTTCTCTCCGGTGTGGATCCTCAGGTGCATCAGCAGTGCCGAGCGACCCGGGAAGGATTTCCCGCAGGTTTCGCAGGTTCTGGCAGCGACCCGATGGAAGCGCAGGTGAGCGTTGAGGCTGTCGATGGAGTCGCACAGATTTCCACAAACTCCGCAGCAGCAGTTCGGGTCCTGCACATGAGTCCCCGCATGTCTAACTAACAGTATCTTCCGGTCGAAAGCTTCCCCACACACTTTGCAGTTGGACAACACTGAAGTGCGGCCTTTATTCGTTTTGGGAACGCTGTCCTCGTGGCTGGCGGCCATGTGTTTCCGCAGGTCTTTCCGCTTGCTGAACTCCTGACTGCAGAGGCTGCAGGAGAGGGTCAGCTCTTCGTTGTGCTCCTCCATGTGCCGCTCCAACGAGGTCATGTGACAGAAGGCGCGGGGGCACTCTTTGCATTTGAACGGTTTCTCCGCGGCGTGGACCAGCATGTGAGACATCAGGTTGCTCTTCTGTCGGAACATCCTGCCACATTCAGGGCACTCATGCGGCTTCTCTCCGGTGTGGATGCGGAAGTGCAGCTCCTGCGCCCTGATGGAGGTGAAGGTTTTCCCGCAGACGGAGCATGTTTTAGTGTTCTGCTGATGAGCCTGCAGGTGAGCCATCAGACCGTCGGCGGAGTCTGAAAGCTCGCCACAGAAGCCGCAGCGCCAACCTGGATTGCTGCCGCAGACCCTGAGGGCATGCTGCAGCAAGAAGCCTTTCCCGGGACAAAGGCGTCCGCAGACGTAGCAGCTGAAACGCTCCGTAGGAGGAGTGCGTTTTCGTTTTTTCACGACAGCTAAGGGTTCAAGACCCAGAAGTTCCCTCTTCTTTTTCCCAAGAGATCCAAGAGGCCGTCCTCGTTTCTTGGTCCCAATGGATCCGAGAGGCGGACTTCTTTCCGTTTTCTCAACAGATCTGAAAGGCCGACCTCTCTTCTTTTTCCCGCCTGACCTGAAGGGCCGTCCTCTTTTCCTTTTGCCCTCAGACCTGAGAGACTGACTCTCCACCCAGTCGTCGTCGTCATCGGTGGCCGCAGAGGCCGCCAGATGGTAGGATGGTGAAGAGCGTGGCGATGATGGGCAGGAAGAATCGCTGATGTTGTTCTCAGGATCAAACCGATTCAGGCCCGGTGGGTCGAACTTGGGTGGGAGGCCAGAGTCGTCTAGGGTCACAATCTTCAGAAGGTCTGAAAACAAAAGTTGGACGTGTGTTTAGACTGAAAACGGACTTAAAGAAAACCCACCTCTACAAACCTGTGTGCTTTCTGACCTTTTGTGGAATCCAAATGTTTAGTTTGTGGCGATAAATCCCCCCCCCCCAAAAAAAAACCAACTGTTTTTCAAGACGGATATTAATTAATTAATTTGGCCCTCTCTCAATATAATTTAAGTAATGATGCTTTGTTTCTTTTGCTTTTTTCTGTTTTTATGATATATATAATTTTTCCTCTGATTGTTCGGTTATGTGTTACAGTTAATTTGTGTTAATTGACATGTTAACAAATGTAATATGTTGTAATCAGCAGGCGGTATGACTATGTTGATATTGCTTTGTATACTTTAGTGTTTGTTTCTGAGATTGTCGCTTGTTCTAATTTATATATATATATATATATATATATATATATATATATATATATATATATATATATATATATATATAAATAAATACATTTTTTTTTTTTTTTTTTTTAAATCCTGCCTAATTTTTATTTCAGCCGTCTACAACGCACCGGTGTCTTCGGCTTCCTCTTCACTCTGATCTGCGGCACTTTTATTGTGAAGTTGACCGGAAGTGGATGAGTACGCGCTGGCCGCAGCGGCTCCTGCGGCTTTAAAAGGCTCTGATTGCTCGGATCTTTGCAGTCTGACTTCGGGCTTCAGCAGAGCATCCAGCTGCTTCCTCTGGTGGCAGATCTCCTGCTCTGACTGCCGCAGTCTCTCCTCGTAATCCGCCAGAGTTTCCTTGAACAGACCGAAGATTTCCTCCGCGGCAGCTGTTAGCCGCGCGGTTATCAGAGCTCTCTGTGTCCGGAGTTGAGCCGCTTTCTTCCCGTTTTCCAGCTGCTGTAGGACGTCCTCCGCGGCGGAGCTGATCCGCTGATGTACCGACATCCGCAGCAGCTGAACGGAGCTCATTCTGCCGCAGTTTGAGCTCTCGAAGCCGCTAAAACAAGAGAGAGACTCGGAGCATGTAAACACAATATTTTTTTAAGGAAATCTTTGGAAAACGCTTCCGTTCAGTGAACACGAGGCATAGAGAGGAAACGGCGATCTCTGCTGGACAGGAGGAGTCTGTAAATGTGCTTTTAAAAAAAAGCATTCAACTTTAAAATCGTACAAAGTAGTATACGTTCAAAGCAAAATTTAAAAAAAATTAAAAAGTTGCCAGGGGTTTGTCAAAGCATAATTTAAAAAAAATAATGTCCAAATCAGAACTAATGGTCACAGCATATATGTTATGTTTTTCCAGCATAAATGTTCTAAGAATTAGATAAGGTCTTCAGATAAAGCTCAGCTTCCTTTTTAAGAATACAAAACAGCTGGGTTTCGAGTACTTTACATTCGTGAACTTTGGTAGTAAAACGAGGTTAATAAAGATATATTTTTGTCATTTGATGCCAAAAAACCTGACAATATGAACCACTTCGTCCTCATCGCTTGTTTAGCTCAGCAGGCTGGCCTTCAGGTAGCAGTGCTTGTGTGGTTTAAGTACTATTTAATGGACAGAACATTCTCCGTCAGATATGTGATCGGTCCTTAATTTCTCTGACTTCCGGTGTGCCGCAGAGATTCATTCTAGGGCCTGTTCTTTTCTCACTTTATATGCTGCCTTTAAAACCTATTATGACACGCCATAACTTATCCTTTCATCTGTTTGTAGATGATTTTGCAAATCTGCTGGTCAATCCCAATTCTCTACTCAGCTTAAACTCAATTTGCTGCATTTTTATTAACTTTAAAATTGCGCAAATTAAAATTACGAAAATAAATTCGCTTAATAGAAACGTCATTTTCGAAAAAAATTCTAATTTTTCGAGAAAAAGTTTTGACGCTAGGATGAGGTGGTTTTTCGGCAGTATCAAATTTGGTTTATTTGGCAAAACTGCAACGGAAACACTTTTTTCGCATCACACGAGTCACATGATTAACAACCGGATGTTGCCGTTGGCGCAAACCACGAAGAAGACGACAACAGGAAGTAGTTGGAGGATCCTGGTGTGGCATATTTTTTAATGACTTATCGTGTGAACGAGCTTATTCACGTGTGATTTTAATTCAGTTTCTTATTTAATTGAATCACCACAATTGCGAAATTGTGTTTTTTCGACATTAGCGGAAAATTGAAAAAAGATTTGCGCTCCTTTGTAATGGAAACGCAGCTACTGACAAAATTTCCCCACCAAAACAATGGTCAAGTAATGCATTTTGTTCGATACTTCCAATAAGACATGAAACATAAAAAGGCTTTTCAAGTTTGACTTTTATTATTTTTATATTTTCTTTTAACATGGTTATATTTCTTTTAATTTAGCACTATTTTTGTTTTATTGTGTTCTGTATGTTTTATTTTGTAAAGCACTTTGGTCAATACAAAGCATTGTTGGAAGGGGCTATATAAATAAAGTTTGACTGACTGATGAATCACATAAAAGTGAGTTTCATGTAGTCTCTCATACTTTGAGACAGAATTTTATCTGTAATAAACAAAATGAGGTTCCCCCACAGTTCTTGAGTAAACTCTCACAACCTGGCTGTATGTTATCTGAAAAGGCATTTATTTTATTAGCTAAGAAAAAAGGGTTCGGAAGAGTCAGTGTCTTGTTCCTATCAATATACTGAAAAATGCTATTTAAAATAAGATCGAGATGGTGGCTCAGCAGAAAATACATGATTATGACCCTTGTGCAACATCACACCCCCGAAGGATAAAAGACAATAGCGTAATGTTTGGATGTGCCTATAATGTCAATATGCATGAAAACACACTTGAGTCAACAAAACTTCCGTTTCCTTCTATGGTGTAACAGCGACCCCTGCTGGATCGGCAGTGTCTGCTTTCTTTCTTCGTTTTACAGATAAATCTGATTCCCCAAAGTTATTCTTTTTCTTCATGATTTGGACTCCTCATCCCTATTTTTATTCAACCTTGGCTGGAAGAAAACATAAATATAAATCGTTACAATCTCAAATAAAATTTTAGCAAGCTGTGTTTATTTCGTTGAAATTTTACAGACTTTTAGCAGAAGTAACTCGGGATAAAAGACAGTCCAGCATCACCACAGCTTCACATCATTTTACAGCTTGAAACTGATATGAGTTTGATAAAAGCTCTGAAATATCAAAGTTTCCTCTGATGGTGGAACAAAAGAGAGAAAATCACATTTAAATTACATAAAAATTAAAACACAAGCAACTACTACTCAGTCAAAACAATGAAGACAATGAGGGGAAAAACAACTGAACAATCTTAAAAGTTACAACTGTGATCATAGCAGTGAGAGGTTTATAAGTGAGCAAGGGTCGTGTGAAAAAAATCTGGAAATTTTGATAAAAGGCCATAAAAATATTTTTTCATTCATGTTTTTTTCATTGATTGTTTTGGTTTTGGAGTTACTGAGAGGAAAAGTCTGATAACTGCGCTCATTCAAAAATTTAAAAAACGACTATTTCACAGCTTTTTAAGCCTCCACACTGTCCTTGATCAGGGTTTTAAACTTGAGCAGTTCAAGACTCCTCCTATTGCTGCTTTTAAGACACAAAATAAAGGCATCACAAATCACAAACTGTGATTTAAAGAATCTATTTAGTTTTGAATATTACAGTCCAGTTTAAGTGCTAAAAAGCAGTGGAATAGCCATTTAATATGTGACCATATCGGAGACCAACTGCAGGTTTGGTTTTCATGATTTGTGGAAGGTTTAGAAGATAAAACCTGACTGGTTAGACGTTCTCAAAGGTCCAGACTGTTATAAAAACTGCTGGAAAAAACTCTAGAAAATAATTCATAATTCTGAAATGGGAAATTTGTAGAAAATCTGCTCCTTAAAGAGCAACAAGGATAAAATAAGATTAAAAACAGATTAAAATAATTTTTTTTTTTTTTTAAAGTTGACATCATCTTTTGTAAGAAATGTTTAGATTTTTGGGTCTAAACATACAAACAGTATTATTGAATAATTTTATCACAATAAGTGCTTTAAGCCCTGTATCTAAAGTTTTCTCTGTATTTTAAAAATAGTTTTAAAGATTAATTCTTAGTGTCTCGTCAACAAAAATTAGTAATAATAAAAATAATAATAATTATTATTCCGTCAGCTTTAATAAAGCTTTCAATTAATTTATAAATACCTCAGAGCAGCAGCTAATAGTTACATTTACAACCATGTTGTTGGTTATTTTAGTGATTTTCTATTCAGAATGCACTGATCGTTTCTAAAGCTCTGGCCTATTTCTGGATAAATTGCAATAATAAAGTTTGATGTAAAGTAAAGGTGACACAAGCTGGCGCTTTATGCTTCACATAAAATCTACAAATCCAGTAAAATCCTCCAGGTTCAGGGACGGAGGCATCTGTACAATTTAAACCCAACTAAAAAAAGAATTACAGCATAAAATAACAAATTGTAGCTCCCTATTGTTTTTTTCCCACACGTTAAAGTACAGAACTGCGCTCCTTCAGGGGATGTTTTTTGTACAAGATCCATTCGGGACAAACAGCAGCAGTGGTCTGAGTGGAAATGGCTCCAGTTTGCTGTCAGAAGCGTTAAATTATCAACCAAACAGGAGCCATGAAAAGCATCTCTGCTGTGACTGATAATTAATTTTTTATGTTAGAGCAAGAGGCGACGTCACACTGTGTGAGAGAGAGCAGTCTGTGTTACGCAGCTCTGTAGTTAAACAGGATTTAATTGATGTTTTAAAACAAAGACAAAAATACCACCAAGAATTTGTCTTTCAAATCGTCTTTGGTATTTTTCATTAGCAATAAGTGCAGTTAGAGTTGCTACCAGCTGTCCCTGCTTGGATTCCCTGCGGACCTGGACCCTAATTGTTAGATTTGCTGTAATTTCCAAACCCGTGGTGTTTAAACCTGGACTTCTCAAAGGGATAAAACTAAGATACTCTGCAGCAAGTGGTTCGGCTTTCCTGTTATCCACTGACGTCACACTCTCTGCTTCAGTTAAGCAAAACGAACAGCCGACAGGTAGAAAATAAAGCATCCTTTCTCGACTTCCTTTTTAAACAGCTCAATGTTACAAAGAACAGCACTGGATCGAGTTTTGTTCCGTCAGTAACAACTTCTGCAATTTTATGATCAGGGACGCCTAAAATCGGTCGATTCGGCCCAATGTGAAACTTCATCTAAAAACAATATTTTAAGTAAAATCTTTAAACAAAGCAAAATATTTGGATTACTGGAGGAAAACAGAACAGAAATCAGAGAGAAGAGATTAATGCAGTCAGGAGTGTTTTTGAAGATTTTCTAAACACATTTTGTGAACTTTTTAAGGCAGACCCAAATTATTTTAAACCTCTACGAGAGTTCTGGCTCCATAAGCGTGGCTGTTTTGAAGCAGGGGTTACATGCAGTGACAGGTTTCAGTTCAGCTGCTATAAATATGCTGTGTGTGACTTAGAGGCAGTGAAAATGTGCTGGATCGAGCTGGCCTTTCCAGAAAGCATGTGAAGCAGGAAGCTCTGTTCCTTTATGCGAGAGCATACTTCCTGTTTTGTGCAGTTTTTCCAGCTCAGACAGGAAGGAGTTGCGTCGTTTATGTACAAACACCAGCATGTAAAAACCTCTGGAGGAGCTGCGGTCAGCCTCAGGATGATGTTCACAGCTGAGTGAACTGAGGTTGGACCTCCTCCTCCTGCTGCTTCAGATCTGACATCCCAGCCGAGTCCTTGGCGGCCTGCTCCCCTGCGTGGACCTTCATGTGCGACTCCAGCGAGCGCTTCTCCTGGTAGCTCTTTCGGCACACGTGGCAGCTGAAGGGTTTCTCGCCGGTGTGCGTCAGCATGTGCCTCTTCAGGTCGATCTTCTGCACAAAGCCCTTTCTGCACACCTGGCAGACGAACGCCTTGTCCTTCTTGTGGAACCGCTCGTGCGTCTCCAGCGAGATCTTCTGGCGAAACGTTTTCCCGCAGAGGCTGCAGATGAACGGCTTCTCGCCCGTGTGGATCCTCATGTGGGAGTCCAGGTTGCCGATCTGCCTGAAGGTCTTGCCGCAGACCTTGCAAGGGAACGGCTTCTCCCCCGTGTGGATCCTCTTGTGCACATCCAGATGTTGGCTCATGGTGAACTTCTTGTCGCAGGTTTCACAGGTATAAATCCTGGGCTTCCCCCCTGTGTGGCTCTTGATGTGCCTCTTCAGGACGGTGCTTTCGATGAAAGTCTTTCCGCAGAACTCGCAGATGTATGGCCTCTCGCCGGCGTGCAGCTTCAGGTGTCTCTCCAGAGAGCTTTTCCTGGGGAAATCCTTGAAGCAGTCTTTACACCTGAAAGGTTTTTGACCAGAATGTGTCCTCATGTGGATCTCCATGTCCCTGAAGTTCTCTCCGCAGATATCGCAGGCCTTGTTTATTTCCCTGTGACTCTGGATGTGGAGCTGCAGGCTCTCTGAGGACTCGGCCCGCTCTCCACAGACGCCACAGAGGAAGTCAGGGTGATTTAAATGCGTCTCTGTGTGTCGCAGTAAGTTACCTTTATTGTGGAAAGCGTTCCCGCAGACCTTGCAGGAGTGAGAAGGAGTCAGACTCGGTTTTCTGCGTTTACTCCTCTTGGTTGGCTGGTTGTGGCTCCGAGCGTGTCTCCTCAGGTCCGAGCTCATTAGGAAGTCTGCCCCACAGACTTTGCAGATGAATGCCATCTGTTCATCATTGGTCTTCACACTTTCCTCTGGTGAAACGGTGTGGACCAGGTCTTCAGAGCAATTTTCTTCCACATGAGTTTGCAGGTGAGTCACCATGTTCCCCTTCTGGCTGAAGCCTTTGCCGCAGAGGTGGCAGTTGTAGGGTTTCTCACCAGTGTGCAGCCTCGCGTGCGTCTCCTTCGCTCGGATCGAGGGGAACTTCTTGCCACAGACGTCGCAGGTCCTGCAGCTGTCGCGATGCATTTGAAGATGCCGTTTCAGGTCATTGCTGGACTCCAAACTTTCTGCGCACACGCCGCACCGACACTCATCTTCCTTGGCATGTTTCTCCACGTGTTTAATCAAAAAGCCTTTCGTGTTGAAGGATTTCCCACAGACTCTGCAGCTGTGGGATGCTTCATCTGGTGCAGCTGTATCCTCCTCCTCCTCCTCTGCGGCGTCATCGTCCGGAGAGACCGCTTGCTGGTCGAGTCTGGAAGTGGAACCAGACAGTCTTTCCTCCACTGAGATGCCAAAAGACTGACTCCTAACACCTACAGACAGACACAGTTCTGCAAAGAAAATAAACAACAAATTCATTTGCTGTTGATAAAACAAGCTCACACAAGTGCAACAAATCTGCTGCACCTTAAAAGTATGCTTTTACATTTTTTTCCATGTTATAGAAACAAGTTTTTGTTGTATTTAATTATTTTTTTTATAACACACAGAAACACATCATTGTGAAATGGAAGTTAAATGAAACATGTTTTTCAAGATTTCTCACGAATACAACTCTGAAAATCTGTATTTGTATTCAGCCCCTTTTATTTCAATACATGTAAATTAAATCCAGTGCAACCCATTGCCTTTAAAAGTCAACTAATTTGTACATTAAGTCCATCTGTGCATAATTTAGTCCCAGTTCACTTAAACTGCAAAATCTACAAAGACTAAAGTTAAGCAGAGTGAGTATTAATTAAGGAATTAGCCTAGAGGTCCAAGGTGACTCTATGGGAGCTGCAGAGATCCAGATCTCAGGTGGGGGAATCCAATAACAGGACAACTATTAGTCATTCACTCCACAAATATGGCCTTAGTAGAAAACTAGTAAGTAGAGAGCTGTTATTAAAAGAAGGCTATAAGAAGTTTACCTTAAGCCATGGAGGGAACACAGTAAACAAGAGGAAGAAGGAGGCTCTGCTGAGATGACAACTTTCTGGCTTAAAACGATCCTGAAAACTCTAATGTCAGAGTAAAGCATGGTGGTGGGACCATCATAATGAGGGATCCTTTTCTTCAGCAGGTCCTGACTTAATAACAAAACAGACGGAGCTAAAAACAATCCTGAAAGAAAACCTGGCAGAAGACTTCAGACCAGGCCAGAAGTTCACCTTACAGTACAGCAACTCTAAACACTGAGCCAGAGCAGCAGGATTTAGATAAAGCATATTCCGTGGAGTGGTCCAGTCAAAGTTAAATTGAATTTGTACAAAGACTTGACCCCTGATGGTCACCGATACTCTCCCTCCAATTTGACTGAGTTTAAGCTATTTGCAAAGAATAAAAATTCCTGTTTTTAGTCTAAAAGTCTCCCAGCTGTAAATGCAGCACAAGGTGGTTCTAGAAAGTAATGAATCAGAGGAGCTGAATACTAATCCACACATCTTCCTCATTTTCTGTTTAAATTATAAACCATAAATCGTTTTTTGCTGCACTTCACAACTAGGCATTATTTTGCGTTGGTCTGTCACATAACATCCAAATAAAACACACTGATGTTTGTGATTATTGTGTGTTATTTAATTTTTTTGATATATGCATGGAAAGGTTAAAATATGACCTAAATAAATAAAAACTAAATAAATTATAAATGTGACAAAGTATTGTAAAATATGAAAGGGTACTAATACTTCTGCTGTATTAGTGTTAGGTGACTGATTTCCCACTTTGTTGCAAAGAAGATTCAAACAGCATTTCATGATCACATAATAAACAGTAATAAAACTTAATTAATCAAACCAACAAAAACGTATGAACTCATCAGGAGAAATACAAGAGGTACAATGATAAAACAGGGAAAAACAATGTTAGAAGAACTGGTGAAGCTACATTTAGTTTTAATGTCTATTTAAGATGGAACAAAACAATATAACGATTAAATAGCTTTCAGTATTTCTACCAGAGTTGCAAACTTATCTGGTGATTTATGACCCCCATCCAGAGTTAATACCTTAAATCCAGATATTTATAGACTGGATAACATGGCTAAAAGCTCCACATATGAACATTAGGCCCTGCTTTTATAGGCTTAATATGAGTTTTATGGTAGTAATTTATAACGGATGAACTCACGGACCTCTTGGCTGCTCTCCACGCCCTCCTCTCTGTCTCTTGTCCGGCTCCAGCGTCCCTCTTTCGGCCGCTCTGCTCGATTCAAACGCGGCAAAGATCGAGTCCACGGCCGCGGCGACCCGCTTCATCACCAGCTCCCGGAGCTCCTCCAGCTCCGCCCGGCCGCGCTCCTCCAGCAGCCGGAGGACCTCCGAGGCTGCCGCCGCCAACTGCTTCTCTATACAAGTCTTCAGGCTGCAGCTCTCTGGTCGCTTTTTGGACATGTTTTTTTTTTTTTTTAGGTTTTCAACGAAACAAAAGGGCAAAATGTAAACAGAATGATGAACTTCCGGGGCGAGCTGACGTCATCTCCAGGTAAAACGGAAGCGTGGTTCAGTGAACTGCTGGCTGCTTATCTACCGAAATAATACGGTATTTTGTGAGTTTAGGCTGCATTTTAACGTTTCGTATTTTGATTTAGTCTGTTGTCTAAATACTGTTTTTATTTTCTCGTTGCCACGTTGAGTTCAAAACGTGAACCAAACTCTCTTAGAAAACGGTCGTGTTTTGCTTTTATTAAATTATGTGAAGAGCTATATACATCTAAAAACTTCGCGTTACCTTTCTTTATATTTAGGCATGTCCTCTGGTAAATTCGGCATATTATTAACGCTTCAAATCCAAATATATTTTATGTATCCCAAAGGGAAACTAAATGTTGTCCTAATTCATATCAACCGACCAGGTAACTTCAAAGAGAAATTGTGGATGATGATGCTGTGGTCAGGACCTATCTCTGGTAGCTGTCTGTCTTGCGACGAATCGGAACAGGCCCCTGAATGAAGACTGTTGCTAACAGCTCAAAATCCGGGAAGCAGATATTTCACAGCAACATGTCCTGGTTGACACCAAAAGTTGTTCGCAAGCCCTGTTAATCCACCTCATTTGCTTTTGGCGCTCCTCTTTAAATCTCTGTCTGGCGGTGTGGTTAGAAATCCAGATGAGATGTTGGAGTCGGAGATCTGATCTTTGCCCGTTATGATGGAAGACATGGTTTGAGCTTCCTCCTTCTCTCTTTGCTCTTCGGTCCGGCTCTGTATCCATGAAGCCTCCCTTTCAACTCCTCTGGGATTTGAAGTCGTAGTGCAGATATTATTTCAGCTTTTGAGATGCTAATCAGCTGCTCCCAGTTTTAAAAACAAAACCTTGCTGTCATGGTTACGCATCATAATGACAGTCCAGTCAGAGCCAGGAGGAAGGTCTTGGAGCGGGCTGCTTAATGTGCTAATGGTGGAGAAACAACTTACCATTACAGGAAAACTGTTTTAGGGTTGCTTCAGGTTCAATCAACTCAAATTTAAGACCATTAAAAATGAAATTTAAGACCTGTGTAATGAGAGAAATGTACAAAAGAAAACCGCATATTTTATATAGTAGTGCCAAGCTTTTTTGCACAGAGCGCACATAGAATCTGGAGCTCCTGAAAAGTGATGATCGTTTGTATAAATATGACAAAAAAAAAAGAGGAAATCCCACATTCTGGGAGTTCTTGGATTTGCTTCGTAGAAAGAAAATGTTTAGAAAGGTCTTCTAACTTTTGAGTTTTTACATTTTATTCCTGCGTTTATAAGAAATCTACAAAAAAATGTCAAAGAATCGGAGGAGTTTAGAGGACTTTCGACGAGTCCAGAAACTGAAGGCATAAATCTGGCCGAAGCTATGTGTACGGGTTGACGTTGACCAGCCAACTGGTGATAAATTACACTTACCAATGATAGACGCAAAAAGCTAGCTACCCAGCTAGCAAGGGTTTATTAGCAGCTAGTTAACGGTAGCCTCAACCGCCTCGAGTCAGAACATAATGAAGATGTCTGTGTGCGACTTAAACTTTTGCCTGACAGAAAAGTCCCACGAGAAAAATAAACTACGTAGAACATACAAGTTTAAATAGTTCTCCCACGACAAAATTGAAGACCTTTGATTAACGCATTTAAGGCTAACTTACATATTTTCTAATGAATTGAAGTTATTTTAAGGCCTTCATTTTAGATACATGAATGTAAGATTTTTTTTTAAGGACAGATTGTGTTTATCCGCTGTCACCGGTGGCCAGGCGCAGTTATGGTGGGGGAGGGTGCGAGCAGCGCATGCACGAGTATAATTGATAGCGCTAAGACCATCCTCCTGGCTCTGATTGGTTGTCTCTAACCGTGGGGTGCATTTCTGCAGATGGCAGTAGGACCACGGGGAGGAGGGAGAGGAGCTCGATGTTCTATTTTTTTTATTTTTTTTTTTTTTTTTGCATTATATTGTCACGACATGGTGACAGTTTCAAAACATATGTAAAAAACATTTTTTTTTATAAAGGTTACCTAGTGGAGCTTTTATTTGATTCTAATTACTCAGATGTTAAGACTGAGATTGCAGCTTTGTGGTTCTCGTGACACTTTCTGTTCTGGGTTTTAGGTCTGAAAGCATCAGCTGGGAACAGAACCCTCTGAGACATTAGAGCAGTTGAGATGAGGGGGAAGAAGAAGGGCATACCTGATCGGTGGCTGGACTACTGTCCCGTAGGACAGAGGATACCAGGAACCAGATTCATTGCCTTCAAGGTTCCTTTAAAACCGTCCCTGAACTGTCAAGTTCCCCCGTCTCACTCCTTTGGTCTGTTGGACCTGCTGGACTTGGTCGGACGCCAGAACCATGAGCTTGGCCTGATCATCGACCTCACCTTTACGACGAAGTACTACGCAGTGACAGATGTCCCACAATCCTGCTCCTACATCAAGATCTTCACCGAGGGTCACCGAGTTCCCTCCGATGAAGCCATCCTGAGCTTTAAGCGTGCGGTGAGGCAGTTTTTAAAGGAGAACCAGAACAACAACAAGTTAATCGGAGTCCACTGCACCCATGGGCTGAACCGCACCGGCTACCTGATCTGCAGATACCTGATCGATGTGGACGGGTTGGATCCTGCAGCAGCTCTGCAGCTCTTCAACACCAGCAGAGGCCACTGCATTGAGCGGAAGAACTACCTCCGTGATCTTCAGCACGCCGCCAAGAGAAGCAACAAAGGCATCGAAGAGCCAGAGAAAAATCCAATCATGGGACTCGCTGTGAAGAAAGGACCGGCAACGGAGAAGGTGGAGAGCGACGCCGCAGCTCAGGACGTCCAAGCTTCTGGTGATGAGTCAGCAGAGAACCAGCAACCCAACGAGAAACAGCCGGGCCGTAAACGAACCGAACGTAGAGCTCGACGTCGCACAAAGAACAGGGACAAGAAGTCTGCTGATGGATCTGCACAGGGTGGCCTCCCCGCCTCCTGAACGGAGTTACCGCACCGCAGAGACAAAATCTTACTAAGTATTTTTGATCCAGTTTCCAGCACAAGTATCTTGAATACACTTGAAATAAATTAATTTTAACCTACAAGTAACTTTTCAGCGCGATATAGGAGCTTGTTTTAAGTCAATAAATCCTTAATATTGATGGAAAAAGTTCTAGTTATAAGTGAAATCATTTTCCGGTGGGACAAGACATTTTAGCTTATGGGAAAATGAGCTTTTTCCATCAATATTAAGGAATTATTGACTTAAAACAAGCTCCTATAACGTGTTGAAAAGTTACTTGTAAGTTAGTTTTATATTATTTCAAGTGTACTAAAATATTTGCGCTAGAAACTAGACCAAAATACTTAGTAAGATTTTGTTTTTGCAGTGTAAAGCTGAGGTCAGGTTAATTCAGCTGATTAGACAGAAACAAACAGAAACTTTAGCCTATTTTATTGTTTCTGTGCTATTATTTTTTTCTTGTACCAGAAACAGAAAATTTATTTATTTATTTTTTTTTACCAGAAACATAAAAAAGCAGATCCGATTTCATCTTGATGCTGGAGCGTTTAGATCAGATGATTTTGTTTGCTTATAAATTATTTGCCATCATTAGCACTTAACTTCACAGCTGCACTTGCTGCACAGACAAGGGAAATCCCTCTAATTTATTGTTGCATCTCCACTGCTCGTTGTTCCGATCTTCACTTTTATTAATTATTCTAACTCATTATTGTACAAAGAATCAGTTTTAACAGAAGAATAACTTTAAAGATGTTTCATTTAAATTTAAACTTTTTTGTGGTTTAAATTTTGAAGTTTGTCATATAAAAATATGTTTTTTCTGATTTTATTGTTTTAATTGGATAAAATGTCCTAAACAGCAACTAAATGAACATCTGGTTGGAAGAAAGTATCTGGTTCTCTGAAATGAAAGGTGTTTGGATTAAAAGAATCCAGAAATTGTAAAAGCCTTGTTTCGTTTTTTTTAAAGAGCTGCAATAATTTAGTCCAGAACCCTGTCGGTTTCTGCAGAAGCTCATGGAAAATTATTCAGAATACTGAATGTTGCAGCTCTGATCACACATAAGATAAAAAACGACATGCTTCATCTGAGTTAATCCATTAAAGCTTCTGCTGCTCTGTTCCTGGGCTGCCCCTCCATCTTTCCCCAGCTGGCGGCTGCTTTAACTCGATGCTGTCTTTTTGCTCTACGAACGCTTCCCGTCACCACATTAAAACATTCCCAGCACGCTGGTTAAAAGGTGCAGGATTCAGCATGTTTATTACCTTTTATGCGCTTCTATGGCTGACAGTCATGTTTTCAGACTGTGGAAGTGGGGCCGGAATACCCAGAGAGAACCCACGCGTGCACGTGGAGAATGTCCACGCCTAGTCCTGTCACAATTACAAAGTTTGCTGGACAATAAATTGCCCCAGAAATTATTGTGATAAATGATAATATTGTCCTTTTGAGACCAGTTTCAGGTGAGATAATGGGACAATAATGTAAGTTCTCATAGATCAATAAACTTTCATTTCTAAAGAACACCCAACACTGGAAGACATTTTAAATATCCAAACTGAATAAACATAGCTTATGAAGTTTCTAAACAATAATAATAAAAATATTATTCATTAAGCTCAGAAAACAGGAAAAACTGTCAAAAGTTTTATAAACAAAAAGTGCAAATCTAACAATAAAAACTCTTATTTGAATAACTCAACTAGAGTTTCTCTGGCTTCCAAAGGAGGAAAACAAGCAAGCATGCAAAAGGAAATTAAGGAGCTAATTTTATCGAACAATTTATTGCTTATTGTGACAGGTTTATGAACTCCATGCTGAAAGATCCCATCAGAGACCTTCTTGCTGCAAGGCAACAGTGCTAAAACTTCGTCAGAAATGTCTGTAGATGGAAATAAGAGCTACAGAGCAGTGAAAAAGTATTTCCCCCCCTTACAGATTTCTTCATTATTTGCATTTTCTACAGTTAAATCCTTCAGCTCATTTAATAAACATTAAATAAATAAAGAGGAAAATTACATCTTTCTGCATGGAGTTTTCATGTTCTCCTTATGCATGTGTGGGTTCTCTCCAGGTACTCCAACTTCCTCCCACAGTCCAAAAACTGTTCGGCTGATTGAATACAATAAATCAGGTGCGAGTGTGCGCATGTGCAGGGTTTACTCCGTCTACCGCCCGACGACCACAGGAAATAGGCACCATCAGAAACCCTGAAAAAAATAAACATTCAATAATCTTTCAGCCACGTCACCTGTTACAAAAGTTTTTAATGTGGAACAAAATTTCTGCATCATCATTTAATTCAAACTTCAATTTTAAACCTGGTTAGCTCTTCTGACCCAAACAGAATACACGTTGGTGTTTTAGGAAGTAAAATAATGAGACCTCTGCTTCTGAATGGAAACTGCTCCTAAATTTCAGGCTGAAGTTCAGAAACAGCAGCCGTCGTCCTTCCTGGTGTTTCAGCGAATGAGCCTCATCACCAAGTCAGGAACATTTTGCTGCCGTCTGTCCACTTGAGTCCTGAAGCTTTTAGGATTTTCTTTTTCTCTTTGAGAAATAGAACCAACACGCCTGAAAAGTTAAAAGAATGTAGAAAAAAACTAAATAAATCAAAGAATAGAGTAGAAAATTAAGAAGTTAAAACCAAACAGTGGTTGACATGTGTGAAATAAAATTTGACAAAAAGCCAGGTTTAGATTTTCCTCTTCCGTTTTTTCAGTACTTTCTGATTATTCAGGTCTTCTTTGTTGCTCCGAGGCCGACCCCTCGGCCTCTTCTGCAGGAGAGTCCGGTTTGAGTTCTCTGCTTTCTGGGTTTCTTGGACTCTGACGCTTTGGTTGACGTCAGAGAGCTTTTGAAGTCGCCTCTCTCTGCTCAAAGTTCTGCTTTGGTTCTGCTGCACTTTCTTTCTCGTGTGGGTTTGGAGGTGAAGCTTAAGTCCGTGAGCGCCCTCAAACTGCTCCGCGCACAGACCGCAGACCGGCTTCGGGTCCTGGACATGGGCTCTGACGTGCCTGAACAGAAACCTGCGGGCGCTGAAGGCGCGGCTGCAGGCCTGGCAGCTGAAGCCGTCTCTGGGTCTATGAAGGCCCAAGAGTTTCTGAGAAGCTGATCTGGTGTCAGCTGAGTCTTTACTGTAGTCGTCGCTGTCTTCGGTCTCCGATGACAACACCACCGGCACGTCTTGATCTGGGTCAGCTGCCGGACGAAAACCCTCACGTAGCTTCACAGACGGCCTGGAGTTGTAGGTGAACTCTATAATCTCCGCCGCGTCCAGAGATTGGAGCTGCTCCTCTTGTTTTTCTTCAGCATGCGAAGGTTCCAGAACCACGTTATGGTCCAGGTTCTGGCCCTGACGGTTCAGGAGCAGGTCGTCTTTGGGCACCAGCAGCTGTTGCGTGAAGACATCTGCTTAAAAACAAAACAAATATGGGATTCATTTTGAGCTCAGATACAGAGCAGAGTGCTCAAGAGAAATATTGTGTGTATATATATATATATATATATATATATATATATATATATATATATATATATATATGGATGTAGCAATACCAAGCGATTGCAACATCAGGAAAAAGGAACACGAGAAACTGGAGAAATACCAGGGCCTCAGAGAGGAACTGGAGAAGGCCTGGAAGGTGAAGACCACAGTGGTGCCTGTGGTCATCGGGGCCCTCGGGGCAGTCACCCCCAAACTGGAGCAGTGGCTAAAACAGATCCCAGGAACAACATCAGACATCTCAGTCCAGAAATGCGCAGTTCTCGGCACAGCCAAGATACTACGCAGAACCCTCAAGCTCCCAGGCCTCTGGTAGAGGACCCGAGCTCAGAGGTTGAGAAAGACCACCCGTGGAGGGTGAGAAGGGAATTTTTTTTTATATATATATATATATAAATAACTACCATGACGGTGTATCGGATGAGTGTGTGTTGGTCGATGTGTGTGAGCCGCGTGCTGCACCGTCTGACAGCAGTTAGGGTTAATTCTCAGTTACAGTTTTTAAAATTTCCTGGCACTCCAAAGACCAGCAGGGGGGCCCAGCTCTAGTCCTGGAGGGCTACCATCCTGCAACCTTTAGATCCATCCCCGCTCCAACACACTTGAGTCAAATGTTCCCTCATCGTCGTTGCTAACGAGTCGTTCATTTGATTCAGGTGTGTTGCAGCAGGGAGGTATCTGTATGCTGCAGGATAGTAGCTCAAGAGGACTGGACTCGGGCATCCCTGCTGTAGATTTTGACACGGTTCCACGGGCCTTTGGAAGAGAAACAGTACCTCCACCGTACCTACCGCTGCGTTCAGACCGAACGCGATTTGAGCATCGGGGCGTCTGGTTTACATGCAAAATCTATGGTGGACAGGCGAGAAATCTCGTTTCGACGCGTGTTTAGAGCGGCAGACGCTGGAAAATCTGAACTTCTGCCGCTGGATGCGGAGCGTCGACCAATCAGAGAGACTCTATGTGACATAGTGGCGCCTTTTCCGACGGGACGGAAGGACCAGGAACCCATCTACGACCAGTCGAGACAGGAATAGAAAGGACCTTGCCTGGAGGAGGATTATTAGCGAGGAGTCGGGATCTCGGGTCAAAACATTGTCACCATGGTAAACATCCCCCCCCCCATTTGAACGAGCCAAATCCGTCCAGCACAACGTTGAGCCACAACGAGTTTCATGCTGAAGAACTATTGTATTTATTCAGAGTGAATGCGCGTCAAGAGCGATTCAAGCGTCTGACTTTAAAGTGCACAAGTGTCCAACTTGAGGCGTCGGACGGCTGTGCAGCATAACAGAGAGAGTTTGATGCTTTTCCACAAATGTGTCCCTTGTATCGCACCATCTCACCTGGTCTCATCTCATCAAACGATGTGGTTTTAGTTAAAGTCACAGTAGATGACAGTTTGCATCTAAATAGTGACTCACTGCTGTTTCAAAAACCGGGATGATTGGTTGAGGTGTTGCACGTTTGGATGGTTATTCTCTCTGGTTTTCGATGCTGTGCAGCTGGAGGGATTCTACTTTTTTACTTTCGGACAGTTGCTATCCGTGGCATCAAATCCCAGACGCCAACATCTCTCTGCCAAGCTTTCTAACCACACGGCCAGACAGAGATTTAAAGAGGAGCGGCAAAAGCAAATGAGCTGGATTAGCGGTGCCTGTGGAATATCGTCTCTGCTGCCCGGATTTTGAGCTGTTGGCATGTCAGGACAGTCATGAGGCTGTTATACAGTAACACTCTTCAGTCAGAGGCCTCCTCAGCTTTGCTGCAAGACTAACTGTTATCAGAGATCCTTCCAGCCCACGGCATCACCATCCACAAGATACTTGGATGATATGAGTTACGACAGCATTTTGTTTCCCTTTGGGATAAATAAAGTACTATTTGACTGAAATGAATTCTAAATTCCTACAAAAAAAAAGATACATTTTCAAAAAGTATAAATTTAAATACCGACCTCAAATAACTGTATTTCAAAGGGACTGTGAGGAGTACAAGTAATTGTAATGTACCAAGGCAGGGCACCCTCCTTCCCCTCCGAGTATACAACTGGAACAGATAGAGTGATGTTATGAACGTATGATTTTGTGGCCTTTTCTAATCATCTCTTTGCTGCCCTAATTAAGCATATCTGTCCTACTTAATAGCTTATCTGCCGCACACACACATAACCGTAACCGCTGATATCACATAAAACACACACACAGTCAAGGATAAACTGATACAAGAGGATGACACCCTTTAGGAGGGTTAAGAACACGCATAGATAAAAGCAGGACTCACGCTCCACTCTTTGCTTCATTTAGTTCATCCTTAAGATGTGTACCGAAGCTGAATGTCACTCAGTGTCTGTTCATTTGTATACTCTGAACACTGATCATTTTTGGCATTAAATCTTCATTTTATACTTAACCATTTCTCATTATTTCACAAGGTAAATACTTTGCTGGTTTTATTGGTTGGGTCTCGGAACTGGAAAGAAACGAACCCGGTGGTGCACGGAGGGGGAAAGAGGGTGCACGCCTCTGGTGTCATCATCCTCTTGCATCAGTTTATCCTAAACTATGTGTGTTTTATGTGATATCAGCGGTTATGGTTATGAAAGCGTGTCGCGGAGAGGCAGATAAGGGATTAAGTAGGGCAGATATGTTTAGAACAGGCCACAAAATCATACATCCATGACAGTAAAAACAATTACTTTCTCTGAGTTACACTCCCTAAAAGATGTCTAACTGGACAACTTGAACTCCTCCTACTGGTGGAAAGCTACATCCCAGAAAGTTTGGGTTTAAATCGGTGCTGAAGGTTTCATGTTCCCGCAGACGAGCGGGTGGAGGCTCACCTGCGGCCGGTGTCTCCATCATGGACTTGTTCATGGCGCAGAGCAGCGCATGTTGGCGGGAGATCACCTGCTGACTGAGAACAGCTTCCTCTTCGTACTTCACGATGGCTTCCTCAAAAGCGGTCAAAATCTCCTCGATCGCCGCGTTCAGGCGCTGAGTGACGAACAAACGCAGCTTCTGGGACCGAGACATGCCACCTTCCGGGGGGGTGGGGGGAGGTTGGAATACGAGGACTATTCTGGAGAAAAACCCGCTCTGATGACCGGCTGCTGCGAACAGCTAACGATGCTAAGGAAGTAAACAACAAAATGACTTCCGGAATTCTTCTTCTTCTTTGCTTTTGCGGCTGCTTGGAATTATTTTTTATCACTTTCTGCCCCCTCTTGGTCTTACATGAAACTAAAATAATTTGACTTAAAATAAATCTAAAAGTGGTGTCCCGTTTACGTTTTTCCACCATTATCTTTGTACTTTTTCAAATGTACAGCGTGTTTTATACTATAAACCGTGTTGTTTGTGTTTTAGATGCTACTATGAGAAAATATTTTCTCATGTGGGATCAATATCTACCTACCTATCTACATTTCTGTTTGGTTATAAATCAGTATAATAAAAAACATTTTTTTCACAGCACTGTGAAAGTAGTAAAGAAATTCAGCACTGAAAGAAACCCTGACTTTGTTTCTTTTCATATTTTCCTGATCAAATGTGTGCTCTGACATACCTGGTTTGGTATATTCCAGATTTAAAACTTATTTAAACATGTGGCAAATAACTCAAACCATCATGATTAAAAAACTCAAATTAATAATACATTTTCTATAATTATTTGTATGTTTTTTCTTTAATTTCCAATTTATGTCAATGATTCCAAGGCAAATTTTCAGTCCAACTTTAACCAAAAATGTCCATCCATCCATTGTCTATACCACTTATAGACAAATATTCACAACAAATCTCAGCAGAGCTTTCTTTTATATTCATATTTTAAAAGAAATGTAAAATTATTTCACATTTAGGCAATAAATACTGATATAGATGTAGATAAATGAGTACAAATCTGTGCAATTTGAACATATTTCCAGGGTTAAATTTCAATGGTTTAGTCCTGTTTTGGGCCAGTCTTTAAAGTATGAAAATAAAAGTTCTCTGAATTTATGGAAGATGTTTCTGCAGATGTCAGTTTTAAAATAGACTTGCTGGCTGGATAGACCATTTTTCCCCTATTCTGTTTTATTGTTCCATGTTTTTTCTAAACTTTTCCAGGCTGTTTGGGAACCCTGTTCTTATGAAGTGCTCCATGCGAGGGTGCATCAACAGATCACACAAACACAAATAAACTACGCTCAGTTTAATGAACCCAGAATGTCCCCATTAAGGTACAAATAACAAGTAAATACAAAAACATTGAACTGGTACAAAGGTGAAAAGTCTGAGGAAGGACAGATATGTTTTCATTCATAATGATTCGTTAGTGTTACCATTTTCTACCTCATTCTTCACTTCTCTTTCATCACAGACTTCATTCTCCTGGAAAAAAGAATGACACTGATTGTAAAATAGGCCTGACCAACGCAGTAGGTCCAGTCAGGCCAGACGAATGTGGATCGAGCCGACCATTTAACCAAAGGGTGCTGCATCCTCTGCCTCTCCTTACCTGTGGTGGTTCCTCTCTCCACTCCCTCCTCCTCATCTCTGCTTCCACCAAGCTGTAGAAGTCGCTCTCAGCTCTGGCCATGAGCTGCTCGGGGTCGTCCTCTCTGTCGTCCCGGCCCGCATCGTCCTCTCTGCTCTGTTCGGAGCGACTTCTCTCCTTCAGACGGATCTCTCTCTGACGGGCCTCCAGTATCTTCTCTCGCTTCGTCTCCCTCTCAAACATCTGCAGAACAGTCAGAACCATTTTTTCAGTGGATCCCAGCGCATAAGGTTTATTTCAGTGTGAAACAAGTTCCTAATAAACCGACTTCAACAAGCAGGAGCAGTTTTATACAAGCCAGCCCCTTCCCTCTGGGGGCCTGGCCTTTGTTTGTCTGCTGGGAACTCTATAAAATCTGACCACATTTAATTATAATCTGATATCAGTTTATTAGTACGACTGAAGACTGGCATATGTATGGATTTCTACTGTTTCTCCAGTTCAGTTTTGCTGCAAGTTGCTGGAGTTTTATATCAGCTACTATTATAAGGGTTTAAAACTGTTAACTGTCTTTTTTTTTAATAACTGTAGATAAAATACAAGAATTTTGAGTTAAACGATTCTCATTTTAGAAACTGAAACCTGCTAAATTTTTAGCACTTAATTCTTAAAATATGACGATAAACTGGTGAATTATTCAGCGAAGCAGATCACTCTGTATTGTCAACAAAAGTGTCTCACTGGCATCTATGCTTGACTCACGTTTAAGCCTGTCGCAGCAAGCAATTAATCAATTAATCGCATGATAAATTAAAATGAGCTCGATCATTTCCATTCTGATGATTAATATTTTTTGAAGGGCAGTTTTGTTTACAGAAACATTATAATCCATTTGATTTATTGTTTTTGGTTGTTGTGTTTTATTTTGGATATTTAAAATATCTTCCAGTTCCAGTGTTAAGTGTTCTTTACAAAATTAAAGTTTATTGGTCTTTGAGACCAATAAACTGTTTGCATTATTACTGTTCTGTTTGCATTATTATGGCATTATTAATACATTACTCGAAAATAGTCTCGAAAAACAATATTATCATTTATCGCAATAATTTCTGGGACAATTTATCGTCCAGCAAAAAATATGTTAACGTGACAGGCCTACGGATGTTTTCATTATGTGCATGGTGTACACCGTCTTGCAAAAGCGTCAAAGCAAGGGATGCGTGAAATATCAGCAATGACATCGGTATCGGGCAATGTTAGTCATTTTTTAACATATTGGTATCGGTCCAAGAAGTAAAAATGTGCCGATATTAATAGCCAATATTTATTTCCATATTATTGCTGTTTGTGTATGTGTTTCGGGACGGGGTTGGTCATGTGGTGTTGGTTTGGTCATATGACAGTGACTGATTCAGCGCAGAATTTGGGGGTGTTTAGGTGAAGCACAGAGGCAATATCAGTGGTTTAATCATTTTTTATGGTGTTGAAAGGGTAGGGAAGTGTGTGTGTGTGTATTGATTTATAATTGGCCATCAGTTTCAATATTTATTTAATTCAACTTTGGGATTAATAAAGTATTTTTGAACTGAAACTGAACTGAACAAATATCGAATGTCGATATTGGCCCAGATTTTCCCATCGGTGCATCCCTGATCAAAGCCCTTAAACTTTTTCAGATTTTGACACATTACAACCATAAATGTATTATATTGGGACATGTGATTGAGCAACACTCAGTAGAACATAATTCTGAAGGTAAATAAGAATAACACCGGTCCTTTACATTGTTTACAAATACAAATCTAAAGTCTGTGTGGCCTGCATATCTATTCATCCTAGAGCTGCACAAAATATTCAGTATTTATCATTATCACAATATCATAAAGAACTGACTTGCCTGGAATAAATGTTAGCGAATAATTTAAGAACCATGGATTCAGTTTCTGAACAACTGTAATATTTGGCGGCAGTTATTGTTTGATGTAGCAGAAAATGTTTAAGGTAAAGTGATAGTAAGACAGTCAAGTCTTAAAGAAACTACAATAAAGTTGTCAAAACAGTAGATGTTGGCCAGAAGAAATCTTTTACAGAAAACCTTGTTGAGATGGAAACAGAGAAGTACATTTATTTTCCAGTAGCTGGACAGACTACTGATTATCTGGGGTCCATGTTTGTGATGAACCAAAGCAGAAAGACATTAACGCTTTTTAATCATTTATCTCTCCAAGTTACATCGTCATAGTAACATTCGCCAATGTTATTGTTGTGTTTTACTAATATTGTGCAGCACTAATTCAGCTCCCTTAATTCTGAACCCGTAAATAAAATACGGTGCAACAAATAACCTTCTGAATCCGCTGATGTGTAATTTAATCTCAGCATAAATCCAGCTGTTCAGTGAAGGTTAGTCATCCATCAGCTGTAGATAAAGTTGTAGGGACTTTTAAAGCAAGGATCTGTTTCAAAACAATTATTCCCAAGCCTTGAACATCTCTCGGAGTGCAGTTCAATCCATCACCTGAAAACAGTAACCTACCAAGATATGGTCCTCCACCTCAAATGACAGACTGGGCAACAAAAACAGTCATCTGAGAAGCAGCCACTATTGAGACGCTGCAGAAATTCACAGCCTAGGTGTTAGAAAATTGACAGGACAACTTATTAGCAGTGCATTCCACACATCTGGCCTTTATGAAGGAGTGGGAGAAAGAAAGGCATCGCAGAAGGAAAGCCTAAAGAGATCGATTGCTACAACGCATTTAGAAAACACAGCAACCATGTGGAAGAAGGTGTCAGATAGGTCCAAAAAACCCTGAACAGACCGACCCCACAATGAAACATGGTCGTGGCAGCATCATGCTGCTGGGTTTCTTTATTTGGGGCAGGTGAAACTGATCAAAGTTGATTGAAAGATGTATGGAGCTGAATTCAGGGCAATCTTGAAAGAGACTCGAGACTGGGAAAAGGTTCACCTTCCAGTAAAAACCCCAAACACAGCCAGAGCTACAATTCAGTGCAACTAAACCTAATTTAGAATCAGAGGCAAGACTTAAAAATGGATGCTCTTAGATATTCTCCTTCCAAAATGAGTGAGATTGAGGTATTTAGCAAGGAAGATGCAAACATTTCAGTCTTTACATGTGCAAAACTGGTAAAAACAGAAACCAGAAGACTTGCAGCTGGAGCTGCGGATAAAGAGTTTCAACAAAACACTGACTTAGAGCAGCTGATTACAAACACACCGTCTATCATTTTCTTAACATTTTAATTTTCTGCAGGAGTTTAAGCAAAAAAAATAAAATACACTGAAATCTGTTGTTGTAACATGACAACAGTTTAAGGGATGTGAATATTTTTGCAGCTGAGAAACTAGTTTTCCTGCTTACTAAACGAGATCTGTGGTCAGGAAACGTTTCAGTGTTTCTTACAGCAGCCACTAGACTCTTCTCGTTCTTCTGCAGGGTCGACAGCCCAGAGCAGATCTCCAGCACCGTGGCTGTGCCGCTGTGGGAGCCGCACGCCACCAGCTGGCCGTTGTCCTGAACGCGGAGGCAGTACAGACCTTTGTCGCTCACCTGAGGACGCAGATCAAAAGTCATGGTGATTCTGAATCAGTGGAGGAGACACTTCAGGGTGTAGTGGTGGGATCAGAGGACCTTAACACTCAGGGAGGGGTCACTCTGTTTGAACAGGATGTCCCAGACGTCCAGCACGCCCTCCATCTTTACAGTGAAGAAGACAGAAGGTCTCACTGGACTCCAGCAGGCGTCCATTACGTAAGACATCTGGTACCTGGAGCGCAAAAATGCAGAGAAACAAAAACCGATGTCTGGTATTTAGAGTAAAAACGACCAGAACGTTCAGGATGAAGAGGAAGAGAGAAGACGACAGATCGCCTGAGAAGAGACGGAACGAACTGGCATAAAACAGGACTAAAAGACAACAGCAAGATGGAGCAGGACTTAACCCAACAAAGGAAGCTCTACCGAGCCTCTACCAGAGCAACGGATCTGAATCCTACTTGGTCCACATGATGGACGACTCTTTGATGTCCTCTGACCAGATGCGGGCCGTCCAGTCGCCAACGGTGAGGAAGTTTTTGGGGAAGAAGGGATTCCTCTGCAGGGCGTAGATGGGTCCGTGGTGGCCGTCGTACATGCAGACGATCTTCTCGGCCGGAGTCTTCGCCTTCCTGTTGCAGGAGAGCACCAGGCCCTGCTCGGTGCCCACCATGAACTTCGTTGGCTGAAGGAACATCACGTACAGAGACATGATCAGGACGAGGACCAAATGACCAGGAAATGTTGTCATTTAGCTTCCAGAAATGTTCTATAGTCAAGCAGACTTATATTTTTAACCCCTCACTTTTTAAAAAAAGCACAAAAAATAGGCTGGTCTTGTTTTTGTATCTGAAGCCCTCAACATAGACTGGCTGCTTTTTATTCTTATAGTTATTTTAATAGGTAATAGACTGCTCTATTATAACCACTCTTCAAAATAGGAAAGACAAGAGAACAGCTCATTTAATGAAGGCAGCTGCATGGTGATCTTCATAGATCAAGAAATGGATGCAAGAACATACAAATTCTCCTAAACGGGCCCATATCTACAGTTCGAGGACTAATTAAAGAACCGACTGGGTCTGTGACAAACAGGGCTGGATAAGGACCTCAGTTTATCTTGCGCGAGTGAGAAGGATGGTGAGGGTCAAGAAAGCTCATTGTTGGAGAACTGTAGCAATTTGTTTCCTGGCGTTCTCACTAAAACCAGGAACATAAAGCACATCACCCCAATTCTAAATCCTTCCAATGTCTCCCTGGAGCTCAGAGAATAGACTTTAAAATACTCCTGTTAGTTTATAAATCACTGAACAGCTTAGCACCAAAATACATTAAAGACCTGCTGTCATTTTATCAACCTTCCAGACCACTCAGGTCTTCTGGTTCTGGTCATTTCATTTGTTTGATGGCATTTGACAAAATCTAATGTTTATTGCTGCTTCATAATTGGTTACTGTATGATGTTTTCATGATGAGAAGCACTTTCAACTAAATTGTTGCTGAAATGTGCTAAATGTGCACAAATAAGCTTGACTTGACTAAAACCATTAGACTCTATCGAGATACCAACAGGTTTTATTGGCGGTATCCCAGGGAAAGGTCCTACCATCACAAATGTAAACATATGCAGCTGGCGAAACTTCCCTGAGACTTCAGCAGAAATATGCACCTGAGACTTAACGTGGTTCTGATATGAAACAAAAGGGCCCTATATCCGCTGTGCATGGTGGAGGACCTGTCATGCTGTGGGTCTATTTCTCTTCCAAAGGTTCTGAGAACTTTGTTAGAATCCCATCTTCAAAAAACAGCTTGTGTCTGAATTATGCTCAAATCAGCATAGAAATGGTTCACCAGACACAAAATCAAACCTGTGGGGTGAAGCTTTGGGGGAGGGGAGCAAAGGACAGGAACCAGGACTCAGCAGGGGTACCGATAGCGGTGGGACCAGAGATTTAGTTGAAAATTTTTTTTTTTTTAAATGTGGTTTTCACACATGATTTAAGACAAATCTATAATCACCAGGGAACCCATCAGATTCCATTGCTGACGTTTAAAGTGCCGCAGTTTTAGTTTCTGAACAGAACAAAACAAAAGCAGTTCAGGCAAAGTGCAGAAACAAAGAGTCACCATGGTGGGCTCAAACTCCAGAGAGATGGCGCCTAAAGCTCGGTCCAGATTCCCCTCCCGGCCCGGGTCCAGAACCAGACGCTCTGTCGGCTCGCTCAGCTTGCGAACATCCCACCACAGGATCTGACAAAACAAGATAAAACACCATCTTAAAGGCTTGTTATTGTAACGAGGATCTGTCCATTAATCTATCAAAGGTCTCTCCATCATTCACTGATCCAACCACATCACTACACCTGTCTGGGATTGTTCTACCTGTCCGTCGGTGGAGGCAGAGAAGGCGTCCGTCCCCGTCTTAGACTGCAACCAGATGATCTTGTAGACTGGGTCTCGGTGACTGTGCTCCATGGAGGAATACTCCACAGGCTGGCTGCCTCTCCGGGTGTCCCAGAAAGCTGAGACAAACGCACCCACAGATAAATCCTCCCGTTTCCAGAGTGGATCTCACCAAAAATGTACTTAAGCCTGAAACAGAACGCACCAATCTGCCCACTGTAGCAGCCCCCCACCAGAGTGTGGGGGTCCTTTGGGTTGTAGTCCAGACAGACAAGTGGAGACTCTGGTTTCAGGGTCATCTCAGGGCATTTTGGGTTCTCTGAAAGATAAAACGTCCACCAGTGAACAGATCTGGTTCTGAGGTGGAATTACATTGCCTGGCTAAAGTATTCACACCCCCTTAGAACCACAAACATCAAAGTCGTTTTTTTTATTTTATTGACAAACCAACAAGAGCTTGAAACTGTGAAGTGAAAGGAAAATATTACAAGGTTTTGTTATTTTACAAGTAAAACTGTTTGGTGTGTGGTGTGTATTTTCAGGCTCCTCAGTTAATACTGTGTTGAACCCCCCCCCCCCAACAGATGCTGGGGTATGTCTCCGCCAGCTTTACACGCCTGGATATGAATTTCTGGACATGATCATCTTCGTCATGAGACTGTCATTGGAAAACGGAGTCTCTTCAGTCAGAGGCTTCTTCAGATTGGTTGTAAAACGGACTGCTATAGGAGATCTTTCCTGCCCACAGCCATCGCCATCTATAATAACTCCTTAATTAAATGAGTTACATCAACATTTAATTTCCCTTTAGGATAAATAAAGTATTTTTGAATTTAATTGAATTTTTTTTTATTTTTTTTTTTTTTTTTTTTTTGTATTAAAGGTGTTATTTCAAGAGGACACTTGAAAATGTTAATTTTCAAGTTTAAATATTAACAATGTTAAAATCCTGTCTTTTTTGGGATGGTTATGTGCAGTAAATCAAATTTTTTTGTAAGACCATGTTATGGTAAAAAATAAAGCTTAAACAATTGCAATTTTGACTGAAACTTTTTGAAAAACGTACCGCAAAAACAGTCATTTTAGATCACAACAATCTTAAAAAAACATCGCAACATCCTGGAGGGACTGATTTTTCACAAAACAGCTCCGTCTACAAACATCTATTTTCAAATCTTGCCACAAATTTTCTATTCGTTTATGTTTATGAGTCTGAGGGGCTCATTGTATCATAAAAACACCCTTTGACCAAAACTATGCTGCATGTTTAGCGCTATTGTCCTGCTGGAAGATGAACTTCCATCCAAGTCTCAGGTTTTCTTCCCTGTCCTTCGCTCCACCCATCTTCCTATCAACTATGACCAGCCTCCCTGCCCCTGCTGAAGAAGAGCATCCTTACAGCATGATGCTGCCTCTACCATCAGTCCGTTTGGGTTGTAATGTGTCAACAATTGAAAAACTTCATGAACACTTTACTGTGACTGAAACTTCAGTCTGACCCACCAATATCCCAGATGTAGGAGTCCAAGCTCATGTCTTTGGGGCTTTTTTGAAACTCCAGGTTGCAGTAGGCCGCGGCCAGCTTCCTGCCACCATCTGGGTGCCACGACAGGCCGGTGATGGTACGCTTCACCTTGTTGGGATCTCTGTGGGAGACAAGAAGTGTGGCACACAGCAAGCTGCTGTAATAAGTCCGGTGCTTAGCTGGCGGCCAGATATACCTGAAGATGTTGATGGTGTTCGCAGACGGCAACTCTGGGCTTTCCTCCAACTCCTCGTCTTCCTCAAAGTGCTGCTGGTAGATGTCTATGGTGTTGTTCTGCCTGATGCAGTGTTCCATGGACTTGTTGTCAAAGTGATAGCAGAGGGACAGCAATTACTAATGAGGCAGCAACATTTTCTCTCTCCAAAAGGTGTTTACACTCATGAAAACAAAGTTAAAATGAAATAAAAGCTACACTGAGTTTTAGTTGTTATTGAGTGGATTGAAGTTGAGCTTACGTGGCCCAGTTGCAGGAGACAGTTCACATAGTTTTCCTCTTTTTCCACCTTCTTCCTGTAGCGGGTGGTTTGTTCCAAGTCGTTCAGGTTGATGTCTTTTGGCCATCCGCCCTCCACATGGTTTATACCACAACTGCTGGACTCAAAGCGCACAGTGTTTACCTGATAACAACAAGCATCTTATGAGTTCACCGCAACCTATCCGGATTAACACGTCTTCATCCTTGGTTGTACAAAATTTTAAAAAATGTTAGTTATCCTTAGCCAGTAGTTTCCTAGTTTTATTGTGTTTCCTCCAAACACTTGACGTACTTATACAGCTATGACTGACCTTATTAAGCCCAACAAAACATAAAATCTAAAGGTTTATCGAAAATTGGACTGTTTAACCTTATTTACATGTTGCTTAGACGGAAGGCAAAAGCAACATTTTGCTCAGGAGTGTTGTGCTATGTTTTTTTTTTTTTTATTTAATTTCCCTTTGAGATAAATAAAGTATTTTTGAATTTGAATTGAATTTGAATTTAACGTGTCCTGTCTGGCAGTGAAGCATTCAGAATTGACATCTGAATGTCAAGGTGAGGCCCAACAGATTTGCTTTCACAAGCGGAGCTTTACGGCTTTAGCCATGATGTTCCCCTTGGTATATATATGAAACTTTATTAAAAATTGCTTTGGGTTTGTTTCAAATGTAATGGACACAAAGACAAAAAAAAAAAAAAAAGGGGAAAGGAAAGAGAGAAAGATGGAGGAAAGGTTTAAAGAGGATAAAAGGAGATAGTAGAGGAAAGAAAAAAGCATAGAGATAAAACAAGTCAACACCCTTGAAGTCTGCCTCTAGACATGCGGAAAGAGAAAATAAAACAAAACAGAGAATCCACAACAACAAACAACATATCCCTATATAATAATAACAGTTATAACTTCAATGGAAAGTACATTGAAGTAGGCCGCGGCTTACTTCAATGTACTTTCAAGGTATTACAAGGTAATACCTTGTAATACGCGGCCTAATTCAATGTACTTTCAAGGTATTATAAGGTAATACAAGATGTATTACCTTGTAATCTGGTATTACAAGGTAATACCAGATGTATTTAGTGGCACTCGCGGCCCAACTGAGAGTGTATCTAACAAACACCTGACTCTAGACAGTGTTGCGTTATGTTATTGTAGTGTGAAAAACGTTTATTAATTTGGCTCATTTAAAGTTCATAAATTAACAACACAGAATAAAGTGCAATGTTAGATGTTTTTATATAAAACACAACAGTCCAAGATCCAAAAGTTTTAAAAGAATATTAGCTCACTGTAAACCTACAATATGCATAAGAATACATATTTATATATGTCTAAAATGTTCCCACCTTTAATAAATTTTGGATTGCCTGCTTTAGTTTGAAGTAGCTTAAATAAGTAGCTTCTAATTACTAATCAAATGAAAAGATGGCATAAAAAGCACTTTTATACACAATATTAAATTATTTTACAAGATGTTTAGCATATTTTTTTATTTTAATTGATTTTAGGAAAACCTTTGATAATTTTTCAATTGTTTGCTCATTTCTGTTGATTTAAGGGAGGATAAGATTTCACACATCCTGATTTTGTTCATCTCGATGCTACAGTTATTCAGCAACACATTAAATTAAAAAAGTAACTAAAAAATTAAAGACATCTATATTTTCCTCTATTCATGTTAATGTCCTGCATATGGAAAGAGCCAGATGGTCTTTCCATATGCAGGACATTTGGGAAGACCATCTGGCTCTTTCCAAAGCCAGATGGTCAGATGGTCTGGCTTGAGAAGACCATTGAGAATTCTCAATTCTCAAGTTGAATTGAGAATTATGTTCTCAATTCAACTTGAGAACATAATGTCCTCAAGTTGAATTGTGGTCAGGACTTTTCTGTGCATCTTCTCCCAGTGCATATAAGGCTTGTCTCTGGGTACTTCCTGTTTCCTCCCACAGCCCCAAAATTATGCATATTAGGTCACTCCTAAACTCCAAACTGCCCTTAGTATGTGCGCATAATGGATAATCGACCTGTCCAGCTTACACCTGGCTCTTAACAGATAGATGGATTACCAGATGAAAATCAACTTGCAAACATTAATAAGTCTGCAGGTCTATGGAGGAGCTTTAAGGAAATAAGCGACGCTTTATGAGAGCAAGCATTTAGGCACCCCTGAATCACTGCCAATAGAAATTGATTTTACATAATAAAGACAGTAAGGTTTGTAAAAATGTTCAGTTTTGGAAACACGGGAAAGAAAACCTCTTGAAAAACCACAACCAACCTAAATAATGTCCCGAGGTCATACGCGCAACATTGTGAGTGAATGATTGAGGACAATAGCAGCTGTAAGAGCTAGACTGAGTAAATTAAACTATCTTTGCAACAACTGTTTGCTATAAGGATGGCCCATAAGGAGAAAAATTAAATTAATGAGTTATGAATGTTTACATGTTATAATGCACCCATAGGGCCCTGCAGGGGATAGTGAGGGGAACTGAAAGGATCATGGGAGAGTCCCTGTTGCATTATTTTGTAGATTTAATCTAATTTGTGTTTGCTTTACAATGAAATGACTTTGTGTGATTTGACATTTAAGATCCTATTTACTTGAAATAAGATAAATATAAATCTTAACACAATAACCCAACTTAACTTACCAGTTATGTGAAACAAGTGATTTGCTATGAAACTGACAGAAATACTGGCCAAAAACAGTTGTTTTAAATTGTATTTCAAAGATAAACCAACCTGGTGCTCGGACATGTCCATGCAGGCCTGCGCGGCCTGATCTTTGGGGGTCTTCAGGATGAACTGGGAGGCCAGGCTCGGCTGCGGTTCGATGTCCACCATCAACTCCTCAACCAGGTCAGAGAACAAACACTGGCGGCCAAACTCCCGGCGGAGCTTCGTGTAAACGTGGGTGATCTCCATGGCTGCCGGGATTCACCGTGTAGCCACCGGGGGACGGGGGACCGAGAGACAGTTGGACGAACTCAGAGCTAAAACTTGTCCAAACAACCGAAGATGAGCTCCAACTGAAAAACAAGCATGGCGGCGGAGCGGCTTGTGTCGTATCCTAGCAACGTCGCGAGGACAACGATCTATTTTCTAACGGTTACATTTTTACAAAAATGAAAAGGAGTTTAACGCTAATAACAAGCTGTTGACATGTTCACTAACCACTATATGGAGACTAATTTTACCCTCTTGAACTAAAACATCTTATGTGGTATAGTAAAGTCGATGTTACAAGTTTATGTCTCATTATTATGACCAGCAGCAGCGAATAAAACACGGAGGTCGTGAATAAAGCTTTTATTTTGAAAACTGACCTGGAACTGATCGTTTGTTTACTCAAATTAAGCAAAAGGATGGTTTGATTTGGTTTAGTTGACTTGTCTAAAGCAGTCAAAAACGCCTAAATCTGCACCTGTAAAGATGTCCAGACTCCAGAGTCTGAAGGTCTTCATCAGCCAGCGGCTGTCAGCGGCTGTGGAGGACATCCTGGGACATCTGGAGGAGACCATCCTGGAGTATGAAGAGGAGACGGAGAGACGCCATCGAGACTTTCTGGATGCTGAAATGAAGCATCGCAAAGCAGGTTTGCATCTCTTTTATTACCAGCTGCAAAACAAGTGGGGTTGTAAAACTCTCAAGTTTTAGCCTGAACTGGGTTTATAATTCCCCCTCGAACCGCTCTAACAGCAACAGACAGCGTTTGAAGGAATAAAATACTTTATACTTATTGTGTCAGAAAACATAAAATGTTAAATTTATTATGATTAAGAAGTGTTGCATGTTTTGTTTTTCTGCAACAGGAATGTGAGCAGCGGTCTCCTGAACACTAAAAGAGATAGAGGGTTGGTTCTGTTACGAGGTTTTGGTCCTTTTAACCAACTACTCTGCATGCATGTGAGTGGAGGATGGAGTAAATTGAAATTATTATAAAAAAATAAAATAAAATAAAATAAATTCATATCTCTTAACCTTTCTCGTATTTCGAAGTTCAGATGGGAAAATCTGTAAATAGGTTACTATTAGAGATTCACTCTACAAATCTGGTGGTCATAGAAGAATGGCAAGAGGAAAGCCAGTGCTGACAAAAAGCCATAATAGCTCCTGTTTGCTGTGTGTCACAAGCCATGTAGGGGGACACAACAAAGATGTAGAAAAGCTCCGGACAAATGAGACCAAAGTTGAGATTTTCGGCATACATGTGGGGTGTGGTGGGAAACTAAACCCTGAAAACAACATCCTCAGACTGAAACATGGTGATGGTAGCATTATGCTGTGGGGATGCTTTTCTTCAGGAAGTTACAGGGAAGTTCACACCACACTTTTCAGATTTGTAAAAAAAAAAAAAAAAAAATGCAACTCTATCACATAAAATCCCAATAAAGTACATTGTAGTTTATGGTTGTAAATCAGAAAAAGTGACCAAAAGTTAAAAAGTTCAAGGGGTATGAATACTTTAATCTGGATTTCTGTGTTTTTTTGATTAGTGGAAAATTTAGAAATTTGATTTGATCGTTTTCCAAATATGGATATGGAAGAATTAAACTTGATTATGGTAACACGTTCACATTATTTCCTATTTAGGCATATGAAAAGGTCCAAATATGAGTTTTCCATTTTAATTAATAATTAAATTATGTCCTTCATCATAGTTTTTCCACATCACACTTTGTCCAACGTATTTATCAAAAAGCCATCTCTCTTCTTTCTTAAGCCCCTCAGCCTAAATCAGGGTCTTAAACTGGACCCGCAATCTTTAAACTGGTTTAGATGCCAGTACGTTGTTATAAGTTCACCAACTCCACCCACTGTTTAATATTATTTTCACAAACAACATAAAAATATCACAAATCCTGAACTGTATCATGAAGAATCTAAATGCTTTGTTGATCAACCCAGTCCATATTTATCAATAATTTTTAGATATTGCTGATCTAAGTTGGCGCAAATACATAAAAAATTTTACTGCCTTATGGGGGGATTTATTGGTTATGTAGATTCATGTTATTTCAAACATTTACCCAACAAGGTGAATATTTAGTTTTTAGATGTTCAAACATCCTAAAAACTTCCAGAAAAATCTAGAAATTTCACTCTTGGCAAATATGGTATTTTGAAATTGTACCCAAACCCAAAGTATTATGAAAATAGGACTAAGCTGAGTCCAAAGTAGGATCTGTTTGACTGTCGCCATGGTAACAGTTAGTCAGATCAGTCAACACATTCATCCGTTCCAGGACTAAATAAAAATATTTCATCTAGTCAGAAAAAAACTGATGATTGTATGTTGAAATGATACATCTTCCTCCTGGATACCTTTGACTGGATCCTGGAAGAATTGGCTGCCCACACAATAATTAACCCACAGTATGAACATTTTTCTATAAACCTTAGTTTCAGAAAATTCAAAAAAATTTCAGAAAATTTTGCAAATTTTAATGTCGGGCAAAGATAACCTGAGTAAATACAGTTTGTAGTTTAAAAAAAAAAAAAAGGAGGGAACAAAAAGCTTTCCAAACCAATCTAAACCTATGTGAAAAAGTAATTGATCCCTTTGTTATTATAACTAGAATTGTTTACTGCCAAATTTAAATTATCTTTAAAAATATATTAAATATAACCTATAAGATAGGTTTGGGCATTTATCGTATCGTGTATCATTTATGGTGATAAATTTCTTGTCATGATGAGATTTTGATTTATTGTTGTCATGATAAATTCCAATTAATGAAACCCCTAAAACTGTCCGTATTGTTGGACTGCACTATTTTTCTCCACTGTTTGTTCAATAAAGGTGTATCAATATGTATAAATAACATTAAAAATATGATTACACTGCATGTGTTTTAGTGATACAAATCACACTTCTTTATGTGATTGTTGTCCTAAAGAACCAGATTACAAATGGGCATGTTTTTCAAGAGCCATACAGTTACCTAAAAAAAAAAAAAAAAGTAATAAATAGTTCTTATTGTCACTTTCATCATTATCCCAACAGTTGCTCAAAATATTGGGATAAAACCTTACATCCATATCGCCCACCCCTACTATAAGATACTGTAATTTGCATAAATGAAATAATTTTTCCCCAGTGGATAGGGCACCAAAACTGGCTCCAGCCCAGGGGCCCACATTCTTTTAAATCCGGCCCTGGCTGCAGCTCATCACAAGTCCCATTATTGATTTAAATCTCTCTGCTTTATCCTTATATTTGTGTCATTAATATAAACAAGATTTATGAAAAAAAAAAATCACTGCTTTCGTTGTGCTTCTGTGCTTTAGGTCGTTCAGATGTCCAGCAGATGTTGATGAACAAACAGCTTCAGCAACAGCAGCTGGAGAAAAGCCCCACAGGTGACCAGGAGGACCCAAAGGGCCTGCAGATTAAAAAGGAAGAAGAGGAGGTGGATATCACCAAGATGGCTGATGGTTCTGTCCTTGTGAAGATGGAAGAACATGAGGTGGAAGCTCAATCTTCAGAGCTTCATCACAGCCAGAATGAAGAGATCGTTGTCATTCTGGAGGAAGACGACTATGGAGAACCTGAAACCAGTAATGCTAACAGTAATCCAGACTTGATGGCACCAAAAACTGACGCTGGATCTGAGGAGTGTGACATAATCCAGGATCATGAAAATCCTCTGAACGATATCGGGTCTAATGGTCTGACCTTGTTTCGATGCTCTGAATGTGGGAAAAGATTCGGCTCCCTGAGTTATCTGAAGCTGCACATCAGATGCCACACAGGAGACAGACCTTTCAGGTGTCCTGTTTGCAGGAAGTGCTTCTCGTGGAGAGGACGTCTCCAGAAACACATGAGAATCCACACGGGGGAGAAACCTTTCAGGTGCTCGGTGTGCGGCAGAAGGTTCAGCGAGAGCGGGAACCTGAAGGTCCACATGAGAACTCACACAGGAGAGAAACCCTTCAGCTGCACCATTTGTGGAAAGAGCTATGCACAAAGAGGGAATCTGAAAATGCACATGGCCGTTCACAAAGGTGAGAGCAGTTTTCACCAGTCGGAAAAGCTTCATCATCGCAACCAGGCTGGGGCAAACAGCAGCTTTGTGAAAGCACAAGAATCAGCCCCAAATTCGTGTCCACAAGAGGATTTAAAGTTAGAACTTAATCCAAGAGCTGATGATGAAACTGGAAATGGCAAAGTCCATGTAAACTGTACAGGATGTTCTACCTGTAAAAAACCTCTCAATTGCTCTGTGTGTGGGAAAAGATTTGGCTTTAAGGGACAACTGAAGGCTCACATGAGAAGTCACACAGGAGAGAAGCCCTACAAGTGTCCCATCTGCTGGAAGTGTTTCTCGTGGAACGGCGGCTTGCAGAAACACGTGAAAATCCACACAGGCGAGAAACCCTACAGGTGCACCGTGTGTGGGAAAGGTTTTATTGAAAATGGGAACCTGAAAGTTCACATGCGGATTCACACAGGAGAAAAGCCCTTCAGCTGTCTGGTGTGTGGGAGAAGATACAGACAGAAAGGAGGTCTGACTAAACATCTGGAAGTCCACCAAGACCAGAAATGATTTCAAGTCTCAGAAACCAGGATTTCTAGATGATAAGCTATACTTGAAATAGGATGCATCTTATCTGTAGCTGTTTAAACCCTATATTTTATTGAATATTGGGAAAAATTCCTCAAATTCCTTCTGCTGTGGAATATTAATATCCTATTTAATATGATTAACATTTTTTCTACTATAATACTCCACTCAAATATGATATGTTTTCAATTGTTTTAATTGCAGACAAGTCTAAAAAATGTTTAAAATGTTGATATTAAATGTGATGCGCATAAAAAAAAAAAAAAAAAATCACACACAGTCATTGCTGCATTTTAGGTGAAACAAATATGAACACAAATCATGAAACAGTAGAATCTGCTCGATTTTTTGCAATTGCATCTTTTATTTCTGAATACCATTCAAGAAGCAGACTGCACTGAACTCATGCAAACCCAAAGCATGCATCAGATCCAAAAACTGCAGCATTTTTGCATCTGGGAGGCCATTTCTAACCTTTCCAGGAGTAGCCGGCCTACCAAAATTACTCCAAGAGCACATCGACGGCTTATCCAGGAGGTCACAGATTGGCTTCAAGATAAAACGTAACAATGACTGATGTTCAGACTGTATCAGATTGTAAAGTGATCATGTGTGGTCCATAGAAATATGGCCTGTACTAATTCATGATATGAATAAATAAGAAACTTGTGCCAAATTAGATCCTGTTATTTTCACTTGAAATGAAATAGGTTCTTTTTTTTCAGATTTCGATCAATAAATGTTAATTTAGATTGTTAGATTGATGATTAGTGATTTACTAGTCAATATTCCCTTTGTGGACAGTGATTTTTTATTTTTTTTAAGTCGTGAACCTGTAAAACTAATAAATGCGATGCCTGTTGAAATTTGGGTGCACCTAAGAAAGAAAGTTAGGCACACCTGTGCACAAAGTGAGTCTAGAGCCCTGATTGTATATTTAACACAGTTTTGATAGACAAAGAGGTTTAAACTCTAAATATTAGGAAAGAACACGTAGTCGTTCGTCCAATCTGAATGAAAACCTGTCGTTCATCCTTCCTTGTATTTTCAGAGACATTCAGATTTTCTGTAATCTGCAGCATTTTCCTCAGCAGTTGAGCAGGATTGCTTCTCTCCACGGAGACTCAGGAAGACCGCCGTCCTCTGCCGTGTTGACCACAATTATTTAGCGAAACTCCGATGTACACACCCCAGAAAGGATGCAGCATCGTTCTGCTCTGCACAATATTGTTGCTGGACAGTTACTTTGAATCTCTGCACCGTGATAAATTGATGGGGTTTTCAGGGCTGTCTGTGAGAAATGCTTCTAAAGTGTTAAAGTGGAATATTTATGTTGGGTAAGTTCATTTAAAACAATAAGATGATACACATTTGTGGAGATTTGTGTGAGGAGTGGATTAGGTTTTGTGCCTTTCACCACATCTATAATCTGTTGCGAAGATGTCAGCTTAAAACATGAGAGAAAGGTTTGTTTTTTAACTTTCCTTCATCTGTTTCATAAATTTTATGAGCAACATACTGAAAATACAAATGAAAATGGCCGTGGTATGTAAATACAAATAGTTTATTGTATTCATGTCCAACAATTTCTAAAGTCCAATCTGTGCCAGTTGTTGGAAAATTGGAGAATCTTTATCCACAAAACAGAACCCAGAGTCAAACAGACTCTGTCTGCTGGTCTTTAAAGTCACTTAATACTCATTTTAATGTATTGCATCACAACTGTCTTATAACTAATAAACTCCTTTTTATTGCTTGAATTTTTGCTGCATTTGCCATCTGGAGGAGTAGCTGTTTATATCCACTAGAGGGTGCTAAGTTCACATAATAGAAATAAATATTCTTTGTCAAGAGTGCTTGTGACAAAATATTTTTAACGTCTTTCTACGATTTTACCTACATTAAAATGAGACAAATTATAAATTTCTTCTGTAGCAACTTTCTAAAACTTTAAAACTATTTGTCTGTAAAAAAAAAAATTCAGGTTAAACTACGCAATAAATGATGCTAAAATGTAGAATTTGTAAATAGTTTTACTCTTCAAGAACAATGTGTGCATATTTTTGAATTGGAGTCCAGTAGAATGTTTGTAAGTAGTCAGTAACTTACCTGTAATCAGAAAAATAAGTTTCTGAATCAGGGAGGAGGAGTAAAGCTTCCAGAGCAGATTTAAGCCAAGTAAAACACAAACCTAAGAAATGTACTCAGTGGTTCAAGCAGAACAGATTTTAAAAACTTTTGAACTGCATCAATTTAGCTTATTTTCAGAGATATGTACAGTTTCTCACAAGAAACACCAGCTGTTGTAGGAAATAGCACAGCAAAATGTACACAATATCACAAGAGATGCACTGAGCAGGGTCTTCCTGGCCAACACCAGATTCTGGTTTTCTCTGTTTTTACCCCTAAGAACTGGAACTCATTAAGGACCTGACATGTAAAATATGCAGCAGTTTCTTTGACAAAGGTGGTTGTTTTATGCTGAAAATAAATTACAAGACTGTCCTCATTTACACATCAAAGTACTTGTGCCCAAGCCTAATCTGATTTTTGTTAAACTCAAAAAAGTGCATCAGAAGAACATGCTGGTTGGTGACATGTTGATAAACTGAAAAACATGGAGGTTCTTAATGCATTTAGAAAGCAGAGTAAAAACGTCGCAGATTTTCAATATTTCACCAGCCGATCAACGAGAAACTGGACGACTTGTTGCATCATTAAAAAGCGCTGAACTGTACTAATGTTGAAAATGCAACTGGAAAATGCTTTAAAAAAAAAAACCCCAAACTATCCATTTAAGGGTAAAAATGATTTGACCGAAGAAGAAGATGAGGTCAGATTTAACTATTAAGGTTTTGTGTAAATATGTTACTTAATATTAGGGCCATTAGAGATTTTTATTTTTTTTAAAAGCCCTGGAGGAGCACATTTCTGCCAAAAAAAAAAAAAATAAAATAAAAAAGCTCTCACATTTTAATTTTTAATTTCACATATGTACAAGAAAAAAACGCGGATATTATTCTGCTGCTTACTTTTGAGGTTTTTTTCTTTCAAATTTCTAACTTTATACAGTCAGAAAATATGTTGGTTTTAATGTTGTAAATTTATGCCTTTAATTGTGGAAAATTGTCTTTTTTTTTCTCATAAATTCACAACTTTTTGACATCAAAGACTATCCAAGTTTTTTCTCGAAAATATATTAATCTCTTACATTTTCTTGTGGAAATTTACTCCTCAGTGGCCATTTTTTAATCTTTTCTCTACAATGTCCCTAATCCTCCATCATAAAATGTAAATATGCAGTAAAAAAAAAAAAAAAAAAAAAAAAAAAGACCACCACAATAAAAAGTAACCCTAGTATTGTCCGCTTCTTTTTATTTAACATTACAACCTTTTACCTGGAAAGGCAGCAGTTTGGACTCTCATTTCATTGGAATATTATAGATTTAAATTAAAATACAAATTATAGTCCTTCAGCAGAAAATCTGTCTCAGTCTGTTGTATTTATCAGCTCATTTCCAAACCACACAGCCTGACAAACACATAAGGAAACCTTCATCTGATTATTTCAGGCAGTCATCGAGAAAACAAATGAGCAGCTTCTGGAACAGCTTAATGGAGAGATTCTCATGACAGATTCGCTTTGGTGATTCATATCCCAGACTTTCAGGATTTCAACTAAAACAAGTACAAAATAAATAAAACTGATTACAGAAGTTGAAACAAATAAAAATACCATTGCATTACATTTTTATTGACTGATACAAGTAGAACTCCAGCTTCTCAACTTTATTTTGAAATTATTTTCTTAACCTAAGGCGCTTTTTATGACGTAATTTATCTTACCGTTCAGTTCTACAAAAAAAAAAAAAAAAAGGTAATTTCCAACTTCCCTTCTGGCTTATTTCACCAAATTAAGAGTTTGAAAGTTCATCATATTGAAATAAAAGTATGAAACAGCTGAGTAACATAAAACATTATTAATTTCTCTTGAATCAAAATCCTTCTCAGCTCTGAAGATAAAAGACCTGGGCTCCAAAAAACTTCAGTTGCAGCATAGATGAAGTTAAGTAAATAAATAGATTTATATGCTCCATAGTTTATTGTTAACAATGCTGAGTGTGTGTTCACGCTCACATCCACTGAGAATGAATGTTACATTAGCATGGGGCTTTAAATGATTAATTTTACTGTTTATTTTTTCATTATCTGTGCAAAAATATAAATAAACTGATGAATTTTAAAACAAGAATTGGGTGAGCCATGACTGAAAGATCCAGATCTCTGATACAAGAGGCTGAAATGATCTTAAGAGAAAGGGTGAGGAGCTCCATCATCCACGGGGAGGTCAAAATTGAGCCGCTGCCTCCCCACATCAAAAGGAATCAGCTGAGCTGGTTTGGGCATCTGATGCCCCCTGGGTGCCTCCTCTTTAGAGACGTCAAATAGCACTGCTCAGAGGGTCAAGCATGGCAGTGGCAGCCTCATGCTGAGGTCCTGTTTCATTGCCAGTGAAGGTGGTGCATTTTGCAAAGTGGGGTAAACAAGAAGCAAGTAGGACTTCCTACTTCGGACGCAGCAGGGTGTTGCAACAGAGCAATGATCCTATAAGTGCACATTAAACCTGGTTTTAGACTGGATAATCTGATAAAATGGCCTAATCAAAGCCCTAACCTCAGATTATCGAAACTGAAATTAGTCAGTAACATCTAAAAGATGGGTTTATATGAGGAAACCAACAAATTTAGATGAACTCCATCAACTCTCCCACGAACAGAGCTCAAATATCCAACCAGAATTAGGCTGAAGCTTGTTGAAGTGTTTGATCGAAGTCCAACACACATTTAAGCAAATCTAATGGGGGTAAAGGTTGGTGATAATACAAAGAATCAAAATTATTTCTTTAAAATATTTACTCCTTTGAGTTTAGAAACATTATTTATACCACTAATAAACAAAAGGGGTTTATCTGCAAAAATGCCAAATAATAATCCTTAGATTTCTGTCATCATTTAGAGCTGAAACTGAAACACGAATGTAGGTAATTACACACCCTAACGGTAGTTTATGTCAATACTTGAGCTGGTATTTCTAAATACCGGCTCAAATATTAACATAAACCCCCTGCAGGGGGTTTAGACCCTGTATGAATTAGACATTTCTGAAATAAATTGAATCTTTTCTCATCTAATACTTGTATTTAAAATTTACAGAAGATATTTCTGTAAAAACATAATGGTTTACAGAAATCCTCAAAGCCTCAGATTAACATCGCATTCATTCCCGTGATGACTGGATGCAAACTTTCAAACCACAACTGTAGTTGTTCAGCGGAAGAAGCAGATTTCCCTGCTAAACCAGCTCCTTGGGATGCAAGAAGACACTTTAACTTGAACTTCCTAATTCCTTGCCTTTATTTGTTTTAATCAGAAGGGGGCAGCACTGAGCCTTTCCTTAAAGGGGCAGTATTACGTAAAATCCACCTTTTTGAGCTTTAAATCATGTTATAATGTTATTCCCTCATCAAACACATACCTGGAGTGTTGCCTTGATTCTTTCACGCATGTTTGAGAAATCCTTTAATCTCCCATGGCAACCACTCGGCTGTGCAAAACGCCTGGATGGATATGGCGCCACTTTCGAGGCGCAGCTCCTCCTCGGAGCTGCAGTTTCCAAGCTTTCAAGCTTCCGCCTCACAGAGCAGCCCTCCTCCGTGACTTCCTCACTCAGCTCCTTCAGACTAGCCAGCAGCAATTAGCAAACACCTGGTGGAACTGTGCATCTGCTGAGCTCAATATGCGAGCAATATCTCAGTGAAATGCTGGTAAAAACATTGTTAAAGGGTTAATAGAGGAGCGCTGTTGTGATGACTTCCTGAAAGCGGAGTTTCAGAAAGAGCAGAGGCCCAATTTCAAGGCGTTAAATCATGAAGTTAAATTTTTTTTGGGTCATATTTGATATATGGAGCATTTTTATAACAACCAAAGGTAACATAGTTACTTGATTGAGCAATAAAATGATTCTATGTGCCTGGAAAAAACATAATACTGCCCCTTTAAGGAATGAACCATTTCAGTTTCAAGAAGCTTCAGGAAATAACTGTTTTATAACTCAATCATTCAACCAACTTCTGCAGATGCACCACTTCAGCTGTATAAAGTGTGTCGTTTCAGGTTGATGCTTGCGTCCTCCTCGTGCGCTGGTTCACCCAACGACTCGCCAACACACTGATGGTATTTGAGCTCCGTGTACCAAGCGAAGCTCTTCTTACACGTGTCGCAGTTGTACTTCCTCTCCGCGTCGTGGACGGACATGTGGGACAGCATGCTCGCCTTGTTTGTGTATTTTTTATCACAAACCGAGCAGCTGAACGGTTTCTCCCCGGTGTGCGTTCTTATGTGAACCTTCAGGTTGGAACTAGAGGTGGATTTGTGGCCACAGATCGAGCAGAAGTACCTCTCTGTGTGCTGTTTCATGTGGATCTTCAGGTAGGAACTGTAGCGGAAGGCTTTGCTGCACTGAGGGCAGCTGTATGGCTTTACGTCCGTCACATACTTCACCCCCTTCTCCGAAGGCTCTTGTCTCGGCGGGTTGGAGCTCGACGGCGGCTTCTTGTAGTCCTTCCAGAAGTCGCTGTCGACGCTGTCGTCGCTCTCGGGTGGCAGAGACTCTGACGGTTTGTTATCGGAGAAGCTGGACGGATTTCTGCCAAAATCACTCTCCGAGTTCGAACCTGTCCCGAGTTTTGTTTTCGGTTTCCAACATTCGCTGTCGTCCGTGTCGGGGTCAGAAAGCTCCGAGGTCTTCTCCGTCTCACCTGGTTCTCCTTCTTCCACGCAGTCTTTATGCTCCTCAGGCTGAGGATGATGAAGCTGTAAGAACCGAGGCTTCTCTTCGTCTTCTTCGGTCTTCAACGGCACAGGACTGAAAGTGAACCTGGCGATCTCCGTCTCCTCTTCTTCTTCTTTTATCTGCAGAGCTGCTGAATCCTCCTCCTTCACCATCTTCTGTGTCTTTGTGTTGAACATTGTGTTCCTGTCAGTCTGAGAGACGTTGTTAGGTCCTTTCGGGGTGAAACTCGGCAGAAGCTGACAAGAGTCTGTCCAAAAGTCGTTTTCAGTTTTAAAAGATGCTGAAACCTCCATGTTGGTCTCTTTTAGCAGATCAGGATCTGTGTTTGCCGAGTCTCTTGCTCCGTCAGCTGCCTCCTCCTCCTCTTTGTCCTTCTCAGTCTGGCCCTGAGGAAGCTCTGACGTCTGATGCACAGCCTTGTGTTTAGACAGCAGATAATAGGTGCAAAATTCAGCACCACACACTCTGCAGCGGAAGACCTTCTTCCTTTTCCTGTGCACCTCCATGTGTTTGGTCAGGTGCCTCCTCCAGGCGAAGTCCTTCCCACAGACATGGCAGGTGAACTGGGTTTGTCTGGTGTGGAGCCTCATGTGCTGAATCAGAGAGTCCTTGTCGCTGCACCTGGTGCTACAGACTGAACAACTGAACAGTTTTCCTCTCGAGTGAAGCCTGAGGTGAACGTTTAGTTCTTCGCTCGTGGGGAATCGTTCACCACACTGAGAGCAGCAGAGCAGCTTGTTGGCTGGAATCTGCTCCTCTGTTTGGCTCCGAGGACGCCGAAGACGCTCGCACTCATGATTAACAAGCTCTGACTCTGAACCGAAGGTTTTCTTGCAGATAATGCAGGTTAGCAGCTTCTCTCCTGTATGGCCTGACGTGTGTCTTGTAAGCAGACCTCCTGTTGTAAATTCTGCTGCACAGAAAAAGCAGCTAAGCCGCTTCGCGTCAGGGTGACTTTCTGAATCACTCGCCTCTTCTTTTATTTGACTATTTAAACTCGGCGGCACAGAGTGGCAGTTGTTCATGTCCTTCATACAGTCTTCACTTATAGGTTTAAAAACATTAGCATGGCTGAATGCCAACTCATTTACGCCTGCTTCAGTTCGTCTCTGAGGAGGATGCAGACTCATTTTCTTATCTTTATAAAGTTGGTCCTCCTGGTCCAGTCTGGAGCTTGTAATCTGCTGATCAGGTAGAGTCTTTGCTTCAAACACCTGCAGGGTAGCTACAAAAAACAGAAACAACAAGTTTATGTTAGAATGAGCTCCTGAGTTTAAACCTCTGCAGAGATGCATGGTGCTACAGAAGCTTATTTAAACACATATGGTGCTGTTTTAGGGACAAAATGAATAGATACTAATCATTAATGGGACTAGTTAGTGATATTTGGCATCATATTAAGTTACAATCTGTTACAGTTCACTCAATACATTTCAGCCAAACTTTCTAGTACTCCTAAACAAAGAGTTTCTAGTTTCTCTCTCTTTCTAAAACAAGAAAAAAAAATATGTAATTGTCTAACAAGTTACAAGTGTCTAACAAGAAGTGCCATGTTTAAAAAATGTATCAGAACATAAAGGAGCTTAAAGCTGGAGTATATAACTTTTACAAAAATATTTTTTGTTGCTTATTTGTTAAAACTGTCACCATGTCGTGACAGTTTGTTATGAGACACATAATCTGTGAAAAGATGGAGCTCCTCCACCTCCTCCCTGAGCTACTGTTGTCGTCTAAGGAAACGCACCGCTCCCGACCTAAAACAACCAATCAGACCCAGGAGGAGGAGCTTAGTGCTGTCAATCACCTTCGTGTACGCGCTGCTAAATGTGCTAATGGTGAAGAAACAACTTATCATTCCGGGAAAACGGTTTATCTACCGTCATCGGTGGCCATGCTAACTAGCTTTAGCATTAGCAGCAGGCTATGCTGTTATTAACCAGCTGTAGCGTAGCAGAGAGGGGAGTGTGTGAGCAGCGGGTACATGAGGGTGATTGACAGCGCTAAGACCCTCCTCCTAGCTCTAATTGGTTGTTTCTCACTGATTGGTGTATTTCTGTAAGTACTGGGAGCACTGGGAGAAGGCAGAGAAGCTTGATGTTTTCACAGATTATCTGTGTTATATCATCATGACATAATGATAATTTTAACAAATATGTAAAAAAAAAAACATATTTTTCATAAAAATTACATACTGCAGCTTTAAGGAGATAAAAACTCAGGCAAAAGCTGACAGAAACATCTAAAGAGACTTCGGTGACACCAGTTATTGAGCATTTCTACTCATAGCCATTTCATAAGTTTATTCAACACCAGTAACAGTGGTGGGCTGCATGTTGGTGCAGCTAATAGCCCTGTTACCTTGGAGAAACAAGGTCCTGGGTTTTAATATTTCTGCATGGAGTTTACATGTTCTCCCTGTGCATCTGTGGGCTCTTTCCGGGTACTCTGGCTTGGGTCTGTTAGGTTAATTAGTCTCTCTAAATTGTCTTTAGGTGTGTGTATGCATGGTTGTTTTTCCTGTGTGTCTCTATGTTGCCCTGTGATGGACTGGTGACCTGTCTGGGGTGTACCCAGCCTCTCGCCCATTGACCGCTGGAGATGGGCACCAACACCCAAGAGACCCTGCAAGGACGAGCGGGCAATAGAGAATGGATGAATAACAGTTGTGAAAATTGTTTGTAACATATGTGCAAATGAATCAGCAGGCTGAGTCCTCATATATCAGAAGTAACATTTGTGTAAATACAGCTAGTTGTGCACAAGTTTTTATGTTGCACAACAGTTCCCCACTCACTCAGATATAATCTCCAGGTCCTAACCTCCACCTATTACACAATCAGTGACAGAAATTGTTGTCTTACTTAGTTTTTTGCCACAAAATGGGGATAAATATTTACTGTTTGGTTTCTGCTACCATAGTTTTCAATCACTTTTAGCAAACAGCAGAAGCGAGCACACATAGATAAAGGGATGTTCAGATTCCATCAGGACCGATGCTATTTTAGAATATCATCCTTACAATCAATAATAAGTGTAAAATACAGCGAAATGCCCTTAATCCTTTTAAAATATTAATGAATAAGCATAATTCAAATGATATCAGCCCCCACGGAGAGTTTAGCTGACGTTGTCTTAGCATCGACTTTTGACATAAACTTGAAAACAAACTGATGAATGCAAAACAGAGAGAAACAGAACCGAACCTGTGTTTCCCGACCCAGCAGACGGTCTTTGTTGACGTAGATCCATTCTTTTAAAACTGTCAAAACTGCCAAATTTACCCCGAACGAGTGCGACCCACCAACTTAAACAAATACGGAACTGTTGAAAACTACTTCCGAGGTAGGATTTTCAAAATAAAACTCCAGTTACGGCAACCCTTTTTGTTTTGATCAAATATCATTACAAACAACTGCAAAAAAATCAATTTCAGTGCTCACTTACTACTACTACTTCTACTAATAATAATACCAACCATAATGGTTAAGCTTATCAGCATAAATGCTGTTTCTGCATGGTAACACAGCAGTTCTAAATATTTTCTTTAATTAAATAAATCTTAATCTTTCTTTTTATCTTACTGTCATATTCGCGCATTGCTTTTATAATACCGTACTCTTATTTCCTAGTTAAACGAAAGTATTCTGATGCCTGATTAACAGGTGGCTGTAGAGGTTTAGAGCCAGGAGATGGCAGCATGGGACCGTCATTTAAACTTGGGTCCTCAGTCAGAACCCTCTCAACAAATCTCTTATGTCCTGTTGAACAAATAAGTTTTTATTTAAGTATTATTGTCTTGTAATTCATGTTATATCACCATTATGTCACTGTTTCATCCACAGATATTGACAGAAATATATGTTTTTTTGTTTTGTTTTTTTACAACTTCAATAATCTATTTATTTCTCCTTCAGTGGTGCAATTCACAGTGTCACTGGAACAAAGTGATCAAATCAAATGGAAGCACACAGATATACTAGATAGACTATTGCATTAATTATAGGTTTAAAAAGCACTCAACTAAAACAAAACTAGACAAAACCACGAAGTGAAGAATGTTATACAGACATGCAAATCCTGAAATAAACCACCGTTTTGGAATAAAGTATGCCCGAACAGATTGTGCTTTTTGTAAATGTATTTATTAGCAAATCAAGTAATTTCTTTGTTGTTGTTTTTTCTTGGTTGTTTGCTTTTTCTTAGTGTCAGACTATTTTGTTTTTTTTCTGTTTTAGGTATAATATTAACATTTAGGAGTTGCCCAGCAAAAGTCCCAACTTAAACCTGATACAGAATCTGTGGAGAAAGCTAAAGATTAGGGTGATGGCAAGGAGAGATGCTTTTGAGAGATGCCCATCATTTCGTATCTGAAGCAATCTCCTTGGTTGAATGAGAATATTTTGACATTTAAATCTGCCAGGGGTATGAATAATTAGGGCTTAACTGTATAAATAATTTTGTTAATCCTATATGACCTAAAACAGAAAGCCTGTAGTCTGATTTAAACATATATATATATATATATATATATATATATATATATATATATATATATATATATATATATATATATATATATATATATATATATATATATATATATATATATATATTTTAACAGTCTATGTAAAATATCTAGTTTGAGCTGTAACCTGATGTATAACATAACCATGAACTAAAACCATGCCTATTAAACCAAATAAATGAGAATGTTTTTATTCGCAGGTGTTGCTTAACTGTAGCCAAATCTGAGCTCTTATTTTGAAGGCGCACCAGCGAAAACAGAATAACGGAAGTGACTCCTTCGCTGTCAGCAGCTGCTGCTCTCTGGACTGTATGTCCAGCGTTTCCACAGTTTGGGCCATTTATTCGTCTAAATGTAAGCTCCTTGCTATTTTTAATGGTATTTTTCATCCTTTTTCTGGCAGCTGTTAAGATAATGTTAGCTTAGGATGCTTAGTATACCTGAACGACAGCAAGGGACGGTGTCAGAGCGATGCTTTGATGGCGATCATGATGGAGTTTATGGAGAAGTTCCTCTGATTGTGTGAAGATGTCTGATGTCCAGAGGATGATGGTGTCAGAGACGGAGCGACCAGGACCAGCAGAAGTGGGACCATCAGGAAGAACATCTGGAGAATCTCCCCAAGTTTCTGGTAAATTCTCTGCTCTTGCTCTTTGTTTTGAACCTTGTAATGTTTCCATCCATCAGTATTAATGGCTGTTTGACCTCAGAGACAGCAGCTAGTTGCTGCTAATGGCTAAGCTGGCGAAATATCAACAGGGATGTTTGTAAAAACGGACGATTTAATCTGAAAGAGCATAAAATAACATTAATGTGATTCCAAGATCATGTCCATCCATCGTCTTCCGGCGTCGGGTCAAAGGGCAGCAGTCTATGCGGAAAGGCCCAGGCTTCCCTCTTTCCAGGCACAGCAGCAGGTTGTATATATATATATATATATATATATATATATATATATATATATATATATATATATATATATATATATATATATATTCAGATCTTGTTATGAAAGCTTCAGCAAATATAATAAGGTGAATGTCCTCCCTTTTTAATTAGTTAGAGTAAAAGTTAAATGACTTGTAATAATCCTTTTTATTTATTTCGGATAGTAAAATCTGTTATTCTCAATCCTAAAAGCAGAGACAGAGAATATAAAATAAAAAATATATTTGGCTTGCCTTCTTTTTCAAATGAAGCATCACAATTAAATCCTTAAAAATTAAATATCTGGGCTTTTATTATTATGTAGGCTAATTACACAGTTAAATAATGTGCTCATGTATCAAAAATCAGTAGATTTTAAGTTTGTAAATAGTGAGTAAACCAACAGACTATTAGGCTAATTCAGAATATTTTGCTAATCTTTATCTCAGTCAAAAAGTTCTGTTGGTTTAAAAGTTCAGCCATGAAACTTGTTAAAGACTTTGACAGGTACAGAAAAAATTTAAAAAACCCAAAAAGTTTATTGTAGGTATGCTTACTTTATGTTTGCATTGGACGTTTTTAAAGCAGTTTTAGGGGCAAGTACCTTTTTTGTGTCTTATTATAAGAAGTGAGTCAGAATATAATGAAACTTAACTGATCTTTAACTTGTTGTTGATCTTTAACTTGCAGTTTTCTGGAAGTTTGTTCCAGATTAGTGGAGCATAGAAGCTGAATGCTGCTTCTCCATGTTTGGTTCTGGTTCTGGGGATGCAGAGCAGACCAGAACCAGAAGACCTGAGTGGTAGTTGAATGTTTTGTAGAAAGTTGAGGCAAGATGGTGGCATGAAGGCAAGGCAAAGCAGTTCCTCATCTGTAGATACTTCCAAAAATGTTCTTTTCTCGTCAGATTATGCTTCTTCATTAGATCATTATGAGGCGTAAACTCTCCACCATCATAGATATCACTCAATATACATATACCATAACAACTGCTGATTTCTAATTGCTTACTTCTCAAAGGGATATATTATTTTAAAAGAGAAAAAAAAAGGTTGAGTTAGCAGTTTTTAATGCAACAGAAAATTAAGGAATTACAGTACTATCCCCATTTACGCATAAATGGGGATAGTACTGTAATTTTTTTCTTTGATTATTATGAAGCTCAGAAAGTGCAGTGAAGTTTATTCTGTTGTTTGATGTGTTTATAAACCAAGAAATGTGTGAGTTCTTAGGTTTGATGCATTTCTTGTACAGCAAAACCTTTTTTTTTTTTTTTGAGTATTTGACGCCCTAAACACAAATTGAGACAATGGCGACTGGTCTATCTCTATAGTAAAATAACACAGGGTGTGTTTCTGTTTTTCTGCAGGCATCCATCAGATCAAACAGGAAATAGTTGCTGAGGAGCAGAGCTGGAGTCGCGGTCCAGACCAGGAGGACCAGAAGCCTCCGCAGATAAAAGAGGAACAAGAGGAGGCTGAGATCGAAGAGTTCACACTCAGATCTGTCCATGTGAAGAATGAAGATGATGAAGCGAAACCTCAGCTCTCAGAGCTTCATCACTGCAAGACTGAAGAGGACAGAGCCTCTGTCGGACCAGAACCAGATCCAGATCTGTGCTTAGAATCAGACGACACTTCAGATTCCTCAGAAACGGATGTCAGTGATGGAAACTGGGAGGGAAGCAGCGACTTATCGGATACAAACTCTCTGAAAAGCAATGAAGATTCAGTGGATGATAAAGGAGGAAACGGCAAATTACACGCCTGCGCAGAATGTGGTGAAAAGTTCAGCCTCGGGGTTTATTTATCAAGACACCAGAGAATCCACACAGGAGAAAAACCTTTCAGCTGCTCCATTTGTCAGGAGACTTTTATATGGAAACACGCCTTAATGAAACATGTGAGAACTCACAGTGAAGACAAACCTTTCAGCTGCTCCGTCTGTGGCCAGAACTTCAGGAAGAAGGGTTGGTTAACTCAGCACATGAGGAGTCACACTGGAAGAAAACCTTACAGCTGCTCCATCTGTAGCTATGCTTTCGGGTGGAAGCGTGAATTAGCCGAGCACACGAGGACCCACAGTGGAGAAAAACCTTTCCGCTGCTCTGTCTGCAAGGCACCTTTTTCAAGCGAAAGGACGCTGGTGGAGCACTCGAAAATCCACAGCGGAGAGAAACCCCACAGCTGTCCTTATTGCTCGACGGCGTTTAGACGAAAAGACAGCTTGAAGCGACACATAAGAACTCACAGCGGAGAGAAACCATTCAGCTGCTCCATCTGCGGCCGAAACTTCAGCGTCAAGGAGAGCTTAAATCGACACATGAGGCGTCACACAGGAGAAAAACCTTACACCTGTTCCGTCTGTAAGGCTCGCTTTCAGCTGAAGCAAACCTTGGTGGAGCACGTAAGAATCCACACGGGGGAGAAACCGTTCAGCTGCTCCGTCTGTCAGGCAGCCTTCCGGAGAAAGCAGGATTTCGTGAACCACACAAAAATCCACAGCAAGGAGAGGGTCAGCTGCGAGGTGTGTGGCCAAAGCTTCGCCAAGGCTGCTCGCTTGACTCAACACATGAGATTTCACGATGGCGAGAGGCCTTTCAGCTGCTCCATCTGCACGGTGGCTTTTATCAGAAAGAATGCCTTAATGCAGCACATGAGAATCCACACAGAGGAGAGACCTTTCAGGTGCTCCGTGTGCGAGGCAACTTTCAAAAGGAAGGACGGGTTGAAGCTACACATGAGGATCCACACCGGAGAGAAACCGTACAGCTGCGAGGGCTGCAGCAAGAAGTTTACCCAGCTGTCTTGGTCCAAAGCGCATCAGAAGCGCTGTCTGAGCTCACGCAGCTGATGTGGGAGCTACTGATTAGGCAAGCTTCACCAAAATTTGTAGTCATGACTCCTGCAGAAAGTCTGCAGAGATTGGATCGATGAGGGAATAACAGCGGTTAGAGGAACTGGTGCTGATGTTCCTGGAATATCATCATATTTTTCTTATTTTGTAATGTTGCAACCAAAAATATAAATGTATTTTGTGATTTTTATGTGATGAACCAACACAGAGTAGACCGTAAGTGGAAGGAAAATTAGGTCTGCAAATACAGCTGCACATCTTTTGAGATATGTTTCTGAGACATTTTTGGCCTTTATTTGTAAAATTGCTGAGATTTGGTCAAACTGGGTGGAGAACATCTATGAACAGCAGTGGTGCAAATTATGGTCTCTGGCTGCATTTTTGGGTTGTTTTCCTGCTGGAAGCTGAAACTTCACCCCGGTGTCCCGCAGCGTTCCAGGGTTGTCTTGTATTAAGCTCCATCCATCTTCCCACCAGCTCCGACCAGCTTCTCTGTCCCCACAGCATGTTAGTTAGTCTTCTGTCTCATCTGACCAGAGCACTTTCTTCCTAGCTTCATGGTTGCTGCTAACTGCAGACAGGACATTTTTCAGTTTTCATTCAACAACTTTCCCAGTGTGTTAGTGATTCATGGTGTGCACGACTAAATGGGTTGTCCCACCTGAGCTTAGGTGGATGGATCATGTCTTGGTAGGTTTTGCGGTTCTGCCTTACACTTGACTGAGCTGTTAAAACTTTAGGATGTTGTTTTATAACCCCAGCTCCCCTATAATGAATCCACAGCTTCCTCCCTGACTCGTCTGCTGTGTTCCTTGGTCTCCATGCTGTTCTCTAATAAACCTCCAGAAAGCAGCTGGATTCATCATGAGATTAAATTACACACAGGTCGACGAGTTGGGTGGCTTGTATGGGATTTTATGTTCATGAGACGCTGTTCAGACTAACTATAATTATTCTTCCTTCACATTTATGCACTACTTTGTGTTCGTCTGTCACATGAAAATAATTCATGAACATTTACTGATGTTTGTGGTTATGGTTGTGAAGGAGGCAAGTCGCTGTCCTTCACCCTGTGGGTCATCTCTGAATGAAGAAAACGGTTAATCTGACTGAAGATTGTAATATTTATTAATTTTTAAAGAACTTTTAAATGTATTTGATTTATCCTAAAACTGTGCTGTATGAGCATTTTTTTCCCCTGTTATTGAGTCTTTTAAATCAGCAATTGATTTAATTAAAAATGTCCGGATATTTTTATAATAAATAAATAATTGTGTGCTATAGTTTCTTACCTTTGTTGTTTGTTTTTAAATATATATTTTGAAACCATAGAAGTTTTATAGTTTTATGTGGATCGTGTCCAACCTGAGAGTCAGTCCGTCAATTAGCCGGTGGCTAGAAGGCCGACAGCAGGAGTCTGCGACCTTCGGCTCTTTAGGTTTAAATACTAAAGAATTGAGCAATATTTTAAAAATGTAAAAGTAATTAGAAATTCTAGCCTTAGCAGTTTTTCCTAGGTGTTTTCATGGAAAATATGTATAACATTTAAGAAAAATGGCACTGATTGTGTAAGGAATATTTTTTATGAAGGGATTTTCTATAAAAATTGAATTTCTCACAAAAAAAAAAAACATATTAAACCTAAAAACTAAAATAAATGTTCTTTAATTTAAAATTCTAAACAAATTTCCTATAGTAGGTATAAAAGCAAGCTGTTTTGGTTCAGTCATATTGCTTTTGTTGCTCTATTCACAATTCACTTTTAGCTGGACCGAAGGGAAACATTTATCGTTTGTTAAGGTTGCTGACCCCTGACCTATGGACAAGGCAGTTGTTACTTTATTACACTGATAAATACACTGTCCTTCACCAGATAAATACAAATGAATAAGTTTGTTCTAAAACCAATGAAAACTTGTCAGATTCATTCAGTAATAAACCACTTGCTTATGTTTATTTCAGCATAGATTTAATCACATCAGCGTCATTTGTAGGTTTGAGATTAACATGAAACACATCTGTGCTCCTGGAACCAAAATCAGATGAACATTGTTTAACAAAGATGTACACAGCTGCCGCACACAGTGTTCAAACGTAAACAGTTGTTTGAAATGCAAATATTTCTATTCTTAAATGACCTAAACATAAAACAATGAATTAATAAAATAGCATCTTTGCTGTGTAGGTCAGCCATTTGGGTTTGTTAAGGGCTAATTAATAATAATAATAATAATAATAATAATAATAATAATAATAATAATAATAATACAGCTAATAAAAGGTGTCCTCAGCTATCAAAGAGCTGAATACTGCTGCCCACTCCTAGCCTCTTTAATATGCATTGCTCTGAACGGGTCAGTGCTTTTATTTTAGTTTATTCATAGAAAAGATTAAAAGGAAATGCAGGTAGGTTAGTGTTTGTGGACAAAAGCTATGAGCAGTAATATAAATAGGCTTCAAAGGTATTTTTTTATATATATTTAAACGACAAAAAGAAACAAAAATGTGTCTTAATATTGTCAATTATTAGGCACCAAACGCAGTGGAAGACAATGCTTCTTGGACACACAGGCGTTGGCCGTTTGGAGAATAAGACGGGTAAAAACTAAACTGTGTGGTGCTGAAGTACGATTCATTACTGGCTTTTATTTTGAAGGCCATTTTGACGCGACTTTTGCCGGAAGTGTTTGTCTCCTAGCAGCAGAAGCTATGCGAACAACGTTTTGTTTCCTCCTGATAGTGTAGGGGAAAAGCCCTGGTTAAGGCAGCCTTTACTGTTACTTAAACACCCATTCAAAAAGTCACAATGTTTTTAATTATCTCTGACAACTTTGTTTAATTAAATATTCGCCCGAAAACAACAGAAGCTCAGTGTTAGCTTAGCCTGACTCTGATGGAGAGCAGTGTTTCTGATGGAGTTGTGTGAACACCTCAGATGTTAAAAAGCGTTGGAGAAACATCTCACAGAGGTGGAGGAACCAACACGCAGTGAGCAGATGGACTCTCAGTTTGATGGTAAATATGCTCTTCTTCAACTGCTGTAAATGTTTTCACATTCAGGGTGCAGCTAGTGAACTTCTACACCTGCAAAAACACAAGACAAAACGTCGCTGCACGTTTGGATCAAGCTGAAGGTGATTTTATAAATAGTGAAACAGCCATAGATGATGGGCAGTCAGTCTGAGTCACAGCAGCATCTCTTTAAAATGATCTGTGATCCCAGTTTGAAAAGCTGCCTTGGAGATGAAGGTGTCCACAATGGCTCTTAATAACTGTGACTAAAAATGACAAAGAAACAATAAATGTTGTTAAATATAGATACAATGAAAATTGCAAGTTTGAGCAGTTTTTCTGATTTTTTTTTTTTTCTTGGAATAATTGTATTGAACAGAATGACACTAAAAGTAACTATTTTTTTTAGATCTATTTTTCTTGTCCTTACTTTTTTTTCTTTTTCCCCCCATAATTTTCCACAAATATCAAAATCCCAGAGAAGGAAATGTATCCATCCTCTTTCTGCAAAAGTTTTTCTTTATTTTAAAACCTAAAAATAGCAATAAAATTGTGGCTTTTTAAAATGACAACACATTTCCTGTTATATATATATATATATATATATATATATATATATATATATATATATATATATATATAAATATATATATATATGTATATATATATATATATATGTGTGTGTGTGTGTGTGTGTGTGTGTGTGTGTGCGCGCTGTCTTTTTTCAAAAGTCCATGTGACATTTGAGACTCTAAATGAGTTTTATTTAGCTGGACTCAGGTTAAAAATAGCTCTTTGGATTGTAAACGTTGCAGGACCCCTGGTTTAAGTCATAAAAAAATCAAGAAGAACAAAGAAATTATTTTTCTTTGCAAACAATACTTACAAATCTACCAAAAATAAACAAAACCACAGGAGCATGGTGTAGCCAATACTCTGGTAACACTGTGACTCAGAGAGGGGACTGCATTTAGCGCGTTGCCCAGGCCAGAGCTCGTTTATTCTGAGCTGCTCATGCCCAGAGCCAGAAACTATACCCTCCTTGTGAGACCCACAGTGGCACGAGACTCTCGTTAAAGGGGACCTATTAGGCAAAATTCACATTTTGCACGTTTTTATATTTCCATTTGGGTCTCAACTGCTTCTAAAAACAACCCAAGCGCTTAAAAATGCCACCAAGCAGTTTTTTAGCAATCAGTTCATGTTTTTTGGTGTCTGGAAAACAAGCCATTTCAAAAACCTTCTGAAAGTAACATCACAATGCGCTGTTACCTAGCAACCCCAACCAAGCTCAGCTCCTCACCTAGCAACCCAAGCAGAGCTGCAGCACGATTGGTCAGCTGGTTTTACTGCTGTATTCGCTCGACAATGGCTGCTGGAAAAGACAAGAGTTTTATTGTTGACTTGCAGTCCAGAAACAACTTGCTGCATTCTTGTTCATCATGCAGGAGATTCTACTTCTGCTTATCAAAGATGAACGGTTGTATAATTGCGCATCAGTTTGCAGCCATTTTCTCTGCAAGTGTAAACGTTGAGTTGGGGGGCGTGGCCAGCAGCAGCTAATTTGGATTTAAAGTGACAAGAGGCCCTAAAACAGCTCATTTTGAAAGGAGCTCAAAACAAGTAGAACTGACCAGACTGAAATCTCATCATCTAAGAATGATTTTGTGCAAAAAAAAAAAAAAAAAAAAAAAAAAAAAAAAAAAAAAAAAAAAAGTAATGATCATGTTTTGCAGCCCAAAGACCTATCCTAACCTGTTCAAGGAAGCATAATAGGTCACGTTTAATAAAATAGGTTGTAATCTGAATTTGATCCATTGTCTTCCTTACTGTACTTACTGCTCGGAGTTCATCAATCCACCCCAGACATCCCTCCCCCCTGCAGCATCCTATAGCTCATTCTGGGGGATCCCAAGGCATTCCCAGACCAGAATATAATCTATAATCCCTCCAGTGAGTGCTGGGTCTCCTCCCAGCAGACCTACTGGTGCTCGCTACTGGTTCCTGTAACTTGTCTGTGTTTCTGTTTCCTGCAGACGTCCAGAAGGTGTTGGTGATGAAAGAGGAGCTTCCTGCTGAGGAGGAGAACTGGAGTCCCAGACCTGACCGAGAAGATCAGAAGCTCCCACAGATTAAAGAGGAACAGGAGGAGAATGAGATTACAGAGTTTATATTCAATCCTGTCCATGTGAAGAATGAAGATGATGAAGAGAAACCTCAGCTCCCAGAGCTTCACTGCCAGCCTGAGGAGAAGAGAGACTCTGCAGCTCCAGAATCAGATCATGTAGGAGATTCTTCTGAGACAGACGTCAGCGATGGAAACTGGGAGGAGAGCGGTGAAGCGCCATCATGTTCGGACTCTGTAAGGAACAAAAAATTTCCTGTAGGTGATGAAGTATGTGAGAAAGGTAAGCGGTTCCACAGCTGCACTGAATGCGGCAAAACATTTAACCAAAAGTCGGATCTGTTGAGACACAACAGAGTTCACACAGGAGAGAAACCTTACAGCTGCTCCATCTGCAAAGCCTCCTTCACATGGAAACATGTGTTGGTGCAGCACCTGAGGACACACAGTGGAGAAAAACCCTTCAGTTGCTCTGTTTGTGGTCAGACATTTAGAAAGAAAGAAACCTTAACTTATCACATGAGGTGTCACAGTGACGAGAAACCTTTTAGCTGCTCTGTTTGTCAGCAAGCGTTCAGCAGAAAGGAGAGCGTAAATCGGCACATGACGTGTCACACTGAGGACAAGCCTTTCAGCTGCTCCATCTGCGGGCAAAAGTTCAAGAGGAAGGAAAGCGAAACCCGACATATGAGATGTCATACGAAAGAGAAACGTTTCAGCTGCCCCGTCTGTCACAGGAGCTTCACTTCCAGGAGAACCTTGATGGAACACACAAAGGTCCACTCGGAGAACAGACCGTTCAAATGTTCTGTCTGTGATGCTGCTTTTAAAAAAAAGAGAACGCTGTCAGAACACGCAAGAATCCACACCGGAGAAAAGCCGTGCAGCTGCCGGGTCTGTGGCCAAAGCCTCAGTTCCAAGTCATATCTGACGGTTCACATGAGAAGTCACACAGGAGAAAAGCCTTACAGCTGCTCTGTCTGCAAGGCCACTTTCAAATGGAAAAAAACGTTTGTAAGACACTCGAAAATCCATGCAGCTCAATAATGGAGTCCTTGAAAAAATGTATTGTGTAAAGCACTTTGAAGTGCCTTGTTGCTGAAATGTGCTGTACAATAAACTTGACTTAAAATTGGTGTCTTAGCAAGACAAGGACCCCAAACACACCAGTAGGTGAGCAGCAGCTTGGTTCCAGAGTATCAAGTGTATTGTTACAGATGACCAGAAGTTGTTTAACTCTATAGAATACACATCCAAAGTTCAGTATATTTATATTTTAAATGTTTTTATTGAGAGCAAAGCAGGACCAAAGTCAATGCCTTGTTTGTGGGCACAAACTTGGCGAATGAAGCTGATTCTGATTGTGACGTAACTAAATATTTGCTCGGTTTATCACAGGGAAGCTAAACGTTGAAACATTTTTCACATTTTTCTATAAATGTGAAGAAAAATGTCTTCTGTTTTTATGTAGACTGAGATGTTTTCTGCATATTTTGGTTTAGCATGTCAATCAAATTGATCATCTAATGAGCTTCTTCAAGCTCGAAGGTCTTAGAGCTGTCAAACTCCCCCTTGCTCTCTGCTACTACTAATGCTAAGGCTAGTTAGCATGGCAACTGATGATGGTGGATAAAGTTTTCCTGGAACTATAAGTTGTTTCTTCACAATTAACACTGTTAGCAGCGCATACATGAGGATGATTGACAGCACTAAGACCTTCCTCCTGGCTCTGATTGGTTGTTCCCGACCGGGAGCGGTGCATTTCTGCAGATGGCAGTAGAACCACAGGGAGGAGGCTGAGGAGCTCGATTTTTTTTTTTTTTTTTCACAATTATCTGTCGCATACTGTCAGAATATAGTGACAGATTTAACAAAAATGCAAAAACATATTTTTATAAAAAGTTATTTAAAAATTATTTAATTTCCCTTTGGGATAAATAAAGTATTTTTGAATTGAATTGAATTGAAAGTTACCTACTGCAGCTTTAAACATGCAGCTTCACAATCCTGATCAAACTCATCTCTGATCCACAGAATCGGCTGGAAAACGGGAACTTTTAGAGCAAGATTTGTGAACAAAACCCGGTGATATTAAGACTAAAACTGAGTCAGAAATAACCTTTCAAAATAAACTGCATAAAAACAAGAGGAAGTCAGTTTCTGTTATACATACATATTCAGTTACACATTCCATCTGTTTTCACCAAGTACAGCATAACCATCTGTTAGGATAACTAATATATTTTTGTCATGCTTGTTTTTGTTTGAATTTAAGATCCTTTGTTACCTTAAACGTTTTTCAAAAACTTCCAAAAATAAACTCATATAAAGAACATTTTCTGCTCTTCTGAGCGATTTTCACACTTACTGTAAGTCCAGGTGTAAGATGTTTACTATCTTTACTTTAAAGGTAAATAACTGAACAATCAGCTGTCATTTCTATGCTCCAAACCTCAGTGTACACTGCCTTTAAAAAGTATTTTTAGCCCTTGAACTTTTACATATTTTGCTCCTTCTCAACTCCAAAACCTCAGACATTTGTGGATCTCCCAGCCTCTGCTTCACCAGAACCTGGCTAGGTGAACACACCCCGGACTGAGCGCTACAGATGCCGGGCTGCCAGCTTCTTCTGCGAGCTTTTTCTCTGTGCTACTACAGAAATGAATACTGCAAAACTAAGTGGGTAAAATGTTATTTATAAAGCACCTTTTAAGATATAAAGCTCACAAAGTGTTTCACAATCAACATTAAACATGCTAAACTGAAGCAGTTGATCAAAAACACTCAATCCAGGCCTGCAAAACTTTTTAGCTCTTAACCCACAAAATTAGAGATTTATACCTGACTATTGGCTGCGTATGCCAGGATTAGTATTGTAGTATTTTATATGTGAAAAGTGCTGTATGCAGGAATGCTGTCGGGGAAGCTGGCACTCTTCTTTGATTCAATCCATTACCTGTTTGCAAATGAGAGCAAGACAGAGACCCCTGAATGTTGCTTTAACCTGTTGGTGGGCAGATTAAAATAAAGCCACAGCGAAGAAGGGATTATACGGTGTGATGATTAACTACTAAATCAATTAAACAGAAGTCATCAACAGGTAGATAGTTTTTATTGACGTGTAACTACATTTTTCATCTTTTATATCTAACTATTTTTTGTAATTTAGTTTAATTTCCGAAAATAATCCCAAAATCCCATACTTGTTTATTTGTAATGTTCAGTGAGGTCCTGGCACCATCTTTGGCAACGACAGAAATAAATGTTGATTCTCTTTAAGTCCTATCAAATTGGTCCAAACAGGCTAAAATGTCCATATTTAATTTGACGTTAGCATGAATCTGTTTATAAGTGGTTTATGTGAACTCTGCTAAGGCATGGGGTTGAAATGCGCCTAAAATCGAACTTTTATTTTGAAAGTGTGTATGAACTATAAACTGACAAACTAGAGATATTTTCTTTAAGCGGCGCCATATCAACATTTATCTTCCTCATCATACTAAACAGTTTAATTGGATTATAACAGATAGAAGCTCCCATGTGGTGCCGATCTGTGATTTATTACGAGCTTTTATTATGAAGGCCAAGTTGACCCGACGACTAACCGCCGGAAGTGACCTTCTACTAGCAACAAGCTACGCGAGCAAGTTTAGTTTCCCTTTTTTTTTCCATTTATGAAATGATCTCGTTGAGAAGGTTCTACGAGTATAATAGCTTCTCCTAAGTAACTTGTGTTTTTAGTCCTTTTTAAGTTTTGTTTTAGCCCAATTTCCTCCCGGAAGCAGCAGCAGCAGCTCCGTGTGTTAGCTTAACCTGTTAGCAGGAGGCAAAAAGGAGCACAGTAATTTAGAGAGACGCTTGGATGGAGAACAAACTGTTTCTGATGGAGCTGAAGGAGAGAAAAGTTTCTTCTGGGATTGTATGAAAAGCTCAGAGCTAAAAATAAAAATAAAATGGAGGAACAAGCAGACGGTGAGCAGATGGACTCTCAGTTTCAGGGTGATTATCTTCCACATCTCCTGTGAATTGTAGCGTTTTAATAACAATATCTAGTGTCCAATTACTATTTAACACATTTAAATTTAAATGCAAGAAAGTTAAGAAAAATAAATGTGTAAAAACACAAACATAGAAACCAAGTTTCTGAATACTGTCAGTCACTCAGATTCATTTATATACAACCAAGTTGAACGGATAATGCTTTACATTTTGTCTAGGCAAGAATCAGTTTGATATTCTCAATGTTTGATAACCTTTAACAGGACATGATCACTGCATTTTCTCAAAGAAATTAAGATTATAATGTATAATCTGGTTTTATTTAAAACATAAAAGCAAAAATTGTTTCTAATAAAAAAAAGTCCTGACAGTTATGGTAATCCTATCTCTAACATGATATTTGATGCATAAACATAAATAAACACCTGCTAAATTTAGCCCACACTGTGCCTCTTAGTTCCCTTTTGCAGGTTATCACTGTAGGGTATATTACATATTTTTTTCACTTTTATTTTTCTGAAGTGGCATACATGGCTACAGTCTTCAATAAACGTGTGTCTGGTCTTCACTGTGGATCTTTAGAAGCCGTAGTTTCTGCAGGAGAATCCTTTCTGACAGCTACCATTACGTTCCAACAACACGAAACCTAAACACATGTAGTTTTATGAGTTGCTTATTTAATTTGAAATGATTCTGAACAAACAGCTTTAAATAATCTTCTGTAAACTTGCATCTTGCTTCTGCTGGCGACCTTTGCATGGAGACTCACCGGCAGGACTTTTTGATAATTTTGCTTGTAGCATGTTTTTCTGGTGGTCCAGTGCTGTGGTCAGATTTGCCCCCACACTGCTTAACACATCAGATCAGTTCAGATTCTGCGTTATGCAACAGATTCTGTTTTTGTTGTCAAATGTTGACAATAAACACTGTTTTCATTTAATATGTAAACTGTCTCCTATAACTTGTATTTGTTTGTGTTTTCTGTAGATGTCCAGCAAGTGTTGGTGATCAAAGAGGAGCTGGTTGTTGAAGAGAACTGGAGTGCCAGACCGGACCAAGAAGACCAGAAGCTCCCACAGATTAAAGAGGAGCAGGAAGAGAATGCGATCACTGAGTTACCATTCAGTCTTGTCCATGTGAAGAATGAAGATGATGAAGAGAAACCTCAGCTCTCAGAGCTTCGTCACAGTCAAACTGAGAAGAATAGAGACTCTGTGGAACCAGAATCAGATGATGACAAACTTTCAAATTGTTCTTCAGAGACGGACGTCAGTGATGGAAACTGGGAGGAAAGTGAAGCTCAGTCAGGTTTAGACTCTGTGAAAAATGATTCAGTCCCTGTTGGTGATAGAAAATGTGAGAAAGGTAAAAAGTTACACATCTGTCCCGATTGTGGTAAAACATTCAGAAGCAGGCAAGGTTTATTGGGACACAACAGAATACACACAGGAGAAAATCCTTTCAGATGCTCCATCTGTAACAAAGCCTTTTCTTCGAAAGGAAACTTGCAAAAACACACCAAGGTTCATACAGGAGAAAGACCGTTCAAATGTTCTGTCTGTGGTGCAGCTCTTAAAAGTAAAAACGCATTAATTGAACACACAAGAACACACACTGGGGAGAAGCCTTTCAGCTGCTCCGTCTGCGGCCGAAGCTTTGGTTTCAGGTCGTATCTAACTGTTCATATGAGGTGTCACTCTGAAGAAAAACCTTACAGCTGTTCTGTCTGTACAGCAGCTTTCAAAAGGAAAAACGCTTTATTGGCACACGTTAAAACCCACACTGGAGAGAAGCCTTACAGCTGTTCGGTCTGTGGGAAGAACTTTGCTCACTGTGTAAGTCTAACATGTCACATGAGAAGTCACACAGGAGAGAGACCATACAGCTGCTCCATCTGTAAGGCCACATTCAAGTGGAAAAATACGTTCACAAACCACATAAAAAGCCATACTGATGAGTAACCTTTTAGCTGCTTCTGGTCGAAGCTTCAGTCAGTTTCCGCTGCTCAGTCTGTGAAACACCTTTCAAAGGACTTAAATTTCCCAGGAAGACCCTGGAAGTCAACCCGGAGAGAAGCTGCTGAAATCGAACACATTTGGTGTGATTGGATCAAACTACGATTCTGCCTATTTGCGGCTCAGCGTTTTCAGATTTCCCCTATGAAACAAAACTAAGTTGTTTGCAGAAAATTCACTCATTTATTGATTTTTTTTTTTTTTTTTTTTTTTTTTTTTTTTTTGTAGAGCATATCTAAAATATTCTTTTTAAAAAAAAAAAAAAAAAAAAAAAAAAAAAAAAGCTCAGGAACCTGAACTATCAAGGTACAAGTCCTAATTGACAGGTAAATGGCAGGCATTTGAAAGCCAAATTATGGTATGTGTCCCTGGTCAAACACACCTGAATACACTCAATACACTCCTCAGTATGCAGTCAAGTTTTCCAGAGTCCTGCTAATGACCTGATTATTTAACTCAGGCATGTTGAAGCAGACGCATCTAAATGTTGCAGGACACTGGTGTTCTGTCACTTTGGTATAGGCCGTCAGAATAGCGTACTGGAAATCAACTAGGATACTTTATCAAAACAGTCGACCGATGTTTGTTTGTTCTGGAATAAATGCGTGATATAATACACAAAAACTCGTAGTGGGAGGTAAATTGAAGTGATTGTTAAAATGCTTTAAAACACAGAAAGCCTCACTCTCTCGGTTCGCTACTTCACTCAAGCTAGCGAACAGCTAGCAGGACGTGTAAATCGGTAACCTTCAAAATAAAAGCTTTTTTGTCAAAATAATGTACTTCAAACTGGGGGTTTTATTTAGCAAGTATAAGTTATTGTTCAGTTGTGTAGATACAAGACTTGACATCTCTTTTCTCTACACACTCCTCAAACTAGCTGGCCCCGTAACCAACCATTCTGTAAACAATAAGTTAATAATTAGTTTATTATTATTGTGTTTGAGTGAGATACACTGATGGGTGTTACACTGATGCTGGTTCGGTGTGACACCCATCAAAACAGCGTACCCCTTCACAAACATCGCTATGCTGTTTTGATGTAGTGGCCTTGTAGACTCCGTATGCTACTCTGACGGTGTAAGCCACGCTGACAGAACACCGGGCCTCAAGGCCTGGATTTGAAGACCCCTGCTGTCGAGGCTAGCTTCTGCTGAAGTACCAAGACAGTTTCTACTGTGTGTATTAATGCATATTAAGGTATATTTGGTATTTGAACTTTTAAAATGGGCAGGTATGTGTGTTTTTAGAGGGGGTCTCAAGTATTTGCAGGGGGTTGTGGTCCTTTACCACCGGGGTCCACCACATTGGATTGAACTGAATGTTGATGGGGCTAGACCCTTTTTAGCTGGATAGGAACTGGACCTGTTTGTCCAGTAAAGTGCCTTGAGATTATATTTGTTAACTGGAGCCAAATTAAAGTTGAATTGATGTCCAGTAGGAGATTGGTGCAAAGTTGTTTTTTTTTTCCTGATGAATCCTCATGATTGTTTGGGAAGAGAATAATTTTGTACGAGGATAACCTGAGCACTCTGATGTAATCCACATCGGTGTGTTTTATCTATTTAAAAGGGTCAAAATCATTTAAAACAAATGCATTTTAATTACATTTTAGTATGGTATAAAAACATTTTTAAGAATCCACAAAGGTTGAGGTGACAAAACAACTTTTCTTTTATCTCTGCAGGCAAGACATCCATGAATTATGGAGAAATTTCTTCAGTTGTTTGGCCTCCAGATGGCACTGTAACTCCATGCATTAACAAAGGTTACAACTTCTCAGATTCAACAAACTCTTGAGTTTATGAACTCTGGCAGAACTGAGTTAATTGATTCCAGAATGACTGATTAAGGAACCCGTATCACAAACTTTAGTTATCCTTACCTGACTGCCTTATTAAACTGGTCATCTGTGGCTCCAGAGGGGAAAAAGCTGGACTGAAACACAGATATTCACATATTTTGATAGCTGTCATCAAAAACAGGACTGTAAAATAGCTTAAAGAGAAACTTAATAATACAGGCAAGCTATTTCAGGTGACTTTTACGACATATTGGAGTGTAAAATATAAATATTATTGACCAAAGGCATAAAGAATTGGACTAAATTACGGATTGACACATATTCAGTGATTTTACCTTTATTTGTATATAAGGTCCGTGCGTCTATCCTTCTCCATGAATATCTCCATCATTCTGTTGTAAGAATGTTCCTTGTTTTCCTTCATTTTTAAAAATCTGACTGCTTTAATGGAGTTGATCGCCAAGGAGGAGAGTAGTCCTGGTTCTATTCTATTATTTCGTCCAGTACCACTACCTAATAGATTGAAGTGTGGATCTGAGGTGACTGTATCATACCAATATTCTTTTAAAAGTACCTGTTCTTAAAAAAAAAAAAAAAAAAAAAAAACTAAACTAAAAATATAAACAAAACTGTGTCCTCTGGTGATTTTTAAAGTAAATCCCTAATCCATGACTAATACATCTGTCTCATGTAGATATTTATCACACTAAGAAAATCTGCTCTACTGTTTCCATTTTTCCACAATAATTGGAAAATCCTATTTTTTTTTGTGTCTTTCCGATTGTTTTCAGCCTGTTTACTGCTTAGAAGAAGAGCACCTGTTGCTCTTTATGCCTGTGGCGCTCGGGACTGCCCCCTGTCAGTGCGGCACGGTACTTTCTGCCTCACCCCGTGGATTTTCAGGGTGCATTTATGGCCCATCAGAAAGACTAAATATGTCACGCACATATATTAAATATATTAGACTGTGGAACATCAAGCAGTGTAATCAAACATGTATGTTGATGACACAGCGCCACCACAGGTATGGAGGATCGAAACTGACATAATTAAAAATAAAAGCAGAAATTAGATATTTTTGTTTTCCTTTTCCTTATACATGTGGTTTTCATCAAGAAATGTATATATTTTGTTTTGCCTTTTCCTTATACAAGCGTTTATTCTTTTCACATTTCCTCATCTCCTCTTTTTACTTTGCCATCTCCATTTCTGCCTCATTGTGCAAATTCAGTTCAATTCAAAATTAAAAAATACTTTATTAATCCCAAAGGGCAATTAAATGTTGACACAACTCATTCAATTAAGGAGTTATTATAGATGGTGATGGCTGTGGGCAGGAAAGATCTCCTGTAGCAGTCTGTTTTACAACCAGTTTGAAGAAGCCTCTGACTGAAGAGACTCTGTTTTCAATGACAGTCTCATGAAGAGGACGGTCAGGGTTGTCCATAATTTTCTTAATTTTATGCAAAATCCTTCTTTGCGTCATCATCTCCAGAGGTTCCACAGTCGTCCCCAGAACAGAACCAGCCTTCTTTATCAGGTTATTGAACCTTTTTAGGTCAGCTGAAAACTTACCACCTTCCAACTCGTCCAGTCTATCTGCAGTTTCTCTCAACAACTCCGACACAGACCGTCTTTCTGCTCCCTCCATAACTATACTTTGGTTGCTAGACAGAATCCAGAGACGCAGGCCTGCACAACCAGTCTGCACATGGATCCTGCTGCTTCCTGTTTATTGACCAATAGGAGAGGAGCTGGACCAAGATGGCCGCCCTCCTCACTTGCATAATGAGGCAGAAATGCAGACGGTAAAGTAAAAAGAACAAATGCTTAAGTGAGGAAAAGGCAAAATATATATTTCTTGACGGAAACACGTATAGGGAAAACAAACAAGAAAATATATACATTTCTTGATGAAAACGCATGTGTAAGGAAAAGGAAAAAGAACATCTCTATATTTTTGCTTTTATTTTTAATTATGTCAGTTTCGGTTCTCCATACACAGGTTTTCACTACCTTGCCTCGCCCTTTTATGTATTTGAACACGCAAGGCTCAAATTTAGAGATTTTTGCCATAAAACACGTTTAAATCATACAGGAAACAAATTTATAGAACAGTCAAATGGACTAATTTATTTCCTCTTATTGTTAGTACTTGTGACGACACCTCACTGACAGAGCTGAGTTTTCCTTTAACTTATTCTCCAGTCACATTTCCAGATATCTGCAATCAAAATATATAATTCTGTTTCAGTCCAGTTTCTTTCCAGCACATTTTGTAGTCACAGGAGTCCGGTGTAGCACATCTGCTTTGCAGAACTGAATCTGAGCGAGCTTTTATTTTGAAGGCAAACATGACCGGACCATTCGCGGAAGTGGCCGTTAGCTAACACAGTTGTTTCGTATTTTTAATGTGAAACTTCCCCGTTGAGTAGGCTTTCCGTGTATCTTATAAATGTGTCTTTAAGGCCACCGAGCTTCTTACATTGTTTGTAAGTTTTCTGGGTTTTCCGTTTGCTTTTGCTGAATTTCCTTCTTGGATCAACCGAAGCTCCCGGTGTTAGCTTAGCCTGTTAGCTAGCAGCAGACGACCCACTAAGGAACACAGCAAGGTGGAGATGGATGGAGAGTTCTCAGTTTCACGGTAATTATCATCTTCTACATCTGTTTTTTAAAAAATTAAACTCACTCAGCGGATCTTGAGAAAAAAATACCATGATATGCATAAAACCACGATAAGTCAGTCAGTTTTTTTTTCCAGCTTAATGTGACATATGCTGTACAAGTAAGTAGTGAAAACAAGCTATTTTTGGAAGGAAAAACAACTGGTTACATAAGTATGGCCAACCTTAAACTGTACTGAAGCATCTTTTGATTTAGTTTCAGCATTCAGTCTTTGGTTAGGAGCCTATCAGCATCCCACATCTTGATAATGTTGCCCACTCAACCTTGTAGATGTGATCCAAATCCATCATGATGATTTATTTTGTCCACAGCCCTCTTCAAGTGAGGCCACAGATTATGGCTCTGATTTAGTTCTGGACTCTGGCTTGGCTGTCGGAGGGGAAATACTCCACCCCTGGCTGTATGAGATTGAGCATGGTAAGGAAATACATGCATGATAGTTAGAGAGAGAGAGATACAGTAGATAAAGATACAAAGAGGATGAGAGACAGATAAATGAAGAGATATATCAATACATTTACATAGAAGATGAATAGAGAATATTTTCAAGTTGTTTTTTTTTCTTTAGGGATGTTCCTGTCAAATATGTCTACATATTCGGCATGTTCAAGTACTTCTTCAATAACTGTTAAATACATTTTGTCTATAGTAATAGTTGTTACACTGATTACAACAATCGATTGTTCTACAGAGTGATTGGAGTTTTTTGGCCGATCACCAATCTTTAAAAATCCTGACCTGCTGATTCTGATATTTTTGTGCTAAATATAGCCAAAAAGTCGCTAAACTGGCAGCAGTGGGGTGACTGTTGTTAACCACGCACGTGTTAGACATGATTTAATTTCCCTTTGGGATAAATAAAGTGCATTTGAATTGAATGATCTGGTTGGCGGGTCTGTCAGTCAGCTCTCTCTTAGAGCAGAGTAAGGGGACAGTGGCTGATTTTCAGACCTTTGCGAAGGTAGATTAGATCTGTAGATAAAATCTGTTTCACATGAAAGTATCGCCCGATCAACCAAAATTAAGAAAATTACAATGTTAATTATTCAAAATATCCTTTGAATTTTATAGGACACCTTAAAAAAATTATTTTTGAGAAACCATGCCATTGAAATCCTTTATTTATACATCCTGACAGTTGTACAGTTTTTACAAATTAATGCACTTCTGGTCATTTACTTTCAGAGAATATTCAACAGCTTTTTACTTGTTGGTGTGAGAGTGAAGCTAGCATAAGGGTGGTTTTTACAGTACATCTGAATTAACTGTAGAATGAATATATGTTCCTGTTTGACGGGAGAACTGTTTCCTATAACTAGGCTTTGTGTTTCCTGCAGACGTCCAGCAGCTGATGGGGATCAAAGAGGAGGAGAACTGGAGTCCCAGTCCAGACCAGGAGGACCAGAAGCTCCCCCAGGTTAAAGAGGAACAGGAGGAGAATGAGATCACTGAGTCACCATTCAATCCTGTGAAAAGTGAAGATGAGGAAGAGAAACCTCAGCTCCCAGAGCTTCATCACAGCCAAACCGAGGAAAACAGAGACCTTGAGGGACCAGAACCAGATCAGTATTTAGAATCAGATGTTGAAGATAAAACTTCTGATTCTTCTTCTGAGTCCTCAGAGACGGACGTCAGTGATGGAAACTGGGAGGAGAGCAGCGAAGCTCAGTCAGGTTTGGGGTCTGGGACGAATAACACAGATCCTGTTAGTGAGAAAGGTAAACCGTTACATCGCTGCGCTGAGTGTAGCAAAACGTTCAGCCACAGCGACAATTTGTTAGAACACAGCAGAATCCACACTGGTGAAAAACCTTTCAGCTGCCCCATCTGCAGCCGAAGCTTCAAGTGTAAGTCCTATCTGTCTTCTCACATGAGCGGTCATACTGGAGAAAAACCTTTCAGCTGCTCTGAGTGCAGTAAAACATTCAGCCGCAGACACACTTTGTTAGGACACAACAGAACCCACACTGGAGAAAAACCCTTCAGCTGCTCCATCTGTAAGAAAACCTTTTCATGGAAACAATCTTTGACACAACACATGAAGACGCACAGTGAAGAAAAACCTTTCAGCTGCTCCGTCTGTAGCAAAGCTTTCACTTTGAAAGCAAATTTAAGAGGTCACACAAAAGTCCACACTCGGCATCGACCTTGCAGATGTTCTGTCTGCAACGCAGCTTTTAAAAGGAAGAACAATTTGATGCGACATATGAGAATCCACACCGGAGAGAAACCTTTCAGCTGCTCCGTCTGCAGCCAAAGCTTCAGCTGTAGGTCACGTCTATCTTCTCATATGAGCGGTCATACTGGAGTGAAACCTCACAGCTGCTCTGTCTGTAAGAAAACTTTCCAGAGGAAACAGACTTTATTGGAACATGCCAGAACCCACACTGGAGAGAAACCTTACAGCTGCTCGGTCTGTAAGGCGGCTTTCCAGAGGAAACGCACTTTAGTACGACACACAAGAACCCACACTGGAGAGAAACCGTACAGCTGCTCTGTTTGTAAGAGAGCTTTCCTGAGGAAGCACACTTTAGTGGAACACACAAGAACCCACTCCGGAGAAAAACCCTACTGCTGCTCAATCTGTAAGGAAAGGTTCAAGTGGAAAAATGCATTCACGAACCACACAAGAATCCATTCGGATGAGTAAAGTACTGCATGGTCGAGCCAAACTGTTGAAGTCAGTTCTCATTGTTGCAGTTGCGTGATGAAAATTATTTGATTTTGTTCTCAGCCTCATGTCATCTCTTTGTTGTTACAACTCCTCTGGTGAACTTTTCGCCCCCCGTATCTATACGAAACTATTGTGTGATTAATGTATTGCTGTATATTTAGCCATACAACAGTACATTTTCAATTATTCTTTTTTATTTTGAGGATTTTAAAAATTATTTTGGTATATTCTAACCTCCATTTTGTGAATACTTCTGTGTTATCTAAGAAAACTGTGAAATAAAGGAAATTTACTTCCTTCATGTCGTAACCACGGTTCTTCCTTGCAGCAAGAAGCTCCTGGATTTGAATCTCAACCAGGTGTTTAGTTTGCATGCTCTCCCTGTCCATGTGTGGGTTCTCTCTGGGTACTCCGGTTTCCTCCCACAGTCCAAAAGCATACATGTTAGGTTAATTCTCTCTAAATTCTGTTAATTTTGCTGATTTTTTTTAAAAAAAATTTTATTTTTTGCTTACAGCTCATGAAAACAGGGATTAGCAAAATATAATAAACCATTGCTGGTTTTTAAAATGAAAAGACATCAAACATCTGCCAGTTTGGCATCAGACATGTCATGCAGTAAACGGTTATAGCTTCATGGCTTTTTCTACAATAAGTTGGGGATGTTGCTGATTTCAAAATGCTTTTTGTTTTGTTAAAATGTTTTATGTGTTGCTTATGATTTTATCCAATGCACACGTTTGCTTAGTGGTGTCATTGAGCAATTAATAGACAAACTTGAATGTTTTTGTTACCTTTAGCTATTATTGGAGGCTGCATTGAGAACTATACATTGGTGCTGTGTCAGAACTCGATGATAAACAGTTATTTACATGTGGTATGGTTGTTTGCATGAGATAACAGAGTTATCATTTTCTCAGATTATCTAAATCCACCACTCTGTAACCACAATTACTAATAGGGCTGCACAATTTACTGTAGATGTATTGTTACTGCAATGCAACTGTATGTTATATAACACAGAATGCTCGGATTGCAATATTTGTTCCAAGTGTCATGAATTCTTACTCAGTTCCTCTCTCCACAAACACAACTCAAGACCTGACTGAATCGTTGCTTTGTCCATTAAAATATTGCTGTGTATCTTTTTTTTTTTTTTTTTTTTTTTTTACCTAATCATCCATGATGTGTTTCAGGAGATAAAAGTTTGGCAGATGAGCAATTTGAGGAGTTATTAAGCTTCTTCATTTACAGTATTGGTAAACTTGTAAATGCTCGTTTGATAGATGTATATTTTCAGATATTGCTCATTTAAACATTGTAAACTGAAAAACAATTGACCACTGTTGACAAGATCACATTTTTAGACATATGGCCAGAATGGATGTACATTTGTGAATTTGGTTCACTCTTGTGTCAGCGTCTAGATATCACCTTATTTTTTTATGTTCAAAGGTATCTTGTGAGCTTACTTTGGGTATTCTAAGAAATAAAACCACTGAATTTCAAAAGAAAGAGGTTGCATAACAAACAATGTTACCACGTGTCATTAAAGGAGCAGTATTATGTAAAATCGACTTTTTTGAGCTTTACATCGTCATAATGTTATTCCCTGATCAAAAACATACCTGGAATGTGGCTTTGATTCTTTCATGCATGTTTGAGAAATCCTTTAATCTCCCTTGGCAACCATTCAGCTGTGCAAAATGGCTGGATGGACAGAGCTCCGCCTTTGAGACACAGCTCCTCCTCGGAGCTGCAGTTTCTAAGCTTCCGAGCTTCGGCCTCACAGAGCACCCCTCCCCCGTGACTTCCCCACTCAGCTCCTTCAGACTAGCCAGTAGCAATTAGCAAACACCTGGTGGAACCGCGCATCTGCAAAGCTCAATATACGAGCTACATCTCAGTGAAACGGTGGTAGAAGTGTTAATAGAGGAGCAATGTTGTGGTGACTTCCTGAAGGCGGAGTTTCAGAAAAACTGAGTTTTCAAAGAGACAGGCCCAATTTCAAGGCATTAAATTACATCAAATTTATCTTAAGCCATATTTGATGTGTACAGCATTTTTGTAACAACTGAAAATAGTTGCTTGACTGTGCTACAGAATGATTCTATGCACCTGGAAAACATAATACTGCTCCTTTAAAGACTTGCTGTGAAAAACAATAGTAAGTTGATCACTTGAGTTTACAGTGTTTGCATCGGGTTGCCTCAGAAAGAGGGTAAAAAAAAAACCCACTCTGATTTTGCTCATTTAATTTTCCTGCATACTTTATTTCTTAACTGCCAACATTATATCTTAAGAGGACGTAGGGTTGGAACGGATCACAAGATATATTAGTTTGGCTTTGTCCATTGTTTTGAGGTCAGGGGTTTTTGTTTTCCCATTTTCTCCCAATTTTTAAACACTACAGAAATACAAGTGATCAGGAAACAATAAAGCATTGGTGGTTTCTAAAATGAAGAAATAAAATACTGAAACTATGAGGCAGTTTGGCATTAGGCACATCAATCATCTGAGGTAAACGCTGGGTGTTTTCTTCAATAAATGTGAGACGATGCTAATTTCAAAAAATTTTATTTATTCGTGGAAAAGTTTAAGACAGTAAAATAATGTTTACAATCTGCAACTGAATTTACTAAAGATTTCATAATGAATATATATTTTGTTCCATGTACAAGCTATATTTTTGTGAGCAAAGCCACTCGTAACTACATAAAGTTTGGAAACATCTGCATTGTAGGGACAGGGAGTGCTATGTTGAAATCCTACATCCTTGACAACAGCATGAGTGTGTTTACATTTAGCTAAGACCTTGTCTTTATAAAATAAATATCTCTGCCACATCGTTTAAAAAAATTATTTTGTACACATGGGATCGGTTTTGTTTACATGAACCCAAACAAATCCACTCCTGAATGTTGTTTTAAACATGCAAAGCCCATAGGGGGCAGTGTAGCACAGAACTAAAACCAATATTAGCCAATCAGAATGCTTCAAAACAACCACGACTTCCTGTTAGGAATAAAACATGGCGCCCGGAGGTTCATTTGTGTGGGCCGAACTCCTAAATATCCTATTATAATGTAAAGTTAATAAAACACAAGATAATGTCGATTGGAAATCATGTCAAAGCAAGTATGTGGATATATTGGCGCATTATTTGCCGAAGACTGTAACGCGCGGGACCCCAAATCGCCATTTCCTTTGTAGACGTGCAAACACAAATCCGGAGTTTTGTCAAATCTCCACCTTGGTCGGAGTTTCCATAAATAATCGTTTTTAGTGACATTAAACTGAGTTTCTGTGTGGATTAAAGGCCAAAACGCATAAAAATGTATTTGTTTACCCAGATATCCAGCTACGTGTGGACTAGACCTGAGAAATATGGAAAAAAAAAATAAATAAAATTAGTTGTGACTTTGTTCTGTTTGCTTTTTTTTATAAAGTGTTGGTTTACAAGCAACAGAGAATGGAGACCTCTTTCCTACCTGAGCTGTTTTTGCTCCGTCTCAAGCAATTTCCCCTCTCTTAGGTGTCACTACAACAAGCATGAGCATCATACTTGAACTTTGCTTGACAAAACTTTGAGATTTGTCGATGAAAAGACAAATCTGCACGATTCTGGAAAATTTGAGCTATTCTTGCATGTGGCTGTAAGAGCTATACATTGACTAAGGTGCTGTGTGTCAGAACTCAATGATAACCAGTTATTTACATGTGGTATGGAAAGTTTGCATAAGATAACATTCACTTAAATTATCCTAATCCAAAGTTTTGTAATCCCCATCACCATTAGGGGACTCTATCAGTCGCATTATTCAATTTTTACAGTTATTTCCTTAGGATTCAGCAACAAAATTAGGAATAAATACATTTAAATGATTCACATAAATCAAAATTAGAAGTGAAGTAATCAAACTAAATCACCTTAAAAATGTAATGATTAATAATAACCAACAGTTATGATACTTATTAACCTAAACAAAAACAGAACAGTTAGAAACAGAACTACATGTCTTATAATAATTGGAAAGGTGTGTAATCCAAAGCATCAGCAGTGAGTAAATATTCTTCTCCAAAGGAATTACAGGATCTTCAGAGCAGTTTCCAGAACTTCTTAATGTGTTTACACTGGACCTGAGATGAGAAAATAAATATTTTACAACTATTTTTTTTTTTTTTTATCAGATTTTAACATTTAATCTCACTCATCATCATGCACAATTTATCAAAAGAATTTTTGTGAAATCTGAAATGAAAACATAACTATAAATTTATCAATTATAAATAATTTATAATTCTTATAAATAAAAATTACAAAGATCCATTACCAGATCACAAACCCAGTTTATCTTGGCAGATGAAAGGCAAAGGGTGATGGCAGTCTTCATCCACCAGCTTGACTTTGTCGGAATTCCCGACCAAAACAATTTTTCCACAATGGTTGTTCAAGGGGTCAACATAATGGTTGCTGTTCCACTCAAGGTATGTCGTTCTGATCCCTGATGTCCACATCCACTCTATATTGGTGCCAAAGATGGATCTCTCCAGGCCGACCCAGACCCCTTCGTCCAAGTCATTTTCCTTTAGGATGTCGCTCACTGCTTCCTCCACTGTTTGGTTGGTGATCTGAACCAGTGAGGACCTTATGTTTCGACAGTATTGCAAGGCTTTAATCCAACTTTGTCTTTCGCTGTGGAACGTCAGAGATATTCCTTTAAAAGCAGACAAAAAAGATGAGTTACATGTGTTTATGTCTTTTGTTGCATGGAGAAAATTATATAAGTAGTTAATAAGATTCTATCTACAAGGGTGTTTTCCTACCTGATAGTCCGGCAGATTCAGTTTGATTGGGGAACAAAATTGCAACATTTGTTACATTTTCAGTCCGTGCAGTTGGCTTTCACACTGCACTGCGTCAAATGACCCAAATCCTTTGAGCAACCTGCCCCCCCACCCCTCGCCTACCCAGAATGCCCTGCGCTGTAGTCTGGTTTCTGGTTTCTGGTTTTGGAGTGGACTCCAGTCCGTTTGCACTTCAACCGAACCGAGACAGAGGTTTGTAGGCTGACCAGAGTTCGTTATTTTGGTCTGCATTATTGTTCGATTACGCATTCACATCTCCCCAAACGAACCGGACTTTCTGGACAAACGAACCAGAGTTCAATTAAACCAGACTTAAAATGTCTGGTGTGAATGCACCCAAAGGGTTCATTCAAAGACGAAAGAGAAATCCTACAAGAGGAAGAGAATGGCAGCAGCTGAAAATGTAACAAATGTTACCGGACTATTAGGTAGGAAAACACCCCTAAACACAGGAACAGCTTTTACAATTAGGAATGTAGCACACCTTATATTCCTGTGTTAAAATAAACTTCCCCTCACATAGAACGTTGTTTATTAAATAAAATATTAATTTAATCTTTTCCATCCTTGGATGGCTAACATAACTTGAAAATGTGCACCAAGATGTAAAAAATTGTATTTTAAAAAGATCTCACTTAACTTACCTACTATTCATAGGATTACATTTTGTTTTTCTTCACAAAAGCTGCTAATAAAACAGTTGCAGGACAATTTTATCAGTTTAAAATACTTGCCTGTTTCATTATCAGCAGTCTGAGTGACTTTTAACCAACACTTATTACCACGTAGCTGTATCTTATATGATGAATTATTTCTAGAGGAGATGGTGATGAAGCTGTGGAAGAAAAATATTTTCTTAAAACCCAGATCAAAAACAAGTAGCTGCTATTGTTTAAATTATACTTCTTGGATTAAATAAATAGTAGTCTAGATTAAACAGGTGTCCAAACTTTCTGCCACAGTGACCAAAACTATCAAAATAAAAGTAGTCATGGGGCACAAATTTTATCAAAAAATTGTATTTGTTAAAAATATAAAAACAATGTGTTTGTAAAATGATTCATTTTTATCTGCTGAACAATATAGTAAATATACAAGATTCTAATGAAAGAAATAAAGCAGCCTGGTTTCTGAAGAAAAGAGATCTGTTATTCATTGTGGATCCACAGTATGAAACAATGGTCTCACATGTTTGCCCTGTTTAAAAAAAAAAGGACAAAAAACACAATATCCTAATCAGATTTTTCTTTCCCTCCATTTTTATGTAATTTCAACAACAGGAACAAGACGTTTGTCACCCTTCCTTCAAAAACGCTTGCTTTTATTTAGCCCAGTTTAGTAAATGGGAGTGGGAAAGCTTTTGTGTAAAAGTCACTTGATGTTTGTCGTCTTATTTACATTCTAATAAATTCCAATAAAAATGTTTGATAAAAGATGAGTAATTTATGTTTTACATTTTAAGAGTATTTTAATTTGTCTCCATCTCTTTTGAAATGCCTCATCTCAGTGAAAATAGCATCCAATTATTTTTAAGTTGTATTTGCATTAATACAAGCCCCGCCTGCTGGTAAACCAAATTCATGCCATTCTCCAACTGTGATCCAGAGGAGGCACAAATCTTTCTGTGGGCCACAGTTGGGAGGCCACTGATGTACAACTTACTTGTTATTACAGGCGTTTCCGTTGTTGCTGCAAGAGTTTTTGCAATCCTTCCTCAGGTGGCAGGTTTCTGGAAATTGAAATCACAGAAAGTTGTTAAGGACGTATCTGATTCTAAACACATTTTTAAAAAGTTCAAGAATCTATTTCTTTTAAATGTGCATTCAAGGTTTATTTCTCATAAACATGCAGTTTCAGTTCTCCTCGGGAGACTGTATGGCACAGTTAATTATACATTATAGAGTAATGTTCTCATTTAGTACCCGAGGCTCAAAGACATGAGCAAAGAAAAGGTTGCAGGACACCGACTGAAGAAACAAACCTGAACTGGTGACATTAAATTGAAAGACATCTTTGTTTTGAGGCTTATCTGAACAGGTGAAGGACAGATTCAACTGGTCATTATGTTTCTTGCACTGAAGCTGCCAGGCGTTTTTTTGCTGATTGCAGCTAATGTTCAAAGTCCAGGGGCATCCATAAAGAGTGGAGCTGCTTTCTTGACAATTATCTCCTGATGATCCATCGACCAGCAGGGGTGCTGGAAACAACAGAAAACAACCAGATACAGCAAACAAAATATTTAATTTCCATCGGTTCATCTTTCAGGAAACAAATGGAGAAACTGAGATTCTACAGAAAACAGACGGATTCATCAGTTAGTAAAAAATAAGACTAATACATGTTCAACATTGTCTGGATTATTAATTGAAAACATACCGAGCAGCAGTGAGAGATGGATCAGCTCTTTCATTGTAACCTGTAAAAGATGAGGTAAAGGTTAACATGAGAAATGTTCTTTCTAACATAAGAAAGTTAGAAATAAAATTATTTATGCAGATAAGGTTTTCATAACTATGAGCCATACTTTTCACCCTGTCAAACTTAATGACGTCACTGTCTGCATCAGGTTACTTTGGGAGTGAAATACTCCTGACAGATATCATAACCTGAGCTCTGAGCTTATTAAGTCCTGAGGAAAACTGGAGGAATCTTTAAAACGGTTGATCTTGTTTGTTCCTGGATTCGCAGAATTTCAATTACAGCCAAACTGTTGTTACAAATAAAATGCTTTTCCCCAAAAAAACAATGCCTTATTGGAAAAAAATGAATATTTTCTACTTATAAGATTAGAACAAGCACATAAATAACTTTGTGATAAATAAATAAACTTACCCTTCTAATGAGCACCTGCTGTATGTGTCCAAAATGTGAAGGCAGCAACCAGGACTTTGCATTTTATGAAGCCGTTTTTCCTCCTCCTCTAATAAACACACAGCCACGCCTAGATGCTGCCGGATGATTAACAAGGTTCCTGTTTCTAAAAGATTTGGCACAAAGACACAGATGTTCAGCGTGGATCTGAAGCCATTTGTCAATTGCACTGATATTTTTTGATTATGTAATATTCACCGTCTGCAGAAAGAAAACAGCATTTAATGTATTGAAACAAGCTTCATAGTTTAAAAATCTCTGAAATGAGATATTTGACTTTGCTCTTTGTTCATCATGAATAAATAAATTAAAAAAAATCTATTTTAGTACTACTCACTCTGTTTCCTCTATGCCAGTTTCTCTTTGCACCAGTTGCTTTGCTGTTTCCAGTCCTTTCCTTTGAGTCTTTTCTTCAAGAAAACTCTCTTACCATTAAAATGATGATGGCATTTTCTGCTTGAGTCACAGCAGCATGATCTGGTTTGCAGTTTGTGAGAACTCATACAGTTTGCCTTGTTTAGTTCTTTACAACCCAACATTGTTTACTGCTAAATGCATCATTACATCCCAAATGGCTGGATATATCCATGCTGTTTAAGCTTGCAGATAAATATTTAAACAGCTCAATGTGGCACCTGCAGGTATCTAGAAATCCTGGTACCCAAGGATGAACCAGATACTCCAAAAAAGTCCCGTAGAAATCCAACATGACTTTGAAACTGAGCAGCATTCATTATCCTGTATGACACTTTTGCAACACTGATTGTTTCGGTGATTACAGTAAAATGAAGCATCATATGAACCAAATGGGCCTTCAGTCGAAACAAGAGTTTGTCTCACAAAATGGGTGCATTTCTGAAAAAAAAAAAAGTTTTTGTTTTGTCTTTGCATTAATTTAGGTAATTTCCTCTTCCTTGTTTGTCTTGTTGGAAAAGAATCCCTTGTTCGCACAAGCCACATGCAAATCCATATTCAACTGGATTTGCACGTGGCTTGGCACAAGTGTGTTTATACGCTTTGAAAAAGAGATATAGGTAGGCTCACGCGATTTAAGAACCCAAGCTTCTGAGAGCTTTTGGTTCTGTGTTTTACAGATTATCAGCTGTTTTTGTCTCTGTATTTTTGTGCATCAAATTTATCAAACCTGAAAATAGTCTGAAATTAACAAAAAGTAAAATTTAAAGTAAAACTGACCTCAGGTTGGACTCAAAATGCAACTTACTTTGGCAGATACAGAGTGAATTATGAAGGAAATGAACATCTAGTAACTAGGTCTTATCTGGATTTTCAAACCAGATAAGCTCTCCAAATTTATATTTCTAGTCAGCAAGCTTTGGACGACCCACTTCTACTCTATATTAGTACCAAAGATGAAATGTTCTGGGTTGTTTACGAGGTTCTACACCTCACCCACAACGTCTGGTTGGTGGCTTCAGGTAGGGGTGAACCAAGGTCTGTCGTTTCTATGATCTATTTTTTGGTTCCTTTTTAGAGTCAAATGGTTTAGGTAGAAAAAAAACAAATAGCTTTAACAGCTTGAATGCTGGGGACTCAGCGGATTACGACATAAAAGCAAAAAAATAGACATTGGATCCCATCACAAGCTTCTCATTCATATTTATTTATTAATAGACCTTCTTAAACATCCACCCTGTATCACATGAATGTAATCACTGAGCAAACAAGACAGTGCACCCAGGTACAAAGATATAAACACAAGTATTATATAAGTAGTAGTAAAGACACAGCAGCAGACCTCAAGAGACAAACCCCATTTGGTAAATCTCTTTTATTTCTGCAGGCCATCAGAACTTGTAACTCATTATTATGTCACAGAATTGATGTGCTGGATTATTATGTGCCACTTTAACAACAAAGCAGGTTATATATTGATTATTTAATTTTGATTGTATTTTTCATGGTCAAATTTTGAAGAAAGTGGAATTCATGAGAGCTACTAACAGCTGCAGGAAACTTTATTGTCTCAAAATACTTCCTTGTTTCGCTATCATAATGATCAGTGACATTTATCAAACAGCTACACCAATATATCTGCATATTGACCATGAAATGATCTGATGAAGGTATGAAAGCTAGGGGAAAATTTTAAATTTTTAACTATAAAATGTAAACAGCCTATGTTTTAACAAAATCATGATATTAATCATACCAACCACAAAATAAGAGAGCAGAAAAAGCATTTTTATCTTTCAATACAGCAAAAATTATTCATTCTCCAAGAGTTCTCCACCATTTTCTTCCAAGAGTCTGAGCATATTCATGTTAACCACACATTCAAACTAAATTACAACGGTGTCTGTGTCACAGAGCTTTGTTAATCAAATTTTTCTGTCAGATAGTGCTGGCTGACAAATTTGTATTATTTTAATGTTAAATCGTATTCTGGATAACTACCTGTGATCATTGCATGAGGAGGGAAAAATGCCTGCACTCGTTTTTTTATCAGCAAAATTTATACGGCAGCTGAAAGGTAATGAAAATTAAAAATGCAAAGTTAACTTAGCTTTTCCAAGAGTAACTGTGTTGTAAAACATGAATGAATGTTTATGCTGTCAGGAATCTGGTGTGTGTGTGTGTGTGTGTGTGTGTGTGTGTGTGTGTGTGTGTGTGTGTGTGTGTGTGTGTGTGTGTGTGTGTGTGTGTGTGTGTGTGTGTGTCTACTCTTCTCCCAGCGTCTACTTTAGATGTCCACCAGAGGGCGCGGCGAAGAGCTGGCAACAGGACTCCTCTGGAGGGCTGATTTCTGCAGCGTACTTCTGCACACCTGCATCTCATCTGGATCATTACTTTGAGGATAAGAAAAGCTGGTTTCCAGACATCCGACACCTGAGCCCCATTTCAGAAAGCAGGCTTAACAAGCTCTGGGTAGAAGACAGACCTACCAGGCTCTGTGATACTCAGGGTTTTCAGCTTCAGAACAGGACATGTCAACAAGGTAACTCAATTCTGAGTGAAGTTACCCCTGAGTTGAGCGTGAGCACGAGGATTTAAAAAGCCCTGCTCAATGGAAGGCAGATAACGCAACTCACCATGGCAACGGGAGGAAATAAGAAGCCTCGACATGCGCATTTCTCGCCGATGGAATTAGAAACATAAATGACGGCACAAGGAAAATATCAAAACATATTTATCAAAAAAAAAAGGAATACTGCTGCTGCTGTGAAATAACGAGTTAGCATGACACTTACCAAGTTAATGCGTGAGTGTGATTTGATGGAGAATTAAAGTTTTACTCTCGCTGCTATACTTGTTTACACTCTTCCCCCCCCCCCAAAAAAAAGATGTGGAATAGACTTTAAAATACTTATGTTTGTTTATAAATCACTGATTATTAGCACCAAAATACATTAAAGTTCTGTTATCGTCGTATCAACCTTCCAGACCACTCAGGTCTTCTGCTTCTGGTTTGCTCTGCATCCCCAGAACCAGAACCAAACATGGAGAAGCAGCTTTCAGTTTTTATGCTCCTCTAATCTGGAATAAACTTCCAGAAAAAAACACTGAAACACTGAGTTCCTTTAAATCAAGGCTGAAAACCCACCTGTTTAGCGCTGCCTTTGATTAGTAGTAAGTGGAACATTGATCAGTATTTTTGAATTAGAGTTGTTTGATAATTTTGATGTGTACTTGTTTGATGTTTTTATGATGTAAAGCACTTTGAACTGCCTTGCTGCTAAAATGTGCTATGCAAATAAACTTGACTATGTGCCTGGAAAATACATAATACCGCCCCTTTAAAGAAGAGTTCCCTTTGATTAATGTCTCCATTTTAGAGATGATTAATCTGTCTTGGTAAACAGACACACACCACAGGCTTTTAAGGTAACTGAAATGAAACCTTTACTTATGAAACCCTCTCTTGATCAAGATGACTTAATAAATTACAGACGTATATCTAATCTTCCTTTCTTATCTAAACTCCTTGAGAAAATAGTTGTTAATCAAGTGCACTTAAATAGTACAACCCCTGGCAAAAATTGTGGAATCAGCAGTCTCAGAGGACTGAAATTCATTTAATTTTGTTGGGAAAAAAGCAGATCACAGACATGACACAAAACTACAGTCATTTTAAGTGGCAACGTTGTGGCTTTAACAAACACTAAAAAAAAAACCCAAGAAAAAACATTGTGGTAGTCCAGTAAGAGTCACTTGTTTTGCTCAAGCAGAGGAAAAAAATTATGGAATCGCTTTGTAGATTGTCATTCCCAAAACTAAAATCTGCATCAGGTCAGATCTCCTTGATAGTCTGCTGTTAAAAAGGAGTGATCTCACCTTGGAGGCCTATTGCACCAAGTGGACTGACATGAATCATGGCACCAACACAAGAAGTGTCAATTGAAACAAAGGCGAGGATTATCAAACTTCTTAAAGAAGGTAAATCATCCCTCAATGTTGCAAAAGATTTTGGTCATTCAGTCAGCTGTGTCCAAAATCTGGACCAAGCACAAACAACATGAGAAGGTTGTTAAAGGCAAGCATGCTGGTAGACCAAGGAAGACATCAAAACGTCAAGACAGAAAACTTAAAGTAATATGTTTTGAAAACAGAAAATGCACAACAAAACAAAAGAAGAACAAATGGCAGGAAATTGGAGTCATTGTTTGTGACCGAACTATTAGAAAGGAAATGAGATTTACATATAGAAAAGCTAAATGTAAGCCATCATGAACACCTAAACAGAAAAAAAACAAGGTTACAGTGGGCTGAGGAAAAGCAGTTGTGGATGACTGGATGAAAGTGATATTCAGTGATGAATCGTGAATCTGCACTGGGCAAGGCATTTGGTGCCGTTCCAATGAGATGTATGAAGACAACTGCCTGAAGAAAACATTCAAATTTCTAGTCACTGATGATATGGGGCTGCATGTCAGGTAAAGGCACTGGTGATTGTGATTGTGGTGAATGGTTGTCATAACATCTGCAATAGATGCACAATTTACGTTGACATTCTAGACACTTCATCGATCAGTTAAAAGGATATTTGAGGATGATGAAATAATTTTTCAAGACGATAGTGCATCTTGCCATGGAGCAAAAACTGTGAAAAACATTCCTTGAAGAAAGACATGAGGTCAATGTCATGGCCTGCTAATTGTCAGGATCTAAATCTAATTGAAAATCTGTGGTGGAAGTTGAAGAAAATGGTCCATGATGAGGCTCCAACCTGCTGAAAGCTGATCTGGCAACAGCAATCAGAGAAAGTTGGACCCAGATTGATGAAGACTACAGTTTGTCACTCATTAAGTCCACGCCTCAGAGACTGCAAGCTGTTATAAAAGTCAGAGGTGGTGCAACAAGGTACTAGTGGTGTGTTGAATTGTTTTTTCATGATTCCATATTTCTTTCCTCAGAATCAAGTGATTCCATAATGTTTTCCCTCTGCTTGAGCAAAACAAGTGACTGTTACTGACGCTGACGACCACAATGTCTTTTTCTTGATTTCTTTTAGGGTTTCTTAAAGCCACAACGTTGCTACTTAAAATGACTGTAGTTTTGCGTCATTTCTGTGATCGTTTTTTTTTTTTTTCTTTTTTCAACAAAATTAAACAACTGAACGAACATCCTCTGAGACTTTTGATTCTATAATTTTTGCCAGGGGTTATAATGACCTGTTTGAAGAGTTTCATTCAGGTTTCAGAGCTCATCATAGCCCTGAAACAGCACTTGGGAAAATTAAGGATATATTCTCTTGGTCTCAGATAAAGGACTTGTGTCTGTTCTGGTTTTGCTTGATCTTAGTGCTGCTTTTGACACAGTGGACCACAATATTCTTTTAGAGAGACTTGAACATTTAAGCATCAAAGGAACAGCACTAGGCCTGTTTAAATCTTATCTGTCTGATCCCAGATTGTTCATGTGAATGATAATGTGCATGTGTACTTGTGGACATATCTCCATATGTAGCTTTTAAGCCCAATTCATATCATCTTACTTAAAAGTTCATTTATTTCAGTGACTTTATTCACAGAAAAAAAACACATTATATAGATGAACTAAACAGTCTCTTTTCAAGCCTTTATTTCTTTTAATTGTGATTATTTTCTGCTTACTACTCATGAAAACAGTGTCTTTAAGTTGAGAATATTACATCACAGCAATACAAATGTTAATACAGAAATGTGGGCTTAATAAAAATATGTTTAATACTTAATGGTTATTTTCAAAGTATCTTCAATCTTACAAATGAGCCACAAGGGAAAGCATGTTCTAATTTTTTGAATATAACTGTAAATACATTTCCTCATTCACTCAACCCAAACATTACTGCTGTTATTTGTACAGTTTTTTTTTTGTTTTGTTTTTTCATACATTGTCAATAGTCCATTGTATTTTAATGCACAAGTACACATGCACATTATATTCAGTTTTTTAAAAAAATAATTCTACTCAGTTGCACAGTCCTTGGATTGGATTACATTATTTCTGATAACTGCACAGTATGTTTAAGTTAATCTTGTCCTTAATGTAAATTATATTAATTTTCTTTGTTTTTATATGTTTCTTGATACTATATTATGTTTGTGTGAACCTACATGCCCCGATGCTGCTGTTACAACTGAATTTCTCCACTATGAGACAATAAGGGATATTTCTATTCTATTCTAATCTTTAAAGTGCAATTCATATCGAGCTTTTATTTTGAAGGTCAACATGACCCATTTACAGGCTTCCTTCGAGTTATCCTCGGAACTGGAAAATTCCGAGTTGTAAAACTCAACTGTAACGTCCTCCGCAGTGGGATTTCTCACCGAGAAACTGGGAGCTACTCCGACTACCCCCAGCTACGACTTGTATGGCGCGTTTCAATATGGCCGCCCCTCGTATCAACAGTAGTAATATGTAGTGGGAAATAGGATTATTTTACCAGATACACATGTAAGAGTGCGTCTAAAATCAATGTTACATGTAGCGGCTGCAACGCTAAACGGGAAAAAAAAAAAAAAAAAAAAAAAAAAATCAAAAGTGGTGTTTGCCTACGGACAGTAAAGCCTGAAAGGATGTTTGCCGGCCATGTTGAAATTCCGACTTCGAACGCCTTTACCTCGGGTCTGACGTCAAACTCGCTCTGAAATACGACTTCCCAGGTAACTCGAACGCAGCAACGATGTACGTCAGCAAGCAGTTGCGCGCGCATCGTGGCAACGGAAGCACTGCCTCGGTGGTACAACTTCTTCAGTTTTCAAACATAGTATTTAACGCTGAACAACGACCACCACCGCAATCAAAATGTCGGGCTGTTGCGTTTACGGTTGTTCAAACCGGTATTCACAGGACGGGCCTAAATTCTACCGCATACCAAGGGGTAATCGACCGTTTCAGAACCACCGAAGGCGGCTGTGGCTTCAGGCTATCAAGCGGGTGGATTGGACCGAGGAAACTATAAAAAATGCCCGGGTCTGCGGTGCTCATTTTATATCAGGTCAGATTATGTGTTTTTACTTTCATTTCACTAGAAATTCTGGTTGTCATCAACAGTTTGTAAAGCGTAGACCCGCAAACAGCTAGTGATGTGTGATCTGTGTCGAGTGATCCAGGAGGATTTTTATGAGGCGCGTGTGGAGACTTGTGTTGATGGTGCAGGTGGTGACGCAATCGGGCCGTATCACGTGACTGATCCAGGAAGTCCCTCGTCAGTTTTTGTCAATCGAAATAAAGGAAAACAAAGCGCTGACGTTCCCGCAGCACGTTTTCTTGTTTTGTGATTTTATTGCGGGTGTGTTTGCTATTTATTTGTGCCCCTTTTTTGCGAGGAACCCAGTTTCCCCATGTCTGGCAATATTTTAATCTCTCCTAATAAAAAGGTTTGCACTCAGTAAAAATAAATCATCATTTATAATAAAATAAAACCAACACAGCGGACCCTGTGTTATAATTTATTTCCTCTAATTTTGATGTTTTAAAAGGTGAGGTGTCTGTGTTCAAATGAACTTTAATGCAACAAAACTACCTCATCTTTGCTGAGGCATTATAAAGCCCTGCTAGGAGACTAACCAGGTGGACCATTTTTGGGTGCAAAGAAAAGACAGCATATAGACATATGGTAACACTGGGGACTGGAGAATCCCCTGGAATATTAGGAAGGATATAAAATGTTTTGTCCCAACTTCTATAAACCTGCTGATGCTTTTCTGGCTACACCTGCTCTCTGTGAAAGGTTATTTTCTTGAGGAGCGGGAATCATCTCCAAACAGAGACCGCCTGAAGCCAAGCAAACAGAGTTTGATTTTATTTTTAGGGCAGTAATAAAGTTTTGTTCCTAGTGACATAAGAAGCATGGTTACAAAGTAAAACAAACCCATTCACATCACAGCTCTCTCCTCCATGTATTTCCAGTTTTCCTGTTGCTCCAGCCATTGTTTCATAAAAACGTATTAAGTCAATTTTCAGACCATATTCAGAATTTATGTATCGGCATCACAAACGTCATCCATTTGTTTATTCAGTTTAAAGCTTCATACATCACATCGTCGTCATTTTGCTTGTTTTATGTACTGTCCACTTGATGTCGCAATAGGGCAAATGAAGCACCACAGCTTGTCAGCTCATGAGTCAAGCAATTTGATGGAAACCGTCAGTGCATCATGAAGCTTCATCTCGCAGTTACTACAATTTACTGCTGTTAAATTCGGACATATAACACTGGCTTGTTGCTAATAAACAAACATGTGTGCTTTATTTACAGGGGAGGCATCGCTGGACTGGCAAAATCCTGATTTCGTGCCTTCAGTGTTTGTGTCCACTAAAGAAATTCAGAGACCTGAGGGAGAGATGAAAAGGTATAGATAATTAGCCTTGGCTTCTCTTTACTCTTTCTTTTCCTTTTTTTTCCCCTCTGTTCCTTTGCCATGATATTTAATATTTATTGCTGCTAGTTTTGAAATACTGTTCTGTAGAAAAAGAAGGTGTAGTACAAATGTTTATCCACAGGGTATCTTTCTACACCGTCACTTATCTTTATTTTAGGTACCAGAGGAAAAGGAGGAGAGATGAAAGGGAACACAAGTCTCCAGATCAACCCAGCCTTGGCAGTGACACTCCAGAAAAACAACACGAATCTAACACAGAACATGGTCCCGGTACAAACACAGTTTGTCTTATTACTAGCTGATTGTTTGCAAGCCCATGGTTGTTAAATTCCAGGAGAAGTTAGAAGAGCTGGTTTCACGTGTCGGCATAAAAGTCTGTAATAACAGAAAAAAGTTTTTTAACTTGTCACTAGTCGCTTTTTTGATTTAAAAAATCATTAGAAACGTCTGGAAAGTCACTAAATATAGTGACAAAGTGAATAAGTTAGCAACAGTGCTTCTCTTGTTCTGACCACAGCCCCGCTTGCACCCCCCAAACGATGATGCTGTGTGCCAATAATTTAAATTTGGATTGTTGGAAGGAACTTGTTTTTGTTTTTCCGTTCAGTGTGTTAACAGGTAGATTTTGCCTTGGTTCAGGACCAAGTTCAGGGATCTTGGGCTCAAAAAATTTTGTGGCCACTGCCCTACATTAATATGATATTTAATATGAGAGCCATGTTCTGTAACTTTTCTGTTTTTATGTTTCCTGCAGACGTCCAGCAGCTGATGGGGATCAAAGAGGAGGAGAACTGGAGTCCCAGTCCAGACCAGGAGGATCAGAAGCCCCCCCAGATTAAAGAGGAACAGCAGGAGAATGAGATCACTGAGTCACCATTCAATCCTGTTCCTGTGAAAAGTGAAGATGAGGAAGAGAAACCTCAGCTCCCAGAGCTTCATCACAGCCAGGCTGAGGAAAACAGAGACCTTGAGGGACCAGAACCAGATCAGTATTTAGAATCAGATGTTGAAGATAAAACTTCTGATTCTTCTTCTGAGTCCTCAGAGACGGACGTCAGTGATGGAAACTGGGAGGAGAGCAGCGAAGCTCAGTCAGGTTTGGGGTCTGGGACGAATAACACAGATCCTGTTAGTGAGAAAGGTGAACCGTTACACCGCTGCTCTGAGTGTAGCAAAACGTTCAGCCGGAAACGATATTTGTTTGAACACAAAAGAATCCACTCTGGAGAAAAACCTTTCAGCTGCTCCATCTGTGACAAAACCTTTACATGGAAACAATCTTTGACACAACACATGAAGCTGCATAGTGAAGAAAAACCTTTCAGTTGCTCCGTCTGCAGCAAAGCTTTCACTTCTAAGGGAAACTTTAAAGAACATACAAAAGTCCACACTCGGCACAGACCTTTCAAATGTGCTGTCTGTAACACAGCTTTTAAAAGGAAGAAAAATTTAACAGAACACAGAAGAATCCACACTGGAGAGAAGCCTTACAGCTGCTCTGTCTGTAACAAAGCCTTTACATGGAAACAATCTTTGACAATACACATGAGGAGGCACAGTGAAGAAAAACCTTTCAGCTGCTCTGCTTGTGACAAAACTTTTATTTCGAAAGCCAATTTAAAAAAACACACAAAAATACATGCAGAAAGAAGACCTTACATATGTTCTGTGTGTAATGCAAGTTTCAAAACTAAAAACGGTTTAGCACAACACACAAAAACCCACTCTAGGGAGAGACCTTTCAGCTGCTCGCTCTGTGGCCAAAGCTTCAAGTGTCGGTCACATCTGTCTTATCACATGAGCCGTCATACTGGAGAAAAGCCTTACAGCTGCTCTGTCTGTAATGCGGCTTTTCAGAGGAAAGGCACTTTAGTGGTACACACAAGAACCCACACTGGAGAGAAACCTTACAGCTGCTCTGTCTGTAAGGCAACTTTCAAGTGGTTAAAAACATTCAAGAACCACACAAGAACCCATACAGATGAATAATCCTCCAGCTGCACAGACTGTGGTCAAAGCTTCAGCCAGTCTCTGATATTGGATTTGGACTTTTCAGCTTCTCTAAAACATCTCTTTAAAGGAAACAAACCTCCTAGGACGACTCTGGAACTTGAGATGAAGCGAAGCTGCATAATAATGAAACAAGATTAGTTTCTTTTTTGGAATAAACTGATTTGGTTTGCTTTAGTCTCGACCTAATTAGACACTGTTTAAGAAGGATCCTTCACGAAATCAAGATAATCACACAAGCTTGAGCATCATTTTTAATCCCAGAGGGAAAGTAAATATAACTCCTGTTACACAGTGGATGGGCAGGAAGGATCTCCTGTAGATTACTTCGTTCTGACAAACCACGTTTACAAATACATTAAAATTACAGATGAATTTCACATGAGCCTTATTAATTAAGGCTGGTTTTAAGCTTGTATTTATGTTTGAAATCCTTTAAGTGCCTTTACCCAGTATGTGATTAGTTAATAGTGAAACTGGAAGCAAATATCAAATTAGTGGAAGAATACTGGCTAATTGTGTGTAAAACTAGTGTTAGCCCACCCAGTTTGGCTCAGAGGAGGGAGTTTTCAATGAACAACACAAGGTTTTTATCCTTAACAAAGGTTTATCAAGATGACAAACTCAAATCTGGTAACTGCTATCCTTGAATTGAAACAAACTTGTCAAATTTACTCACTGGTTTTCTTCAGTGAGATCATGTGCTTTAGTTTTTTACTCTTGTTTCCTTTTTACGCTCATATTGTTGTATTTTGACCCATGCAACAGTACACTTTATTCTTTTTTCATTGTGAGGATTTTTTTATTTTTATTTGATGTTTTTAACTGTCATTTTGTGACCAGTTCTGCTTTATGTATGAAAAGGGCTGAATAAATTAAATTTATTTACTTCATGGTGGTGTCGTTGGTAGCACTGGTTCCTTGCAGCAAGAAGCTCCTGGATTTGAATCCCAACCAGGTGTTTTGTTTGCATGTTCTCTAAGTGCATGCGTGAGTTCCCTCTGGCTACTCACTTTTCCTCCCACTGTCCAGAAACATGCATGTTAGGTTAGGTTAATTACGCTCTCTAAATTCTATTAATTAGGCTGTTTTTTTGCTTACAGCTCATGAAAACACGATCTTTAGGATGAGATTATATCAGCCCAAAAACATTTTTATTCAGAAATGCTGACTTAGTGAAAAGTATACTTAATACTTGCTAAAAAAGTTATTTTCAAGAAGTATCTTTAACAAATGAGCCTCATGGTAACGCATATTGTAATTTATATAACTGTAAATACAACTCCTGCTTAGCTTTCAAGTGCGATTCAGATCGTGCTTTTATGTTGAAGGCCTATTTGATCCGACAATTAGCGGAAGTAGTTGTCTCCTAGCAGCAAAAGCTTGATGAACAAAGTTATGTTTCTTCCTTTATGAAGGTGAAATGTCCCTGTTCAGTCGGCTTTCCGAGTATATTTATACGTATCCTTAAATTCCACCTTAAAGCCACCGTGATTTCACATTAATAATGAAGTTATATTTAACTCTAGATGTATGTGAATTTAACTCCCGGTACGGTTAGCTTAGCCTGTTAGCTGGAAGCCGGCAGGAAAACAGCGAGTTCAAAATTTAAGAAGGTCTCAGCGTTGGAGAAAACACAAACTAACAGAGATGGAGGAACCAGCACAGCGTGAGTAGATGGTGATTATCTTCTGCTGCACCGTTCTTTTAACATTTTACTAACAATAATACAGACCATGCAAGTTGATTTGTGGAGCACATTTCATCAACAAGACCATTTAAAGTGATTTACATGACGAAAGCATAAAAAATGAGTAAATTGCTCTGGCTTAACGAAGGAACGTAGAGAAAAGTTTCAGTACAGACTAAAATTTATATAGGTATTGTAATTAATTTGTGAATTAATAACTATATTTATTAATGTGCGTCAGACCCGCTGTGATTAACCCGTGACTGAGTTTTAATTTAGTTCGTCGTATTCAAGATATTTAAAGGTATCAATGCTTGAGTTGAATATTAATGTTTATATTAAGTTCCTCCTGAAGACTCCCTTAGCAGGGGTGTATCCATTAAGTTTTTAAGGAGGGCTAAATGGGGACCAATAATACTTATCGGTTGTAACCAAAATAAAAATGCAGGGCTGTAATAAACTTTATAAAAGTGAGTGACTCATGAACATAAATACATAAAACACAAATAATTCTGCAAAAAAAAAAAATCACATTGATTATTTTTTCAAATTATTAAACATTGTAGCATTACTTACAGTAAAGATATGTGGGACTTCAAACCACTTTTATTTGCAATGACCGCAGCACATCAGAGCTACTGAGAGCTAGAAGCTGATCATTGGTGTAAACAGTAGGAGCGTGGCCGTTCACATAGTCTCCGAACAAAAAAAACGAAAATAGAAACAGAGCTGTCCGGAAGAGAGTCAGCTAAATTGTGAACAAAAGAGTAGTGAGCACAGAAACACACACCAGCTTGTGCGGCGCCAGTGAGTTAGTACCTATTATAGTGACAAATGTTGGAGGCTACTATAATACCCACTACTGAACAGAATCAATTATAAATCTGCGGCACGCGAGTACATTGTCCTGCTTGTTTCAAAAATGTCCTGCCTGAGACACTACTACGTCTTCCAGTTGTAGCTCAAAGGTTTTCGGGAACACTGCGACTAGACTTTGTGTTTCCTGCAGACGTCCAGCAGCTGATGGGGATCAAAGAAGAGGAGAACTGGAGTCCCAGTCCAGACCAGGAGGACCAGAAGCCCCCCCAGATTAAAGAGGAACAGCAGGAGAACGAGATCTCTGAGTCACCATTCAATCCTGTGAAAAGTGAAGATGAGGAAGAGAAACCTCAGCTCTCAGAGCTTCATCACAGCCAAACCGAGGAAAACAGAGACCTTGAGGGACCAGAACCAGATCAGTATTTAGAATCAGATGTTGAAGATAAAACTTCTGATTCTTCTTCTGAGTCCTCAGAGACGGACGTCAGTGATGGAAACTGGGAGGAGAGCAGCGAAACTCAGTCAGGTTTGGGGTCTGGGACGAATAACGCAGATCCTGTTAGTGAGAAAGGTAAACAGTTACATCGCTGCTCTGAGTGCAGTAAAACATTCCTCTACAGAAGCAGTTTTTTAAAACACAACAGAATGCACACTGGAGAAAAACCTTTCAGCTGCTCTGAGTGTAGTAAAACGTTCAGGCAGAGACGATATTTGTTTCAACACAAAAAAATCCACACTGGAGTGAAACCTTTCAGTTGCTCCGTCTGTAGCAAAGCTTTTGCTTCGAAAACTAATTTAAAAGATCACACAAAAGTTCACACTGAGGATAGACCTTTCAGATGTTCTGTCTGTAATGCAGCTTTTAAAAGGAAGAACACGTTAATACAACATACGAAAATCCACACTGGAGAGAAGCCTTACAGCTGTCCCGACTGTTGCAAAACATTTACTTTTCAGGGAAACTTAAAACAACACACGAAAATGCATGCAAAGAAAAGAGCTTATATATGTTCTGTGTGTAATGCAGGTTTTAAAAGTAAAAATAGTTTAGTAGAACACACAACAATCCACACTGAAGAAAGGCCTTTCAGCTGCTCGGTCTGCAGCCGAAGCTTCAAATGTAGGTCCTACCTATCTTCCCATATGAGAAGTCATACTAGAGAAAAACCGTACAGCTGCTCTGTCTGTAAGGCGGCTTTCAAGAGGAATTGCAGTTTAGTAGAACATAAAAAAACCCACACTGGGGAGAAACCTTACAGCTGCTCTGTTTGTAAAAGAGCTTTCCTGAGGAAACACACTTTGGCAGAACACACAAGAACCCACTCTGGAGAGAAACCTTTCAGCTGCTCGGTCTGTAAGGCGGCGTTCAAGTGGAAAAACACATTCAAGAACCACACAAGAACCCATACAGATCAATAACCCTCCAGTTGCACAGACTGTGGTCGAAGCTTCAGCCACTTTCAGGAGCACATTAAGGGTTTATTCACACCAGGAATCTCCTTTGAACCAAAAGTGGACTTCATTATTTTCTTTTGGTGCAGTTTGTGTTCACATTGTACTTTTTTCCAAGTGAAAAAAGCTTCTCTGCCTTAACGCTCTGTCATTGTATTTTTAGCCATACAACAGTAAATTTTCAGTTATTCTTTTTAATTTTACGATTTTTTTGTTTTACGATTTTTTGATTTTTCGCATATTCTAGTTTATTGAATGGAGCTGTAACTGCAGCTCCTTTGTAGCTTTAAAAGGCAGTTCAGAAAGAGCTTTTATTTTGAAGGTCAAGATGACCCGATTTGTGTTTTAGCTGCCATTTTGTGAACAGTCCTGCTTTATGTATGAAAAGGGCTAAAAAATGAAATTTGCTTACTTCATGTTGGCATCGTTGGTGTTTGTATGTTCTCCATGTCCATGTGTGGGTTCTCTCTGGGTACTCTGGTTTCCTCCTACAGTCCAGAAACATGCATGCTAGGTTAATTATTCTCTCTAAGTTGCACTCAGTAGTGAGTGTGTGTGTTTGCACCGCTGTAATGGTCTGGTAACCTGTCCAGGATGAACCTCACCTCTCTCCCAATGACTGCTGGAAATAGACGCCAGTCCCCCACCATTCACCACTCAAGGGTAAGGAGCTATCGAAAAAGGATGGATGAATGCTGAGCGAAGGGTTTGTCAGCAGGATGAGGACTAAAACTTCCTGTATCCATCCAGAATGGACTGAGAATGATATGTAATTATCTGCTTGCAGCTTAAAATAGGGACTAATAAGTTTTAAAAACTTTGTGTGCTGAGCTCTCCACAGAGATTAATGTCTCTACAACATAGAGAGCTGATCCACTCATCCTGACCCGTAATGCGTTGCAGATAGTCATCCTTCCATAGTCCCCTTTCTGAATTATAATTTTTCTGCCTCAACAGAACATTAAAATATAAATAACCAGATATCACTTGCTGACTAATAAAAACCTGAAATTATACATTCTGCAGATCCTTTGATTCTACACTGTTATAGGCAATATTGTTTTGTCTGCACCCAAACCCTGATGTACACAGCCATGAAGTAAATTAGAATATTTCTGAAAAGTTCATTTATTTCAGTAACTTAATTCAAAGAATGAAACACATGCAGACGAATTAGACATAAAATTATGTTTTCGAGCCTTTATTTCTTTTAAGATAATTTTCTGCTTACTGCTCATGAAAAGGCAACATTTAAGATGAGGATATTACATTAGACCAATAAAAAACATTTTTAAACAGAAATGTGGGTTTAATAACAAAAGTACGTTTAATTCTTGCTTATTTCCAAATTGTATCTTTAATCTAACAAATGAGCCTCATCTGAACGCATATTCTAGTTTACTGAATGTAGCTGTAACTGCAGCTCCTTTGTAGCTTTAAAAGGCGGTTCAGAAAGAGCTTTTATTTTGAAGGTCAAGATGACCCGACGAATAGCGGAAGTAGTTGTGTCCCAGCAGCAAAAGCTAGGTGAACAAAGTTTTGTTTGTCCCTTTTTCAAGGTAAAATGTCCCAGTTCATTTGGCTTCCGAGTATACTTCTCCTGAATTTCTAACCGGTAGTATTAGCTTAGCCTGTTAGCCGGAAGTTGACTGGGAAAAATAAACAAATAAAACGATTCCGAGACAGTTTGACGGAGAGCAGACTGTTTCTGATCTTTGAGGAAAGAAACGTGTCTGTTGTGATTTTATGAAAACCTCAGAAGGTCTCAGCGTTGGAGAAAATACAACTAACGGAGATGGAGGAACCAGCACACAGTGAGTAGATGGACTCTCGGTTTGATGGTGATTATCTTCTGCTGCACGGCTCTTTAACATTTTATTTACAACGACGCAGGCAAGGCAAGTTAATTTGTGGAGCACATTTCAGCAACAAGACATTTCAAAGTAATTTACATGACTGAAACAAAAAAGGAGTATATTAAAGTGCCACAATAAAGGAAGGTAAAGAAAAGTTGGAGTACAGACTAAAATTAAGCATTAGTATAATAAACAGAGTAGTCAACAGCAAATGGAAACAAATGGCTTTCATATGGGTTGTCGATTTGTAAATTTAAACAGTAAAAAATTAACAGCAGTATTTTGGTTAATTAAGCCTGTTGTAGAGAAAAAAAAAAATGGGTGTTAATTTTTAAAAGTCGTATTTTCACCATATTAGTCATAAAATTATAAATGTCAGAGTTCCAAACTATTTAATTTATAAGCTAAATATTTATTTTAGAAACTAAATATTTGACTTTCAATTTAATTGGGAAGCTAAATATTTCGTTTACAAACTAAGTATTTAGCTCCAAATTAAATATTAAATTTAACTAAATGTTTAGTTCCAAAGTAAATATTTTTCAGACTAAATATTTAGTTTAAAACTAAATGTGTGTTTTCCTAACTAAATATTTAACAAGAGAGCTAAGTATTTAGCTTGTTAACTAACTATTTAGGTCCAAGCAAAAATATTTAGCTAATATGCTAATTAGCTTGCCGATAAGTGGAATATCAAGCTAAAAGCTGCGTTTACGGACGTCTATATACTCTCCACTGATGGCAGGGCCAAATTGCTTTAGTCACCGCTAAAGTAATGTAGTTTCTTTTATATCATCGATTCTTTTCCTCTTGACATGTCTAAGGTGTTAGCTGAAAATCTTGCAGTTTTAAGAGCGATAGAGATGTTTACTCTTGGCTCTACATCAACAGTTTCTGGATCAACATCTGCCGCTGCGATCAAGCCAGAACACTTCCGGATCATGTCAGTTTCCTCGGAGCTGCTTTCAAAATTTTTACACAATAAATATATTGATTAATTTCATAAAATAATTTTGTCCTCTCAATGAATAAACAGGAGGTCTTAAATTTTGATAGCCGCTCTAAAGCAACTTAAGAGTGAATGAGCATGAACCGGAAGTGTTCTTGCTTGCAGCAGCTGTTGGTGCAGAAACTATTGATGTAGATCCATGAATAATGTCTCTATAGCCGTTAAAAACGGAACATACTATGTTTCCAGCTAACATGTTAAAACTTGTCAAGAGGAAAGAACATAAAAAAAAATATTACTTGAGGGAGACTGAAGTGATTCAGTCCTGCCGGGCGGCGAGTTTATATAGTGGTCCGCAAAACACAGCTTTTATTTTGACATTCCACTTCTGCTTCTCAGCAAGTTAATGTTGCATCTTAGCTAAATATTTAGCTCGGACCTGAATCTTAGTTTGAAATTAAAGGTTTAGTTTGGAAAAATAATATTTACTTGGAACTAAATAGTTAGTAAACCTAAATATTAATTTGAAGCTAATACTTAGTTTGTAAACAAAATATTTAGCTTGTGAATTAAATATTTAGTTTGAAACTCTGACATTTATAAATATATGAATAATATGGTGAAATTAGGTTTTTGAAAAATTAACACCTATTTTTTTTTTTTCTCTCTACAACAGGCTAAATAAAAAAAAATTTTGAAGTTAAATTTTACTGTTTAATTTTACAAACGGCACCCCATACTTTTAAGCCTTGATTGAAAGGAACTCTGTGTTTTGGCTGTTTTGTAGTTTTCTGGAAGTTTGTTCCAGATTAGAGGAGAATAGTAACTGAATGCTGTTTCTTCATGTTTGTTTTTGGTTCTGGGGATGCAGAGTAGACTAGAACCAGAAGACCTGAGTGGTCTGGAAGGTTGATGCAACGACAACAGATCTTTCAGGTATTTTGGTGCTAAGTTGTTCAGTGATTTATAAAGTAACATTTATTTTAAACAGTAGAAATTTTTTTTAAGTCTATTATCTGAGATTTATATATATATTATATATATATATATATATATTATATATCTATATATGAAGAGAGAGAGAGAGAGAGAGAGAGAGAGAGAGAGGGATCATTCATGTATGTTGTTGCTGAGCCATTCAGTGAATCATAAACTAATTGGTGCATGTTAATAAATTAGAACATCATCAAACCTGTATTTCAGTAATTCTATTAAAAATCATAGATGCCTCCAAAGTGTATATACCTCTGTTATAATGCTAGGTTATTGTGGTGTGTTTTAAAAAAAAAAAAAAAGTGAGACCAAAATTAATCACTTTGTCTGCTGTATTGTGGCCTCCATCTTGTGCAGTTAAACTGAAAAACAAATTTGTTGGCGGGAAAAATATTAAAACACAAAAGCTGCAATAACCTGACTGCATAAGTTTGTATGTCTTTAAACTAAAACTTTGTTGAATCAGCTTTTAAAAAACTTTCAACTTTGATCTGTTTTTGGTTGGAATTTATCAGCGTCAAAGATCTTGACCTGACAATATTTAGCAAAAATATCTAAATCTCTTAGACTGTGAAGACATCTCTTCTCCACAGCCCTCTTCAGATGACCCTAGAGATTGTTTTAAGCTTAGTTCTGGACATCAAAGCAAGCATTGCCTGCTGGAGGTGATCTGAGGGCCCGGTGGTGCCCTCTGACCTCGTTTCTGTCAAGAGCAAGAGAGGAGGAGGAGAGACGGGAGAAGCTATAGTAGCGCTGTTGCTAAGCTAGCGCTAAGTTAGCAAGCCCATACATAGTTGAGAAAAACCATGTGAAATATGAAGAGTTCCAAAAAATGAAGTCCAGCAACAAAAAATATTTTTAAGGTGCTGCTTGTATTAGAGTAACTCAGTACAGAGAAATTAGATCAAATCAAGAGAGTCTAAAACACCAGCACCTCCAGAGATTGCAGCAGGATGTGACACAATACACCTTACCCAACCACAGCCTCAAATCACTTCTCAGCAGATCAAACAAGTTTATACAAGCAGACAATCACAGTGAATTGCTGGCAGCTGAGTGTCCACAATAATTTAAAACAGATGATGTAGTAAAATGACAAGCTGTGAAAAATAAAAATGCGAATGTAAATAAGGTGCTATCAAACATGTTGATGCTGTGTGACAATGATTTAAATTTGCATTGTTGAAGGAATTTGTTTTTCGTTCAGTGTGTCAACAGGTAGATCTTGCCTTGGTTCAGGACCAAGATCAGGGATCTCGGGCTCAAAGATTTTGAGGCCACTGCCTTACATTACTATGAGATTTGATGTGAGAGCCATGTTCTGTAACTTGTTTGTGTTTCCTGCAGACGTCCAGCAGCTGATGGGGATCAAAGAAGAGAAGAACTGGAGTCCCAGTCCAGACCAGGAGGACCAGAAGCCCCCCCAGATTAAAGAGGAACAGCAGGAGAATGAGATCTCTGAGTTACCATTCAATCCTGTTCCTGTGAAAAGTGAAGATGAGGAAGAGAAACCTCAGCTCCCAGAGCTTCATCACAGCCAGGCTGAGGAAAACAGAGACCTTGAGGGACCAGAACCAGATCAGTATTTAGAATCAGATGTTGAAGATAAAACTTCTGATTCTTCTTCTGATCCTCAGACGGACATCAGTGATGGAAACTGGGAGGAGAGCAGCGAAGCTCAGTCAGGTTTGGGGTCTGGGATGAATAACACAGATCCTGTTAGTGAGAAAGGTAAACCGTTACACTACAAACAACACACACTGCTCTGAATGCAGTAAAATGTTCCCTTACAGAAGCAGTTTGTTAAAACACAGCAGAATCCACACTGGAGAAAAACCTTTCAGCTGCTCAATTTGTGGCCGAAGCTTCAAGTGTAAGGCACATCTGTCTACTCACATGGGCGTTCACACCGGAGAAAAACCTTACAGCTGCTCTGTCTGTAACAAAGCTTTTACCTGTAAGGGAAATTTACAGAGACACTCAAAAATACACACAGAGAAAAGACCTTATATATGTTCTGTGTGTAATGCAAGTTTTAAAACTGAAAACCATTTAATAAAACACACAACAACCCACAATGGGGGAAAGCCTTTCAGCTGCTCAGTTTGCGGCCGAAGTTTCAAGCGCAAGGCACATCTATCTACTCACATGGGCGTTCACACCGGAGAGAAATCTTACCACTGCTCTATCTGTAACGCGGCTTTCGAGAGGAGAGACAGTTTATTTGAACACACAAGAACCCACGCTGGAGAGAAACCTTACAGCTGCTCTGTCTGTAACAAAGCTTTTACCTGTAAGGGAAACTTACAAAGACACTCAAAAATACACACAGAGAAAAGACCTTACATATGTTCTATGTGTAATGCATGTTTTAAAACTGAAAACCATTTAATAAAACACACAACAACCCACAATGGGGGAAGGCCTTTCAGCTGCTCAGTTTGCGGCCGAAGTTTCAAGTGTAAGGCACATCTATCTACTCACATGGGCGTTCACACCGGAGAGAAACCTCACAGCTGCTCTGTCTGTAACACGGCTTTCCAGAGGAGACACAGTTTAGTGGAACACACAAGAATCCACACTGGAGAGAAACCTTACAGCTGCTCGTTCTGTAAGGCGGCTTTCCACAAGAAACACAATTTAACGGAACATACAAGAATCCACACCGGAGAGAAACGTTACAGCTGCTCCATTTGTAAGAAAGCTTTTCAGAGGAAATGCAGTTTAGTGCTACACACAAGAACCCACACTGGAGAGAAACCTTACAGCTGCTCGGTCTGTAAGGCAACGTTCAAGTGGAAACACACGTTCAAGAGACACACAAGAATCCATACAGATGAATAATCCTCCAGTTGCACAAACTGCGGTTGAAGCTTCAGCCAGTCTCTGATATTGGATTTGGAGAATGAAATGTCCCATCACTTTTCAACTTCTCTGTCGAAAACATCTCTTAAAGGAAATGAACCTCCCAGAAGGACACTGGAACTTAAGATGAAGAAAAGCTGCATAACTATAGAACAACATTTGTTATTACTGGAATTAAATATGATTACATGATTAGATTGTCTTGGAATAAACTGGATTAGCGTGAATTGTATCTTGATCCAATTGCACCCTTTTTTGGAAGGATTCTTCATAAAATAAAGAAAATTATGGACAACTCTGAGCATCCTCTTTATGACACTGTTTTACAACATTTCAGTTGAAGTACTTTATTAATCACAGAATGAAATTAAATGTAAATGATAGAATTTTCTTCAAAGGTTATAGGTTTTCATGGCTGTTGACAGAAAGAATCTTTAGTTGTTTTATTTTTTTTTTTAATCCTGAGAATTTTTACAAGCACATAAAATCACAGAGGAATCTGACATGGGCCTTTGTTAATGTTTACACAGATTCATAATATGGAAATATCCAAAAAAAAAAGAAAAAAGACTGGTTTTAAACCTGTATTTATGTTTGAAATCCCTTAAAGAAGTGGTTAAACCAGTATGTCAACCGTTAGAAGGGAAACAGGAAACAAATATCTGGGCTCTGTTTTTACAGAAACGGACTGATCAAACGGCATCTCCCAGTAATGGACGACGCTGACGTCACTGACCTTAGAGGAGCTTCTGGCAACTTTGCCCCTTTCACCTGGGGACACTGATCCTAACAGGAGGCACAGATTCATCTGTGGCATGCACAAAAAAATAAACCATTTTTTTTGCACTTCAGTGAAATCCTAATTAAGTAATCAGCCAGTGGATCTTCAAACAAGCTATGTAATGCTGGTCACACAGGTGTCCCCAAAAATGCTTAAACTTTAACACAGACCATAGATCTAAAATTTTAACATTTGTTTATTGAGAACGAGAATGCTTTTAAATTTGATTTAATAGTTTCAGTATAGATTAATTAAAAATGTTTAATTGTTTAACATTTGACTTTAAGATTGAAAAGGGTGGGCTAGTTGAAAAAATATTCTAATATCTTTGGTTGTTGCGGTACCATAGTTACGATCTGATGTCATGAGAATATTACATCAGAGCAATGAAAACATGAAAACAGAAATGTGAGCTTAATAAAAAAAAAAAAAGTATGTTTAATACTTGCTTTAAGGTTGTTAGTTTTCAAATATTATCTTTAACAAATGAGCCTCGTGGGAAGGCATATTAATTTTTTTTTTTTAATGTAACTGTAAATGCAGCTCATGTGTAGATCGAGCTTTTATTTTGAAGGTTAATGTGACCCGACGAATAGCGGAAGTAGTTGTCTCCTAGCAGCAAATGCTAGGCGAACAAAGTTTTGTTTTCTTTTGTCCGTGCAATATCCCTGTTCAGTCAGTTTTCCGAGGATATTTGTTCCTATCCTTCAAGCCACCGTCGTCTCACATTAATTATGAAGTTTTTTTTAAACTTTAGTTTTGTCTTAATGTTCTCCCGGTAGTGTTAGCTTAGCTTGTTAGCTGGAAGCCGACAGGAAAACAGCGATTCAGAAACAGTTTGATCAAGAACAGACTTTCTGATGTTGAAGGAGAGAAAAGTTTCTGTTGTGATTTCATGAAAACCTCAGACGGTCTCAGCGTTGGAGAGAAAAACTAACAGATGGAGGAACCAGCACAAAGTGAGTAGATGGACTCTCGGTTTGGTGGTGATTATCTTCTGCTGCACAGCTCTTGAACATTTTACTTACAACGATACAATCAAGGAGTGTTTATCTGTGGAGCACATTTCAGCAACAAGACATTTCAAAGTGATTTACATGACTGAAACAAAAAAAAAAAAAAAAAGAAAAAAAAAGTATATTAAAGTGGCGCAATAAAGGAAAGTGAAGAAAAGTTGGAGTACAGACTAAGCTTAAGCCTTACTATTATAAACAGGATGATAAACGGAAAATGGCTTTTAAGCCTTGATTCAAAGTATCTCAGATTTTCAGCAGTTTTGCTGTTTTTTGAAAGTTTGGCCCAGATTTGTGAAGCATAGAAGCTGAATGCTGCTTTTCCACGTTTGGTTCTGGTACTGGGGATGTAGAGTAGAGCAGAACCAGAACACCTGAGTGGTCTGGAAGGTTGATATGACGACAACATAGCTTTCAGATATTTTGGTGCTAAGCCATTCAGTGATTTATAAACTAACAAAAGTATTTTAAAGTCTATTCTCTGAGCTACAGGGAGCCAGTATAAGGACTATAGAACTGGGGTGATGTGCTCTATTTTCCTAGTTTTTGTGAGAATACAATCAGCAGCGTTCTAGATCTGATTTTTTTGGAGTGGACCTTTGAAGACACTGTTGCAGTAATCAGTGCGATTAAAGATAAACGCATGGAAGAGTTTCTCTAGATCTTGTAGAGATATTAGTCCTTTAATTCTGGACATGTTCTTCAGGTGATAAAAGGCTGACTTTGTAACTGTCTTTATGCGTTTCTGAAGGTTCAAGTCTGAGTCCATCACTACACCCAGATTTCGGGCCTGATCACTAGTTTCTAGTTGTAATAACTGAAGCTGCGCGCTGACTCTAGATCGTTGCTCTTTAGGTCCAAAGATAATAACTTCAGTTTTGTTTCTGTTCAGCTGGAGAAAGTTTTGGCATATCCACACATTGATTTTTTTTTTTTTTTTTTTCTATGCATCTGCCCAACGTTTGAATGAGTTTATAAGTCATGACATTGTAATGTAGAGCTGTGCATAATCTGCATAGTTAATATAATTGTATTTTTTGTGGTTGCCTGCCTGTTTATGAGTGCCAGTGGTTCGCTATGGTTGACCCTGGCATGAACTGAGTGAATTTGTTTTTGTAATGTGGGTACACTGAGCTAGCTTTAGCTTCAATAGCTACCTTAGTTTAGCCAGTGTTTAGCTTTTGAGAAAACAGTACATTTAGCATGTTTTTAGGACTATTTTAGGTTGCTTAGTGGTCAGTTGGTAAAGGAAAAATACCCATAAAGCAGACAAGTCCACGCTACCAGACTATGGTTAAAGGACTATTGATTAAAGGACTCATTGGAATGAAGTTTGAATCATTGATAGTCTGAGCTGTAGCTTGGTCTTAGACTGGCTCTGTTTTAAATAGTTTTAAGCATCAACAATGCAAAAACACAATGAAATACACATAAAAAAAAAAACAAATAAAAAACAAATTGTTTATCCTAAGCTAATTTACCTGTGCCCAGACAGGTAGTTCAGGGAATGTCCAAGGAACGTGGGAAGCTTAGCTGTGTGGTCAGATGGGGTTTTCCTAATAGCGGTGCTGGATTTGGGCAACTTGCAGTAATATATAGAACCATTAATTTTCTCTCTATAAGAAAATTTTTAAGGTGAAAATCCCCCCATCAGTTTATGATCATAAGCTCAAGCATGTTGTATAACAAATTGGTCTGATTTGGCTATGAATAACTATAAATAATTGCTTAGGGGTATTATTAAAAAAAAACTATTAATTTAAATAAAAACTACCAAGTTGGGGCACCACATGATGATCAGGAAAATAACAGCTAAATAATTCAGTCTCAGTTATTGTCTATAAATACCTGACTGACAAAGCTTTGGTTCTAAAATAACAATAGGTGAAGGCATGTGATTTTCTCATTGCATGTCATGCTCACAATAAACTGTCCAGGTGCTACATTTACATGCTTCCACCTTCTGTGTTCCTCAGAATTTTGTCATAAGTGAACATTAAAATAATTTTGTGTTTCCCACAGACGTCCAGCAGCTGATGGGGATCAAAGAGGAGGAGAACTGGAGTCCCAGTAAAGACCAGGAGGACCAGAAGCCCCCCCAGATTAAAGAGGAACAGCAGGAGAATGAGATCACTGAGTTACCATTCAATCCTGTTCCTGTGAAAAGTGAAGATGAGGAAGAGAAACCTCAGCTCCCAGAGCTTCATCACAGCCAGGCTGAGGAAAACAGAGACCTTGAGGGACCAGAACCAGATCAGTATTTAGAATCAGATGTTGAAGATAAAACTTCTGATTCTTCTTCTGAGTCCTCAGAGACGGACATCAGTGATGGAAACTGGGAGAGCAGTGAAACTCAGTCAGGTTTGGGGTCTGGGACGAATAACACAGATCCTGTTAGTGTGAAAGGTAAACCGTTACAACGCTGCTCTGAATGCAGTAAAACGTTCCTCTACAGAAGCAGTTTGTTAGAACACAGCAGAATCCACACTGGAGAAAAACCTTTCAGCTGCTCCATCTGTAGCAAAGCTTTTATTTCAAAAGGAAAACTAAAAAGACACACAACAGTCCACACTGGGGAAAGGCCTTACAGCTGCTCGGTTTGCGGCCGAAGCTTCAAATGTAGGTCCTACCTATCTTCTCACATGAACGCTCATAGTGGAGAAAAACCCTACAGCTGCTCTGTCTGTAATGCGGCTTTCCTGAGGAAATGCAGTTTAGTGGAACATACAAGAATCCACACTGGAGAGAAACCTTACAGCTGCTCCGTCTGTCAGGCTGTTTTCCACAAGAAACACAATTTAACGGAACATGTAAGAATCCATACCGGAGAAAAACTTTACAGCTGTTCTGTCTGTAAGGCGGCTTTCCATAGGAGACGCACTTTAGTGAACCACAAGATAACCCACTCTGGAGAAAAACCTTTCAGCTGCCCGGACTGTAAGGCGGCTTTCCTGAGGAAATGCAGTTTAGTGGAACATGCAAGAATCCACACCGGAGAAAAACGCTACAGCTGCTCTGTCTGTAAGGCGGATTTCCTGAGGAAATGCAGTTTAGTGGAACATACAAGACTCCACACCGGAGAAAAACGTTACAGCTGCTCTGTTTGTAAGGCGGGTTTCCAGAGGAAGCACACTTTAATGGAACACACAAGAACCCATACAGGAGAAAAGCCTTTCAGCTGCTCTGTTTGTAAAATGGGTTTCCACAGGAAACGCAGTTTAGTGCAACATACAGTAATCCACACTGGAGAAAACCCTTACAGCTGCTCCGTCTGTGACAGAATTTTTAAAAGGAAACGGTCTTTGACACAACACATGAAGCTCCACAGTGATGAAAAACCTTTCAGCTGCTCCGTCTGTGGCAAAGCCTTTCCTTCTCAGGGAAACTTACAAAAACACACAATCATTCACGCAGAGGAAAGACCTCACATATGTTCTCTGTGTAAAGCAGGTTTCAAAACTAAAAGCAATTTAGCAGAACACACAAAAACCCACTCTATGGAGACGCCTTTCAGCTGCTTGGTCTGTGGCCGAAGCTTCAAGCGTAGGTCCTATCTATCTTCTCACATGAGCCGTCATACTGCAGAAAAACGTTACAGCTGCTCTGTCTGTAAGGCGGCTTTCCTGACGAGAAGCAGTTTAGTGCATCACACAAGAACCCACACTGGAGAGAAACCTTACAGTTGCTCGGTGTGTAAGGCATCATTCAAGTGGATAAACTCATTAAAGAATCACACAAGAATCCACACTGGAGAGAAACCTTACACCTGCTCGGTCTGTAAGGCAACATTCAAGTGGAAACACACATTCAAGAACCATGTGAGATTGCACACTGATCAATAACCCTCCAGTTGCACAAACCGCGTTTTGTAAGGCGGTCCTGAAGGCCTGTGCAGAGCAGCTCTGTCAAAGCTTCAGTCAATCTCTGATATTGGATTTGGAGAATGATGTGTCCCTTCACTTTTCAGCTTTGGTTCTAATCAGCTCTTCCTAATGACTTCCTCAGAAAAACAAAACTTGTCATGATTATTTTCCTCTGTAAAGTCAGACCTCTGTTGTTTTGGGGGGTTTACATCCAACAAATACATATGAAAACAGCAGAAAAATAAGTCTTATTCTGAGAACAGTTTATAGGATGAATCCTAGTTCTGTATAAAAGGAGCCTTTAGGGAGCGAGACAGAGTTATTGAAGAGTATACAAAAGCAGCTCAAAGTTAAGATTAGAGACCAGAGATCAGAGATGTATGGTCAAGGATGAAGGAGATCACAGGCTTCAAGCAGAAGGAGGATCGGATATATGGAAGTCTGGACAGAGCAAATGAGCTGAACACGTTCTTCACGTTCAGTTCAGGAACAAGCTCAACATCCTCCCCTCCTGCCCCCACCCAAACAGACATCCCACCCTCCGTTGACCCACAGCTTTCCCGTCACACCTCAGATGTTTTATCCTCTACCTCAGTCATGGACTCTTCTGCTTCCACTAGTTTGTTTTCAACCAAATCAGGAGATGCTGCTGCTCCCTCTCTCTCTCCCTCCCCCTCCCACTTTTCTGTTTCTAGAAGTCAGGTGACGAGGCAGCTGGAGACACCAGAACAAGGCTGCAGGTCCAGATGGTGTCAGCCCCAGAGTCCTGAAGGCCTGTGCAGAGCAGCTCTGATTCTGCAATACCTCTTCAACCTTAGCTTGACCCAAGAGAAGGTACCACTGTTGGGGAAGACACCCTGCCTGGTTCCGGTACCAAAGAAAACTCACCCATCAGTCATCAACCCGTTGCCCTGACAACCCACATCATGAAGGTCCTGGAGAGACTCCTGTTGGCCCGCCTGAGTAAGAAAATCAGCACATATCAGGACCCCCTGCAGTTTGCTTATCGCCGTGGAGTTGAAGACGCCATCATACACCTGCTTCAACAAACCCGCTGTCATCTGGACAAAGCAGGCAACACTGTGAGGATCATGTTGATTTCTCCAGTGCATCTAACAGAATTCAGCTTGTGTCGGGTGGATCAGAGATGGACAAGAAGCTGAGTACGGAGAGCTGGTGGACCGCTTTGTGGCACGGTGTGGAAACAATCATCTCATCTTGAATGTGAACAAAACAAAGGAGATGATTGTAGATTTCAAGAGAAGCAGGGTCAGATCAAACCCTATTTCCATCATGGGAGAAGAAGTGGAGGTGGTTGAGGAATATAAACACCTCAGTGTTCATCTGGACAACAGACTGGACTGTTGTAGATCTTTCCTGCCCACAGCCATCACCATCTATAACTCCTTGACTAAATAAGTTACATCAACATTTAATTTCCCTTCAGGATGAATAAAGTATTTTTGAATTTGAATTACACTACCCATTGTTACATTTCATGAATTTTACTTTTTTGTTTCCTCTTGTAATCACACAAAAAATCTATTGCCTTCGTTAATTTCCTCCATGATGGAAAGCCGCAGTTAACTTGTTTGGGAGTGTATTCATTAGGATACTTCTGGCTAAGTCTTTAGAGAATGTGGTACCTTTTATAGATTTTTCTGTAGAATAGACTTGATGATATTTGTCATATTTGGTATTGTTGCAATTATAATAAACATACATTTACATAAAAGAGGTATATTGGCCCACCTCAGTGCTTTGAAAAATATTATAAACACTTTAAAAAAATTAGCAGTTAATTTATGATTATTTGCAAGTTAACTATGGACATCATGCGGTTACATATTTTAACTGAGTGGGATGTAGGTGTACACACACACACACACACACACACACTGCTCACAAAATTAAAGGGAACACTAAAATAACACATCCAAGATCTCAATTAATTAGATAATGTCATTGAAAAACTTTATTATTAACGCAGTGGAATTGATTGACAAGAAAATAACACAAAAATCATCAATGTAAATCAAAATTGTGACACCATGGAGATCTGAATTTGGATTCATACTCAATATGAAAGTGGAAAATAACATGACAGGCTGATTCAACGTCAGTGAATATTCCTCAAGACAAGTTTAAATGGGGCTCAGTAGTGTGTGTGGCCTCCACGTGCCTGTATAACCTCCCCACAACGCCTGGGCATGCTCCTGATGAGACGGTCGATGTTCTCCTGAGGGATCTCTTCCCAGACCTGGATTAGAGCATCAGCTCCTGAACCGTCTTTGGTGCAATGTGGCGTTGGTGGATTGACCCAAACATGACGTTTCATATGGTCTCACGGTGGGTCTGAAGACCTCTTCCCGGTACCTCATGCCAGTCAGGGCACCTCTGGCTGGCACATGGAGGGCTGTGCCGCCATCCAAAGAAATCCCTCCCCACACCATGACCGACCCACCACCAAACCGGTCATGCTGGAGGATGTTGCAGGCAGCATCACATTCTCCATGTTGTCTCCAGACTCCGTCATGTTTGGAGTTACGTTGTTTTGTTTAGGTGTTCCCTTTATTTTTTTGAGCAGTGTATACATACATACACATATATAATATATATTTGTCTGCAGCAGCACAAGGAGAAGGCCATATGTAGCCTATATTTTGACATTTTTGTTATTTTTTTCTGATATTCGAGTATCAATTACAATTATTTGTGATTGTAAAGGCAGCAGATATGTCATTCATTCTTTATATTAACTAATTTTGCGTTTTTGTGTTTTGTCACTTTATGTGGCTTATTACCCTGTGACACTTGTCACTTCAATTACATTTTGTGTGCTAAGCAGTGACGTCAGTCACGCATTACTTAGTAACGCATTGCTTAGAAACAGGCTGCGCTAAACCAACGGTTTTTTTTTTTTTTTTTTAGTAACGAGTAATCTAATTCATTACTATTTCCAATCCAGTAATCAGATTTAAGTTACTTATCCAAGTCACTGTGCGTTACTATATTTGTGATTTTACTGCAGTAAATAGACCTGTTGTTACTTTCCTCTTGGATCTCGGGAAGTGACGTCTGGTCTATGTGACCGCGCAGCACACAAACGTAAACAATGGAGGGAGGGGAGAGATACGTGTTTTCTAGCTGGAAATAGAGGTACTGTATTGAGTTGGCTAAATATGACATTATCAAGGTTCATTGTAACTTTTGTGCTGGCGACAAAGTGCTGTTGTTACACCCTTGAAAACAGGGGAGACAGAACAACGAGAGCGATTTTCAGTGCTTCTCTCATGCAGCAGTTTAATGCAGAGGAAAGAGCGCGAAAGCCCCCTAGTGGAGGATGGAGGCACAACCAATCGATCCCAGATTAGGCTTACTGGCTTATTTATTATTATTATTATTTTTATTATTATTATTATTATTAGTAGTAGTAGTAGTAGTTGTGGTACTTGACAAACAATATACAATATCTCGTAGAGGTACAATGAACTTTGCAACATGGGTAAGAAAAACTAATGAAAACAGAACAGAAACATGGGTTTAAGATTATAACAAGAGAAATGCACAGTAAGTCAAATAAAAGACAGTGGAGTAAGTTTTAAAACCAAAGAAAAGTAGATATACTGGCGATTATTTTTTCCGCATATACAGATTTCAGACATTTCAATGAGTAATAAGACTTAAACTGATTAAGAAAAAAAAAATCAAAACAAGGGGTAGAAATTCTCCACTTACAGCAATGTATGTGATATTTAGCAAGCAGGAAAATAGTATTCACCACATCAGATATTTGACTATCAAGATCATTAACGTAATATAGTATATGAGTGATGGTAACCCCCAGAATGTCCTTGATTTTCAGTGACAACCAGCTTTTAACGTCTTTCCAGAATTTACTTGAGAAAGGACAGTAAAAGAAAATGTGGGGAAAGGATTCTCCTGGACATTTACAAAAGACACAACAAGTTAGATCGAATTTAAATATTTTGTGCAAAAAAATCTGCCACTGTGTATATTTGGTGAGAAATTTTCCTTTCTAGCTTATTACTGATGTACAGATCAGTACAGATCACATCTGCCTTGAATACAATGACACAAACATTAAAATCAATGAAAAATAATTTTTCAACAATTTTCTCTCTGTATTTACATTGTTTTTAGGCTTATATCAACTAATATGAATTAATATTTATTGTAAGCTTTTTATACTGTTAATTGTAAATTTGTTTCACTGTCGACTCTTGTAGTATGAAATCAACTTATAACAGCTGAATAGAATCTTTTAGTGCTGTACCGGGGGTATAATAATAGTCTTCCAACATATCAAATTATCTAACTTCAGATATACTGCATTAAATTTGGAGAAACATCTGGAGTTACAGCACGACAGAGTAAATTTGACAGAGCAAGTGGTACCAGGAGGTGCAAAGCTGAGGGCTGTGACTGAAATGAAGGAGCACACCATACCAGTAGGTGGCAGTAATGGGTACCAAACGTTTTTTAGCCAACCGCTAATAAAATCAAGAAGAAGAAATGTCCCGTTAAGTCTGCTTTCCGAGTGTATTTATTCTGAATTTCCTCCCGGTAGTGTTCTATTAGCCTGTTAGCTGGAAGCAGACAGGAAGAAGAAGAAAAAAGAAGAAAAAAACGATTCAGAGGACGGAGAACAGACTGTTTCTGATCTTTGAGGAGAGAAATGTTTCTGTTGTGATTTTATGAAAACCCCAGACGGTCTCAGCGCTGGAGAGAAGACGGCTAACAAAGATGGAGGAACCAGCACACAGTGAGTAGATGGAGTCTTGGTTTGATGGTGATTATCTCCTGCTACACCGTTATTTAACATTTTACTAACAATGATACGGACAAAGCATGTTGATTTGTGAAGCACATTTCAGTAACAAAGCATTTCAAAGTGTTGTAAATGATGAAAATATTAAAAAGAAGCACATTACAGTGGCGTAATAAAGGAAACTAAGGAGAAGTTAGAGTACAGACTAAATTTAATCATTAATATTACAATTAGAACAGACAAAGGCAACTTTAGCCTTGATTTAAAAGACCTCAGAATTTCAGTAGTTTTGCAGTTTTCTGGAGATTTATTCAAGGTGCATCTCCATGTTTGGTTCTGGGGATGCAGAGCAGACCAGAACCAGAAGACCTGAGGGGTCTGGAAGGCTGAACCGTGGTGAAGTTAGTTTCAGGTTGGATATTCGCGCTCCGCGGAGTTAGCGGCGTCTCGCTCACGGTTGATCCGATTCAGGAACTCTAATTACGGCCAGCCGTTCTCTGCCGCGCCCTCCTCTAACGCGCTGTGGTTCACTTCGGGGCTATCAGTACATTTCCGAACCAAACCATGCTGAGAAACAAAAATAAATACATTTGTTGTCTTGTGATCACCTGAGATGAAACTAACTTCAAATCATGGTACTAGATTACATCGATGAGGCACACTAATTTTTTTTAAAATCCCATTTTAAGCCATTTTCTTTTCTTTCTAATTTTTTTTTAAAATCCCATTTTAAGCCATTTTCTTTTCTTTCTTTCTTTTTTTTTTTAGCAATTTTTTAAAATCAAAAATCGATTTTTTTTTTTTTTTTTTTTTTTTTTTTTTTTTTTTTTTTTTTTTTTTTTTTTTTTTTTTTTTTTTTTTCCCCAATAACTTCCAGGTTATGTGACCCACTGACTCAAAATCAGTGTGAAATTGTTCTACTAGATTGGACAGATGAGGCACACTCATTTTTATTCCATTTTTATATGTTTTAGTAATTTTTTTTTTTTTTTTTTTTAAATACAAAATTATGATTTTTCTTCAATAGTTATAGTTTGGCAAGTGTGTTAAAATAAAAAAAATATGATATTCTAGCTTGGTGAAGGGTCTTTTTATACAGCAGTAAACTATTTTTCCCAGGTTAAATTGGACTCCTAGATGTGGCGAGTGCCATTTTTCTCTCCAATTTCAGTTCTGAATTAAACCAGGGACCCAAGCTTCTGTGGATAATTACCTTCTTTTTGTTAAGGAGGCCACATTATCTTATGCCAAGGGCTATGAGTAAGTAACACTATGAACAAGATAATCAATTTGTGAAGGGCTAGAGATTAAATTGCTGCCCTCTGCTGTGTTTCTGTGAGATACCAAGAAAATTAAACATGGAACATATTCTTTAAAGGTAATTAGTCTGATAAAGATCTACTATAATGGCATTTTCTCTCAGGTTTGGAGTACTCAGTAAAAATAAAAAATAGTTTTTAAAAAATTGTCAGACAAGACAGCGTTATGGGGAAATACTATTATTTTGTCACACTCAATGCAATATGTCAGCACAAGGTCTAAAGTGTGACCGCAGCCGTGTGTAGGGCTGTGGATTCTTTCAACATAGCCAATTGAGTGATAGCGTTAAAGGGACAGTATTATGTGTAATCGACTTTTTTGAGCTTTATATCATGATATAATGTTATTCTCTCATCAAAAACATACATTAAGTTTTGCCTTGATTCTTTCATGCATGTTTGAGAAAAACTTTGATCTCCTGTGGCAGCCTTTTAGTTGTACAAAACGCCTGGATGGACCAAGCGCCACCGTTGAGACCCAGCTCCTCCTTGGAGCTGCGGTTTCTAAGCTTCTAAGCTTTCGCCAAACAGAGTAACCATCCCCTGCGACTTCTTCACTCAGCTTCTTCAGACTATCTAGCAGCAATTAGCAAATGCCTGGTGGAACTACGCACCTGCTGAGCTCATTATTCGAGCTACTTCTCAATGAAATGCTGATTAAAAACGTTGTTAAAGGGTTAATAGCGGAGCACTGTTGTGATGACTTCCTAAAGGTGGAGTTTTAGAAAGAGCAGGACTTTCTTAAAGAGACAGTGGCCCAATTTCAAGGCCTTAAATTATGAAGTCAAATTTCTTTTGGGTCATATTTGATATATGGAGCATTTTTATAACAACCGAAGGTAACATAGTTACTTGATTGAGCGATAAAATGATTCTATGTGGCTGGAAAACACATAATACTGCCTCTTTAAAGGCTATATTTAGGCTGTCACTTTCAGTGTCAACAGGAATGGTAAAATCCCCCAGTATAATGACCTTATCAGTATTTAACACTAAATCGGATAAAATCTGAGCGTAAGGGCCAGGTGGACGATACAAAACAAACAAAAGTGGTTTCAGTGCTTTGCAACTAGGATGTGGAAAACTAAAGGTTAGATGCTCAAAGGAACTATACCTATTTCTCCCAGTGTATTTTAAGCATGGCGGGCCGCCAGGCTTTACTTGCGTTATTTGTTAACTTTAAATAGGTTTTTTTTTAAAACATTCAGTGAAAGTGATAGCAAGGATGGGTTAAGCTAGGTTTATAGTTGTCGTATTGAACTGGGGTGGGGGTGGGGGTGCGCACCAACTGTGCCACCCCTGCGCCCTTCCCCTTACACACTCTATTTCCAAATTATGATTCCTGCTCGTACACCTCAAAATTTGTGTAATTCCACCTTTCACTTAAATTGGTCTATTTGAAGGTGTTCTTGCAGAGCAGTTTGCCTGTACCGACATTTATATGATCCCTTTAGAAGACTGTCTTTTCTGAGATTACAGCACTAATGTACGCATCAACTATAAAAGCCTGGCCACTTGCTCTGCTCGCGCTCAATCAGCACAAACCTCTAACGCGACTATAAATGGTGAGTTATAGTGAGAGACTGTGAGCGCACATATCTTTGTGAACAAAGAATAATGTGAGGCGTGTGCATTTACATCTCACACGTTTTCTCAATGGCACTGATCGTGAATGACATCAAAATGCTAAATTTAGAACAGCACATTGTGCATGCGCTGCAGCCATTTTAATATTGGACAAACAGGAGCGGTAAAGTGTGTAGTGGATTGTTCAAGTCAAATCCTATTCTTAACAGAATTATGGTAACAACAAAACACTGTTGCTTTGGTGTCTGCTGGGGTCACTTGCAATACGGTAATCATGAGCATATGAAGAAAGTTGTTTTTTTCCATTTCCTAATCCCTAAAGGAATGCCAAGAAACGTCCGCACTGGATATGAGCTTTCAAGTGAGATGGATTTACTGTAGGAAATGTGACAAAAGACACCTATATATGCTCCTGCCATTTCATCAGTGGAAAGGGGCCAACAGCTGACGGTCCAGACCCAATCCCAGCAGCTGCAACGTCTGTGCAGGAATATTTATATGGCTTTATCTCAGGGAAATAAAAACCTCAACATAAAATACATGACATCCTTCATCTTCGAATCGTAAACACACCACACACAGCAACGTAGGACATTCAGACACTCATGAGTTTACCTCAGGAGGCCAGTTGTGCTTAGATATGTGTGAAAATTCTCAATGTATTCAGACTATTGGCTCTTATTTGATTTTTTTTGTTACCCTTTAACAACCCTACCAAGATAGAAGTAACTTTTGAGTAACTGCATACTGGTATCTGTAAAAACAGAATGGATTGGTCAGCATGTTTATATGACGGTTAAATAAACCATATAGTTTGAAACACAATTTTTTATATATATATATATATATATATATATATATATATATATATATATATATATATATATATATATATATATATTTTTTTTTTTTTTTTTTTTTTTTTTTTTTTTTTGTATTAGCAGTAATTCTACAGGGATTCAGCGGGGTTCTTCCTCACATTTGAGGCTTTTAAGAATTGATATTGAATTGGTAAAAATTAATTGCAATGCACTGATGAATCAATATTTTTACCCACCCCAATTCCCTAGAGGGAACTTGACTAGGTAGGTGTAGATAAATTTGTGCTAGCGAGTGCTTTCTACCAGCACTGCCTTCTTTCTGCTCATTTTGAGTCCTCTACATTTACAAGTTCTTACACTTGTAAGTTGTTCTACAAGTTTTCTTGTGTTTCTGTATTGAAGCATGTTGAAATGAAGCTCCCAGGATGTCATCATCTACCAAAGTTATACTCATTTCAAATGTTGCGCTTAGCTCTCGGTCAACGCTTGCAACTTGATAAAGCTTATTTAGCTGAATTCAAAAATACTTTATTGATCCCAAAGGGAAATTAAATGTTGTAACTAAAATTTTGAACCCTAAGACTATTTAGTTAAGCATACAGATATTCATCATTGTCCATTTTAGTTAATATTTGTTTTATTTTATTTTTTTTAAATGTAACCAGCATTACATAGCTTGTTTTAAGATCCACTGGCTGATCACTTAATTTGGATTTAATTAAATTGCAGGTGTACTATTGATTTTAATTGTTTTGCTTTTTTAAGCTTAATAGTTGGTGTTTAAGTATTGTTTATAATGTCTTCCAGTAACATAATTAACTAGTCATATTTTCTAGTTTCATGTCAACATTTAACATGTTTTAACACAATAACATGGTGGACCACTGCTCGAGCCCTACAACCAGGCTTAGCTAGTTTTCTGGGGGAAACGCTGCTACTCCTCCACCTCGCCCTGTACTTCTAGGAATGTGAAAATTTAAATGATTACAAGTGGTTGGCTCATTTATACTAACATTATCCTCTTGCTGCAGCCGGGTTTCTACAAGACAAAAATCAATCAGACTGTCACAAATCACGTCATCAACGAGCAAAGTCTTTGAAGAAAATCTTATGTTCAATAAACCACATTTGTTTTATTGTTCTGTTCAAAGTTGGATTTATTTTAAGTTTTTATTGCTTACTGTAGAATGACTCAGTACAGAGAAATTAGATCAAATATAGAGTCTCAAACATCAATACATCCAGACATTGGAACAGGAAGAGACGCATTACACTTTACCCAAATCACTTCCCAGCAGATAAAACAAGTTTATAAAAGCAAACAATCTCATTGAATTGCTGACAGGAATTTGTTTTTGTTGATTTTTTTGCATTTAGTGTGTCAACAGACGGAAGTAGATCTTGCCTTGGTTCAGAATGATGCTCAGGGATCTCAGGCTCAAAAAATTTTGTGGCCACTGCCCTACATTAATATGACATTTAATATGAGAGCCATGTTCTGTAACTTGTGTGTTTGTGTTTCCTGCAGACGTCCAGCAGCTGATGGGGATCAAAGAGGAGGAGAACTGGAGTCCCAGTCCAGACCAGGAGGACCAGAAACCCCCCCAGATTAAAGAGGAACAGGAGGAGAATGAGATCACTGAGTTACCATTCAATCCTGTGAAAAGTGAAGATGATGAAGAGAAACCTCAGCTCTCAGAGCTTCATCACAGCCAGGCTGAGGAAAACAGAGACCTTGAGGGACCAGAACCAGATGAATATTTAGAATCAGATGTTGAAGATAAAACTTCTGATTCTTCTTCTGAGTCCTCAGAGACGGACGTCAGTGATGGAAACTGGGAGGAGAGCAGCGAAGCTCAGTCAGGTTTGGGGTCTGGGACGAATAACACAGATCCTGTTAGTGAGAAAGGTAAACCGTTACATCGCTGCTCTGAGTGTAGTAAAACGTTCCTCTACAGAAGCAGTTTGTTAAAACACAGCAGAATCCACACTGGAGAAAAACCTTTCAGCTGCTCTGAGTGTAGTAAAACGTTCAGCCGTAGAGACACTTTGTTAAAACACAAAAAAATCCACACTGGAGAGAAACCCTACAGCTGCTCCATCTGTGACAAAACTTTTAGTTTAAAAGGACAGCTAAAGAGTCACACAATAACACACTCTAATGAAAAGCCTTTCAGCTGCTCAGTCTGCGGCCGAAGCTTCAAGTGTAAGGCACATCTATCTACTCACATGAGAAGTCATACTGAAGAAAAACCTCACAGCTGCACTGTTTGTAAAGCGGCTTTCAAGAGGAAACACAGTTTAGTGGAACACACAAGAATCCATACTGGGGAAAAACCTTACAGCTGCTCTGTCTGTAAGGCGGCTTTCCAGAGGAAACACAGTTTAGTGGAACACACAATAACACATACTGAAGAGAAACCTTTCAGCTGCTCCAACTGTGACAGAACTTTTAGATGGAAACAATCTTTGATAGAACACATGAAGCTCCACAGTGGCGAGAAACCTTTCAGGTGCTCCGTCTGTGACAAAGCTTTTACTTCTCAGGGAAACTTTCAAAAACACATCATCATACATGCAGAGGAAAGACCTTACATATGTTCTGTGTGTAATGCAGGTTTCAAAACTAAAAACACTTTAGTAGAGCACACAAGAACCCACTCTCGCGAGAGGCCTTTTAGCTGCTCGGTCTGTGACCGAAGTTTCAAGTGTCGGTCATATCTATCTTCTCATATGGTTGGTCATGCTGGTGTAAAACGTCACAGCTGCTCTGTCTGCAGTGCGGCTTTCATGAGAAAACACCATTTAATGGAACATACAAGAATCCATACAGGGGAGAAACCTTACAGCTGTTCTTTTTGTAGAACGGCTTTTCATAGGAAACGTAATTTAGTGGAACACATAAGATCCCACACTGGAGAGAAACCATACAGCTGCTCGGTCTGTAAGGCAACGTTCAAGTGGAAAATTACATTCAAGAAACACACAAGAATCCATACAGATGAATAATCCTCCAGTTGCACAAACTGTGGTCAAAGCTTCAGCCAGTCTATGATATTGGATTTGGAGAATGAAGTGTCCCTTCACTTTTCAGCTTCTCTAAAACATCTCTTAAAGGAAATTAACCTCCCAGAAGGACACTGAAACTTAAGATGAAGAAAAGCTACATAACTAATGAACAACATTTGTTATTACTGGAATTAAATATGATTACATGATTAGATTGTCTTGGAATAAACTGCATTCTTGTGAATTGAATCTTGATCCAGTTAGATCCTGTTTTAAGAAGGATTCTTTATAAAAACAAGAAAATTATGGACAACTCTGAGCATCCTCTTCATGAAACTGTCATACAACAGGAGAGCAGTGTTGGGCCTCCAGCCAGGAGGAACTGAATTACAGGAAACGAAGAGCGGTCTAAGAACTATTAATCTCACTATGTACTGCAGGAAGAGGAGAAGTTTTGCTGCGTGAATATGTGACATCATGTTAACAAAGATGAGCCGCCAGAAGAAATTGGTCTCGTTCTGGCATCCCGCCATCCGTAATCAAGAAGACAGTGTGCAACCTCCTCCTCTACTTTGCTGGCGAAGGGAGGACTGCTTCTTACCAGAAGCCCTGGATCCAAAATAAATATCCAGTCTACTGTCCGTGCATCCATTGTCTGTATTCTGGCCATAGGAATAAGCCTTGATCCTGGCTTATTTATAATTCTGCAAAAGGAATCTTTGATTTATAGATTCATCAAAAGAGACATTGTCTCTGATTCGGAAGCCACTTGCCTGTCGTTGAAGCCCCATGCTTGCTCCATTTCAGAGCTAAGAAGAGAAGCGTAGCTTCACCTACGCTGACCACGTGTCAGCCGAGTCGGCGTCTACCCCAGGACGGGAGAGCAGGTTGGAGCTGAGAAGACACTCCATGGTCACCCTAATACGCATGCTGCCTTCTGTTAACTGAACAACAGCTGCCTATGTTTTCCACAACTGGAGAGCAACCCTGGAGCTGGAAAAGAGGCTAACCACAGCTGGTTTTCCCCACCATTGCTACTACGATGGTTTACAAAACCACCTATTTGTTCTCCGCCATGAATTCACGGTTCACTGGAGCGCTCCCTGGTTCTTAAGAGCCATTCAAGTAAGGCTTGTGTCTGGGCAGAGACAAGTTATCTTAGGATAAATAATTTGAATATTGTTTGTCTATTTCAGTGTGTTTCGTTGTGTTCTAGTCAAGTTTATTTGTATAGCACATTTCAGCATAAAGGCATTTCAAAGTGCTTCACATCATAACATCAATCAAGTAAACAGCAAAATCATCAAGCAAATGTGCATGAAAATCATCAAAATCATCAAGAAAATATCAATGCATCAAAATCATGAGGATCATCAAACAAATATCAAGCAAATATATTTCAAATATATTGATCAATGTTTCACTTACTACTAATCAAAGGCAGCTCTAAACAGGTGGGGTTTTAGCCTTGATTTAAAGGAACTCGTGTTTTGGCTATTTTGCGGTTTTCTGGAAGTTTGTTCCAGATTTGTGGTGCATAAAAACTGAAAGCAGCTTCTCCATTTTTGTTTCTGGTTCTGGGGATGCAGAGTAGACTTGAATCAGTAGACCTGAGTGGTCTGGAAGGTTGATACGACAACGGGTCTTTAAAATACTATTGTTAGTTTATAAATCACTGAACGGCTTAACACCAAAATAAATTGAAGTCTATTCTCTGAGCTACAGGGAGCCAGTGTAAGAACCGGGGTGATGTGTTCTGTCTTACTGGTCTTAGTGAGAACGCGAGCAGCAGCGTTTTGGATCAGCTGCAGCTGTCTGGTCTTTTTTTTTTCTTTTTAGACAGACCTGTGAAGACACTGTTGCAGTAATCAATGCGACTAAAGATAATGCATGGAAGAGTTTCTCTAGATCTTGTTGAGACATTAGTCCTTTAATCCTGGAAATGTTCTTCAGGTGATAGAAGGCTGACTTTGTAACTGTCTTTATGTGTTTCTGAAGGTTCAGGTCTAAGTTCATCACTTCACCCAGATTTCGGGCCTGATCACTAGTTTCTAGCTGTAATAACTGAATCTGTGAGCTGACTCTAGATCGTTCCTCTTTAGGTCCAAAGTTAACTTCAGTTTTGTTTCTGTTCAGCTGGAGAAAGTTTTGGCATATCCACACATTGATTTTTTTTTTTTTTTTTTTCCATCTGCTGTATCCTGTTCTACAGGATTTTATTCCTTCAAACTACTTGGGTACAAACGGAGCCACAGAGCCTATGGTATAAGCAGTGTTTCATAAGGTTATTGACTGATAGTCATTTTAATCATGCAGCGGGAGTTTACTCCATTTTACCAGTTTTGTTTTCCTCTCTTTACCCTAACCTAATCTATATAAAATAGTTCTAAAAATGTGCAAAAACGTCAGTTTTCGCGAAAGCTAAATGCTAGTTCAACTAAGGTAGCTATTGAAGCTAAAGCTAGCTCAGTGCACCCGCAATACAAAAATAGTTTCCCTCTGTTCAAACAATGGTCAGTTTAGCAAACAACTGTCGGTCATAAGGAAATAATATAGTTAGTTACGGTGCTTTGGAGTTTGAGAGATTGTTTCAAACAGCAAAAACTAGTTTCTGTATGTATGTCTGTTTAAGCTGCCATCCTGGTGTCCCAAAATACAAAATTAGATCCATCACTGTGGTGATGGATTAATAGATCAAGAGTCAAATGTCCAAAAGCTTATTGATTTCTAACTGAGTAGCACTCATTAGCAAATTATTTAATGAAACATTACGTTCTTTTTTTCATGTCTGCTTTGCTTTGTGAACTTGTTGTTTGAACACATATTCAATTAATGTTCCCAACTTAGTTTTAAGCTAATTTTAATTAGTTTAGAGATAATTGGGCCTCACTTACAAACTTTTTAATATAAACCTTGATCTTTAAGCATGCGTATTCATACTGGGCTGTGCTATTGCTACACATCACTTTAAGGGTTATTTCTATGTTTTATTCTTACATATTTTGGTGCTGCTGTGTGAGAATGTACAGCATAATTGGTGCAACCCAATTTAAATTGGCTGAAAACTAATTTGGCCTCATTTCCAATTTCCTGTTAAATAAACCTGGTTTCTCAACATTTACAGTTCATACTGAACTGTGACATCAATACATAATTTTATTGGTTTTGTTTTTACTTGTATAATTTTACAGTTTTACTTTTTAGTAGTTTATTAGTTTTTGTCTTTTACTTAGTAGTTTAGTCAAGTGTGATTAGCTTAGGGTTTTTTGATTCAAATATTTATCTGCAAAGTTTAATTCTTTTTGTTAATAAACTCTTGTATATTGGAGAGAAGTTGTTTGTGTTTATTCCATACGTGTAGTGCCTTGCTGTTCAAAAAACAGCAGTGCTGGACTTATTTCTTCATCCACTTTTATTTTAATACCTCAGCCTCGTCAGGCAGGTAATCGTAAACAATAACCGGGACTTTGAATTGTTGGGTATTATTTCCCTTAAAATCAGGTGATGCCCTGACTTGGTAGTTTTTTTTTATTCTAAATTCCTTGTTCTGTTAGTAATTGCCCGAAGTAATTCTTTATAGTCCAGTGTTTCTTGGAGGGGCTGACTGACACTCACGTCTGCATATGCACGTCTAACGACAGTGACAACACTGTTGCCAGCTTAGCATTTTTTTAATTTTTTGCTGTATTTACCACAAAAACAAGAAAACCTGATCGGCAGGTCAGCCTTTTTAAAGATCGGTGTTTGGCCAGAAAACTCAAATGATGTACCGTGACCTTCTTTTAATAACAGTAATCACTTTGTATAACAATGAGACTTGAAATGTAACAACTGTTACTACAAACAAAATGTATTTAGCAGTTATTGAAGAAGTACTTGAACATGACTTGTATATGTCTGTATATACAACGGATCATCCTTAAGGGGGGAAAAAATTAAGATGTTATTTATCTTCTATGTACTGTATTTATATTTATATCTTCCTTCCTCAATCTCTTTTTTATGCGTTTCATCTACTGTATATTTCTCTCTCTCTAATTATTACATATATGTATTTCCTTACCAAGCACAGTTTTATACAGCCAGGGGGAGTATTTTCCTTCCAACAGCCAAGCCCGGTCAAAACCTTGTCTTTGGTGATGACTTGATTTTTGCTGCATGTCAGGAGTAGGGCATGAAGCACATGGGCTACTTTGTATACTTGCACCTTTGCCATATAAGTAGGAGAATTACTCCTGCTGTGACTTGCAGGACAGTAAAAGGTTGAGTTATAGTCGCGCTTTTGAAAGTTTGCGTTGAGCGCATGCGAACTGTGACGCAGTGCAGTGTTCTCCAAAAAATGAGGGCTCATATAAATGCTGGTAAAGGCGAACCGGCTCTGCAAGAGCACCTTCGAAATCGTCCGATTTGAGTGAAAAGTAGCGCTCACCATCCGTGCCGAGTTACAAAAACTCGAAGATGCACCACGAGGCGTCCAACAGTCGCACACCCTCACACCCAGTTGAATGCGTAAACCTATCTACCAAGAGATACCTCAGAATGTGATCTGGCGTTATTTACATCGGCTAATAAAATTAATGACATTAACTGTGAGCATATACAATTATTATATGACGTGATCTTCTTGAACAATGTTCGGAGTTAGAGAAAACACTGTAGTGATTCATAACAACACCTTAACCTACTGTTGCACAACACACTAAAGCCCTTGTCCTGTGTGTGCAAAGATTCCCAGAGTCCTCTCAGAGAGGTCTGATCTTAGCCTAAAAATTCCTGCCAAGGAATCCTAGCTTAAGAGTGATTTAGTCAGTAGCTGATAGCAACTCTGAGTGAGGAATCGACAGAAATTCCCACCTTAGTGAGGAGGTGTAGTTGGCCCCATTGCTTGGTGTGACGCTTGTCTTCTAGAGACTGTGATTGGTTCTTTCTCAACTTGTTTATGACTGGTTGGCAAACAATTTAATGGAACATTACCACCAATTGGTAAGGAGTGTGGACCAAACACCACCAAAAAAACCTCATATCTTATCCTATCATACAAATTACATTGTCTTAAAAAATGGAATATGGCGTGGTAGCTTTTACCTCTTGAGACTTTCTGAAATCAATCGATAACTTCTAGTTTTGACTGTGATTGGATGATACACAAAACAAAAGATGCTGCAAAAAAACAACCAAGTAATCAATTGAGAGAAATTTACCAATCATAGAATCTAGACTACATAAATATGTTTGATTGCATCTTATTTACATCCTCATCATTATTGTGGTTTGTCACATCTTCTCACTATTTAACTATGTTGTCTGATTGATATTCACGTGGACACCCAACTGTCAGCAATTCACTGTGATTGCTTGTATAAACTTGTTTCATCTGGTAAAACGACCAACACAAAATGGGGAAGTAAAGGATGCAAAAACCACAGGAGAAAAGTCCCATGCTTGCTGTTGGCACAGTGCTATCCATTTTATGGAGAATATCTCTCCTTTCTGTTGGTCCTTCCACCATCTTCACTGCTTTAGACACTCTTAAGCAGTTAAGTCTCTGTTAAACTTTTCTTACACAGGGAAAATTCTTAGAGAAATTCTAAGATCGCTTGGAGCTACTTTTAGTCTTCTTAGGATTCTTTTGTTCATATGGGACCTGATTCTTAAAGGCTCTATTCCTTTGCGGTAATAGTTGGAATAAACCTTGTAAATAGCTTTGCCATTTCTGAGGTGAGGTGAATCTTTTGCATTGCTAGCTTGATGGCCTTTGGATTTACAGCTTTGTTTTACTTTAACCTCTGGGTTGAAATGTCTACTGTAGTTCCTCATGCTTGGTTGTATTTCAAAAGATTTTTTTTTTTTTTTCCGGTTTCACACATCCTGCATGTGGCATGGATCTTGCTGAAGTGATTTTCTCATTGCACTGCATTTATGTATTTCCAAGTTCTGTGTTTCCAAGAATTTTGTCACAAGTGAACATCAGGATAATCAAGTTTTAAATTTTGTTACTCAAGTCAGAACAGTCCATGTTTGCATCTTGATGCATCGTCAAGGTTTTATCTCCCACCCTAAGGCCCTACATTAATATGACATTTGATGTGAGAGCCATGTTCTGTAACTTGTGTGTTTTTGTTTCCTGCAGACGTCCAGCAGCTGATGGGGATCAAAGAGGAGGAGAACTGGAGTCCCAGTCCAGACCTGGAGGACCAGAAGCCCCCCCAGATTAAAGAGGAACAGCAGGAGAATGAGATCACTGAGTTACCATTCAATCCTGTTCCTGTGAAAAGTGAAGATGAGGAAGAGAAACCTCAGCTCCCAGAGCTTCATCACAGCCAGGCTGAGGAAAACAGAGACCTTGTGGGACCGGAACCAGATCAGTATTTAGAATCAGATGTTGAAGATAAAACTTCTGATTCTTCTTCTGAGTCCTCAGAGACGGACGTCAGTGATGGAAACTGGGAGGAGAGCAGCGAAGCTCAGTCAGGTTTGGGGTCTGGGACGAAGAACACAGATCCTGTTAGTGAGAAAGGTAAACCGTTACATCGCTGCGCTGAGTGCAGTAAAACGTTCCTCTACAGAAGCAGTTTTTTAAAACACAACAGAATGCACACTGGAGAAAAACCTTTCAGCTGCTCTGAGTGTAGTAAAATGTTCAGTCGCAAAGAGGCTTTGTTGGAACACAAAAGAATCCACACTGGAGAGAAACCTTTTAGCTGCTCTGTCTGTAGCAAAGCTTTTACTTCAAAAAAAAAACTTAAAAAACACTCAACAGTCCACGCTGGGGAAAGGCCTTACAGCTGCTCCGTCTGCAACCGAAGCTTCAAATGTAAGTCCTACCTATCTTCTCACATGACTGTTCATACTGAAGAAAAACCGTACAGCTGCTCTGTCTGTAAGGCGGCTTTCCTGAGGAAATGCAGTTTGGTGGAACACACAAGAATCCACACTGGAGAGAAACCTTACAGCTGCTCCGTCTGTGGCAGAACTTTTAGAAGTAAACAATCTTTGACACAACACATGAAGCTCCACAGTGAACAAAATCTGTTCAGGTGCTCAATCTGTAGCAAACCTTTTACTTCTCAAGGAAACTTACAAGAACACATAAAAATACACACAGAGGAAAGACCTTACATATGTTCTGTGTGTAATGCAGGTTTCAAAACTAAAAACACTTTAGTACAACACACAAGAATCCACTCTAGGGAGAGGCCTTATAGCTGCTCAATTTGTGACCAAAGCTTCAAGCGTAGGTCCTATCTATCTTCTCACATGAGCCGTCATACTGAAGAAAAGCGTCACAGCTGTTCTGTCTGTAATGCGGCTTTCCAGATGAGACGCAATTTAGTGGAACACAGAAGATCCCACACTGGAGAGAAACCTTACAGCTGCTCGGTATGTAAGGCAACGTTCAAGTGGAAAATCACATTAAAGAACCACATGAGAATCCATACTAGAGAGAAACCTTACAGCTGCTCGGTCTGTAAGGAAACGTTCAAGTGGATAAAGACATTCAAGAGACACACAAGAATCCATACAGATAAATAATCTTCCAGCTGCATAGACTGTGGTTGAAGCTTCAGCCAGTCTCTGATATTGGATTTGGAGAATGAAGTCTCCCTTCACTTTTCATCTTCTGCATCTAAAACATCTCTTTAAAGGAAATATGTAGAATAGAGAGAAGACCATGTGTAGTTTATGTTTTGACATTTAATTTTTTTTATTTTCAGATATTTGACTATTATGTGTTTGTAAAAGTAGCAGATATAGGTCATTCAGTGTTTATCAATTAATTTTGCACATCTGTGCTGTCACATTTGACTAAAATGTCGTTGTGTTTTGTGTTGTCACTTTCTATGTTCTTGCCATCAAAACTTGGTTTATTACTCTGTTGCCTTGTCACTTTCAATAATTTGCTGATGGAAATGTTTTACTGTTTATTTCATGTTCATGTGTTGCCATTTGATACTTAATGATCTCACTGCTTACTGTAATTTCCGGACTCTTGAGCGCACTTGAATATAAGCTGCACCCACCAGCTTTGAAAAGTAAAATAAAAGTACTTCTATCGTCCGCTCTTGTCTATAAGCTGCAGGTGCCCACGTTGTAACATGAGATTTTTACACAAGAAGATTTTTTTTGTTTTAAACTTTTTTGTTTTTTTTTTCTGTTTGTTTTGATCGCTCGTGGCCTTTTTAAATTTTTTGATAGGAGGTGGACAGGAAAGGGGCTGAGAAGGGGGGAGAAGACATATGGCAAAGGTTTGAGGTTAGGAGTTGAATCCGGGACAACCGCGATGAGGTCTATAGCCCGCTCTACCCACTACGTCACACGACACCCCGGGTTTTTAAACTTTTAACAAAATACATACCTTAAATACTTTTTCTGAACAGTGGCTGTAACACGGCTGCTTAAAAAAAAAACAAACAAAAAAAACAATATAACAACCTACCAGGAAAAGTATTTGATCGCCATCTTCGTCTTCCTTGTAGGAATTGAACAGCCCCATTCACACGTCCCCAGTCTCTCTAGATGATCTCAATGTTACTTTCATCTTGAGGCTCTCGAACCTGTGCTGTCCTCTTCATCACGCAGCAGTCCAGCCTTTCAACACCCGTAGCTAAAAACCCACATATTTCTGTAGACGGTGATGTCAGTAAGGCGTTACTCTAATCCGACCCCTTTTTTTCAGTAATAAGTAATCTAACGCGTTACTATTTCCAATCTAGTAATCAGATTAAAGTTACTCATCTAAATTACTGTGCGTTACTATTTTTGTTATTTTATTTAGTAAACACATTTTCACTTTCCTCTTGTGTCTCGGGTAGAGACGCCTCACCTGCAAAACCAGGCAGCGAAACAAATGTGAACAATGGAGGGAGGAAAGAGATGCGTGTTTCCGAGCTGGAAGTAAAAGCACTGTTTGGAGTTTGTGTCGCCAAAAATGACATTATCAAGGTTCGTTCTTTCCTCTGTGGTGGAGACAAAGTGCATTGTTGCATCCTTTAAAATAGGGGCGACAGAAAAACGAGAGTGATTTTCAGTGCTTCTCACATGCAGCAGTTTAATGCAATGAGGAGAGAGCGCAAAAGCCCCCTAGTGGAGGATGGAGGCATCAATCAATCCTAGAACAGGTTTACTAATTTCCTTGAATAAAATCGCAAATAACATTAATACATGAAAATAACAACTTTTCAACAATTTTCTTACTGTATTCACATTGTTTTTAGGTTCATGTCAACTAATATGGATTAATATTTGTTGTAAACCTTTTTATAGTAAATTGTAAATCTTTTTTTTTTTTCCTTGTATGAAATCAACTACATAGAATATTTGAGTACTGCATGGGGGGACTAATAACAATCTTCCAACCTATCAAATTATATAGCTCTAAAAATGCTACATCAAATTTGAAAAAAAAAACAAAAAACATTTGGAGTCGCAGCACGGTGCAGTCAACCTGACAGAGCAAGTCCCACCAGGTGGTGGAGAGAGCTGCAACTGAAATGCAGGAGGTCCCCCACCACCCACCCAAAGAACAAAACCCGAACTTCAGTGAATTAGTAAGTGGGGGGAGGGTTAAGTTGGTCGGACAGGAAGTAGTAGAGGAAGTGGTGCCCTTAAACACCACTGACTCGCCCTGGTTGTCATTTTTAGGTTGAGGGGCGGGGGCTATTACTAACAAAGTAACTTGTAATCTAACTTAGCTACTTTAAAAATCAAGTAATCAGTTAAGTACTAAGTATTTGAAGGAGTAATCAGTAATCATGTTACTTCTTCAAGGCCATCACTGCCTGTAGATGTTGGAGGGTAATTGTGTCAACCAGAGTTTAGCATCTAAAACTTTAGATTTTGTTACTATATAATTTAAAGAACTAAAGTCAGTCCCCTGGTGCTGTACTGTGGCTGTTTGTGGTTATGTGTTTTAGCACTAAGGAAAGGTGTGATTGAGTGCAAGAAGAAGATAAATTTCTGAAGAATTTGTTCCTCTCACTTCTGAACCGATGGTTACGCCCCTATTAATGCATAATATGGAAAAATACAAAAAAAAAAAAAAAAAAGAGTGGTTGTAAGCCTATATTTTTTGCACCCACTATGTGATCAGTTAATAAGGAAAAAGGAAGCAAATATCAAATTAGTGGAAGAAGACTGGCTAAATATGTGTGAGACTTAGTGTTAGCACACCTAGTTCGGCTTAGTGGAGGAAGTTTTCAATGAAGAACAAGTTTTATGTTATTTCTTAACAAAGGTTTATCAAGATGAACTCAAATCACAGCTCATCTTGAGTTTTGGTCAAACCTATGAGTTGGTTTTCTTCAGTAAGCTCCTGTGAATTAAATTTCTGCTCTGTAGTTTCCCTTTCATGCTTGTATTGCTGTATTTTTAGCCATACAACATTACATTTTAAGGATTCTTTTTTTATTTTGAAGATTTTTTAAATTGTTTTATGTTTTTTATTGGCCATTTTTGTATATCTCTGCTTTATGTATGAAAAGGGCTAAATAAATGAAATTTACTTACTTCAAGCTGGCGTCGTTGGTAGCACTGGTCCCTTGCAACAAGAAGCTCCTGGATTTAAATCTCGGCCAGAGTTTTAGTTGCATGTTCTCCCTGTCCATGCATGGGTTCTCTCTGGGTACTCTGGTTTCCTCCCACAGTCCCGAAACATGCATTTATCAGAGGGTTGCAAACAATTTTGTCCACATCTGTAACTCCAGCGGTGAGGTTCACCCTGCACAAGGTACCAGACTATTACATGATAAACAGCAGTGCAAACATACATATTTACTGCTACGTGCAATTTAGAGAGATCAGTTAACCTAACAATGAACAAAAAGTCCACAATGATTTCTGAAATAACTTGAAACTGACAAAAGTAATCATGCACAAAATTTAGCAGTGAAAATCAGACATTTCCTGTGATTCAACATAATAATAATTAAAAGAAAACCTGAAACAGGCCTTGACAAAAAATTATGGTACCTGAAACTTAATGATTTGTTGCTCAACCTTTTGAGGCAATCAAATGATTTCTGTAACTGTCAATGAGACTTCTGCACCTGTCCACAGGTATTATGTCCCGATCCTCATGGACCAACTGCTCCAGTTGTCTCAGGTTTAAAGGATGCCTTCTCCAGATGGGATGTTTCATCTCCTTCCACAGATGTTCAGTAGGAACACCTGGGCTGATAGATGGCCAGTTCAGAGTCCAATGTTGTGGTCTTAGCCATTCTTACCTGAGTGAAGTTGTTTTTAATGATTATGTTGAACTCATTTCAAAAGCAATGTCTGATTTTCATTGGTTAATGTTGAGTAATTTATTACTTATTATTACTTTTATCGGTTTCAAGTTATTTCAGTGACCATTGTGCATTTTCCTGTCATTAACTGAGGGAGTACCAATAATTTCGTCCATGTATGTAGTTGCCAGCTTCCCACCACCCCTCCAGGTTAAGGAGGTAAAGAAAATGGATGGTTGGAATCTGAGCAAAGTATTTTTCATTAGGATGAGGAGAGAAACATCCTGTCAGAATGAATTGAGAAGGACATGTAATTTTCTGCTAAAAACTTAAAATATGGACATTATAGTATAAATGACTGAATATCACTTGTTGACTAAAACAAAGCCTGAAAGTACACATTCTGCAGAAGCTTGACTCTACAATATTTGAGAAAATATTGCTACATCTCCACCACCCACCACCCCCACCACCCAAAAAAAAAAAAATCCCTGTTGGGCGGTATTTATATTAGTTAGGTGGTCATTGTGGATCTGGAAAAAGTTCATCAGGATTATAGTTTACCCATGATGTATAGACCCATTCAATACATTAGAATATTACTGTAAAGTTAATTTTTTTTCTGTAAATTTTGTAATTCAAAGAATGAAACATTATATAGATGAATTGAACACATACTGTTTTCAATCCTTTATTTGATGAATCTTCACTTACAGCTCATGAAAACACAACATTTAAGAGGAGAATATTACATCAGAACACACAACATTTTAATACAGTAATGCGGGCTTAATTACAAGTATATTTAATACTTGATTAAAGGTTATTTTTGAAAGGTATCTTTAATCAAACAAATGAGCCTCATTCGAACGCACATTCTAGTTTATAGAATGTATCTGTAAATGCGGATCCTGTGTAGCTTTTAAGTGCGGTTCACATCGAACTTTTATTTTGAAGGTCAATATGACCCGACGAATAGCGGAAGTAGTTGTCTCCTAGCAGCAAAAGCTCGGCAAACAAACTTTAGTTTCCTTTTTAATGTAACATGTTCCTGTTAAGTCTGATTTCCGAGTATATTTAAACGGATCATTTAAAGACAACGCGATTTTACGTTAATTGTGAAGTTTTGTTTTTCTTCAGTTTTATCTGAATTTCCTCCCGGTAGTGTTAGCCTAGCCTGTTAGCTGGAAACCGACGGGAAAACAGCGACTAAGAAACAGTTTGGTGGAGAAGACACGGTTTCTGATCTTCACGGAGAGAAAGGTTTCTGTTGTGATTTTGTGAAAACCTCAGAAGGTATCAGCGTTGGAGAAAAGACAACTATCAGAGATGGAGGAACCAGCACACAGTAAGTAGATGGACTCTCGGTTTGAGGGTCATTATCTTCTGCTGCACCGTTCATTAACATTTTACTAACAATGATACGGGCAAGGCAAGTTGATTTGTGTGAAAACATTTAACAAGACAATTCACGATGAAAACACATTGAAGAGTACATTGTTGTGGCAAAATAAAGGAAAGTAAGCTAAAATGGAAGTATAGACTAAAATTAAGTATTATTATTTTAAACAGAACAGTTAAAGGCAACTGTAAACAAATTATTTTTAAATCTTGATATAAAGGAACTCTGTTTTAGCGTTTTTGTAGTTTTCTGAAAGTTTGTTCCTGATTAGAGTAGCATAGAAACTGAATGTCGCTTCTCCATGTTAGATCTACTCTGCACCCCCAGATTCAGAACCATACTGGTCTGGAAGGTTGGTACGACAACAGATCTTTTCATTTTTGCATTTTGGTGCTAAACCATTCAGTGATTTATAAGCTAACCAGTCTATTCTAAAGTCTATTCTCTGAGCTACAGGAAGCCAGTGTAAGGGCTTTAAAACTGGGGAGATGTGCTCTATTTTCCTAGTTTTTATGAGAACACGAGCAGCGGCGTTCTGGATCAACTACAACTGAAGACACTTGCAGTGATCAGTTTGACTAAAGATAAAGACACGGATGAGAAAGTTATAGCACACCAGCGCATTGATTTGTTGTATACATCTGCTCAGCGTTTGAAGAGGTTCATAGTTACCAGGTGACATTGAAATGTAAAGCTGTGTATCATCTGAATAGTTATGATTACTAATTTTATAACTTGTAATAATCTGAGATAGCGGCAGCATGTAGATATTGAACAGAAGGGGCCCCAAGATTAAATCTTGTGGAACCCCACATGTGACTTCTGTCCGCTCCGATTAATAGTTATCTATTGACACGAAGAAGTCCCTGTTCTTTAGGCAAGACTTGAACCAGTCAAGTACTGTACCAGAGTTCGACTCAGGTCTCCAGTCACTTAATTAGAATATCATATACACGGTGAAGTGAAAGTGTTTGCCCCCTTTTAGAGTTCCTCTTTTTTTTTTTTTTTTTTTTTTTGCATTATTGTCACATTTACATGTTTCAGAACATCAAACCCATTTAAATATTAGTCAAAGACAACACGTAAACACAAAATGATGTTTTTAAATGAAGGTGTTTAAATCCAAACCTACAAGACCCCATGTGAAAAAGTGATACCATAATTTTTGTCAGACCTGTTTTATTTGTTTGTTTTTTAAAAAGATTCTGTTGAGACTCAATTCAAAAGCAAGGTCTGTTTTTCATTTGTAAATTTTAGTAAGTTTTTATATGTTATTACTGTTGTCAGTTTCACATTATTTCATTGACCATTGCGGGCTTTGGATTCACTAACAGAGGACCAACAATTTTGTCCATGTGTGTATGTACCTCTTTAAAATTCATAGCCATATGCTGTCTGATGCATATGTTTAATAATGTTCAACATACTGCAGGTTGGTTTCTCTAACAATCAAACTGGCAGCAGCAGAACAAAGTATATAAATTTTGTTACTCAAGTCAGAATAGTCCATGTTTGCACCTTGATGCATCGTCAAGGTTTTATCTCCCACCCTAAGGCCCTACATTAATATGACATTTAATATGAGAGCCATGTTCTGTAACTTGTCTGTGTTTGTGTTTCCTCCAGACGTCCAGCAGCTGATGGGGATCAAAGAAGAGGAGAACTGGAGTCCCAGTCCAGACCAGGAGGACCAGAAGCCCCCCCCAGATTAAAGAGGAACAGCAGGAGAATGAGATCACTGAGTCACCATTCAATCCTGTTCCTGTGAAAAGTGAAGATGAGGAAGAGAAACCTCAGCTCCCAGAGCTTCATCACAGCCAGGCTGAGGAAAACAGAGACCTTGTGGGACCAGAACCAGATCAGTATTTAGAATCAGATGTTGAAGATAAAACTTCTGATTCTTCTTCTGAGTCCTCAGAGACGGACGTCAGTGATGGAAACTGGGAGGAGAGCAGTGAAGCTCAGTCAGGTTTGGGGTCTGGGATGAATAACGCAGATCCTGTTAGTGTGAAAGGTAAACAGTTACACCGCTGCTCTGAGTGCAGTAAAACGTTCAGTCGCAGACAGTATTTGTTAGAACACAATGGAATCCACACTGGAGAAAAACCTTTTAGCTGCTCCATCTGTGACAAAGCTTTTACTTCAAAAGGAAAACTAAAAAAACACACAATAACCCACTCTAGTGAAAGGCCTTACAGTTGCTCAGTCTGCAGCCAAAGCTTCAAATATAGGTCACATCTATCTTCTCACATGAATGTTCATACCGGAGAAAAACCTTACAGTTGCTCTGTCTGTAATTCAGCTTTCCACAAGAGATACAATTTATTGGAACATGCAAGAATCCATACTGGGGAGAAACCTTACAGCTGCTCTGTTTGTAAGATGGCTTTCCAAAGAAGACGCACTTTATTGGACCATACCAGAATCCATACTGGAGAGAAACCTTACACCTGCTCAGTCTGTAAAGCGTCTTTCAAAAGAAGACACACTTTACTGGAACATACTAGAATCCACACTGGGGAGAAACCTTACACCTGCTCTGTTTGTAAGGCAGTTTTTCATAGAAAACTAAATTTCATGAATCATACAAAAACCCACACTGGAGAGAAACCATATAGCTGCTCGGTCTGTAAGGCAGTTTTCCAGAGGAGTCACCATTTAAAAGAACATAAAAGAATCCATACAGGGGAGAAACCTTACATTTGCTCTGTTTGTAAGATGGCTTTCCATAGGAAATGCAATTTAGTGGAACACAGAAGATCCCACACTGGAGAAAAACCTTACAGCTGCTCTGTCTGTAAGGCAACGTTCAAGTGGAAAAACACATTCAAGAATCACACAAGAACCCACACTGGAGAGAAACCTTACAGCTGCTCGGTCTGTAAGGAAAGGTTCAAGTGGATAAACACGTTCAAGAGACACACAAGAATCCATACAGATGAATAATCCTCCAGCTGCACAAACTGCGGTTGAAGCTGCAGCCAGACTCTGATATTGGCTGTAGAGAATGACGTGTCCCTTCACTTTCCAGCTTCTCTGTCTAAAACATCTCTTTGAAGGAAATGAACCTCTCAGGAGGACACTGGAACTTGAAATGAAGAGAAGATGCATAACTGTAAAAAATTTGTTGTAATAGACCGTACTGAAAGTAAGTGACCCAGGAAATGTGCCACATTGATAGGATACCCAGGAGCAGCTTTACATGCAGACGGGGACGTAACCATGATCTCAGAAATGAGGGGGACAAATTTTTCAGAGGTCTATTGAGTGATTTGTCATCGTCTTGCATTCAATCTCACCTCTCCTTTGTGGTTAAAAACACACATAATCACTAATAACCACAGTACAGCACCAATTTTAGGTCTTTAAACTACATGTTAGTATCTTAAGTTTAAACTGCCAAACTCAGGTTGACACAATTAACCTTGCATATTTACAGGGTAACTGGATACAGTAAAAAAAATATTTTGAAGTATGAATAAGAGTGATTCTGAAATATCTATAAAATCCCTGTCCTGATACCTGCCTGGTTTCTCCCTGCAATAGCTCTCTCTTTCTCAGCAGGTTATAATCTCTCCTTAGCTGAGAAGACTCAGCATCATCGTGCCTGCTGCTGGCCTCTGGTCTAATGTCTCCTCCCTGACTTTGCGCTTTCTATAGTGGCAAAAATATATTTCTTTTAAATATATGGAAAGCAACAGTGAGCACAACTTCTGCACAGAAATTAAAGAGGATTGGGTTAATTCCTGGAATTAACTAACTAGCAAGGGATGTAAAATAGGGAACAACAACATTAGTAGTCTTGTTAACTAGCGTCATATGATATGCTGGCATGGATTAACTAGTCATCATTTAGCTAACATTATCTGCATGGAACAGTATTACTCAACTTACACAGTTTGTTTGGAGGAAAACTGTGAATTTTTTTTGCCTTTTGGCTCTGGCTAGTTGCTGAACATGACACAGACCGTGCAGCTCTGCTCAACAGCTGGTCTCCCCTCGCTGATCAGATCCACAGGTGTTTCACCAGCGTCAGCATGTGTACGATCACGGTGCGCTTAAAGACAGCTCGCAAAATCACGTTACCACATCTGAACTGAATAAACAGTTGTGACGGCTGAAAAAAGTGTGGGGGACAGAGAGCACAGACACGCTCCGTTACGCCCGTGTGAGTAGCATTACCGAGGCTTTAATGCAGTTTTTTAAGGCTTTTTCTGCTCTGTGGGAGAACTAGTTCAGTGTCCAGCAACAGCACATCTTATAAAAATAGTTAATAAGTCATTTGTGTTTTCTGACAGCCATACAGTGAGGAGGAGGGTGCGATCGACTGTGATGATGAGAATTGTCTGTATGTGTGGATGCATTTTAAGTGCCTAAAGTTAAGTTTTCAGAAAGGCTCTTTCTATTGGGCACATTATAAGTTGTAAGAGCCAAAAACTGCAAAAGAAGCATTAATGGCAAGATGAAGGCCTGAATGTCAACAAGAATACTGCCTTATCCTTATCTACCTCCTGCCGTCTGACACATAATAAAAAATTTAAATGTTAATTGAAGCAAGTACTGGTTTTTAACATTGTGTAATTGTAAATCACATAAGTAGTAAATCACATGTGCTGATGTACAGAATGTAATTTAGATTTTATTGTGCAACAAGAAGAAATGTGTAAATGTACATTTGCACGTCAACATTTTATAGTTACATTTCATAATTTGTGCAAATTGTATTATGTTTTCTTTGTATAAGATTGACAGCGTTTCATATTTGTTATGACATAAATAAATTGTACTGAACGCATTTATAGGCTTTTTACTGAACTACATGAACTTATGCTAATAGTTTGATCCTGATTTCAGGATAAACACATGTTTAAATAAAACTTCAGTGTGATTTCTTACACAGTCCTATAAGATTGAAATAGTTTATAAACATCCAGTATTGAAAATGCAGTGAGCCCTTAGGCTCTGGTAGTTGCTGAAAGTGTTATTCAAATCAATCAATCAATCAATTTTTATGACGTAAATATTTATAATTTAAATTAAAATTTTCTGTAATGCAATCACTGGGGATTGAATAAAATTTGATATCTGCTTAATATTAAAATATTACATGTAATCAAAAGAGGGGATTGTGGTGGAAATTTTTATTATATGGTAAAATATTATTACCTTATTAATCTGATGGTATGTTTTGTCTTTATTCTAAATTAAATGCTCATGAACTCTTACCAAATCAGCCTCTCTGGACTACACACCCAAGGTTAGCTGTCATTCAACCAGTGGTTGTCTAGGCTGTGTCCTGAAAACAATGTGGGCTCCACTGATAATTGGCATACGTTTTGGGGAAAACCCGGTCTGATCGGAGAGATGGGATCCATCCCACTTTGTACGGTGCAGCTCTTGTTTCTAGGAATCTGGACAAATTTATTTGTTCTCCAAAACACTGACAACCCAGGGTGAAGACCAGGAGGCAGAGTTGTGGCGATTGTTTAACACAATCCCAAATACTGCAGCTTTGTTTGAGTTCCGGTACACATGAGAGTGGAAACTAATGAAGAGGTAGACATTCTTGCTAAACAGACATTAAAATCTAAAAAAATGTTGATTATGAAATTCCATTTAGTAAAGATGAATGTAAAATAATAATAAATAGATATATTGAGAAAATCTAGCAAGGAAACTGGGACACAAGTGATACAGGAAGACACTCATAAAACATTCAGAAAAAGGTAGGAGATACAAGGATAGCAGAAAAAAACAGGAAACTGGAATCAATACACGTATCAGAATCAAGCTTACAGGCCTCAATAAATCTCTTAAAGAAATTGATAAACATGCAACAGGGCTTTGTGATCAGTGTAATTTGTCTAAAACGGTTCAACATGTTTTTTATGGAATGCACTGGTTATGAATCACAAAGGAGACAGTTCCAAAGAGAAAGATGTAAAATGAATATTAAATTTACAATTGAAAACATTTTTGGAAGTGATATATGTAAATTAAAAGCTCAAATTAATTTATTTTTGAATAATACAAATTTCATTGAGAAAAAGTTGTTAATTAATACTCAGTTGAATTATTACGTTGATTTCTTAGTATTATTTTTCTTCTGTTTATTTCCTGTTCACACTCCAGTCCAATTGGTGGCGGTAATGCGCCACAACATTTGGTCTGCCAACCGCCATAAAACACGAGAAGAAGAAGTTGTCTCTTAGCAACAAAGGCTAGGTGAATAAAAATAAATTTTCCCGTTTTTTACTGAGAAATATCCCTGTTAAGTCGGCTTTCCGAGGATATTTAAACGTATCCTTAAAGTCATAGTTTTTTTCCATCTTTGTAACGTTTTCTTTTTCTTTAATTTATCTGAAATTCCTCCTATTACTAGCAGAAGCTACTGGAGTTACCGTGGTTTCGTTAGCCTGTTAGCTGGAAGCCGACAGGAAATCAGCGAGTCAGAGACAGTTTGAAGAAGAACAGACTGTTTCTGATGTTTCAGGAGAAAAGTTTCTGTTGTGGTTTTATGAAAACCTCAGAAGGTCTCAGTGTTGGAGAGAAGACAACTAACAGAGATGGAGGAACCAGCACACCGTGAGTAGATTGACTCTTCTCGGTTTGATGGTGCTTATCTTCAGCTGCAGCGTTCTTTAACATTTTACTAACAATGACAGCTTCATCTAAACAAATTAGAACATGACCAGAAGCTTTATTTTATTAATTCAATTTAAATTGCAGTCTTGCACCGGACCTCCAAAGTCTGTCCATAATTTTCATCCACCTCTACAAAGTCATTGTTTTACTTCTACCTCCGGGTTGAAATGTGTGTTGTAGTTTCTATTGTATTTCAAAACATTTCATTTATATTTCACATATCCTGCATATGGTGTGGAAGTGGTTGTCTTATTGCATGTGATTCAATTCAGTTTAATTATTTATTCAATTTATATTATTCATCTTTTCAACCGTATCACATTATTTTACAGTCCCATTTTACAGGTTTACTTAAAAAAATAATTAAATTAATCCAGTCAAATTAAGGTAATATTGATCTGTAAATAATTAGTTAATAATCTAGTAAAGATAAAGTTCTTTATTTGAATCAGAATGACTGAATATGTATTTAAAGAGTTTCTATGAGCTTACATTTGAACTTAAGATAAAAGAAAAGAAAACTTAGACATTTTAAGGGCTAAGCATCTTATGAACAACTCAAACTAAACATTTCATTACATTCAAGCTATTTTTCCAATTAAAAATTATTTTGTACTTGAACTTAGTGAAGGGAAGTTTTTCTTTTACAGCATTAAACTATATTGTCATCTCAGCCTCGACTGATGATCTGTTTGTTTCCATATAATCTGTTTTATAGATGCGTTGTGCTTTTTCAGTGTTTCAATTCAAAATATATTAGAACCAGTTGCAAATCCACTACTGTCAGTGTTGTGCCAAGATAGTTATCCCAGACAGAATTTGTTTCCTGGCGTCAGGAGCACACACAGGTCCTGTCTCATTTCCTACCCACTTCTTAAATAATGATTTTAATGAGTTATGAATAATTTTGGGTGTAACATTATTCAGTTATTTTACTACATTTTGTGTTCAATATGATTCATTCATGTGGTCTGTCTAGCTATAAAAATGTGTAAATAAAAACTATGTGAAAATATTGTGAACTATGTATATTGAGATAAATATTTATAAATTAATTTTTCACAGATGTGATTCTCCTCTTATTAGGCAGATGTTCTCGGTTTGTTGGGTACAACATCACTAGTTTCTAATCTGGACTCGTGCTTTCAGCCCAGTGTGCACTCCCGAGTCCCGACGAAGGAGAAACTAATAATTATCTCAGCATGAGACCCTATACAATAAATGCAGTGCATTACATTTTCGGCTTCTCTATATCTTAGGCAGAGAAACTGCTCAAGCTGCTGATTTCGAAACCTATCTACTTTAATTTAATTTTTTATTTTAATTTCAGTGGCTCTGGCTTGGAGTCAGTCGAATGCGGCTCATTATCTGACGCAGTTTCCAAACCACAGATTGCCATAACCTAGGATGTTGATGGCTCTGTCTCAGACCATTGGTAATGATTCTTCGGGCGGCTCAGACCTTAACTTACCTATATTTTCTTTCCTCAGCTGCACTACATCCACTCTGTTTACCTGACTAGCCTAGCCTGCTCACCTCTGACTGCTGGATACAGACGTAGCCACACACTTAAATGACATATTCTGGTCACAAATAATACCAAGATTCTTTACGTTATTATCTGAGGCCAACTTAATGCCATCCAGATCAAGTGACTGACTAAGCAGCTTCTTTTTTAGAGGTCCTGGTCCAAAGACAACATTAGTCTTGTTAGAATTTAAAAGAAGAAAGTTTAGTGTCAAGCAGGTTTTTTATGTCTTCAAGACATGTCTGTTATTAACCTAACTGACTGGAGTTATGAATAGATATTGCTGAGTATCACCAGCATAACAGTGGAAATGTATCAAATGCTGTATGATGATTTTACCAATTGGAAGCATATACAAGCACAGAGCTGTGTGGTACTCCACAAGTAACCCAGGAGTGTGAAGGAGATTTATCATCCACATGAATAAACTGGAATCTGTCTGACAGATAAGATTTAAAGCAGCCAAGTGCTGTTCCTTTGATACTTACATGTTCAAGCCTTTCTAAAAGAATATTGTGGTCGACGGTGTCAAAAGCAGCACTGAGATCTAAAAAGACCAGAACACACTCAAGTCCATTATCTGAGGCCAAGAGAATATAATTTGTAATAAGGTAGGGGGTTTGGATGAATTTATCGACTATTGACGGTATGCTGGGCCCTTCACCAGTTTGATTTTTTTTTTTTTAAAGAACGATTTTTTGAAAATATGTAAACCACCATTTTCTCTCAAATTTCCAAGTGTTTTGCTTTAAAGTAGCCAGCTCTGAGTTAAACCATGGAGCCAACCCCCTATGGGTAATTGCGTTCTTTTTTAAGAGGGCTACATTTTATAATGCTACATGCAATGAAGAAGTAACACTATGAACAAGGCTAAAGATTACATTTCTACATTTCTGTGATAATTAAAGATGGAACAGATTCTTTAAAAGTTGTTACAGCATTGTCTGATAAAGATCTACCATAATGAATTTTCTTAGGTTTGGAATGCTAAGTTAAAATAAACTCAAAGGTTATTTAAAAATGGTCAGACAGCACAGGGTTATAGGGAAGTACTGTTATTTCTTCACAGTCAATGCCATATGTAAGCACAAGGTCTGAAGTATGACGACAAGACTGGGTAGGACTGTGGATTCTCTGAGTAAAGCCAATTGAGTCTAAGATAGCATTAAAAGCTACATTTAGGCTATCATTTTCAGTGTCAACATGAAAATCCTTCTCTGTAATGACCTGGTCAGTATTTAAAACTAAATAAAAAAAAAACAGATATGATTTAAAAATTAAAAGTAAAGGCCCACTTGACGCTACAAAAAATGTGGTTAGTGCTTTGCAACTAGGAAGATGCATCATCAAATGAAGTTTTTTCTCCACCCTTAGACCCTATATAATTGCCTGTTTTTGTTTCCTGCAGACGTCCAGCAGTTGATGGGGATCAAAGATGAGGAGAACTGGAGTCCCAGTCCAGACCAGGAGGACCAGAAGCCCCCCCAGATTAAAGAGGAACAGCAGGAGAATGAGATCACTGAGTCACCATTCAATCCTGTTCCTGTGAAAAGTGAAGATGAGGAAGAGAAACCTCAGCTCCCAGAGCTTCATCACAGCCAGGCTGAGGAAAACAGAGACCTTGAGGGACCAGAACCAGATCAGTATTTAGAATCAGATGTTGAAGATAAAACTTCTGATTCTTCTTCTGAGTCCTCAGAGACGGACGTCAGTGATGGAAACTGGGAGGAGAGCAGCGAAGCTCAGTCAGGTTTGGGGTCTGGGACGAATAACGCAGATCCTGTTAGTGAGAAAGGTAAACCGTTACACCGCTGCTCTGAGTGTAGCAAAACGTTCAGCCGCAGAGACCATTTGTTAGAACACAACAGAATCCACACTGGAGAAAATCTTTACTGCTGCTCCATCTGTAATAAAGCTTTTACTTCAAAAGGAAAACTAAAAAAACACACAATAACCCACTCTAGTGAAAGGCCTTACAGCTGCTCTGTTTGTGGCCGAAGCTTCAAAAGTAGGTCCTATTTAGCTTCTCATGCGACCGGTCACGCTGGAGAAAAACCATACAGCTGCTCGGTCTGTAACAAAGCTTTTGCTTCAACAGGAAAACTAAAAAAACACACAATAACCCACGCGAGGGAGAAACCTTACAGCTGCTTGGTCTGCAGCCAAACCTTTAGGTGTAGGTCACATTTATCTTCTCACATGAGCATTCACACTGAAGAAAAGCCTTACAGCTGCTCTGTTTGTAATGCGACTTTCAAGAGAAGACATACTTTATTGGAACATGTCAGAACTCACACTGGAGAGAAACCTTACAGCTGCTCGGTCTGTAAGGCGTCTTTCAACAGAAGACACACTTTATTACAGCACTCAATAACCCACACTGGAGAGAAACCTTACACCTGCTCCACTTGTGATAGAACTTTTAGATGGAAACAGTCTTTGACAAAACACGTGAAGACGCACAGTGAAGAAAAACCTTTCAGCTGCTCCGTCTGTGGCAAAGCTTTTTTTTCGAAAGCTAATTTAAAAGATCACACAAAAGTCCACACTCAGCATCGTCCTTGCAGATGTCCTTTCTGTAACTCAGCTTTTAAAAGGAAGAAAAATTTACTGGAACATATGAGAACCCACACTGGAGAGAAGCCTTACAGCTGCTCCACATGTAAGGCAACGTTCAAGTGGATAAACACATTCAAGAACCACATGAGGATCCATGTGACAAATAATCCTCCAGATGCACAGATTGCGGTCGAAGCCTCAGCCAGTCTCTGATACTGGATTTGGAGAATGACGTGTCCCTTCACTTTTCAGCTTCTCTTTCTAAAACATCTCTTTAACGGAAATAAACCTCCCGGGAGGACACTGGAGCTTAAGATGAAGAGAAGCTGTGTAACTGTAAAACAAGATATGTTGTTATTGAAATTAAATGTGAATACATGATTCAATTGTCTTGGAATGAACTGAACTGGTTTGAATTGAATCTTGACCCAGTTAGACCCAGCTTAAGAAGGATTGTTCATAAAATCAAGAAAATCACAGACAAAACATCCTCTTCATAAGACTGTGTCTTCAGTTCAGTTCAGAAATATTTTATTATTCCCAGAGGGAAATTAAAGATTGTTTTGTATCACTCCTTAACAAAGGTTTATCAAGATGACAAACTCAAATCTGGAAACTGCTACCCTTGAATTAAAACAGCTCAACTTGAGTTTTTGTTCAACTTAAATGTTTTTCTTTTACAGACCTGAATGAAGGCCATTCAACTTTTTTTGTGAGAAGCCATTTATTCTCCTTAATTTTGTTTTTTTCAGGATTTTTTTTTTTTTTTTTTGTCTGAATTACTACGACTTTAGATGTAATCACATTTGTCTGAAGAATCAAAACCAAAATTAACTTAAATCAGAGAAAAAGTGTGTGAAAAAAGAATAAAACATTTTATATCACCCTGGTTTTAAAGTTAGAGTGAGTACTCACTGTACGATGAAGTATTAGGGCCAGACTCAGAGATTTTTTATTTTAAATTACGAAAATAAAGTCATAATATTAGTCGAATGAAGACCCAGTGTTACCAGAAGAAAGTTATAGCGAGAAAAAAAGTCATATTAATGAGAGCAAAGCTTCGATAGTTAAGATCTGATGTGACCAGCTCGTCTAGTCGGTGATTCTTTCTTTGAAATAGATTCAGTCGTTTGCTACTGATAATAATCTGCTGCTGATGTGTTAAAAGATTATTTCCGCATTTGTTAAACCGATTCCAAAGCATAACTTCACAAGATGCTCAACATTCCTCGTTTTAATTATTTTTCATGGAGGAAATCTCATAAAAATCGCTACTTCATTCTCCTAACGTACGGCCTTATTCTGGTAATGTTATCAGGTATTATGATGGTGGTAGTTCATCCTGTAACTGGTGGGTTGCTGGTTCAAACCCCACCTCTGTCTATCTCTGTCGTCGTGTCCTTGAGCGAGAGACTTCACCCGCTTTTCCTGCTGGTGGTGGTCAGATCATCAGGTTGGCGCCGGCGCATGGCAGCCTTGCTTCTGTCAGGCTGCCTCAGGGTAGCTGTGGCTACTAACCAGTAGCTCATCACCATCAGCGGGTGAATGACTGAATGTAGCGTAAAGCGCTTTGGGGTCCTCTGGGCTAGATAAAGTATCATACAAGTACATTTACAACTTTATTCTCATAATAGGAATTTTTTTCTCGCATTATTACGACTTTATTCTCGTTTTAGTATGACGGACAGAGCAGAGATCGAACCAGCAACCCGACGAACTCCTACTACCGTTGCCATATTGTCCCAATTATGACTTAATTCTCGTAATTGCTGGATGCTTGTAATATTATGACTTTATTCTTATATATTTTTGACTTTATTCCTGTATAACGTCAACTTTATTTAGTCTGCCCCTAATACTTTGTCATACCACAAAAAACACCAACTAAATTTGTTCTTAAAATAGGACCATTTCACTATTTTTTTTACATCTAGTCTCTGTTTTAGACTGGAGCTGTGTATTTAAATTAGGTTCTGGTTTAAGTATCAAAGTACTGAAACTCTACGGAAGCCGAGAGCCGTCGTACTCGCATGTTTATTTTCCCGATGGTTAACTCGAGATAAGTTATTTATGTCATTATAACAACATAATGAATACCGTTTTCTCAGGATAACGAGATAATTCCCCGATGGTTTAATCATACGACCAACGACGTGGTGTCATTATGGTTTACCTATCACTTATTCACAGAATCACACATGCATGCCATGACTTACACTTACAAGTCCTCCCCCGCTGGTGTGGAAAGCTTTTGAATGATGGATTCAGGTTTAACACACACAGCAATCATCTCGTGATCTCGAGAAAACAGTTTGTTTTCTCGAAATTAACTCATTATCTCGAGAAAACCAGCAGAAAAAAGTTTATGCGTAACACGTCCGTTCTCAGCTTCCATAGAAACTCCTAAAAAACTAACTTAAATATTTGCAAATGAAGTTTCCTTTAAAATAAATGACAGAAAACAGGTTCTGATTTTCAGCCTGTCATTCGTTGGTCTTAGGCAGAAATCTATACTTTTTTTTTTTTTTTTACTCTAGTTTCCTTTTCATGCTTACGCAAGCTGTCTTTTTTGCCGTATAACACAACACTTTCAGTTATTCTTTTTCATGTTGTGGATTTGTTTTTATTGTTTTATGTTTTTAGCTGCCATTTTGTGAACAGTTCTTTTTATATGAAAAGAATAAATGAAATTTGCTTACTTCATGTTGGCATCGTTAGTAGCACTGGTCCCTTGCAATAAGAAGCTCCTGGATTTGATGTTGCTCAGGTGTTTAGTTTGCATGTTCTCCCCGTCCATGCATGGGTTCTCTCTGGGTACTCTGGTTTCCTCCTATAGTCCAGAAACATGCATGTTAGGTTAATTATTCTCTCTAAGTTACCCTCAGTAGTGAGTGTGTGTGTGTGTGTGTTTGCACTGCTGTAATGGTCTGGTAATCTGTCCAGGATGAACCTCACCTCTCTCCCATTGACTGCTGGAGGTAGGAGCCAGCCCCCCACAACCCACCCATCAAGGGTAAGGAGCTATCGAAAAAGGATGGGTGGATGCTGAGCAAACTATTTGTTGGCAGGATGAGGACCAAAACTTCCTGATATGTAATTATCTGCTGACAACTCAAAATAGGGACCTTAAGATATAAATGACTGGATATCACTTGACTAATACAAAACCTGAAATTACACATTCTGCAGGTGTTTTGAATGTACTTCAATTGAAACAATATTGCTACGTCTGCACCCAAATAACCCTGTTGGCCTGAGTTTATACTTGTCATGTGGTCATCGTAGATGTTACCGGAGTAAATCCAGCAGGATTATAGGTGGCCCATGATGTACAGACCCATTTAATAAATTAAGAGTATGCCTAAAAAGTTTGTTTCTTTCAGTAACTTAATTCACAGAATAAAACATTTTGACCAATTAAACAGAAATATGTTTTCAAGCCTATAATTCTAATTGATTTTTTTTCCCCTTTTTTTTCCCCTACAACTCAATAAAATAAGAAATTTAAGATAAAAATATTGCATCAGACCATTAAACATTTTAATACAGAAATGTGGGCTAAATAAAAAGCATGTTTAAAAATTGCTTTAAGGTTATTTTCAAAAAGTAACATAAGTCTCATGGAGACTCAGCTTTCAAGTGTGGTTCAGATCGAGCTTTTATTTTGAAGAACAATACGGTCAACTAATAGCGGAAGTAGTCTCATAGCAGCTAAAGCTGAGCAAACAAAGTTTTTTCTTTTTCAGTGTAAAATAGCCCTCTTGAGATGGTTTTCCGAATATATTTAAACGTATCCTCAAAGCTATCGCTTTACATCAATTATGATTTTTTTTTTCTTCAGTTTTATCTGAATTTCCTCCCGGTAGTGTTAGCCTAGCCTGTTAGCTGGGAGCAGGCAGAAAAACAGCGATTCAGAAACAGAAAAGGGGAACAGACTGTTTCTGATGATTAAGGAGAGAAACGTTTCTGTTGTGATTTTATGAAAACCTCAGAAGGTCTCAGGGTTGGAGAGAAGACAAACTAACAGATGGGGGAACCAGCACACAGTGAGTAGATGGACTCTCGGTTTGGTGGTGATTATCTTCTGCTGCACGGCTCTTTAACATTTTACTTACAACGATACAAGCAGGGTGTGTTTATTTGTGGAGCACATTTCAGCAACAAGACTACTCAAAGTACTTTAAATGATGAACACATCTTGATGCATCATCAAGGTTTTATCTCCCACCCTAAGCCCTTCATTAATATATTTGATGTGAGAGCCATGTTCTGTAACTTGTGTGTTTGTGTTTCCTGCAGACGTCCAGCAGCTGATGGGGATCAAAGAGGAGGAGAACTGGAGTCCCAGTCCAGACCAGGAGGACCAGAAGCCCCCCCAGATTAAAGAGGAACAGGAGGAGAATGAGATCTCTGAGTTACCATTCAATCTTGTTCCTGTGAAAAGTGAAGATGAGGAAGAGAAACCTCAGCTCCCAGAGCTTCATCACAGCCAGGCTGAGGAAAATAGAGACCTTGAGGGACCAGAACCAGATCAGTATTTAGAATCAGATGTTGAGAAAGGTAAACAGTTACACCGCTGCTCTGAGTGCAGGGAAACGTTCAGCCACAGACGATATCTGTTAGAACACAACAGAATCCACAATGAAGAAAAACCTTTTGTGTGCTCTGTCTGTAGCAAAGTTTTTACTTCTAAAGCTAATTTACAAAAACACACAAAAATACACGCAGAAGGAAGACCTTACATATGTTCTGTGTGTAATGCAGTTTTCAAAACTAAAAACATTTTAGTAGAACACACAAGAACCCACTCTAGGGAGAGGCCTTATAGATGCTCGGTCTGTGGCCAAAGCTTCAAGTGTAGGTGTAGGTCACATTTATCTTCTCACATGAGTGGTCATACTGGTGAAAAACCTTACAGCTGTCTGGTCTGTGGCAAGAGCTTTGCTTACCGTATGAGTCTAAAATGTCACCTGAGACGTCACACAGGAGAAAAACTGTAGAGCTGCTCCATCTGTATGGCAACGTTCAAGTGGAAAAACACATTCAAGAACCACACAAGAACCCATATGGATGAATAATCCTCCAGCTGCACAGACTGTGGTCGAAGCTTCAGCCAGTCTCTCATATTGGATTTGGAGAATGAAGTGTCCCTTCACTTTTCAGCGTCTCTGTCTAAAACATCTCTTTTAAGGAAATGAACCTCCCAGAAGGACACTGGAACTTAAGATGAAGAGAAGCTGCATAACTATCGAACATTTGTTGTAATTGACACTAAATATGAATACATGATTAGACCCTTAAATAAACTTGAATAAACTGGATTGGTTTGAATCAGTCTTGATCCAGTTATCCCCAGTTTAAGATGGGTTCTCCATGAAATCAAGAAAATCGCAAACAACCCTGATCACCATCTTTATGATATTGTTATACAACAGTGTCTGCAATTCAATTCAAAAGTACTTTATTAATGCCAGAGAGAAAGTAATTTTGTTTTTATCACTCCTTAAAGGGGTCGTGACAACAAATTTCGTTTTTCTGTGGTTTTGGGGATGTAATATGATCTGTTGAGCTCTGATGAGGCCGTGTGAAAGTCAAGAGTTGGTATCAAAAGCTCTGCTCATAGACTGTCAGCTTTGTTTCTTTGCTCAAAAACGGACGAATCAGAGAGCAGGTTATCTTTCTACGTAATTCATATTCTCCAATCAGAGCACAGCATCAAGCAAACAGCCCTCCCTCCTCCCCCCAGCAGATACACCGGCTAATTTAACGGCTAAGTCGCGCTAGCATGTCCGGCGACTCCACTTGAGAAGAGGACAGCTACTAAAAAGCGGAGCTGTTATGTCCGAGGGAGATCTAAAACTGCTGGAAGTTTCCACTTTACCCCCAAAGGATGAGAGAACCAGAGAAGAGTGGCTGAAGTTCATTTATGGGGAAGTACCACGCAGTTATAACCCCAATTTGAGACGCTGTTCAGCGCATTTTACTGAAGGGTTTCCCAAATATGGTTGTAGCCAATCGGAGTGAAGTCATCTAAGTAGAGCCACATGTCATAACCACCCCAGTTAAAGGGTTGGGTACGGACCCGACCCTTTAACTGAGGAGGGAAATAAATCTGGCCTGCCAAAACAAACCCCTACAAAATGTGACATTATTTGTTTTAATGAAATTCTTTCGAGAACTGACATACGCAGCGATATCAACTACATGAAATAGTTCATACTGTGATGTCACCACCCCTTTAACAAAGGTTTTGCTACGTAATGATCTCATATCTGGTGACTGCTGTCCTTGAGTTAAACAGCTCTACTTGAATTTTTGCCAAACTTATTGGTTTTCTTATACAGGTCACAATGAAGTCCATTCAGCTTTTTTTGCGAGGAGTCGGCTATTCACTGTAACGTTTTTTTTCTTTCGTTTTTGTGTTGTAATTTCAATGACTATGGATGTAAACACATTTGTCTCAATAATAGAAACTGAAATGAATTTAAATGGAAATAAAGTATCTAAACATAAATAAATGAATAAATAAAACAGATTTTATATCACCCTCGGTTTAAAGTTACAGATTGAGAGCACCCACAGAGAACACTGGTTACTGGTTACATTTGTTTTAAAAATAGGACCATTTCACTATTTTTCTTTCTTTCTTTTTTTTACATTGAGACATTTAAGATCTGTTTTAGATTAGATCTATGTATTAAAATTAGTTCTGGTTTAGATGTCAAAGTACTTACACTATTTTATATATATATATATATATATATATATATATATATATATATATATATATATATATATATATATATATATATATTAACAGAATTAATGACCTAAATATTTGCAAATGAAGTTTCCTTTAAAATAATTTACAGAAAATGGGTTCTGCTTTTTAGGGCTTACAAGGACAAGAACCAGCCTGTCATTGATCTTGAGCAGAAAGCTCCTGTAGTAGTTTTTTACTCCTTTCTTAGTTTCCTTTCCATGCTTGCATTGCTGTATTTATTTATTTATTCATTTATTTTTATTTATTTTATTTTTTTTTGCCATACAACAGCACATTTTCAGTTATTCTTTTCTATTTTGAGGATTTTTTTTTTATTTATTTATTTATTTATTTATTTATTTATTTATTTTTGCATGTTCTCCCTGTTCATGCATGGCTTCTCTCTGGGTACTCTGGTTTCCTCCCACAGTCCAGAAACATGCATATTAGGTTAATTATTCTCTCTAAGTTGCCCTCAGTAGTGAATGTGTGTGTTTGCACTGCTGTAATGGTCTGGTAACCTGTCCAGGATGAACCTCACCTCTCTCCCAATGACCACTGAAGTTACAAACGTGGACAAAATTGCTTGTACCCTTCTGATAATCGACAAAAAGCCCACAAGGGTCACTGAAATAACGGGCGATCTGGTGGTTCAGATCGAGCTTTTATTTTGAAGACCAACACAGCCGACGAATAGCGGAAGTAGTTGTCTCCTAGCAGCAAAAGCTGAGCAAACAAAGATTGTTTAATTTTTCAGTGTAAAATATAACTGTTCAGTCCTTTTTACGAGTATATTTAAACGTATCGTCAAAGCTATCGCTTTACATCAATTATGATTTTTTTTTTCTTCAGTTTTATCTGAATTTCCTCCCGGTAGTGTTAGCCTAGCCTGTTAGCTGGGAGCAGGCAGAAAAACAGCAATTCAGAAACAGAAAAGGGGAACAGACTGTTTCTGATGATTAAGGAGAGAAACGTTTCTGTTGTGATTTTATGAAAACCTCAGAAGGTCTCAGGGTTGGAGAGAAGACAAACTAACAGATGGGGGAACCAGCACACAGTGAGTAGATGGACTCTCGGTTTGGTGGTGATTATCTTCTGCTGCACGGCTCTTTAACATTTTACTTACAACGATACAAGCAGGGTGTGTTTATTTGTGGAGCACATTTCAGCAACAAGACTACTCAAAGTACTTTAAATGATGAACACATTACAAAATGAGCACATTACAGTGGCATGATAAAGGAAAGTAACAGGTTTGACTATATACTAAGTATTAGTATCATAAATATAACAGTCAAAGGCAACTGTAAACAAGTAGGTTTTTTTTTTAGCCTTCATTTAAAGGAACTCAGTGTTTCAGCAGTTACACAGTTTTCTGGAAGTTTGTTATAATATCCACCCATCAGTCTGACCTTAAGCTTAAGTGTATTTAGGTTTTGCTGCACATCAGAAAATGCACAGTTGCAGTGATTTAAGAATCAATGCATCAGTTATTAGAGCAATTTTACCTGCTTGTGATTCCATTTTGTTTGAGTCTCATTGTAGTGTGTGTGGATCGCAATATCACATCTCCAATGTGGGATGTTTTACCCAAAGACCACTCCATAGCGCTAAAGCCCTGGTTCTTTACAACTCCAGTCGTTGATCCTTTATGATAATAGTTGGAGTGAACCTTGTGAATAACTTTACCTTTTCTAAGATAAGGAGAATCTGGCGTTGCTAGCTTGATGAGCTTTGGGTTTACAGCATTGTTTTACTTCCACCTCCGGGTTGAAATGTCTGCAGTCGTTCCTCTTGTTATATTTCGAAACATTTCTTTTCGATTTCACACGTTCTGCATGTGGCATAGATCTTGTTGAAGTGATTTTCTCATTGCATGTGATGTTGACAATAAACTGTCGGGTGCTGCGTTCATGTACTTCCAAGTCCAGAATTTTGTCATAAGTGAACATCAGGATAATCAAACTTTACATTTTGTTAATCAAGTCAGAATAGTGCATGTTCGCATCTTGATGCATTGTCAAGGTTTTATCTCCCACCCTAAGGCCCTACATTAATATGACATTTGATGTGAGAGCCATGTTCTGTAACTTGTGTGTTTGTGTTTCCTGCAGACGTCCAGCAGCTGATGGGGATCAAAGAGGAGGAGAACTGGAGTCCCAGTCCAGACCAGGAGGACCAGAAGCCCCCCCAGGTTAAAGAGGAACAGGAGGAGAACGAGATCTCTGAGTTACCATTCAATCCTGTGAAAAGTGAAGATGAGGAAGAGAAACCTCAGCTCTCAGAGCTTCATCACAGCCAGGCTGAGGAAAACAGAGACCTTGAGGGACCAGAACCAGATGAATATTTAGAATCAGATGTTGAAGATAAAACTTCTGATTCTTCTTCTGAGTCCTCAGAGACGGACGTCAGTGATGGAAACTGGGAGGAGAGCAGCGAAGCTCAGTCAGGTTTGGGGTCTGGGACGAATAACACAGATCCTGTTAGTGAGAAAGGTGAACCGTTACACCGCTGCGCTGAGTGTAGTAAAACGTTCAGCCGGAAACGATATTTGTTTGAACACAAAAGAATCCACTCTGGAGAAAAACCTTTCAGTTGCTCCATCTGTGACAGAACCTTTACATGGAAACAATCTTTGACACTACACATGAGGACGCACAGTGAAGAAAAACCTTTCATCTGCTTTGTCTGTGGCAAAGCTTTCACTTCAAAAGCTAATTTAAAAGAACACACAAAAGTCCACACTCAGCATCGTCCTTGCAGATGTCCTGTCTGTAATGCAGCTTTTAAAAGAAAGAACAATTTAATTGAACATATAAGAATCCACACTGGAGAGAAGCCTTACAGCTGCCCTGTCTGTTGCAAAGCTTTTACTTCTAAGGGAAACTTACAAAAACACAGAAAAATACATGCAGACGAAAGACCTTATATATGTTCTGTGTGTAATGCAGGTTTTAAAAGTAAAAACACTTTAGTAGAACACACAAGAACCCACACTGGGGAGAAGCCTTACAGCTGCTCGGTCTGTGGCCGATGCTTCAGCTGTAGGTCACACCTAACTTTTCACTTAAGAGGTCATACACAAGAAAAACCTTACAGCTGCTCGGTATGTAAGGCGGCTTTCAAAAGGAAGCGCACATTAGTGGAGCATACAAGAACCCACACCGGAGAGAAACCTTACAACTGCTCTGTCTGTGGCAAGAGCTTCGCTCACTGTTTAAGTCTGACATGTCACATGAGACGTCACACAGGAGAAAAACCGTACAGCTGCTCCATCTGTAAGGCATCATACATGTGGAAAAGTGCGTTTGTGAAACACATAAAAACCCATAAAGCTGAGCAGCCTTTCAGCTCCACAGACTGTGGTTGAAGTGGAGTAAAGTTGTGGGGATAACCAACACCTGCAACAAAATGTTTTAAACTGATTGAAAGGACTGGAGGGAAGTGATTCAAAGTTATGCTCTCTGATGAATCCATCTGATTCTTTGCTGCATCTGGAAAGTGACGTCCTGAGACAAGTCCTCTTGGATGCCAACAGTGAAGAAACCAGATGCTGTCCATCATTGACTGCCCATTAGCATGCTGGATTTTTAAGTGTTTTTATACTTGTGTGGATTATTTATTTTTAAAAATTAAGAGGAATGGGGCAAACAACAGTTTTATTTGTTGTTATTTTTTGTCCCTTAATCAAGCACTTAGAAATATTTAGATCCATATTAAAGATAAATGATGATTAAACTCATTTAAATTTTATCTATAGTCAAAATTTGTTAAATTGTATGTATCTGTGAATGTACAGAGCCATTCAATAAATCAAAAATATTGAGAAGTTCATTTATTTATGAAAGTAAATTCACTAAATGAAACTCATAGAATATAGACTGATGATTTCAAGCTGTTATGTTTTAATTCTGATGATTTTCTGCTTGCAGCTAATGGAGACCCGACACTTAAGTTGAGAATATTACAACAGACCAATTAAAAACATTTCTAATACAGAAAGGGCGGTTTAATGAAAAGTAAAATGTCTGCTTAAAAGTGATCAAAATGTACTTTTAATTTGAATAATGAGCCTCATCAGAATCCATATTCTCGTTTATTGAGTATAAATTGATGTGTGTAAACAAAAGTATTTGCTCCTTATAGATTTCTTCGAAGTGTTCAGCATTGCTTGTCAGTCTCTCAACAAAACAGCCACTCACAACATGGCGGCGATGTTGACGTACGCAACATGACGCTGGTGCGGCGTCTGTTCGAACCGACTTTCAACGGAAGTGACTTTCTGCTTGCAACAGCTGCCAAGCGACACATTATTTAATTTTTTTTTATGTGAATTTTTATTCTCGAGTCGGCTTCCCGTGTATCTTGTAAGCATATCTCTAAAGCTTGTGTGAGTTTTAACGGCTGCGTAATTATTTTGGTGTATTTTTTTTTAACCAAAATTACCTTCCGTTCGCTGCAGTAGCTCCGAGTGTTAGCTCAGCCTGTTAGCTGGAAACAGACAGCACTTAGGAGCACAGGGAGACACTTTGATGGCGAACAGACTGTTTCTGATGGAGTTTAACGAGAGAAACGTTTCTGCTGGGAATGAACAACTCAGAAGCTCAGAGTGTTGGAGAAAAGACAACTAACAGAGATGGAGGAACCTACACACAGTGGGCATATTGACGCTCAGTTTGAAGGTAATCTTATGCTTCACTCTTTAACTGTATTTTATTGAGATGAATTTTTCGTTTCTTATTTCGTTGCTTTAGTGTGTTTTACACACACACACAAGCAGCTCTAAGAATAACAGCCTTCTTGGATATATAAACAAGGTGCCCTCTGTGGAACAGACCTGAATTCAACATTTCGGCTATAAGAAGAGTTGATGGAGACTTGGCTCAATTTTAAGCCTACTAAACGTGGATATTTTTCCTAGATTTCAGCCACATTTATATTGATCATGTTTTCTTTTTAAGTTAATTTAAATATCTGGAACAATTAGTTAATTTAGGAAGACAAAATTCAAATTTTTAAAAATCCTACAGAGAGCACACACAAAAACCTAACTAGTGGTATCATTGTATATTATAGTAACGCCAATGTGTTAATACAGACTCTTTATTTCTCTAATTTTGACTTTAAAAAATGTAGAGAATAAAGGTAAATATATAGACATTTCTATTAGTAGTAGTAAAGTAGTACAAACAATCTTAATTTGTTGCATTTGTAAACATCCAGTGGTAGACAGATCCTTTTTGTGCTAACCAACATAATGCAAACAAACCAAAATGATATACAAGTAAAACGGCTAGTTTAGTCCAGTTGGAGAACCCTGTGCCTCTTTGCTTATTTCCACAGGTCATCACTTCGGGAAATATCACAGACAGCATGTTGCTGCTTCTTTCCTTAAAGCAAAGGTGGCAGAGTGGTGGTTATGACAGTAAATAATGAAAAATTTACATTTTTATAGTTCAAAGGTGTGACACTCGAATGATTGTTGAGTGAATTAAAGCTGTTTCCTGTAACTTGTCTGTGTTTCCTGCAGACGTCCAGCAGTTGATGGGGATCAAAGATGAGGAGAACTGGAGTCCCAGTCCAGACCAGGAGGACCAGAAGCCCCCCCAGATTAAAGAGGAACAGCAGGAGAATGAGATCACTGAGTCACCATTCAATCCTGTTCCTGTGAAAAGTGAAGATGATGAAGAGAAACTTCAGCTCTCAGAGCTTCATCACAAGCAGACTGAGAAGAACATTGACTCTGCAGAGCCCGATCCAGATGAGTGTTCAGAATCAGATGGTGAAGACAAAACTTCTGATTCTTCTTCAGAGACGGACGTCAGTGATGGAAAGTGGGAGGAGAGCAGTGAAGCTCAGTCAGGTTTAGACACTGTGAGACGTAAAGTCCCTGTTGGTGATAGAAAAACTCAGAAAGGTAAAAAGTTACACATCTGCACCGAGTGTGGGAAAACGTTCAGCCGCAGACCAAATTTGTTAGAACACAACAGAATCCACACTGGAGAAAAACCTTTCAGCTGCTCCATCTGTGACAAAACCTTTACATGGAAACAGTCACTGGCGCAACACACGAGGACGCACAGTGAAGGAAAACCTTTCAGCTGCTCCATCTGTGATAAATCTTATACTTCTAAAGGAAACTTAATAGAACATACAAAGGTCCACACAGGAGAACGACCTTTCAAATGTTCTGACTGCAGCGCAGCTTTTAAAAGGAAGAACAATTTAATAGAACATATAAGAATACACACTGGAGAAAGGCCGTTCAGGTGCTCCCTTTGTAGCAAAGCTTTTACTTCCAAAGGAAACTTAACAGAACACACAAAAGTCCACACAGGGAAAAGACCTTTCAGATGTTCCGTCTGTAATGCAGCTTTCAAAAGTAAACACACTTTAGTGGAACACACTAGAACCCACACTGGGGAGAGGCCGTTCAGCTGCTCAGTCTGCGGCCGAAGCTTTGGTCACAAATCATATCTTGCTGTTCACATGAGAGATCACACAGAAGAGAAACCTTACAGCTGTTCTGTTTGCGGTGCAACATTCAAAAGGAAATTCACTTTGGTGGAGCACACAAAAACCCACACTGGAGAGAAGCCTTACAGCTGCTCGGTCTGTGGCAAGAGCTTCGCTCACTGCTTAAGTCTAACCTGCCACATGAGGAGTCACACAGGAGAAAAACCGTACAGCTGCTCCGTCTGTAAGGCCACGTTCAGATGGCGACAAGCATTTGTGAAACACACAAGTATCCATTCAGGGGAATAACTTGTCGGCTCAGACTGTGGTGAAGCTTCGTCGTGGAAAAAGTTAGTGGGTGATTGATGCAGTAGTAAGTGTTTCACAGTCATCATGTTGATCAGTGATCATGTCCTCGGGTATCATTTTCAACCTGCCTTTTATCGGCTTATTTACATCTGTTTAATTCCCCAGAGCTTGTCCTGACTGTCTTTACTCACATAAACTATTTTAGTTTAGCTGAATTCCTAATAATTCTTCTCTCACAGTAAAAACATGATTTTAATCTGTTTTCTTCTCAAAAATCAGCCGAGAAAGAAAACCTATAATATATAATAAGATACAAGACTTGTTTCAAATTCTCAAGTCGTTAATTTCTATATTTTATTTGTATTAATTTAATATTTTTTGTTTTTGTGAAGCTCTTAAAAATCTGTTATTTGTGTTGTGTAAAAACAAAACAGCTACACATCTGATTTGATTTTCTGTAAAATAAAAGGCCTTCAAATGTGAATTTTAAATCCTGTAATATTTTATCAAAACATCTCCTAAAACATGCCTGGCCTGTGATTTTGTTTTTGTTTGGTCACATTTATAAAAAAAAAAAAAAAAAAAAAGTTCTACAACATTAAGTTTTGGGGGTTTTTTTTCAGTCAAATTTCACTATTTTGTCAGTATTTCCACATTCATTGAGCCCAGTTTAGAGACTGTATCAACATTTCTCTGCTTTAACAGATTAACATGTTTCATACCATCATTATATTGTCCACCACTAACATTAGCTGACAGCATCTACTGGTTCAGCTAGCTTGGGCGTCACCTCTCAGTTCCCACTTCATTCAAAGAAGACCTTTTACACATGCAAAATTCACGTTTTCACGTTTTTATACTTCCATTTGGGTCTCAACTGCTTCTAAAAGCAGTCCAAGTGCTTAAAAAACAACCCAGCTGTATTTTGGCAATAAGTTTGTTGGTGTTTGGAAAACTAGCCATTTCAAAATCCTCCTGATTGTTGTGTCACAATCCATGGGCACTGCGCCGTTACCTAGCAACCCCAGCGTAGCTTGAGCACGATTGGCCAGCTGGTTTTACCGCTGTATGCGCTGTGCAATAGCTTCTGGAAAAGACAAGTTTTATTGTTGACTTACCGTTCAGAAACGACTTGCTACATTCTTGTTGGTTGTGCGAGAGACTCTACTTCTGCTTTTTGAAGATGAACGGTTGTATAATTGTGCATCTGTTTGCAGCCATTTTCACTGCGAGTGTAAACGTTGAGTTTGGGGGCGTGGCCAGCAGCTTATTTGGATTTAAAGTGACAAGAGGCCCTAAAACGACTCATTCTGAAAGGAGCTCAAAATAAGTAGAACTGACCAGACTGAAATCTCATTAACTAAGAATGATTTTGTGCAAAAAATGTAATGAGCATGTTTTGTATAGCCCATAAACCTGTCCTTACCTGTTCAAGAAGCATAATAGGTCACCTATAAAGCATGAAAGAGGCTTACATTACCAATAGGCGTCCTCACTGGATAGATGTGTGGAATCCTGAATAGAGCCGACGCATAGATGGAAAAAATAATCAGGCTCTTGCCTTTAATGGGAAATGTTGCAATTTTCTTCTGCATGAAGAAGCTGAGGTGTTTCACTGAGTTTCTTCGTGCACAGCTCTCATTGCTTCCCAAATAGAGCACTTTAACAATTACAGGGAGAAATTTGTTTCTCATGTAAAAAAAGTTGGCTGTATTTCTAAAGAAAGTTGTTTAATTATGGTAACTGAATATTTTGTTCCTATTTTTTAGTGCTTGAGAGGCGCCTTACGCCGGGTCCCAGCTTCGATAACGAAACTGTTGAATTAAGTGCCACAACACTGTTGTTTTACATGTAGTCAAGGGTCGTATTTTCACAGCAACAACTTCCACACTGAAGAGTGTTGTGGGTAAATGATATGGTAGAGCTCAGGCTGGGTGCATTCAGAGCTTTGTTTGTAAAATAGATTTGTAAAGAAAAGCACATTGGATTGAACTTGAACAGAAGAAGTTAGTCTGCAATAAAAACCTTTTCTAAAGTTGGTTCTGAGTCCAACTTGGTAATGCATTGGAATGAACTGCATTAATTTCAGTCAAATCTGGACAGAATTGGGTTGTGATTGTCTTGCAAAGTGCCATTTGTTGTGTATTGGTGCTAAGAAATAAACTGAATTATTGGACAGCAGGAGACTGGTGTAAAATTATTTTCCATGATTATTTGGGACAACGAGAGAATTATTTGACTTATAGTAGATGAAGAAGAAACCAAGCTGATACAATCCATGTTTTAGGTTTCTTTTAATTCAAAGGAATAAACTTCATCTTCAGTAAGCTTTCAAAGTCTGTCTTGGATAGAGTGGGATCAAAACATTCCCCAAATCAACTTCTAACTACCCAGGGACAATGTGAGATGGATCTGTGCGTTTTCCAGCACGATGGAGCAGCACATCATAAGGAGAAAGTCAAAATCAAGTGGCTCAAAGATCAGAACATTGGGATCCATGACTTCTGGCCACAAAGTCAAGATTTTAGTTCTTTTTAGAAGGATGTTTTGAAGATGTGACTGGATAAGACGACAAACTGCAATAAGAAAAAAAAAGGTTCTCGGTTAGTCAGGATTCAGTCCACAACCTAATATCCAGCATGTTAGAGAAGTGATGAGGGAAAGATTTCAACAATGTAAATATGAAATATCTGCATAAGTTTGTTGCGTTTTGTAAAAGAAACAAATGAAATGAAAACTACTTCATTGTATGTAAGTATGTCATGTAGAAATACGTCAAAAATACAATCTGAGTACTGAGATCATTAAAAACATAATCATTGCGTAATTGCATAATCATTCAATTCATTACAAAAACGGTTGGAAAATGTTTTCAAGACAAATCTCTGGATGATGAAGAAATTGTTCACTCTCTGCCTCAAGATGGCCCTGTAACGTCATCTGGCACCATTACTGGTCATATTATCTTCACTGGCAAACCAAGTGGATTAGCACTGCTTGCTAACAACTAATGCTGTCATCCAGGACATGTTATTGTGGATTATCGTCTCTGTTGCCCAGAAATTGAATTGTTAGCATGTCACGACAGTCATGAAATTGTCATTAAGCAACAGTGTCTTCAGTCAGAGGCTTTTCCAGATTTGTTGCAAGACTGACTGTTACCTGAGATCCTTCCTGCCCAAAGGATCACCTTTCACAAGGACTCTTTGAAGATACTTGAAGAATATGAGTTACAACAACATTTAATTTCTTTTTGGAATAAATAAAGTGTTTTTTAATTGAATTGATTTGAAAAGATAATGTATTTAATAACTTTTATCAACGACACAGGTGGGGTTTAAAAAAAAACACTCCTTACTATGTTGATTCCCATAAAAGTCGGCCTCAGCTGATATGTTTGCAAATTCTCAAATAATTATGGGTGGTCAATGTAACACTGAAACGTAAACGGTGGGTTTTTGTTTTGAACTGAACACAGTAAAGCCGCAGTCGTTATTTCTAATTTAAGCTTTTATTTTGAAGGCCGGTATGACTGGAAAACCAACGGATGTGATTGCCTCCTAGCAACAGGACCTCGTTTTGTTTTCCCAACGTTTTGTTTTCCCAACGTTTTGTTTTCCCCTTTTCAAAGTGTGAAAAGTACACTTTAGTAGTCTTCCGAGTATGATGTAAATATTTCATAGTATTCAGACTTTTTTTACTCCCGATTTGGGACTTTTTTACTGTGAAATTTCCTCCCGGAAGTAATGGAAGCGTCGAGTGTTAGCTTAGCATGTTAGCTGGAAACAGACGGAGGTCTTTTTCTGAAGGCGTTTAAGAAGAGACAAGTTTTATCTGTGATTGTGTGAAAACCTCAGAAGGTCTCCGCGTTGGAAAAAAACCAAAAGAGATGGAGGAACCGATGCAGACTGAGCAGATGGACTCCAAGTGTGATGGTGATTTTCTTGTTCTACTGATCTTTAAATGTTTCCATGTCACCGGTGACTGGTTTATTCCTACAAAAGCTGCCAGTTAACATTAAAACTGAAATAAAGCAACGCTCACAGTGAAGTCACGACCTGGGGTTGGATACATGAATAAAATAAAAGTGATAAAATCTAGATTTATAAAAGTCTGCACACAGGTTAGTCTGATATAAATCTGGTTCTCCAACTTGTTAAATCTAATATTCTAGAATATTCTAATTTCCTTAATTTGTTAATAATTGATTACTAATTATAATTATGAATAGTTACAAAAGCCAAACATTGTTGTGATATAATGTAAAAGTGCCTTTTTATACTTCAGAGCTTCAAAACTAGATCAACTCTAGAATGAATGTGTTACTGATGCAACATAACCAAAGGTGGGAAGTAACATTTGTTCAATTGCATTTACTTGAGTAACGTTTTTGAAAAAAAAAAACAACTCTTAGAAGTAGTTTTGCTACACCGTACTTTTTGCTTTTACTTGAGCAATATTATTATGAGGTATCAGTACTCACTGGAGTGAAATTTCTTAATACTCGACCCACTGTGAGTAACTTCACTGAATGAAGAACAAACATTTTAATCAATAATGCAGCTGACACAAACCTACAGTATATATTGAAGTAAGACCTCCTGTTTGTACACAAACTTTGTTGTTCCAATGTTATTTTCTGTCTGCTGAGCCTTTTTTAGATCATGAAGATACAGTAAACACTATATATTATCAATGGAAATACTTACCACACATTGCCTACTGGAAGTATTAGTTTCAATAGTTTTATATTGATTTAGGAAACTGTACATTCTGCATGTTTTTTGTAGTTTTGTTATTTGTATTATTTTAGTTTTTAAAATATCAGAATTTGCACATTATATTTTTGTCTGTGATTACATTATTTTAAAATATTAAATCAGATGTTCTTATTAGTTAGTACTTAAGATGCCTTTTTACAAATCCTTTTTTTTACTGTTACTTGAGTAACTTCTCGGACGTCTACGTTTTACTTTTACTTGAGTATAAATAGGTTGAAGTAGTGCTGCTCTTACCAGAGTACAATTTTTGGCTACTCTTCCCCCCTCTGCCTGAACAATGTTTGTGTTTCCTGCAGACGTCCAGCAGCTGTTGGAGATCAAAAGGGAGGAGAACTGGAGTCCCAGTTCAGACCAGGAGGACCAGAAACCCCCAAAGATAAAAGAGGAGGAGGAGGAGAATGAGATCACTCAGTTACCATTCAGCCCTGTCCCGGTGAAGAGTGAGGATGATGAAGAGAAACCTCAGCTCTCAGAGCTTCGTCACAGTCAAACTGAGGAAAACAGAGACCTTGTGGGACCAGAACCAGATGAATGTTTGAAATCAGATGACAAGGACAAATGTTCAGAGTCCTCAGAGACGGACGTCAGTGATGGAAACTGGGAGGAGAGCAGCGAAGCTCAGTCAGGTGTGGGGTCTGGGACAAATAAAGTTCTTGTTGTTCCTGCGAAGTCTAAAAATGATGAAGAGAAACCTCAGCTCTCAGAGCTTCATCACAGCCAAACTGAGGAAAACGGAGACCTGGTGGGACCAGAACGACGCTTAAAATCAGATCTTGAAGACAAAACTTCTGATTCTTCTTCAGAGTCTTCAGAGACGGACGTCAGTGATGGAAACTGGGAGGAGAGCATTCGAACCCAATCGGTGACCAGTAGCGAATCCTCTGGTCGTTACAGCTGCTCTGAATGTGGTAAAACCTTCACTCGCAGACAGTATTTATCAGAACACCAGAGAATCCACACGGGAGTGAAACCTTTCAGCTGCTCCGTCTGCAGCAGAGCTTTCAGGTGGAAAAATGGATTAGTGAGACACATGAAGTCTCACAGTGGAGAAAAACCTTTCAGCTGCTCTGACTGTGATAAAGCTTTCTCTTCTAAAAAGAATTTAATGGAACACACAAAGGTCCACTCAGGGGAAAAACCTTACAGCTGCTCCGTCTGTAACGCATCTTTTAAAAGAGCGCACACCTTAAAGGAACACAAAACAACCCACACCGGAGAGAGGCCTTACAAATGCTCGATCTGCAGCCAAAGCTTCAGGTACAGGTCCTATCTAGTTGTTCACGTTAGAAATCACGCAGAAGAAAAACCGTTCAGCTGTCCCACCTGTAAAGCAACGTTCAAAAGGAAACTCACTTTAGAGGAGCACATCAGAACCCACACTGGAGAGAAACCTTACAGCTGCTCGCTGTGTAGCAAGAGCTACGTCCGCTACATAAGCCTGTCACGACACATGAGGTGTCACACAGGAGAAAGACCGTACAGCTGCTCCACCTGTCAGGCGACGTTCAGATGGAGACAAGCTTTCGTGGCCCACACAAAGATCCATCCAGTGAAATAACCTCCTCGCTGCTCAGAGTGTCGTTGCAACCTGGCCCCAGGCGCCCCGTTTAAGCGCTGCAGGCCTCCCAAAGAATCAGGACTTCTTAAATGACCTTTCTGATCTGTTGGTTGAAATACGCCAAAGTATTATCGTGTTGTTATTGTCGGGGAGTCCAAGATTCCTGTGTGCTGTGCTGATAAGCCAGTGGAAGCGGACTTTTTAAACCCTGTTGACGTCGATGTTGTTTTAACCCACGTTTTTTTTTTTTTACCTGTTTTTAATTTAGAGCTGTGTGATGTGCGCTCTAACCATTACCCTGTTTTATTTGTAGTTTCTCTTCTACCAAAGTAAAGTTTGTTTTTTTTTAACCCTTCCCTGCTGGTCGCTTTTCTGTTTTTAATCAGAGCTGCAGCCTCACAGAAGAGCTTAACTTATGGTTTTACTTAATCTGCCAAACTGTTTTGGACTCTGTGTCCCCCCCTTAAGATCAGGCACCCTGTGTACACACAGTCCTCACACATTATCCACCTCTCCACCAAGTTTTTTTTCTTCCTCAAAACATGGAAATATATCAACCCTTTTCTGTCATGTTGCTGGAAATAAATGTGCCGACATGAACCAACACAAAACAGAATTTTAAAAATGTACGCAAGGAGACAAACTCAGTGACTCCTGGGATTAGTTTCTTTCAAAAAAGACCATGTTTGGTCACTAAAAGGCACTTCATGATTGCAAACGCTTTACATTGTGTTATTTAAAGTAATAAGTGGTGGATGAGAGAATAAAATCCAAACATTCAGAGAGGGACTGAGAGGTTTTGCTCAGTTATTTGGTCCTAAAGCTGAGGGGGAAAAGACTCAGAGCTGCAGCTGAGTAACTATCTGGAATTGTGAATACAGTGTCTTCTTTATGAGGTCGTTTTAAGATTGTTTTAGTGTTAAAATATACCCAGTAGGCATTAAAAAATGATTTAAATTTGCCTCTGTTTTTTTTCACACCATCATTAGTATCTTTTTCTCAACTTGCAGCAGGCTCTGAGGAGACAGTGTTATACTGTATGTTGATATTGTCGTATTTAAGTAAATCTGCTACACAGATATAACGTCAGTTAATTAAAAAACATAGAAGTAGATAAAATCAAATGAAGTCAAAGAGCCTTGACATTAATGACAGAACCTAAGATAGCTATGAAAAGTAAAATATGTTGAAGCTCAACAGAAACAACAGCCCTTCTGCTTGAAGGTACCAGGAAAGATGGTGCTTTATCACCACCTTGTGGTTGTAGCGAATCATTACACCCGCTTGGCAGCGTTTCCCATGTTTATTTGGAAAGTGCAAAAAAAAAAAAAAAAAGACAGATCTTTTCTTTCTTTAAAGATCTTTTCAAAAGAACTAAAAGGTGTAAAATTGCAGCTTTTGTAGAGCAGATAAAGCCTTGAAGCCACCAAATTGGATTTATGGTTGCAGACTCATGAGCAAATGAAGACAAAAGTATTCAGATGGAGTTTTCAATGTCCAACCAAGAATTCAGCAATTTATTTCTAGAAACGCCTCCAAGCTGGAAAAGCACCTTTTTTATAGCTATTTCTCCTTAACAGTTAAGGTTAGTTCAGTAGGATTAGACATCAGGAGGCTGGTGAAAACTTACGTTTTCTACTGAATCCACTTTCAGATTGTGAAATCTAAGGAATAGTTTGTCCTGAAAAAAAAAAATATGTGGAGTCCTCAGTAGCGCCAACCTTTAAGCCTTACGATGCAGTCGCTGAGTGGGCTCCTCTTAATCAGCCAAAGACAAACAGAAAAGAACGGGTTTAAAATATCCCCTTAACGCAGCTATTTCTGACATCAATGCACAACTTATGGATGGAACAAGGCTGGATGAAGTGTCAGATTCTCAGTTTTTTTTTTATGACTTTACTTTGACTAGGCCCTGAACCTCCGCCTCTTTCTAAGCTCTTTTTAATGCATCTAACAGGTTTTCTTCCAGGATTGTCCTGTATTAAGCTGCATCCATCTTCCTTTCAAAACAATATTCCTACAGCATGGTGCTGCCACCACTATCTTTCATAAAGTGAGTGGAGTGGACAGGGTGCTACTTTTCTACAACACAGGTTATACTAATTGGACACTTCTGATCCTGTGGTCCGTGCAGGCTACGGACCCACTAAATAAATTAGAATATTTTTGAAAAGTTCATTTATTTTACTAACTCAATTTATTAAATAGTTAGATACATATCTTAAATCGTTAAATTATGAATACATTTGTTTTTGTTGTTCAAATTTGTTGTCAAGTAATATGTATATATATGAATGAATGTACCGACTAATTAAAAAAATTTGAATATTTTTGAAAAGTACATTTATTTCAATAACTTAATGCACCAAGTAGAAAACATCATGTAGATTAACAGACAGATACTGATGTTTTCATGCCTTTATTTCTGTTAATTGTGATGATTTTCTGCTTACAGCGGATGAAAACACTGCATTTAAGATCATAATATTATATGAGGGCGGTAAAAAAAACATTTTGATGGAGAAATGTGGGCTTAATGAAACGTATGCTTAGTACCTGCTTTAAGCTTATTTTCAAAATGTACTTTTAATCTGACAAATGAGCCTCAGACTCATCTGGACGCATATCTTTAATTTATTAAATACGACCTTAGTAATGCTTGCTTTGTCTCATTATATTCTCTTTAAACTGGCACACGTTGTTATACTCTGACTTAAATCTATATTATGAATGTTATACTATGTGGACACTTCGCGAAAATATGTTAAACTATGTGGTTCGCAGCTACTTTTATTTTGAAGGACTCATTCACTACCGGAAGTGGTAGAAGCTATGTAAACAAAGTGGAGCTTATTGAGCGTCTCTTGTGAATCGGGGTTTCAGCTAATCTTCGGCGTGTCCTAAATAGGCCTAGTTTACATTAATTTTTTTTTTTTTTTTTTTTTTTACCCACTTTGTGAAGTTTTGTTTGAGCTGAAGTTTCCTCCCGGAAATAACGGAAGCGTCGATTGTTAGCTTAGCATGTTAGCTGGAAACAGTCTATTGCAGAGCACAGCGACTCGGACAGAGACTGATGGAGACCAGACGGTTTCTGAAGGAGCTAAAGGAGGGAATAGTTTCTGCAGCGATTGTGTGAAAAGCTCCGAAGGTGGAGAAAATACAACTAACAGAGATGGAGGAAGCGACACACAGTGAGCAGATGGACTATAAGTGTGATGGTGATTATCTTCTACAGCTCTTTAAATGTTTGCATGCCACCAATGACTGGGTAACAAATGAAAGGCAAAAAACAGGATTTTTTTTTTTTTTTTTTTTTTTTTTACTGCGAGGGAACGCTCAGAGCGAAGTTACGACCTGGGGTTGGATGCATAAATAAAATAAGCCACAAAACAGATTTATAAATGTGTGCATACAAGGTCGTCTGAAATAAAGCTGGATCACTGGGATGAGGTGGTAAAGATTTATGTCCCAGGTGGTAAAGTTTTAGGTCCCATATCGAAATATTACAATGAAAGAAAAAAACCAAACACATTTTTATACTGACTTTCTTTTTTAAATCCATCAAAATAAATTATTTACTTGGAGCCTATTATGGAAAACATACATCTTAAAATTATTATATCCTGAGCAGATTTGGATTTAATGTCTGAACTAATCCGACCATTTCCCAAAAGATAAGTGCAAGGGATATAATTTTAAAACAAAAACAAACAAAAAAAAAAGTAACAGTTTTTATTCAAATTTTACCAGAAAATTGCATGCCATAAATTATGAGTTTGGAACACCTCTTTGCCATCACCCTAATCATTTGCTCCATCCACAGATTCTCTGTCAAGTTCAAGTCAGGACTCTGGGCGAGCCAATTCAAAACATTATTATTAAACATGTTGATGAAATTAAAGGCTACTTTAAATCTAAATCTGCCAGCAGATATTTTTAAGCATAAATGTACCTGAACAAACTAAAGATAAACATTACACAACTAATCTATTTTATTAGTGTAAAAAAGCTCAGTAACTGCATTTACAAAAAGTGACCAGAGTCCAAATAACAGAGTATTACAGCATCATGTTGCATTGAAGGTGATCAGTGCAGTAAAATAATCAGCCATGATGGGAAAAGTGTCTCTTTATACCTCAGAGCTTCAAAACTAGATTAGTTATGGAAGGAGAGCTGTTTCCTGTAACATGTCTGTGTTTCCTGCAGATGTCCAGCAGCTGGTGGTGATTAAAGAAGAGCTTCCTGCTGAGGAGGAGAACTGGAGTCCCAGACTGGATCCGGAGGACCAGAAACCCCCACAGATTAAAGAGGAGCAGGAGGAGAACGAGATTATCGAGTTTATCTTCAATCCTTTCTCTGTGAAGAGTGAAAATGACGAAGAAGAGAAACCTCAGTTCTCAGAGCTGAATCACAGCCGACCCGAGGAGATCAGAGACGTTGTTGGACCAGAACCAGAAGAATATTTAGAATCAGATGTTGAAGATAAAAATGTAGGTTCGTCTTCAGAGTCGCCAGAGGTGGACATCAGTGATGGAAACTGGGAGGAGAGCAGTGAAGCTCAGTCAGGTGTGGGGTCTGGGGCGGTTAAAAAAGTTCTTGTTGGTGAAAGAGGTTTCAGTCCTGATCCTGTGGAGAGTGAAGATGATGAAGAGAAACCTCGGCTCACGCAGCTTCATCACAGCCAAGCTGAGGAGAACAGAGACTCTGTGGAACCAGATGAATGTTTAAAATCAGATCCTGAAGACAAAACTTCTGGTTCAGAGACGGACGTCAGTGATGGAAACTGGGAGGAGAGCATTCGAACCCAATCGGTGACCAGTAGCGAATCCTCTGGTCGTTACAGCTGCTCTGAATGTGGTAAAACCTTCACTCGCAGACAGTATTTATCAGAACACCAGAGAATCCACACGGGAGTGAAACCTTTCAGCTGCTCCGTCTGCAGCAGAGCTTTCAGGTGGAAAAATGGATTAGTGAGACACATGAAGTCTCACAGTGGAGAAAAACCTTTCAGCTGCTCTGACTGTGATAAAGCTTTCTCTTCTAAAAAGAATTTAATGGAACACACAAAGGTCCACTCAGGGGAAAAACCTTACAGCTGCTCCGTCTGTAACGCATCTTTTAAAAGAGCGCACACCTTAAAAGACCACATCAGAACCCACACCGGAGAGAGGCCTTACAAATGCTCGATCTGCAGCCAAAGCTTCAGGTACAGGTCCTATCTAGTTGTTCACATAAGAGCTCACGCGGAAGAAAAACCGTTCAGCTGTCCCACCTGTAAAGCAACGTTCAAAAGGAAACTCACTTTAGAGGAGCACATCAGAACCCACACTGGAGAGAAACCTTACAGCTGCTCGCTGTGTAGCAAGAGCTACGTCCGCTACATAAGCCTGTCACGACACATGAGGTGTCACACAGGAGAAAGACCGTACAGCTGCTCCACCTGTCAGGCGACGTTCAGATGGAGACATGCATTCGTGAATCACACAAAGATCCATCCAGCGGTATAACCTCCTCGCTGCTCAGGGCATTGCAAAGCTTCAGTCGGTCTCTGACGGAGTTTAGAAAACACCTTCCAGCTGCTCTGTTAGTAACACAGCTCTTCAAAGGACATAAACTCTATAGGAAGACATTGAAATTCAAGCTGGAGAGGAGCTGCTATTTGTAGATGAATCTGATTGCAACCATGTCGTTGTATTGTAACGAGCCGAATTGTTCTGGACTGAATGTAGCTCTTACTACGTTGAGATTACATTTGTTGTGAATTGGTGCCACTTAAATAAACTGAATTGAATTGTTCAAACTGATCTGTAGCAAAAGAACATCAGCAGAGATGTTCAGGGATCTTCCAGGATTCAAACTCAGATGACTGCTTGTTAGTGAGAATCACTGGTGCTACTAAACAGAAAGAGAAACCACATCTACTGTATGTGTCCTGTCTGACTTTATTGCATGTATGAAATATATGGCCTATAATAAACATCAATGTTCTGAATATCATGTTCTTTGATTTTAAAAACACTAGAAGTGTTCAGATTTGACTTTTTCAAGACACAACCAAAAATATTTCTGTAAATAAAGCTCCAGCAAAAAGTCGGCCAAAAATCAATGGGTTAAATTTGAACTAAAATTCAACAGCTTTCCAACAAAAGGTGCTACAGCACTGAAAGCTGCACCAACAGGACTGGTCGTGTCCAAATCAGGAAAAAGTTTTATGTTTATACATATACCACTCATGAACATTTTCTGATGGTGTCACTGTTTACAGCTAATAAAAACATTTAGGATTATAATATTACCTACAAATGTGGGCTAAATGAAAAGTATCTACCTGCTTGACGGTCATTTTCAAAAGGTTCTTTTAAAGCCTCACCAGAACGCATATTCTAATTGCTTGATTATAATCATAAATGCAGCCGTAGATGGGCGAGCTTTTATTTCGAAGGACTCACTCGTGACCGGAAGTGACCGAAGGTATGTCAACAAAGTGGAGCTCATTTACCGTCTCTTGTGAATCGGGGTTGAGCCAACCTTTGACATGTCCACAGAAATTAATAATGTGGTCTATGTTGTTTTTTTATTCTCCTTGTGAAGTTGTGTTAAATCTGAATTTTCCTCTCGGAAGCAGCAGAAGCGCTTCGTGTTAGCCTAGCATGTTAGCACCAAACAGACGGTCAGCGAGACATTGATGGAGAACGGACTCGGTGTCTGATGGAGTTTAAGGAGAGAAAAGGTCTCAGAAGGTCTCAGCGTTGGAGAAAAAACAATTAACAAAGATGGAGGAACCAACACGCAGTGACGGTAATGCTAATACTTTTACACATTTATCTCTGTTTGACTGGAAATATTAAGAGAATAACACTAATAACTTGAACTTGCATAGAAAAAAAATCTAAATAAATACTTTATTTATTTAGCGACCTAAATTTATGTGTCAGAAGGCTGCAGCATGGTGACCCTCCCCAGATGTCAACAACATGATGGCTGTTCGATGGTCTAACGGACTGCTGGTTATTTATCAGACACAGTTTTCAGACAGTTGAGATTAAACAAATGCAGAAACATGCACATATGTGGGCGTTTAGAGAAATTTCTACATTAGGACTGTCTGCAACATTTTTAAGTTTAATTTAAAAGAGCACTATACTAAGCTTTTTAAATGATTGCCAGATGATGCATGAAGTTAAAATAATTTTTAAAAAGAGCTCCATCATTTTAAAATCTAGCATCCTAATGTAAATAGTAAACGGACTGAATTTATTTTTGAATGCTTTTGTAATCATACTGATCTCTAAGAGCCACATTCACCCAGCTACACTCCAAAACTCCATTAATATGCACATTGGTTGGCAGCTTAGGGTTAAGTGCCTTGCCCAGGGGCACATCGACACCACGCAAGAAGAAGCTAGAATCGAACCCACAACTTCAGTCGCCAAAAATGTAGTTTGTCATCCTTCAGTTTACAATGAAACAAATGAGAGTTGGAACCAAAACAGAACATTTATCGCACAATTCAAATATTACCATCAAGTTTTCTTCCTTTCATTGTTCCACCAGAGGGGAAATTCACGCGTAACAGCAGCAAGTCAAACTAAGCGGGAACATACCAGGGCTGGGCAATAAATCAATAACACTATATATGGCGATAGACACGTGATCAATATCAACAGAAAATATGTCGGATAGAAGGTTCAGTAATTTTACTGAACCGCACAGCATTCTGGGGAATGTAGGCAGAGGAGAGATTGCAGCCGCTCAACCTCTCACGGCCAGCTAAGCTAGGTTGGCGACATCAGCTAACTCGCTCTTTGGTTACCTAGCAACAGCTCGTTGTGTAACTGACACAGCAGTTTAAGGTTTCGCCACCGAGCCTCAAAACTGCTTAAGAGTAAACAACAACGGCGTGGAGTGAAAACTGTGGATAAAAGAGGAAAGGTCACTCCAACAGTTTGGCAGTATTTCAGATATTTAAAACAAAAAAACCGAATCAATAATTATCTATGGACTGATATGAAAGGCTTATATTGTGATACGTTTTCAGCCATGTCGTCCAGCCCGAGAAAAATACATGTTCACACAAAGGTAAAAAATATCAAAAATAAGCATAAGAGACTGCACAGTAAGGAAAAATGTACAGCATAAGAAAAATAATACTGCACAGTTATACATTTAAGCGTGTGCATCCAGTTATTGTTTTTAAAATTCAACACTTAAAATAACTGTTGATATGACTCATTCTTATGATGACTGTATGTAAATTTACAGCCTCTGACCAACGGCAACAATATGTGACGTCAGTGGAGGTTAGGGTTTATTTTAAGTTTAAAATAAACACTAACTTGATAGTGCAGTGACTATTAAGTTCCACCATTTTTAGTCGCTTCTGGGTGCGGGGAATCCAGGTCCCAACGCGCTCCAAGAAGGAGTGTCCACGTTGAGTATTGAATGTAATCCAAAATTCAGGGTGGCGGTCTGTGGCAGCATGCAAAATACATGGCAATGATGGTAAATATGTGGATATGATAGACCTAACCGGCATATAACAGAGAGCGGTAAAAACTGTATGACCTCCCAACACGCTGCCCTCTCTCCTTAACATATTCCCCCTCCACACCGCCACCAGTGGTCGAGCGAAATATAGGTCAGAGTGTCAATCCAGATATAAACCAAACACTGCCACCAAACCGAACTGAACTATCAAAACCAAATAAACCAGATCCAAACTATGCCCAAACACCAAAAAACTATAAATGGCTCCTATAAGAACATTTCAGCAGCAAGGCAGTTCAAAGTGCTTCACCAGTTATGAAACGAGCAAGAAACATCACATTTTGACAAATGGCATCATCAAAATCAAGCAAATGCAGAACAAAAATATTGATCAATGTTCTACTTACTACTAATCAAAAGTATCCAAACAGGTGGGTTTTTAGCCTTGATTTAAAGGAGCTCAGTGTTTTGGCTGTTTTTCAGTTTGCAGGGTAGGAATGTAGGTTGACCGGTAAATCGAGAGCTTTGCCTTTCAGCTCAGCTCTCGTGCGAAATTCTTCCCTCGTTTGTGAACCAGACCCTGAGAAACTTGAACTCTTCCACTTGGGGCAGGACCTCGCCCCTGCCTCCAGAGGGCACTCTATTCTTTTCCATCTTAAGACCATGGTGTCTTTTTTTCACTCTGATTATGTTTATTTTTGGGTTTTTTATATGAAAGACGTATGGCGGATCGAAACTGACAATTAAAAATGAAAGCAGAAATTAATTATTTTCCTTTTCCTTACACAAGCATTTGTTCTTTTTACATTTCCTCGTCTTCTCTTTTTACTTCACCGTCTGCATTTCTGCCTCATTATGCAAATGAGGAGGGCGGCCATCTTGGTCCAGCTCCTCTGCTATTGGTCAGCTGAAAACTTACCACCTTCCAACTCGTCCAGTCTATCTGCAGCTTCCCTTAACAACATGATGCCAAGGTTACACAGCTAGATTTCTCAAGATCTGGTCCAAGGAAAGAGATGAAGGTTGAAAAAGAGCTGCAGCCCAAATGAAAACAAGTAAAGACAAAGTTAACAAAACAATCTTGTTTGCAAAATGAATTTAAAAGGTATTAAATTCTTAAGTTGCAAGGATAATTAGCATTTCAAATCAAGCTAATCAAGCTAACCGTCTTTCTGCTCCCTCCATAACTATACTTCGGTTGCTAAACTGAAGCCAAAGGCGAAGGCCTGCACAATCGATCTGCACATGGATCCTGCTGCTTCCTGTTTATTGACCAATAGGAGAGGAGCTGGACTGTTGAACCTCTAGAGTTGATGATGCAAAGAAGGATTTTGCATAAAATTAAGAAAATTATGGACAACCCTGACCGTCCTCTTAATGAGACTGTCATTGGAAAGTCTCTTCAGTCAGAGACTTCTTTAGATTGGTTGTAAAACGGACCGCTACAGGAGATCTTTCCTGCCCGCAGCCATCATCATCTATAATAACTCCTTGACTAAATGAGTTACATCAACATTTAATTTCCCTTTGGGATAAGTAAAGTATTTTTGAATTTGAAAAAGAGGAGACAAGGAAATGTAAAAAGAACAAATGCTTGTATAAGGAAAAGGAAAAACAAAATGTATACATTCCTGCTTTTATTTTTAATTATGTCAGTTTCTCCATAAAGATGAAGGATATATTTTTGGTCAAATAATATTACAAGCTGATTGCTGCTGCCTTTCGGGTGTGATTCCTGTGTTTGTGTTTCCTGCAGATGTGTTCAAGAAGGACGACCCCTGGATTAAAGAAGAACAGGATGAGGCTGAGATCACAGAGTTTGTATTCAATCCTGTAGGAAACGAAGATGATGAAGACTTTTCTCAGACTGTGGAGAACAGGAACCCTGTGGGACCAGCATCTCTCTCTACTAAACCTCCAGAGGCTTCAGAGAAAGAAGCCACAGACTGTGAACAGAGCGGTGGACCTTCATTAGGTGACGTAAGCGCTAAGAAGTTTTACAGTTGCTCTGAATGTGGGAAAACCTTCAACAGCAGGCCGTGTCTGGTAAGACATCACAGAATCCACTCTGAAGAAAAGCCCTTCAGCTGCTCCTTCTGTGATCAGAAGTTCAGCAGGAGGGAAAGTGTAACTCGACACATGAGGTGTCACACTGAGGAAAAACCTTTCAGCTGCTCGGTTTGTGGACAAAAGTTCAGCAGGAAGGAGAGTCTAACCTACCACCTGACCTACCACACTAAAGAAAAACCTCACAGCTGCTCCATCTGTAACAAAGCTTTCACTTCAAAAAGAAATCTGATGGAGCATGGGAGAATCCACACGGACGAAAGGCCGTTCAGCTGCTCCATCTGTAAGGCCACATTCAAGCGGAAATACACGTTGGTGGAGCACACGAGAAGCCACACCGGACAGAAGCCGTACAGCTGCTCGGTCTGCGGCCAGAGCTTCAGCCACGGCATCAGTCTGACTCGTCACATGAGGTGTCACACGGGACAGAAACCTTACAGCTGCACCGTCTGTAAGGCTGCTTTCAAACTGAAGAACGCCCTGATGGAGCACACGAGAATCCACACGGGAGAGAAACCGTTCAGCTGCTCCGTCTGTAAGGCAGCGTTCAGGAGGAACCAGGACGTTGTGAAGCACACGAAGATCCATGCAGGTAGATCAGCTTCCAGCTGCACAGTCGGTGGTCAGAGCTACTCTGAGGTCTCGGTTATAGGAGAGAAAACCTTCTCTTCTGTCTGTAAGGCTTCTTTTCACTGCAGCACATGAGCAGCTTCCTACTGCATTTCAACACAAAGGCAAAAATACAGAAGAAACACGTCTGGATTAAAGGGTCCGTATTACATAAAATCAACTTTTTGTTATTCCCTCATCAAAAACAAGCCTGGAGTGTTGCCTTGATTCTTTCATGCATGTTTGAGAAATCCTTTAATCTCCTGTGGCAACCGTTCAGCTGCGCAAAACGCCTGGATGGACGTAGCTCCGCCTTCGGGCTGCAGCTCCTCCTCGGAGCTGCAGTTTCTAAGCTTCCGAGCTTCCACCTCACAGAGCAGCCCCCGCCCCCCATGACTTCCCCACTCAGCTCCTCCAGACTAGCCAGCAGCAATTAGCAAACACCTGGTGGGACTGCGCATCTACTGAGCTCATTATATGAGCTACGACTCAGTGAAATGCTGGTAAAAACGTTGTTGAAGGGTTAATAGAGGAGCGATGTTGTGATGACTTCCTGAAGGCGGAGTTTTTTAAAGAGACAGATGCCCAATTTCAAGGCGTTAAATTACGAAATCAAATTTCTCTTAAGTCATATTTGATAAATACAGTATTATTATAACAACTGAAGGTAACATAGTGACTTGATTTTGCTATAAAATGATTCTATGTGCCTGGAAAACACATAATACTGCCCCTTTAAGGGAGTTTTGAAACTGCACACACTAAGTTTTTTGAATATAATAACCTGCTGAAGATGCAGCAAAGAAACCACTTGTTGGATTTAACTAAATACAGGGAAATCTGTGAAACCAGAGTGACAGTGGAGTAGTTTAGATTGAAGCACATTTATTGCCTAGTCAAAGTCCAGATCTAAGTCTATCTATCTATCTATCTATCTATCTATCTATCTATCTATCTATCTATCTATCTATCTGTCGTTTCTTCTACAGGTGTCCAGCAGCTGTTGGTGATTAAAGTGGAGCCCTCTCATGAGGAGAACAGCTGGAGTCCCAGACTGGACCAGGAGCGCCCAAACCCTCCACAGATTAAGGAGGAAGAGGAGGAGGCTGAGATCACGGAGCTCGGCTCACCTGCCGTCTCCGCCAGGAGCAGAGATATTCAAAACAAACCTCAGTCGTCACAAATTCATGACAGCCAAACTGAGGAGAGCAGAGACTCTGTGAGCCTGGAACCGAGTCCAGATCAGCGTTTAGACTCATCCAGAAGTAAGGAGAAGCCACACAGCTGCTCCGAGTGCAGTAAAACTTTCAACCACCGGGCGGATCTGTCGAGACACAACCGAGTCCACACGGGAGAGCGTCCCTTCAAATGTTCCGTTTGTAACGCAGCGTTTAGAAGAAAATACACGTTAGCAGAGCATGCAAGGACCCACACCGGAGAGAAACCGTACAGCTGCTCGCTTTGTGAGCAAAGCTTTGGCCGCAAGTCAAGTCTGACCTGTCACATGAGCTGTCACGGCGGAGAAAAGCCTCTCCGCTGTTCGGTTTGTAAGGCCGAGTTTAGGGATAAACTGGATTTTGTGGAACACACAAAAACCCACACAGATACATAACTGTTGGGTCATACAGTCTGGGGGTCAAAAGTTCATGTGTTTGCATCCAGTGCATGCGCAAAGAAGAAACAATTTTCGGATTGTTAAAAAAAGAAACAGCTTTTCAAAGGAAACATATGAGAGGTAGAGATGGGCAATTTCTGTTTATTTGGTGAAAAAAAATTAGCACGACAACAATAAACTCATTTATTATGAATACAAAATGGTGAGGATTCTTCCTTTTTCACTCTTGATTCCATAAAAGCATAAATTAAATCAGTATTTATGAAAATGTGGTACAATGCAATAATTGTGTACTGGTTAGTTGTACAATTCCACCAGTTTATGTAACTGGTGCACTAAAGTGATCCTGTCCAGTAATGAGCAAGTTTCCCCTTTCTGTATTAAAATGTTTTTTTTGTTTGTTTTTTTTTTCTTGGTCTGATGTAATATTCTAATCTTAAATGTTTGTTTTCATGAGCTGTAAGAAGAAAATCACCGTAATTAACAGAAATAAATATGGACAACCATTAGGATCACTGAAAAAAATAGGATTCTAAGAAAAAATGCAAAATTTTGACTTTTCTCAGCTTTTTCTTTTGAATTCTAACTTTTTTATTTTTTATTTTTTTTTAGAATTCTAAAAAAAAGTTAGAATTCTAACTTTTTTTTAAGATTTTTTTTTTTTAGATTTCAGACATTTAGAATTCTGTTTTTTTTTTTTTTTTTTTTTTTTTTTTTTTCTTTCTTTCTTTCTTGGAATTTTGACTTTTTAGAATTTGACTTTAGATTTGACATTTTTTTCTTAGAATTCAGAATTTTATTAAAGTTCTGACTTTTTCTTAAAATTCTTTTTCTTAAAATTCTGATTTTTTTTTTTTTTTTTTCTTGGAATTCTGACTTTTTTAAGAATTCTGAGGGGGAAAAAGTATTTTTCTGTTTTTTCCAGTGACCCTAATCCTCTTTCATAAATAAAGGCTTGAAAACATAAGTCGGTGTGTAATTAATCCATATGCGATTCACTTTATGAACAATAAATGAACTTTTCAATGACATTCTAAATTATTGATACACCTTTACTTGTATTAGTGAGGACCAGACTGTATATTGTGACGAGCTGCCAAAATGATGATGATGGTCGTGAATTTTTATGTATTTTTGATCGTGATCATTATCAGAATAAATATTTTGTTGTTGGTGCTATTCAGAGAGCTGCGATGGTTGAAGCAGAGGTTATGGCTCCTTTTATAAATACTGTTAGTCATAACAAACACAAGGGTGGAAGCTGAGAAAAAACTGAACCATGTTAGTTGTTTGATCCTTGTCTGTGCTGATCAGAGGTGCTTGAAGTTTCTGTAAATGTTCGTGAGATGAAGAGCTGTCCCTTTTTTAATCTCTGCACTTGTGCAAAGGTCTTCAGCATCAAAATGTTCATTCAGCAGATGTGACATTTGGACAAAAAAAATGACCTCTAGTCAAGACAAGTAACCTGTAATGTTTGTGATGTTAACAATAGAGGGTTAAGAACAACGTCATTAAGAAACCCCATAGTTTATAGAGATTTGTGTTGGGGAAAAGTTAATACTTGAAATGCTGAGGTTTAAAAACTAAATTGTAAAAATGTATGTTTTGTTCTGTTGAGTGTTCTAAATGCTTTTTATTTTTTCAGTTCTCCAAATGCACTTTTTTATTATTGCTTTAATGTAATATATAAATAGTATTTCTGAAAACCAACAATTAACTAAAATAAAACTGAACGTTTCAAAATGTCACGTGTGCAAACATTCTTGCAGCAGTTTGATGGACGTGTTGAGATCTTCAGACTGAGTGAGTGAATGGTTGACCACAGGGAAAATGTTCTTGCTGGGATTGAAAGTCCTAAGTTTCCCCAGCAGGTGGAGACACTGATATCAGCTGACAATGACTGGGACCAGTGAACTATCAGCCTCTTTAAATGACCTTAGCCTGGTTAGCTATGTCAAATCAGTTTTCACACTCATCATAAAAGTCGATTTAACCCAAAAGTATGATTTGATGTTTGGTTTTTTTGAGGGAAAAAAGTGTTATGCTACTGTTGGGAAAAAAAAAATAATTATAAGGTTTTCTTTATGTCAGCGTCTGACATTTAGTATCCTGGTTACTAAAGGTCTACATCAGGGGTGAACAGAAGGCGCGGTGGAAGTCAGTTCGTCTTGTAAGCAGAGTACAAACGCATTGCACCCAGTATCTTCTTACATGCTAAATGCTGCATCCAAGAAGGCTGTTGATGTGGTGAAATTACAGATGCTGAAAACACGATGCCGACTGTATTTCAATATAGCGTGCAGCTCCAGTTTTTACTTATTTTTAACCATCTTTTGCATTAGCACATTTATTGCAGAACTTAGATCTTTGCACAAGAAAGTTTCTAGAGTCTGGAGATGGAGTGGAGAGGCACAGAGTTCAAGATTTTAAGGTCCAGTGAGCAGGGACGGGTTCTTCCAAGACCAAGACCGAAAGTTTAGAATGTCAAATATTTCAGAATATTACTTTTTGTACACCACAAAATGCAAAAATGAATGGAAAAATGGTTAATTATTCAACCAAAACCACTTCTTGGTATTAAATTAATAATGGTCATAATAAACTAATACTTAGGTTATTAAATGCAGCCATACATTGTTACACATTCTCTAAACTGAACTAATCATCTTACATTGCACAATAGTTGTATGATAAATTTAAAAAACAGTGAGAGATTAGGGTGATAAAGATTTATTATATTAAAAAAAATCTTTCCTCTTATCATCATCTGAATAAAAGCAATTCATCAGAGTATCAGATGTTAAAAAACACGTTGACATATAAATAAATTATTAGGCATTTTAATATTATTATTACACCATGCAGGCACACAGGTTGCCCCATAAGGGAAATTCCAAAACAATCAGAGCCAATATAATCCATGGGATTTACAATAATCATAACAGGGATGACGCAGGGACAACAGATTACAGAAGCCAAGCGGGAATATTTTCTCTAACATGGATTATGACCATAAAACATAGAAGGTAAGACTGAATTTATGTTTTTGGCTTGATGAACCTTAAGTTTTCATCGGCTGCTGGTTAAGTTTTACACGTAGAGCGTTGATACAGGTTTAGCGTCTATTTACATTTTTATTATTTAGCTGCTCAGTGTTGAAACTGGGTGTTGTGCATATTTTTTGCATTACTGCTTCCTTTTCCTTGTGTCTGCTGTAGATGTCTGATAAAACTAAATATTTTCCAGCTCACGTCGCATATCGTTAATCCTGGCAGTGGACAAAACTTACAGGTGGCCTGGTGTTTTTTTGCTTTCCAGTTTATTTTCCCATCTTAAAATTCTTCATGTTTTTAAAAAGCAAATTTAATAATATTCTGCGCTCAGATGCAGGTGTTTATTCAGCAAAAGCTAGACCACACCGCATGTGAACACACAGAAGCGCTTTTAAATCAAAGGACCAAATGTGTCTGGTTTTGTAAACAACATGATTTTGCTGGTCATCAGCAATAATAAGATATTTTTTCTGAGATGGTGGGAAGCAGCTGCGCTCTGATCACTGCTTTTAATTCACACTGTTGTGCATCTGGGTGAAGATAAAAGGAGTTAACTTTTCATAATTTTGACAAAAACTATTGAGTCTTGAACTGGTCTTGACCCAGTTTGTCAAACAAGGCAAAACAGGTCGAGCCCGGCCTCAAGACCTCCATCCCTGCCAGTGAGACATTTCCGCAGTGCGTGATAATTTGGGGAGCGAGGTCATCTGCTGGTGATTCTCCATGTTTAACGTCAGAAAAGCTGAAACCACTTTATACTTCCTGCAGCTGATAATTTCATTTTCCAGCAGGACTTAGTTCCTGTTCACTCACTTGCTCTATGGACCATGGTACCACTGTTCTGGACTGGATAAGAAACCTGCCTGACCCCAGTCCCATAACAGAGAATCTATGATGAATTGTCAAGAGGAAGATGAAAGTCCCCAGAGCCAACAAGGATGGGGAGCTGATGGTCGTTATTGAAGCAAACTGGGCTTTTTGATCACCTCCATCTAATGGAAAGAGAGCCAGGACCAAACACTGAACAGCCAACTGGCAGATATTCTGTCATAACAATATTTTCTTCATTTCAGTGGCATTATCAAACTTTCAGAGAAACTAAATTTTGTGCTTTCATAAGTTGTAAGCCATGACATTCAAAATAAACAGAAGTATATCGGTCTATGTCAGGGGTCTGCAACCTGTACAATCCTAAGAGCCATGTTTGCCTCGAGTCCAGCTAAATAGGACTTATTTACAGTTACGAGACCTTTTTAAAAAACAAACAAAAAAAGAGAACTTGAAATTTTTCATAAATGTCTAGTTCAGCAAAATTGGTCACTTTTAAAGAACCCCATTTTATTTCTGTTTTTAGGTTTTGAAATAAAGAAAAACATAAAACCTTTGCAGAAAAGAAGATGGAAATGTTTCCTTCTATGGGATGTTGAAATTTATTAAAAATAAAAATGAAAAAAGTACATAGTTTCCAACTTAATGACAAAAAAAAATTGATCTAAAATAAATTCACTGGTATTTCCAGTGTCATGATATTGTGGAAAATCAATTTATTACATGAAAAAAACCTGCTTAAACCAGCATTTATTGTTAAATTTATCTTTAAAACATTAGTTAGTTCTTTCATATTTTAAGTCAGAGGTTGTAAACCCCTGGTCTGTCTAATGAACCAAAATCAGTTTCAGATTTAATTACTGAAATAAAAGAACTTTGTGATGATATTCTAATGAGCTGAACCCGAATCACAGCTTTGCAGGAACCACAGAGCACCTTAGTGCAGCTTTCTGAATCAATCACTGTGAGCAAACTTGCAGGATGGTAACTCTTTTTAATAAATGGAGCAAATAATGAAAACATCCAGTAGCTGTGCGTAGGCCTGTCCCTATAACAAATTTTACTGGATGATAAATTGTCTCAGAAGTTATTGCAGTAAACAATAATATTGTTGTTTTGAGACCATTTTCAAGTAATATATAGATAATGGCATAATAATGCAAGTTTACCCTCTCAAAGACTTTAAACTTTAAATTTAAACTTTAATTTTATTCCTAACACTCCACAATGCAACTGGAAGACATTTTAAATATCCAAAATAAAACAGAACCAAAAACAATAAATAAAAAAGGAAATTAAAAAAATAAAAAAATAAAAAAATAACACACAACCAAAACCATGAATAAAATGGATTATGATGTCTTTAAACAAAAATATTAATCTTCAGAAAGGAATTTATCGAGCTTATTTTATCATGTGATTAATTGGTCAATTACTTATTGTGACAGGCTTAGCTGTGTGTGTGTGTGTGTGTAAAACTCATGAGTTTCTCAAACTGCAGAGGGTGAAATGTAAATTATTTTTATTCAAACAAGCATGAACTTCCAGTTAAAGCATCTGTTCGATCAACAGAGCGACCTGTCTGTGCAGTTGAAACTTTATTTACCCATGTGGATTTTTTTGTGTCTCAGTAAAGTTTTTTCCCACTTGAACGTTGCCTGACAGACAGAGCAACTAAGAGGTTTTTCTCTTAAGTGACTTCTCATGTGACGCCTCAGACTTACACAGTGCATGAAGCTTCGGCCGCAGTCCGAGCAGCTGTACGGCCTTTCTCTGGTGTGGGTTCTTGTGTGTTCTGTTAAGGTGTACCTCCTCTTAAAGGCTGCATTACAGACTGAGCAAGTGTAAGGTTTCTCCTCAGCGTGATCTCTCATGTGAACGGTTAGATAGGACCTGTGAGCGAAGCTGCGGCTGCAGACGGAGCAGCTGTACGGCCTCTCTTTAGTGTGGGTTCTTGTGTGCTCTGTTAACGTGTACCTCCTTTTAAAAGCTGCATTACAAACGGAACATCTGAATGGTTTCTCCTCTGTGTGGATCCTGGTATGTTCCATTAAAGTCACTTCTAAAGTAAAGGATTTGTCGCAAAAGGAGCAGCTGTAGGGTTTTTTTTCAGTGTGACGTCTCATGTGGTAAGTTACGCTTTCCTTCCTTTTGAACATTTTCCCACAAACGGAGCAGCTGAAAGGTTTTTCTGCAGAGTGCCGCCTCATATGGGACGTCACATCTTCCTTTCTTCTGAACATCTGACCACAGACGGAACAGCTGAAAGGTTTCTCTTCACTGTGCAGACTCATGTGCTGGACTAATCCATGTTTCCATGTGAAAGCTTTGTTGCAGATGGAGCAGCTGAACGGTTTCTCTCCTGTGTGGATTCTGTTGTGTCTTAATAAATATGATCTGCTGTTAAATGTTTTATTACACTCAGCACAGCTGTGCAGCTTTCCTGCTCCGTCACATATTATCAGTTTCTTTTTCCTCACAGAGTCTAAACCTGACTGAGATTCATTGTTCTCCCAGTTTCCATCACTGACGTCTGTCTCTGAAGCTGAAGTTTTATCTTTAATATCCGATTCAAAACATTCATTAGGTTCTGGTCCAGCAGAGTTCTCTTCGGGTTTGTCGTAAAGCAGCTCTGAGAGCTGAGGTTTCTCTTCATCATCTTCACACTTTGCAGATATAGGATCAAATATGAACTCAGTGATCTCGTTCTCCTCCTGTTCCTCTTTGATTTGTGGAGGCTTCTGGTCCTCCTGGTCTGGACTGGGACTCCAATTCTCCTCCTCAGAAGGAAGCTCCTCTTTGATCACCAACAGCTGCTGGACGTCTGCAAGAAAACGAAACAAGAGTACGGACAAAAAAAAAATCTTAATGTCAATCACATAAATTTACAACTAAGTACACAATCAAGTAAGGAAGGAAGGACAATAAACAGGAAGAGAAAGGACAAAAAGGAGATAGATTGGGCATGGTTTGATGATTTGAACAACAGCTAAGCTGTGACTCGCAAAGAATTACTGAAAAAAGTAGATATCAAAAAAATTACTCAAGAGTAAAAAACACCTGATTTGTATAAAATGATGTAATCAAACAATAAATCATTATGTGCCAAATCTAGCACTTCAAAAAAGAAAAATGAACAATTATTAGAAACAAATACCATTATTACAAAAAAATAATAATTTCAGGCAGAAGAAACATTTTTTACATCTATTTTACAACATAAACCTATTAAAGCCAATACTTATAATAGGTAATTTATATGTTAGAATGGTGCAAAGTGATTCCAGTAATCTATACTAATAAATATAATAAATATATCCTGCTTTCTGTATATTCACTTGACCTCCAAATACTATTGCAGACTCAGCACATAGAAAGCAACATTGAAACAATGAAGCTTGTGTACAAACTTTTACTATAAATTGTAAGTGTGTGTGTGCCTGGTGAATTTTTGTTTAAAACATCCTTCTACTTCATCCAGTAAGGATTACAGCTGGGTAAAGTAAGTACATGAATAGAATAGAGAAATTGTACCAAAAGAAGAGTAGCATTACTTTAACCCCTTTTGGATGAGTGAAGCTCATTAGCGTTGTACCTCTTTGGTTGTGAATACAGCCAGGGGATGTATGAATACAACAATGTGTTGAATGATTTATATGCCTCCCATAAAAAGAATATAATTAGAAGTGCTTTGATATCTATCTATTGGTTGAAGTGTGAGCTAGACAATGAGTTGACCACATGAAATTTTGCTGATAAACTCAGTAAATAATCTTAACCCTGAGCTAGATTCTGAAATAAAAAAATATATTTAGGTTTATTTATGTTTTCTACATATGATATATTTAAATAGACAACATGTGACCAAAATTCTAAAAGGTATTTCTAATTTTGGGTGTGAAGCTTCTTAGCGACACTAGGCAACTAAGGAATAGAAGGGAATTAATAATTATAAGAACATACTGCTAGCATAAATATAATTTATAACTGTAGAAATAGTAAATTATGTGAATGTCTCTTGATTATGTAACTTTAACCAAAGGATTACTTCAGATTACAAAAAAATTATATAGAAATAATGATCAATAAACTATTTACATAAGTACAAACACTAATACCATTTTTTAAAATAATAAAATAGGGAATAAAAACTTCTAGAACAGTACAGTAAAGGGATCTTTCAGTATTTAGCTGTATTTGAAACACTGCAGGATGAAAAATCAACGATTGTTCAAAACTATATGTAGAAATTCTGTTTGTAACACTGATTTCAAATTGTGAAAAAAGGGCTGGGAGCTCATGGGACTGTGCAGCAAATTAATTTTGTGGTATTTAACTGTATTTAAAACACCATAATGATGAAAAATCAGCGGTTGCTCAAAAACATATATTTTGACTCAATTTCAAAGTCTTGTTTGAGAAACATCAGCATCAATAAAATAATCAACATCCTGAGATTGAAAAGTCTGTTTCATACCTTAAGTGCTGAGTGGAACAGTAGGTGCAATGTTCAAATTAACAACCCCTTACTAATTTAACATCCGACTGACCGCAAAAAACACAATGCAATTTTTGTATAGTTGGATATAAATTCAGGTATTGGGGTTGGCGTTAACAACATAATATTACTAAAGCAAAAGTTAAAAAAAAAAAAAAAAAAAAAAAAAAAAAAAAAAAAAAAAAAAAGGCATTGTTCATTAAAAGGATTCCTAGTATTTTGACTCAGCTACTCAAGTAAAGGTAACTAATTACTACCCATACATGAATTTATGCATATATAATCAATAAACTTTGCACATTTTTATTTTTGTAATGAAACTATAAATGAACTTCATAGCAATAAACATTTACAGAACTACTGAGGCACCTTAAGAAGAATTACCTTTAAAATGAGAGTCCATCTGCTCACTCAGTGTTGGTTCCTGCATCTCTGTTTGCTGTCTCTCCATCGCTCTGAAACACTGAGGTTTTCACACAATCACAGCAGAACCTGCTCTCTCCGTAAACCCCGTCAGAAACAGTCTGTTTCCCATCAAAGTGTCTCTTTGACTCGCTGTGCTCCTCGGTGCTTTCAGCTAATAGGCTAAGCTAACACTCGGGAGCTTCGGCTGTTTCCGGGAGGAAATTCAGACAAAACAATCACTTCAAGAGGATAAAATAGGGCAGCGGGGTTTAAGGTGTAATTAAAAAAATACAAGGAAGCTCAACACAACATGGACATTTACATTATAAGAAGGAAACACTATCCTTGCTCCCATAGCTTTCACTGTTACTGCTAACAGAAAGCAACTTCCGTCAGTTCTGTGGTCGTTTTGGCCTTCAAAATAAAAGCGCGAAGTGAATTCATTAAATATCCCTCTCTCACTTATTGGAGATCACACAGTAACAGAAAATGTATTGATATAATTTATATGATTGATTTTATATTAATAATTGATAAAAGTGACAGAAAGATAAAATTTGTATCAAAAAGTACCACAATTTAAGCCACTTTTTTCCTGTATTCCCTCTTTTCCTTTGACTGTGTCCCTGCCTACGACTCCAGCATCACAGCGAGGCTTGGAGCGAGGATAGAGAGAGCGTACGGCATTAAGTTTCTGGGAACTGATGTCTCTGAGGACCTATATTTTTATGTTAGATAATCACATCCAAAAAGCTCTGCACAGAAAAGTAAATTATGTAGTTTGAATGATGCTTGTTATTCCAGTAGTATCCCATAGTGCTGAACTTTTATATAAGCTCTCTAATATTACTTACATTAATTGGGACTTCAACCTGTGCATACAGTTGTATGAACTGCATTGACAGCTATATTCTGAACTATAATGTATTAAATGTATTTATATTAAAACATCTTTTAAAGATATAAACCACTCATGGGATCAGACATGCAGCAGATTTTATTTAATATCACACATCAATTAAAGAATCACAAGTAAAACTCAGTGACAGGGCAAACTGTTTGCATCCACCGGGATTCAGCACCTTGCAAAAGTATTCACACTCCTGAATTTTTCACATTTTTGTCACTTTAAAACCACAAACATATTTTCTTGGGATTTTATTTGAAGAAGAAATAAGTCTTTTGGGCTTAAAAAAAAAAAAAAAAAAAAAAAAAAAAAACAGCTGATCTCTATCATATTGTACATTTTCAACTCTCCCCACAGATTCTCAGCTAACCCTTGGTCTGAATTTTGACACACAAGACTTTAATGCAAACTGTACAGGCGTCTGCAACTCCCGTCCTCGTGTGGCGCTGTCCTGCAGTTTTTAGATGCACTCCTGCTACAACACAACTGAATCAAAAGGCTGAATTACCTCCTTGGCACGTCAGCGACTTCAGCATAGGCCTGGTCGTTACCCATTCATTTGATTCAGGTGTGTTGGACCTGGGACACATCTGCGTTCACACTGCGTGGTCGTTCACATTTCCAAATATAAGTGGCTTGTATGTGTGAACTGCAAACAGCCTGAAAGTGTCCCGCATGCGCAGTAGAGGACGTAATGACGTCACACGCAGTGAGCCTGCTCAGTGTTTGCGGAAGTAAACATGGGTAGTAATGGTGGCGCATATGTTGCGATCTTAAAGTTGCTGTCCAACTGGAGCCAGCACATTAGCAAATCTTTCCATTGACTGCTCTCCACGTTATCGTCCGCCATTATTGTTGTTTTACTTCCTGTTTCTGCGTATCAGGACGCAGAATAGTGACGCTTGTCGAGTATAAATGACGCAGGTCGGTGAATGCGACCTGGCCGTACAGACACAGGTCACATTTGAAAACATCAGATACATATCGGATTTAGGACCACATATCCAAGTGGCCTGAGTCGCATTTGTAAAAATCGGATCTGTGTTGTTCAGACTGTCATGGAAGGACCGGACAGGTCGCATGAAGGCAAAAAAAAAAAAAAAAAAAAAAAAAAAAAATCGGATTTGGGTCACCTCAGGCTGCAGTGTGAACGAAGCCTAAGCCTCTGTCCGCAAAAGAAAGTTTATGTGTAAAACGGGTTGTTGGTTTCAAAAACGTGGGTGTTTCAAAAACACCCACATCCACAGGTGTTTTTACTCCCCCATACCTGTAAGTGGCGCTAAATATGGAGTATGGGACATGCACATAAAGCCTCCACACGAGGTTAGTGGTGAAAACAGCATGATAGTACAGCACACAGAAGATTTCTTGAAGTTGATCACTGAGGTTCTGCAGCAGCTGCAGCACAACCACAAACATGTGATCTGCCATTGTTGTTGTTGTTGTTGTTATGTATGACCTGCTTGGGGTTACAGGGTAGTTTGAGCTAAGACTAAAATATTCTGGACGGGTCCGAAAAGTTGCAGGACAGCAGAAATCTCGGACTGGAGCTGCAGACGCTTGATGTAAACTATAACACTGTACCTCTGGCTGCATTTTCAACAAAGCAGAATATGTATTACGATTAGGGGTCCACCGATATATTGGACCAGATTTCCTTAATTTTGTGATCAGCCGATACTTAAACTGATCTTATCTATTGCCTACAAAGATCTGAAAATCAACCACTTTTCCTTTTCCTCTGCTGTGAGAGAGAGCTGACTGCCTCGCTCACCAGGTGAAGTCTGAACATGCGAGGTTAGCGATCTGTCGCTACATTTAGCTAGTTTTCAGACAAAAAAAAAAAAAAAAAAAAAAAAAAAAAAAAAAAAAAAAAAAAAAAAAAAATCGGTATTGGCCAAAAGCGAAATAGGCAGGTCAGGCTTTTTAGAGATCGTTGATTGGCCAGAGAACTGCAATCGGTGCAGCCCTAGTTACGATGAAGCTAGTCTGTCAGATTAAGGCCCTGTTTACACGTTTTCTGGTGAAAACTGAAAAGTTTTGTTGCGTTTGTACTGTTCCTTTACATGACAACGACGAATGTTTTCTCTGACAACAGCACAATTTGAGAACGGGTTTCAGACTACAACAGTTCGAAAATGTCTCGGCCTACGTTGTCGTGTAAACAAAACAAAAAAAAAAAAAAAAAAAAAAAAAAAAAAAAAAGATTTTGTTTTACAGGGAATCCCTGGCTCATGCGCAGTATGACAAATCAGAAGATGCACACCCACACAACAAAATGGCTGCCTACAATTTTAAAAACCACAGAAGAAGAAATGATCAACGATGGCAAATTGCTTGAAATTTGGTGGCTTTATAATTCAAAAGTCACCTAAAGCAACAGTTGAACCTCGTCATCTGTACATAGAAACACTTTGTTCTCTGCCATCTCGAACAGTTGTGCCAGCTTTTAGGCAGAGTTTTCAAAGAATACAGCACTGGCTTGTAGCATGGCGAGAGAATTATACCATTTTCACGTCTCTACTGTTGCCGTGTAAACGGAGATTGTAATTAAAACGTTGGTATGTAAACATGTTAACAGAAACGGGAAAAAAATGCCGTATTCAATGGATTGTTGTATAAACAGGGCCTAAAAGTACCTTTTGAAAATAACCTTTAAGTAGGTATTAAACAGTTTTTATAAAGCCCACATTTCTGTTTTAAAACTGCTTTTAATATTCTAAACCTAAATGCCATGTTTTCATTAGCTATAAGTGGAAAATCATCATAATTAACAGAAATAAAGGTTTTAAAACATCAGTCTTTGTGTAATTAATCTATATGTTTCACTTAGTCTCAAGTTGCTGAAATAAACTTTTTAATAATATTCAGATTTATTGAACAATAAACTTCTGTCACAGGCTTAAATTTTTTGCTGCCTCTAACAGGTTTTTTTCCAGGACAGTCTTGTATTTAGCTCCATCCATCTTCCTAAAAACGCTGACCTGCGACAGATTTCATTCACCCCCAAAACCTAGGAACTGATTGTCCCACCCACAGCAGCAATGAATGCCATCAAGCAATTGCAGTAACTGATGAGATAATACTGAAAACTATCATTCTCCCACCACACCATTATGCACTTCTTTGTCGGTTTCATGAAAACCCAGCACTGCTGTTTGTTGTTGTAACACGAGAAAATGTGGAAAATTTTAACGGGTATCAATACGTTTGCAAGATGCTGCATCTCCACCTAACTGATTATTCACCAGTGTGATTCTTCACATGTTTCACACAAGCGCTTTTCCATTTGAATGTTGCCTGACAGACGGGGCAGCTGAAAGGTTTTTCTTCCGTGTGACTTCTCATGTGACGCTTCAGGCTGTTAGACTGACGGAAGCTTCGGCTGCAGACCGAACAGCTGAAAGGTTTCTCTCCAGTGTGGATTTTCTTGTGCTCGGTCAGATAGGCTTTCCTTTTAAAAGCAGTTTTACAGACAGAACAGCTGAACGGTCTGTCCTCTGTGTGAAATTTTGTATGTTCCATCAAAGTTACTTTTAGAGTAAAAGCTTTGTTACAGACAGAACAGCTGTAGGGTTTCTCTGTGGTGTGATGCGTCATATGATAGCTTAAACTTTCCTTTCTGCCAAACTTTTGCCCACAGATGGAGCAGCTGAATGGCTTTTCTTCAGTGTGACATCTCATGTGCCGAATAACATTTTCCTTCCTGTTGAACTTTTTCCCACAAACGGAGCAGCTGAAAGGTCTTTCTGATGAGTGACATCTCATGTGAGAGGTCACAGACTCCTTTCTTGAGAATCTTTGACCACAGACCGAGCAACTGAAAGGTTTTTCTCCACTGTGTGTTCTCATGTGTATAACTAAGCCTCGTTTCCATGTGAAAGCTTTGTTACAGATGGAGCAGCTGAAGGGTTTCTCTCCCGTGTGGATTCTGTTGTGTCGTACCAAACACGATCTGCGTTTAAATGCTTTACCACATTCACCACAGATGTGGATCTTCCCATCTTTCTCACAGCTTCCATCACCTACAGGTGATTTCTTGTTTCTCATAGAGTCTGAACCAGATTCAGCTTCACTGCTCTCCTCCCAGTTTCCATCACTGACATCGGTCTCTGAAGAACCTGAAGTTTTGTCTTCCTCATCAGTTTCCAAACAGTCATCTGGCTCTGGTCCTGCATTGTCTCTGTTCTCCTCAGTCTGGTTGTGATAAAGCTCTGAGAGCTGAGGTTTTTCTTCATCATCTTCATTCTTTATGGATATAGGATCAAATATGAACTCAGTGATCTCGTTCTCCTCCTGTTCCTCTTTAATTTGTGGAGGTTTCTGGTCCTCCTGGTCTGGACTGGGACTCCAGTTCTCCTCCTCAGCAGGAAGCTCCTCTTTGATCACCAACAGCTGCTGGACGTCTGCAGGAAACAAATCCAGACAGGTTCAGAAAACAGTTCCCATGTCAAATGTCAAATCATTCCTATAAGGCAAGGCAATACAAGGTAATTTTATCTATATAGCACCTTACAGCCAAAGGCAACTCAAAGTGCTTATACATGGAAGTCAAGAAGATATATTACAATAAAACACATCAAAACAGATTTAGATGAAACAGATCTATAGATAAAATAAAGAACTAAGTTAAATCTGCAGTACGTAACTTGTAAAAAAAAATATGTTTTCCCATATTTCTTTAATTTTCCTTTGGGATAAATAAAGTATTTTTGAATTTGAATTTTGAACTGAATTGAATTAGTAAAACTGTCACCATGTCGTGACAGTATGTTATGAGACACATAATCTGTGAAAAGGCGGAGCTCCTCCACCTCCTCCCTGAGCTACTATTGTTGTCTAAAGAAATGCACCGCTCCCGACCTAAAACAATCAATCAGAGCCAGGAGGAAGGTCTTAGTGATGTCAATCAAACTCGTGTACGCGCTGCTAGATGTGCTAATGGTGGAGAAACAACTTACTGTTCCAGGAAAACTGTTTATCCACCGTCATCGGTGGCCATGCTAACTAGCCTTAGCATTCGTGGCAGGCTATGTTGTGGTGAACCAGCTGTAACATAGAAGAGAACCTAATTGCTGCTGGCTAGTTTGAAAGAGCTGAGTGGGGAAGTCCCGGGGGAGGGCTGCTCTGTGAGGCGGAAGCTCTGAAGCTGAGAAACTGCAGCTCTGAAGAGGAGCTGCGCCTCGAAGGTGGAGCTATATCCATCCAGGCATTTTGCACAGCTGAATGGTTGCCACAGGAGATTAAAGGATTTCTCAAACATGCATGAAAGAATCAAGGCAACACTCCAGGTTTGTTTTTGATGAGGAAATAACATTATAACATGATAAAAAGCTCAAAAAGTCAATTTTTCATAATACTGCCCCTTTAAAAAGGCTCAGCAACCTGATAAAAAAAGCTAGTTCTGTTCTGAGGACGACTGTGGAACCTCTCCATTTTCTTTATGTTGGTAGTTATTTACCAGGAATATAACTACGTTTACTTACAGCAGACTGTAAGCAGATTACAGAAAATTACATATATCTTATTAAAACGGCACATCTTCCAAGCTGGTCAAAACTAGTTTCTGTAGTCTTGTGTTTGTAGCTTTTTCCCCCAAATATATCCACAATTTGTACACATGTGATTTATTCTAATATAGTTGTACAATTTAGGATTAACGTTCATCTACTACAAAACAGCTTTTCCACTTTGTTTTTGTCAACTCTACTGTTCTTTTTTATTTTGTTTTTCTGTGTGCTTCTATTTGACTGATAACTTTACTGCTGAAACACTAGGAATTTTCCAACTGAGGAAAAAAATAAAGGATTATTCAAGTCTTGTACAGTTGCATTAGATTTTCAGTTTATGTCTGGTTTTTGACAACAGTCTGCTTTTCCAATCAGAGCTAAAGTTTTACATTTGAGCAAACTCAGTTTAGGTCTAAAAATAACGACTCCTTCAACTCCATTTCACTTCAACACTGATAAAGATTTATAAACAACAACCATGTTTGCATAATTTTACAACTGTGCACTATTCTCAGTCTTGTGAATCAGATTTTCTTGTATTTGTAGATTTAGCCCCTGTTCTTTTAATTCACCACGTGTTCAGATATAATCGGATTTGTTTATATAAAATTAAAAGTATTGTTCCCATTTTTGCTTTGTTTTACTTCTGCATTATTTTAGGTTGTTTTTTTTTTTTTGTTTTTTTTTAGATGTAAAATCATTAGTTGACTGGACATTAACACAATAATGAAACATAGCTAAAGCTTTAGAAAAGCCTGATTACCATGAAACTCAGGGTCCATCTGCTCACTGTGTGTTAGCTCCTCCATCGCTCAGTTCGCTTCTCTCCAACGATCTGCACTTTTTATGTTTTCACACAATCACAGCAGAAACCTTTTTCTCTTTAAACTCCATCAGAAACAGCATGATCTCCATCAAAGCGTCTCTCTGAATCACTGAATGTCTGCTTCCAGCTAACGGGCTATGCTAGCACTCGGAGCTTCCGTTGCTCCCCGCAAGGAAACCAAGACAAACAACGACAAAAAGAAAAAAAAAAATACTCCTCAAAGTCGATAAAATTCGCTGTGGTTTTAAAAACATATTTAAAAGGCTGAGTGAAGGCTGACAGCACATGAAAATGTCCAACTGCGTAAAGGAAACAATTTTATTTTTCGCCCACTAGCTTCTGCTGCTAGGAGACAATAACTTCCGGTAGTGAGCGGGTCATGATAGCCTTCAAAATAAAAGCTCGATCTGAACCCCTTCCGACGACCCCTGTAAGAGAAACCTCAAAGTCTGTAACACATGAAACAATAAGTTATGTTTATATACATAAAAAGGAAAACAATAAATCACAATATTCTAAGAGTCTTCATATTGCAGTGATGTTCATTATACTATGATTAAATTTGAGGCCCATACTGAGTGAAAGCAGCTATACCTCTGTATGGTTTGATGGAAATTCATCCCTGGAACGCTTGAAATACATAGTTGTTCTGTTATTATTTAACTTCAATCAGCTTCAATCGATCTGACTAAAAAACGGATCGCAAACCTTCCTAATATAAGGCTTGGGAGGTTGCAATGGGTTTGCATTGGTTTATAAATTGAGGTTTACTGCCATCTGGTGGTCAAAGAACTAAAGGAAATCTATCATCATCAGAGATGTTTATCTCTGTTGAAAACCTTAAAATGATTACCTATGCTATTTTTAGATATATTGTTATTAATCTTATTAAAAATGTTTGTCATCATCTGTATCACAAATGTTTGAAGTTTACCCAGCTAACTGTACTTTCTTTACCATGGCCTTGTGTGTATATGTACTTTTGACCATTAACTATTAGTTTTAAAGCATATTTAAATTGATCTTAGGCTTTTTTATGATGTAAGCACAATAAGATATAAAATAAATATTTAATATTCCTAATTTTATTTGAGCATTTTAATACACCATGAGTCTTATTTTTTTTTCATCCATCTGTTTATTTTCTATAACCACCTTATCACAGGGTCGCCAGGGGGCTGATGCCTATCTCCAGCGGTCGTTGGGTTGAGATGTGGGGCACAACATGGACAGGGAGATAATAAATCCCGTGGCCAACATAGAGACATTAGAAAAAAACAACAAGCATTCAGATACTAACGCCTTAGAGGAGCGAGATTCTCCAGTTAACCTAATCTGCAGGTCTCTGAACTGTGGAAACCTAACGGAGTGCCCCAAAAGAACCCAAACAAACACAAGGACTGCATCTAAACACCACACAGAGGACCAGCAGGAATACATCAACTTTACCAAGGATGCATATTCTATAAAAATAAAGCATTTCATATAGGATTTTATTTCTTCAAGTCCTACAATGGAACCAGAAAATATTCCCACCCCTACATTTTTCTGTTTTGTTAGCTTACGACCAATTGAGATGTTATTTTCTAAAAAAAAAGAAAAAAAAGTGACAAAATAAATGCAGATTTTCAGTGGGTTTTTTTTTTTACTTTATAAACATAATAGAAGCATAAGTATTCACAACCATAAACATAAACATCATTCAACAATAAACAAGCTCCTATATTGTCCTGAAAAGTTACTTGTAAGTTAGTTTTGTCTTATTTCAAGTGTACTAAGATATTTGCACCATAAACTAGACCAAACATACTTGGTAAGATTTTGTGTTTTTGCAGTGTAAAGAATCGTCACCAAGCTGAATTTTACAAAGATCCCAAAACAATGAGATTTTTCCTGTGGTGTTTCCAGGTGTTCAGAAACCTGGAAACACCACAGGTGATCTATTTGATCACCGACAGCTGACCAGATTTCTCTTTTTAACGGCTGCATGACTTCTTCTTCTGTTCTACTGCTTTTCTACAACTTCCAACCTTCCTGCAGCTTTGACCACAGTCTGAACAGCCGTGTGTTTCTGCATGTGCTATCGCCTGACGGATGGGGCAGCTGAAAGGTTTGTCTTACAGTGTGATATTTCATGTGACGTTTTAGAGTCGTGCTTGGACGGAAACTTTTGCAGCAGACCAAGGAGCTGAGAGGTTTCTCTCCGGTGTGGATTTTTGTGTGGTCTGTTAAAGAAAATTTCGTTTTGAAAGCAGTTTTATAGATAGAACAGCTAAATGGTCTCTCCTCTGTTTTATCAGTTATTTTCAGAGTGAAAGCTTTGTTACAGATGGAGCAGCTGTAGCGTTTCTCCGTAGCATGATCCGTCATGTGAGTCATTAAACCTCGTTTACATTTAAACTGTTTCCCACATACTGAGCATCTGAAAAGTTTTCTTTCAGCATGACATATCATGTGCTCTCATACACAACCTTTCCGTTTGAACTTTTCTCCACAGACAGAGCAGCTGAAAGGCTTTTCTTCTGTGTGACATTTCATGTGAGACTTTACACTTTCCATTCTAGTGAATTTTTTCCACATACTGAGCAACTGAAAGGTTTTCCTGTAGTATCGAGTCTTGTGTACCGAGTTAAATTTTCCTTGTTTTTGAACTTGTTTGCACAGATATTAATAGTTCTATTCTTTCTGCATATTCCATCATTTAAAGTTGAATTAAATTAAACAGTCTCTTGTTTTATTAGTTTTGATCATTTAAATTTATGCACATTGCATGAAGCAAAAATTAAATTCTCTGACTTGCAGGAAATTCGCTGAACATGAAAACCTATTTTCTGCACGTTCCACCATATTTTCAGAAAATAAAGTCTTCTGTAACCTATATTTCTGCAAGTTCAAGCATATAAATTAAAAGTTTTTGAGTTTACACTTCTTCATTAGAGGAATAACAATGAGTTTATAAAATCTATTTTCACCTGTTCAGCAGGAGAGGGTCCGTTGGAGGTGGATGTGGTAGCTGCAGTGATGACGTCACTGGGGGGATTCCTGTTCCGGTGCTTGCTCAGATTTAAGGTGGAATTTTTCGTGGGAGAGTAATAGTAATCTTACTACTTTTTTTCAATTGTAATCCCTTATTTTTACTCAATACTTGAAAAGAGTAACTGGATTACAGTACTGCCCATCACTGCACACAAATGCCTTTATATGGACAACCAGTCTAGATATGTATAATCTGAATTTAGACTTTATAAGAGAAGAAACACCAGACCAGGGGTGTCCAAACTTTTTGTCAGGTGAGCCAAAATCAACTCAATACTGACAGACCAAAAAAAAAAAAAAAAAAAAAAAAAAAAAAAAAAAAAAAAAAAAAAAAAAAAAAAAATCACAAATGTGAATTATTTTACTAGCCCAACATAAACTAAGCATGAAATATTCCATTTAAACAAATAGATTTTTATAGGAATGTGTCAATCACTGTAGGTCCAAAACTTCAGGGTTTCGCATGTTTACTTTAAAAAAAGAAAGGCATCCAGTTTACTAATTCTGTTTTGGCTTGATTAAAGGAAACTGAAAAACATTTAGTTTATTCTTAGCAATAAAAGATAGATTTAGATCACTCGTTACCTGAAAACTCTTGGTGTATTCAGCCAAACTTTAATCAAGTTAATCAAGTTTAATCAAGTTATTAAAAGCTGACTTGGGTCAAAGTCTGCTAAAGAGTAAAAGTCACTGGATAAATGTGGTCCTGTTTACCAGATATGGATCATTCTTGAATTGCAGTTGAGGGCCGCACAAAATCTGGCTGCAAAAAGCCCCCGGGCCACACTTTGGACACCCTTGAACGAAATTATACTTTACACATAAAAATAGATGATTTCATTACAAAATTACATGTGAAAGAATTTGGGACCAGGATTGTGAGTTACATGGGCACATCATACATTAGCTTAAAAAGAGACTGGATTTCATTTAATTATTAAGATCAGCTAAATCAGGCCACATAAAAGCGGACGTCCAAATCAGGTTGGGCTCTTCTCACCTCCGTGCTACATGGATTAATTCGCCCCACTTCATCCAAGATGTAAACCTTTTCAAAATTATTTGAACTATTAACCATGAAGATCTGTCAGTACATTTACTTTTAAATGTAAATGTTCGTTTCAGTAATTACGTAGTGGCCTGGTGATCATGAAGTTGAGCTTTAAAAGAATCCCCTGCTGTTCATGAATGCTATGCAAAGCATAAACTCGTCTACGATGCCTCACACAGTTTTAAAGATGTTTGTGTTTATACAAATATGTTCCTAGCTGCAAACTGAGTGACTCAGTTAACCTCGCTGACATTAAACCAGTCATATTCTACTTCTGAAGTGAACAGCTGTTTATAACTTAAAGAATTTAGCTTCTTAAGGTAGAAAACTGTCACCAGTAACGATGTCTGCAGAAATAATGTACCTCATAACCTAAAAACTGGTACTCAAACTCATACAAGACTGTAAGACTGAGATAACTGCACCAAAATGGTTTTTCATGACTAATTTTTCTTTTCTGAAATAATGTATCAGGAGTAACGCCTCCACTGGTTCATCAATGTCAATATCATTCAAATTGTACTTTAGGGACTAATTGCAGGTTTTTACTGCAAGATTAATAATGCAAACTAATCAACATTGGTTAAAAAAATAATTTGTAAACCAGAAAACTTTTTTAAACAGTGACTCCTTACTGCAACAAAAACACATCTGAAGATACCTTTGCGGAATATATGTTGACTCAAAATCACAAAACCAACCCTAATCGCTTTCAATATCAACAATATTGTCTTTTCCATCTCATGGACAGATTAAACAAAACAAATATTTCTGGCTTCAATATTTTACTCTGTTTAATGTCAACTTTGGCCTTAAACAGCCACAGAGATGACGCACAAGGCAGAGTTACGAAACTAAGTCACACATCCAGGGTTCAGAGATGCAGTGGAGTTTAATTCAGTTTAATTCAGATGTCAAATCAAATGAATCCTCACCAAAATGACTTCTGAGAACATCCAAAACTAACAACATTTTCTGTGTTTCTATGTCGTCCATCTGTCAAACCAGCCTTAATATGAGTTCAGTTCTTTGCCTTATGCCATGCATTTATTGACTGCTGATGCATGGGTTCTCTGCAATTTGCACTTTTGCCAAATCATAACATTTTTGTCCCTTCCTAGTTTCTTTAGTACCTATAAAACAAATTTATACTTAGTTTTGTTTCTGGTAAGGTATTTTCATAGATTAAAAAGATCGTTTGTCATAACAAAATTCTCAAAGCCCACCAGTAACTTAAAATTTATATTAAATAGTGAAAAAGTAACATTATACTCCATTATTTATTTTCATTTTGGTTCTGATTCTCACTGTATGCAGAGCAAAAAGGCTACTCAGCTGCATGTTTTTTGACGTGTTTCACACAAGCACTTTTCCATTTGAACTTGACATTACAGCAGGGGCAGCTGAAAGGTTTCTCCTCAGTGTGCCGTCTCATGTGACGCCTCAGAGTTGCACCTTGACCGAAGTTTCGACCGCATATCGAGCAGCTGAAAGGCTTCTCTCCGGTGTGGATTTTCGTGTGTACGACCAGGGAGGATTTTTTTTTGAAAGACGCTTTGCAAATGGAGCAGCTAAACTGTCTGTCCTCCCTGTGGAATCTGGTGTGTTGGATAAGAGTTATTTTCAAAGTAAAAGCTTTGTCACAGATGGAGCAGCTGTAGGGTTTTTCTGAAGTGTGATGCGACATGTGAGTCCTTAAACTTTCTTTACGACCAAACTTTTTCCCACATATTGAGCAGCCAAATGGTTTATCTTCAGAGTGACATATCATGTGCCGGGGTACGCTCTCTCTCCTCTTGAACTTTTTCCCACAGATGGAGCAGCTGAAAGGTGTCTCCTCAGTGTGACTTCTCATGTGAGGAGGTACGCTTTCTTTCCTTTTGAATTTTTGACCACAGATGGAGCAGCTGAAAGGTTTGTCTTCAGTGTGACTTTTCATGTGATAAGTTACACTTCCCTTCCTTTTAAACTTTTGTCCACACAGGGAGCAGCTAAAAGGCTTGTCTTCGGTGTGACATACCATGTGCCGATTTACATCATCTTTCTTTTTGAACTGTTTTCCACAGACTGAGCAGCTGAAAGGTTTTTCTGGAGTGTGACATGTCATGTGAGACGTTAAGGTTCCCTTTCTTAAGAACTTTTTTCCACATATGGAACAGCAGAAAGGTTTTCCTGTGGTGTGAATTCTCATATGAAGAGGTACATTCTCCTTTCTTCTGAACTGTTTTCCACAGATGGTGCAGCTGAACGGTTTTTCTTCACTATGTATTTTCGTGTGTTGGGTCAGGTCCCTTTTCCATATAAAAGCTTTGTTACAGATGGAGCAGTTGAAGGGTTTTACTCCTGTGTGGATTCTCTTGTGTCTTAACAAATTTCTTCTGCGGTTAAATGTTTTGCCACATTCACTGCACCCGTGTAGCTTCTCACGGGTCTCACCTGTAGGAAATGTGTTGTTCTGTACAAAGTCTAAACCTGATTGGGAGTCAGTGTTCTCCTCCCAGCTTCCATCACTGATGTCCATTCCTGAAGAACCTGAAGTTTTGTCTTCATCATCTGATTCTGGTCCCACAGAGTCTCTGTTCTTCTCAGTCGGACTGGGGTAAAGTTCTGAGAACTGAAATTTCTCTTCACTATCTTCAATCTTCACAGGTTCAGGACTAAATATAAATTCTATAATCTCAGCATCATCCTGTTCCTCTTTAATATATGGGAGCTTTAGGTCCTCGTGGTCTAGTTTGGGGCACCAGTTCTGGACATCTGCAGAAAACAGAAACACAGAGCAGTTATATAGTTCCTAGATAAACAATTATTCAGTCAGAGATCATTTCGAGTTTCAATCAGCTTCAAGGAATAAAAGGTAAATTTTTAAATATAGCTTGTCATGCTCATTGACTTCCCCTCTTCTACTGCACTTCTTTTGTGTGGAGTGCCACAAGGTTCCATTTTAGGCCCTTTTTTTCCTTCAACATGTTGCCACTTGGATCAATTATAACCTGGGAAAATGTCATTGCTATGGAGACGATTTGCAGATTTGTTTACCATTAAGGCTAGGATGCAGAAATCCATAGCATCCTCTCTTTGACTGGAAATCTGAAACCAAACAGTGGCGAAACCAGAACTTATTTTTTAACACCCCCAAATGGGAACACAATACACCTGTTTTATTTTCACTAAATCTGCTTCCTGTCCATTTTAGAATAGATTGTAAAGCTGCAGTATGTAACTTTACAAAAATATGATTTTTGCATATTTGTTAAAACTGTCACAATGTTGTGACAGTTTGGTATGAGACAGATAATCTGTGAAAAGATCGATCTCCTTCACCTCCTCTCTGAGCTACTATTGCCGTCTAAACAAATGCACCGCTCCCGATCTAAAACAACCAATCAGAGCCAGGAGGAGGGGCTTAGTGCTGTCAATCACCCTCGTGTACGACCTGCTAAATGTGTTAATGGTGGAGAAACAACTTGCCGTTCCAGGAAAACTGTTTTCCACTGTCATCGGTGGCCATGCTAACTAGCCTTAGCATTAGTGGCAGTCTATGTTGTGGTGAACCAGCTGTAGCGTGATTGACAGCGCTAAGACCCTTCTCCTGACTCTGACTGGTTGTGTCTGACTGAGTGGTGTATTTCTGCAGTTAGTAATGGGAGCACTGGGAGAAGGCAAAAGGGGTTGATTTTATCACAGATTATCTGTCTTATACCATAACGACATAATAATTTTAACAAATATGTAAAAAACATATTTTCATAAAAGCTACATATCACAGCTTTAAGCTTTTCGTTGTTTTTAAGTATTAACGTCTTGGCACCATCTTATTTATTCAAGCTGTTGAGCTTCTTTATTCACACCAGGTCCTTAAAGGGGGGTATTATGTATTTTCCAGGCACACAGTCCCAAATTTTTAGCACAGTCAAGTAACTATTTTACCTTGAGTTGTTATGAAAATGCTGTATATATCAAAACTTAAAGAAGTTCTTCATTGTTCATCTGCTTTTATCAGGAAACAACCTGTCATATTTTAAAATATGACCATATAAATGCAATAAAATAAACAGTTACTAAGAAAAATATAAACTAATGTGAAAAGTTACATTATTGATTACAAAACTGTTTGCTAGGAAGGAATTAGGAAGAAGTGGAACTGCAGCCTTCTGGTATAAAATGAGGATTTTAACTCGCAAAAGGGCAAAAAAAAAATGTGGTTATTAATCTGTATTACCTCATCAGAATGATAGTGTTATAAAACAGAATACTTTTACATACAGCCTCCTTTGAAATAATTGGAAAACCAAATGACTCCAAGAGTTTGGAGGAGATTCACATTGTAATGACTTCGGATTGGGTTAATGCATCAAGAGTCATCACCCAGATGTGTCCAGTATGTGGGCTATAGCTGTCACATGGGGCAAAGTCTTCTTTTCAGATGAGGTAAAGGTGGCATTGAGTTTGGTAATCAAGGTCCCAGAGTTCAGGAGAAGAGTGGGTCAACAAAGAGTCCAAGTTCCTTTAAGGTGTAGTGTGAAACTTCCACAGTCAGAGATGATTTGGGGAGCCATGTCATCTGTCCAATCTATTTTATCAAGTCCAAAGTCAGTGCAGTTGTCTACCAAGGAATTTCTCAGATGTTATTTTTCAAACACACCAATACCAGCTTTAATGAATATTAATAAGCTTGACTGGGCAGCAAACTGGCATGACCCTGAACTCTACAGAGAAATGATGAAGTGCTGTCAAGATGAAGATGAGCGACACCATTAAGCTACCGACCTTAACACATCCAGAGCCACAGGCTGATCGCCTCCATGTAACGCAACAACGATGCAGTAATTCATGCAAAAGAAGCACCAAGTATTGAGTGTATGCTCTACAGTACATGGACTTTTCACCAGGTTCATATTTCTGTATTAAAATAGTTTATTTGTCTTAAGAAATATTAAAATTCAGTGTTCGGTTTTTTTGTTTTTTTTTTATGAAATGCTGGCTTTTACATTTAAGTTTATTCTTTTTTGCTTCTGTAATATCTTTTAAGTCAAATTTTTGTTTTTGATGGCACATTATAATATTTTACAGAACTGTAGAAGAAGACAGCTACCTTCAAACTCCATCTGCTCACTGTGTGTTGGTTCCTCCATCTCTGTTAGATGTCTTTTCTCCAACACTCTGAACTTCTCAAGAAGAAACCCTTCTCTCATTAAACTCCGTCAGTCTGTTCTCCATCAAAATGCCTCTCGTTCTCGCCCTGTTCCCCAGCGCTGACATCTTCAAGCTAACAGGCTAAGCTAACACCCGGAGCTTCTGCTGCTTCCGGTAGGAAATTTACAAAAAATGAAAAAAATCGGTTAAAAAGCGCGATAACTTTCAACTTATGTTTATGTGATATTCAGAAGGTCGATTCAACATAAAAAGTTCGCATGAAGGAAAGGAAAATACTTTCTTCGTATGGCATCTGCTGCTATTAGAAAAATCACTTCCGTTAGGTTGTATTAGCCTTCAAAATAAAAGCTTGCATCCAATGTGGGTTCTTGCGTTAACATGGACCACCCATTCAGATTATTAGTCCAAACAGATTAAAAAACGGAACATGTAAATATATATTAATCTGATGCAGTTTATACGGAATTAATATTCAATCAGAGAAGAGGATGGCTGTTTTTAAACCCTTTAAAGCATTAAGGGTTCAGTCAAATATTAATTTTGATTTTATCTAAATGAGTCTGTAATTATAAAAGCAGTAACCAAGAGAGGAGCTTCATGGATTCCCTAATTTATTAGAGAAAGGAGCTTCAGTGTCTGCTATTAAGTAATTTCATCTTAACAGTATGTGTCTATTAAACTGAATTTATCCACTGATGCAAGTCAATTTACTGCTCGATATGTATTAAAATAAAGCAAATTAAGAACCATATGTGTTATAGTCAAATCTCCTTTCTGTTCAGCATAATAATGTTTCCTTGGACCTCATCATGTCATTGTACAAATCAAGCTGAGAGGGAATTTTGAAGCAGGAGTGTCCAAATTGTGACCAGAGAGCCCATTTGTGGCCCCTGAACTGCTTTTTTGCAGCCCCCAAACGCAATTCAAAAATGGTACAAATCAGGTATAGACTTTTTTTTGTTAAAGAAAATCTTAAAATGGAAAATGTTAGGAACACACAAGGTAATCATATTTTAATAAACTGTTTTTCTTTTTCTCTTTGATTTCATTTTAAACAGAATCACAAATATCCAGCAATGTTTATGCAAAAGCAAACCTGGGTGCAAATAAATCTGTATTGAATTGATTTATTAAATTTGGGTAAATATAGCAACCGTTTTTGAGAAAAAAATTTATTCAAATCCTGCTATTGTGTTGGACAATAGACCATAAAAACAAAAATTAATCCCCTCAAAAAGATTTGTAAACTGTTTAATAATACGCTTCTTTCAATAATGCAACCTTACAATTAGCCTCATTGTGCCTAAAGTAATTGTGAATAATATTGTAAACTTATTGGACTGAACCTCTGTTCTGATGTTCAAACTTTTATATTTATTGACAACGGCAGGAATCAGTTCATGAACAGCTTTGCACTATATCAAATTAAGTTATATTAAAAAACATAATGTATGAGAAAACAAATAAGCTGTAAATAAGATGCAAAACAGTATCATTAACATGCAAATCGACTAATCAAGTTAATTTATAACTTCAACAACTCTTTATTTAACAACTCTTTAACTTATCTAGTGAATACATGTGATAAAAAAAAGATTATTTATGTTAGGAAACTTTACCCTAGAGTTTTCAGATAGAAAACAATGGAAAACAGGATTGTGTAGCAAAATGAGGAGAATCGCATGAGCAATGAATTTAGTGTGTCTTCCTTCATGAATATGCAAAAATATGCTGATCATCAGAAAGCACAAAATACTGGGAGGACATGCAAATATAATGACTTACCACCTGCAATACGATTTACTAAACCTGAAACAGATTGCTAGATGCTGTTTTTGCATCTACATTTAGCTTGTTTGAAAAGCAGGTGTAAGCGGGCATGCAAAGATTTGTGCAGTCACTGCAGAAGGGATAGAAACAATGACATAAATCATTGCTTGTTAAATATTTGGAACATTCAAAGAATATAAAATAAAAATCATCAAAAATAGATTAGAAACATCCTCCAGCAATGCTGATTTTGAGCTGCAGGATTACCGAATAATTCCACTTTATGGCAGCATACTGTTATATCTTGATGCTCTGCAGGGACGCGTCTATAAGGCCAAGAAAAGGTGATGCAGAGAATATTTATCTGCTGCATGTTCCACAAATTTTGTGGGCAAAAGATGTCTGCATGGGACAGATTAATGCAGCCGGACTGCTGACAATAATTATCCAGTTAATCCAAAATGAAAAACATCATGACTAAACTTAAACTTAAATATTGTGCGCTGTTACTTAAACAAGCAGAGTTAAATATAGTGGTTTACAGCTTTATTTTCATTGCTCTTTAAACGTTCTTGATGTTGTGTTGTACCATGTTGTATACTAATTTAAATGAAATGTATTATTATTGCTATTCCTCCAGCATAAAAATTTTCTACTTAATTCTACTTAATTTTTGAAGATAGCCGATGCCACACGCAAAATCCTCACTGAAATAGAACAGTGTGCACCACTGTTGCACCTGTAATCAATCTGCATGGAACATGCCCATTTATTACATATACATATATATATATATATATATATATATATATATATATATATATATATATATATATTGCCTTGTTGCCATGGTTACGCAACATCACAACAGTCCGAAGCTGAACTAATGACAAGGTTGGAGCTTAAATCTGAATATTTTCAGAACCTGGTAAACCCCAAGAACTAAAACAATTTTACTTTCCCTCCACAACAACCATTCTTCACAAAATCTGGACAACAGAATATTCTGTCACAGCAAAAACAACCATAATAAAAAAAATTTGATTTTTACTGTATTAGTTTTGGTAACTAAAGGGCTATTTTTAGTCTCTGGTTCTAGAGTAAAACAGTCGCTAAAAACACATTACAAAATGTATTTATATAATCCTAATTAATCACTGAAAAAATATCGTCAACAAATATAGTCAGAAATAATCTAGAAAGAGAAACGTAAAAACTTTAATTCATATTAAGCAACATCAACATAAAGCACAACTAGCAGCCAAATAACCAGTCTTAAATTAAATAATTATAAAACAGGACAAACCCACAGGAGTAAAACAAACACTGAAACATCACTTCATGTCGACAGCTGGTTGTTGTTTAATCAAGACAGATTAAAGTGACTCTTTTTAACGGCACACAACGGTGCTTTTTGATATGGGTCATATGGGCAGATGCCCAGAGCAGCACTGGAAAGGGGGAAGCACAAGCTCCAGATAACAAAATGCAATTTATCTGCTCGCTGCTCCTTAAAAAGGTTTTCTATTGCTTTCATGTATCTGCAGTGAACAGGGAGTGGGCGCCTTCTGCTTGATAAGAGAATAAGGACTATTTTATGGGCAGGACTCGACTGCATTTAATCCCATCGCAAAATTTAGTGTCCATCCAAACCCACCTTCAACATAATATCCAAGAATTTAAGTTTTTTTGTTTTTTTTTTTTAAATAAGGAAAGCAAAGTTTTACAGGTGATGAACTTTATTTATTACTATAATTAGAATTAAGTAAAGCAACATGTTTGTGTCAGCAGCAAAATTTAGCTTAAATATAACTAGTTTTAAGGGTTAAGCTTGAGTAAAATTGGGAAAAATACATGTATATAAAATCACCAAATTATCTGGATGTTTCAATAACTTATAGGTTATGTAACAATTAACTAAATGTAAATAATAACTACATCCATATTAATTTTATGACAAAACGACCTGCAATTATAAAGGAATTTGTTCTATTTATTTTTTTTTCCAGAGTTTTGTCGCGACCCATCATGAATATTGATTTTACATGTAAGTATCAAAGACAGAGGGAGGGGCTATTACTGCTATAGAGAATGTGACTGGTCTCCAGCTGAGGTGCTGGGCAGGGTAATTAATTAGATGTTAGCGTTTGCTTCAGGAACCAATGGTGAATGCTTAAATAATTTCAGAATGGAGCACGGTGCAGGAAACATGGAATAATTAAAATCTATAATAATCATCTATCATTTAAATTTTAAAGAAATCAAATTTTCATTACACAAACATTTAATAGCTGGGTATTTCAAAAATTGACAAACTTTTTTTAATTGAGTTGCAGTTTAAACACGGCAGCTTTAACGTGCGCTCAGCTCCCCGCAGCTGTGACCAGTTTGTCTAACCTTACTGGATCTTTAGCAAGAGTCTGTTTGCAGGAGGAAGATTATTCACCATTGTGTATTTTTGTGTGCGTCAGAAAAGTTTGTTTCCATTTGAACGTCTTGTTGCAGGTGGAGCAGCTGTAAGGTTTTTCTCCCGTGTGACCCCTCATATGACGAGTTAGACTTATAAGTTGAACGAAGCTTCGCCCGCAGATGGAGCAGCTGTAAGGTCTCTCTCCAGTGTGGGTTTTTGTGTGTTCTGCTAAGGTATGTTTCCTTTTAAAAGCTGAACCACAAACAGAACAGCTGAATGGTCTTTCCTCTGAATGGATCCTCGTGTGTTCCATTAAAGTTATTTTCAAAGTAAAAGCCTTGTTACAGACGGAGCAGCTGTACGGTTTTTCTTCAGTGTGATGAGTCATGTGATAGGTCAGACTTTCCTTCCTGCCGAACTCTTGCCCGCACACAGAGCAGCCGAAAGGTTTTTCTTCAGTGTGACGTCTCATGTGCCGTGTCACACTTTCCCTCCGGCTGAACTTTTGTCCACAAATGGAGCAGGTGAAAGGTTTTTCTGTAGTATGGCTTCTCATGTGAGAGGTCACGTGCATCTTCCTTCCAAACCGTTGACCACAGATGGCGCAGCTGAAGGGTTTTTCTCCACTGTGCGTTTTCATGTGTTGAGCCAAAACATGCTTCCAAGAAAAAGCTGCGTTGCAAATGGAGCAAATGAAAGGTTTCTCTCCTGTGTGAACTCTGTTGTGTCTCAACAAATCTGACTTTTGGGAAAATGTTTTACCGCATTCAGTGCAACTGTGGAACTTCTTACCCGTCTCATATGCCACATCACTGACAGATAATGTATTCGTGACAGGGTCAAATCCTGACTTAGCTCTATAGCTCTCCTCCCAGTTTCCATCACTGACATCCGTTTCTGAAGAACCTGAAGTTTTGTCTCCATCATCTGATTCTAAACATTCATCTGGTTCTGGTGAGTTTCTGTTCTCCTCAGTCAGACCGTGACGAAGCGCTGAGAGCTGAGGTTTCTCGTCATCATCTTCACTCTTCAGGGGGAGAGGACTGAATATGAACTCTATAATCTTTGTCTCCTCCTGTTCTTCTTTAATTTCCAGGCGCTTCTGGTCCTCCTGATTCAGCCTGAGACTCCAGTTCTCCTCAGCAGGAAGCTCCTCTTTCATCACCATCAGCTGCTGGACGTCTGCATGAAATACATAAACAGACAAGGACACGGTTCTCATCTCAAGTGTCATATGAATTGCACAGACTGTGTTTCCACTGTAGGAACTTTTCTAGTAACCGGAGACGTTTTTTTGTGATACTTTCTAATAGGGCTGCTACTAACGACTATTTTAGTAATCGATTATTCTGACAATTAAATCGATAAGATTTTTAATTAAAATTCTTAAGCTTTTTTATACATTAGAAATAAATTAAAAGAAGCAAATAAATAATTAAATTCCTTTTTTTAAATAGGAAAAACATTCTATTGCCTAAAATGTAATAATACAGCTTTCCTTTAGTGAATTTGAACCAGGTGAAGCTAAAACTGACACTTGAGGAGATTTGGGTAGAAAATATTTACAGACAAAGGTTTTTTTTTTTTTTTTAAATTTTTATCTTAAATGTAAAATGTTTATACATTTTGTACAGTTTTGGCTTAATTACTGCTCTGGGTGTGTTGGTTTTTCAGCAAATGGCCTTTTTTACAGTCTATATACTCCAGTTAATGATTAATCGATTACTAAATTAGTTGATTATTTCAATAATTGATTAATCACAATTAATTAAATTAATCGATGCAGCCCTGTTTTCTAACAAGATCTGCTCCACAGAGTAGTCCTCAGTTTCATGTCCACAAGTGCCAACATGCTGCATGTAATATTTGTTAAAAGGTTTGTTGCAAACGCAGCTTTTTGCAGTTAATGCCGCTTCTTGGGTCTCTGACCCCTGATGTTTTATGCTTGACAGAAAATTTTTTTTTTTTTACTTGCAGAGTCGATCATTTGTGTTACTTTATTTGTACTGTTTCCATATCTCAGAGACAAATATAACAAAACTGCATTTGATTTTCCTAATGTCAGTCAGAGTTTTCAATTTTATTTTAAAAATGTTTCTGTATTTGATTTACTTTTACAGTCATGTCTCATATGTTTTGGTGTCATTGCCTTAACCAGTTATGGGGATTTTACAGCCTGCTGGGAACATCCTGCACCTCATCCTGGACAGGTCCACATGAAAAGTTGAAGTCAAACATGCATAAAGTCTTAATTCTGTGCACGAACCCAAATATGATTTTATATTGAAGGCAACATCTTTCCTTTCCTAAGTTAGCACCCTGATGCAGCTCTCTAGCGGTGCATCATTGTAAGCAGATTCTGCACCAATAAACAGAAAAACAACTATGAAATTTGAGCTCATCCTGAAAGAAGGAAAGATTGATGCAGAATGTAAAGTTTGGATCCAGGTTTTATTTACAAAAATTCAGTGGTGTGTTTAGTTAAAAATAAAACAGAGTCAGACTTGTTCATAGGAATCACAACTAGAATTTAAATATTAACACTAAACCTACACTAAACATTCATCCTTCAGTAAAGGTTTCAAATAAATGTTTGAAATCTGACATTTTTTGTGCTTTGGGATCACAGCTTTTCATATTTTAATGTAAACTGTGGGACATAAATTAGCCCAGAACTTAAGCTTTTAAAACAGCAAAGTGGCTGTGATTTTTAACCTACATACGTGATGTTGCCATCATTTGAAAGTTTTATTGTTGTTATTGGAGGATGATATGAAGATACAACTCTTGTGAACATAACTTATATCTAATATGAATGTTGTATCATTTCTTTCTGATATAAAACAAGCTATTTCTCTTCTTAATCAACATTAATTGAATGGCAACTTAAATAGCACAGAGGTCTGTCTCATATTTGTTAAAAAATACATTAAAAAAAATAAATAAATTGCAATGATCCAAGCATTGATAAAAAAAAAATATTCTATGGACTGAGAGACAAAAGTGGAACTTTTTGGAAGGTGTGCAGCTCATTCTGTGTGTTAAGAATAAACAGAGCATCAAAGCAACAGTCAATCATGATGGTGGTCATTGTGTAATGGTCTGGAGCTGCTTTGCTGCTTCATAATCTTAATGACTTGCTCTAGTTGATGGAATGATGAAGTTTGCTCTCTGCCTGAAGATCCTGTCAGTTCATGACCTTTAGCTCAAACACACTTGGGTGGTGCAACAGGACATCGATCAGAATTACATCAGCAAGTCCACCTCTGAACAGCTCCAAAAACAAACAGTGGCCTAGTCAAAGTCCATATTTAAATCCAATCAAAATGTTGTAGCATGACCTTAGCAGGTGACTCATGCTAGAAACCTCTCCCATGTGGCTGAATTAAAACAGAGTGGATCAAAATTACACCACAGCAATGAAAGACTCATGAGCAGCAATTACAAGTAGGGCTGCACCGATTAATTGAATTAATCGTGATTAATCGATTATTGAAATAATCGTCAACCATTTTAATAATTGGTTAATCTTTAATTGGAGAATACAGACTCTAAAAAAGGCCTTTTGCTGAAAAAACAGCTCAACCAGAGCAGTACCAATCACAGGCAGCAACACAAAGGATGCAAAAATACCATTTCTGAATGCATATCACGTCAAACCTTGAAATAGATGGGCTACAGCAGCAGAAATCTGCAAAGTTGTACAATGACAACATTCAGTGCGTTAGCAAAACAAACCTAAAAAAGAAACAGCAGCTCCTCTCAGAACCGTTTATTGTTACTTTACCAAAATGCGGCTCTGCCTGTTACCTTGAAACTGGGAGTCCATCTGCTCACTATGTCTCGGTTCCTCCGTCTGTTAGTTGTCTCCTCTCCAACGCTTTGAACATCTGATGTTTTCACAACACCACGGCAAAAACCTTTCTCCCCTTAAACTCCATCAGAAATCCAGTCTGTCCTCCAAAGCGTCTCTCTCTGTTCCTCAGTGTGACTGTTTTGGTCCCAGCTAACAGGCTAAACTAAAACTCGAAGCTTCTGCTGCTCCCGGGAATAACAGCCACTTTAAAACCGAGAAAGACCGCAAGAAGCGCTGCCGTTTGTACGGCATGTGTACAACATACCAGGAAGGCCATATCTACTAGAAAGTTTACACTTAACAATGAATAATAATTTTACATGGACTCTGCTGCAAGCAGGAAGGTACGTCCGCTGTTTCTTCTCCGTGTTTAATGGCGGATCACAAACCACCTTACGGTGCACACCGCCACCTACCGTCCCGGAGAACATATGACAGGATCTAACCTGTTCGATCATGGAAATTCACACTCAAAAATACTTTATTAATACCAAACAGAAAATAAATGTTGTTGTAACAAATATCATCCAAGATTTTTCAAAGAGTTGTAGATGCAGGGTGCCATCTCTGCCAGACATACCGGGACCATAATAACTTTTAGTATATGTTGGCTCAGACAAGTTCATTCAGTGAGACTTCTTAAGTATTAAAATAAAAACATAGCTTGAGATGAACATCAGATTAATAAAGTAACAAGATATTATCATGTAATAATGTTGCAGCCACATTGTTTTAAATTTTTTTATTAAGTTATTAATTTTGTCAAAATTATCACTCATCATCAAAGCTTCAGCATCAAATACTGAAGGACTGTAAGATTCTAAACTTACAACAACTAGTGTTTTTTGTGTGTGTGTGTGTGTGTGTGTGTGTGTGTGTGTGTGTGTGTGTGTGTGTGTGTGTGTACAGTTTTTGACAACCCAACCCATCTCCAGTCACTTCACTGAGTAAATATATTACATATGTTGTAGGCATTTGTTTCAAAAGCAAAACAAAGTAACAATAAAATATTATTATACTAATTTAAAATATTATTATACTAATTTTTAAATTTATTTTTAAAATGTCAGAATTTGAACAGTATTTTATTTTTTGTCTGATTACACAATTTTAAATACATAAATTAGACATTACTCAGGACTTGAGATGTCTTTTCACATTTTTTTTACAGTTATTTTACTATTATAAAAATAATTCTGAAGAAATGCTACCTAAAACTGTAGGCTGGTCTGCCCTCCTAACGAATTAGGAGTTTTGGGGAAGCTGCGAATCATATTGAAGAAGCTTTTATTTTGAAGGCCAACAGGATACATCGTCACTCGTTTAACGGAAGTGATTTTCCTCGAGAAGCTGCAGCAGCTATGTAAACATAGTTTTGCTCTTATATGGAGTGTTACCTTATTCTGGGTTTCCTGAATCCGTTTCGCAGATTTATTTATTTATTCTTTATAAAAGCTTCCTGGCAAAAAAGCGAAGTTTTTTGGCATGTTTTTTCTGGAATCAGAGCTGTCACTGATGGAGAGCAGAAGGGCTGTGAAGGATGCAATGGAGACAAAACGATGCAGCGATTGAGTGAAAATGTCTGAGGTTCAGCAGCTGAGAGGGTCTGAGAAGAAACAACAAGCTACAGTGGAGGAAGCAGGCAGTCCAACTGGAGAACAGCCTTTTATTTATTTATTTATTTATTTATTTTATTTTATGTATTTATTTATTAAAAGAAAAATACATTTAAACATCTGATTCTTCATGATTCTTTCTACTTTATAAACCAACCAAACACAGCCAATTCTATGTGCTCTGCACTTTGAATTATACACTTTTAAAACACCCTATGAGTAATGTTTGTTCAAATATTAAAATCTTACAGCTAATAACTGTTGTTTAAAACTTTGTGAGATTTGTGAATGTAAATAAAAGGTTGATATACTGTTTTAAAAATTATTTGGTTTGATTTCAAATTTGTTATGGGATAAGTATGAAAAAGAATGGAGAAAATTTACATTTGCAGACTTAAAGAGTTATCCTTTCTTTTGTCTTGCATTCTTTCTGTCTTTCCTTTCCTTATGTGTGACCTTTCTTTGTTTTTTCCTTCTTCATGCCTTCTTTCTTTCCTTTCTGTCTCTAGTCTCCTTTTCTTTTTTCCTCATGTGCTTTCTTTTCTTCTTTGTTCTTTCATTGTGTCCTGAACTTAAATTTAATCAAGTATCTTTCTTTCCTTCTTTACTCCTCCCATCTGCTTGCCTTCTATTCTTCTTTCCATATGTTCTTTCTTTCTTTGTGTCCACCGTATCTTCCTTGTGTACTTCATTCCTTTCTTTCCTCTTGTTTTTCCTTAATTTCTTGCCTTCATTGTGTCCTTCATTCATTCCTTTCTTTCCATCCTTGTGCCTTTCCTTCTTTTCAGATTTTTTGTGACACACTTGGAACCCCAATGAAGTTGGTTCTTAAATAGGGACTGTTATCACATAACCTTTACTAGTGGAAAACCCTTATAACCACATAGAGCCGAGTCGAGCTTGGCTGAGTGGGTGCTAGAGGAAAAGGGCCATTAGATTAGGCACTTAGCATACCACCAATATATGTTCAATTGGGTCAGATATCAATAGTAGTCCAAATATCTGATTATATGTTCATTTGAGAAATCTTTCATGTGATATTTGCATATTAAATGAGCACCACAACTGAACTCCGCTGAGACCCTCCTCTTGTGCCTGTTCTCTGTCTCACAGAGTAGCAAACTGTTGTGTGCATCTGAAAGAAAAAAACAGCTTAAGGCTGTGACTCGGTCCCCATTGTTCATGTCAAAGAGCTGGTCAGCAGATTGAGTTTGTTTGTGAATGTCAAGACTATACAGTATGTTACAGTTACATTACAGAAACATGTTAGTGTTAAAAGTAATTCTTATTAGAAATCAGCCCATAACTGATCATTTTAACTACGCAGGACTTTGTTGGGTTTAGTAGCTTTTTTGCTTTTTTATAAATGAAATTAATATTTGAAACCTGCTTTTTGTATTCACTTAGATTGTCTTTGTCTTATATTAAAGTTTTTTGAAATCTGTTGTCAGAATGGAGCACGGTGCAGTGGGGTTGTTTTAAATACCCTGGTTTACCATTATAATGACTGTTTGAGCACGTCTGTGTTGCTGTTTCCTGCAGACAGATGGCATCTGTTGGTGATCAAAGAGGAGCTTTCTGCTGAGGAGGAGAACTGGAGGCCCAGACCAGACCAGGAGGAACAGAAGCCTCCACAGATTAAAGAGGAACAGGAGGAGAATGAGATTATAGAGTTCACATTCAGTCCTGTCTCTGTGAAAGGAGAAAACGATGAAGATGATTCTGAGCTCTCACAACTTCAACAACCCCAGACTGAGGAGGGCAGAGACTCAGAATCAGATAATGGAGAAAAGACTGTCCAGTCTTTAGAGACAGATGTCAGTGTTGGGAACTTGAAGGAGAACAGAAAAGCTCAGTTAGGCTTAGACTCTCTAAAAAGTACCGAGTTTCTTGCAGTTGATTTGAAATATGATACAGAGGCAAAGTTACACAGCTGCAGCGAATGCGGTAAAACATTTGTTTTCAAGTCACGTCTGTTAAAACACAGCAAAATCCATTCTGGAGAAAAACCCTTCAGCTGTTCTGTCTGTGAGGCGGTTTTCACGTGGAAACACTCGTTCATCCAACACATGAGAATCCACACAGGAGAGAAACCATTCAGCTGCTCCATCTGTGCTCGGAGATTCAGCAGGAGGGAAGGTTTGACCAGGCACATGAGATCTCACACTGCCGGGAAACCTCACATCTGCTCTATCTGTAGCGAAGCTTTCGCATGGAAACAGGAGTTGGTGGAACATGCAAAGATCCACGCAGCAAAAAAGACTTTTAGATGTTATGTCTGTAAGGCCAGTTTTAAAATGAAGCAGTGTTTGCTGGATCACAAAAGAACCCACAGAAAAGAAAAATCCTTCAGCTGTTCAGTTTGCAAGGCTGCTTTTGGAGAAAAACACAATTTGGTTCAACACATGAGAATCCACACTGGGGAGAAGCCATTCAGCTGCTCCGTTTGGCAGGTGGCTTTTACGCGCAAACACTCCTTTGTGCAACACATGAGAATCCACACAGGGGAAAAACCTTTCAGCTGCTCCTTTTGTGGTCAGCTATTCAGCAGGAAGAAAAGTGTAATTTGCCACATGAGATGTCACACTGTGGGAAAACCTTACAGCTCCTCCGTCTGTAACAGAGGTTTTACAAAACAAGATGGTTTGGCTGAAGACGTGAAAACCCACTCAACAAGAAAAACCTTCAGCTGCTCAGTTTGTAAGGCAGATTTTAAAACCAAACGCAACTCAGAGCAACACACCAGAACCCATGTGGGAGAAAAACCTTTCAGCTGCTCCGTCTGTGGTCACAAATTCAGACGGAGAGAAGGCCTGACTCGACACATGAAGTGCCACAGTGGAGAAGAAAAGATCAAATGTGAAAGGAATGCTTCCCAAACAGAGTTTATGTTAGTTCAAGAATTAACATAAACAGAGTTTATGTTAGTTCAAGAATTAACATTCTCAGACTAAAGTAAACTCTATTTAATTTCCTAATATTGTAACTTTCAATAAGAAGCTTGTATAGAATCATCATGGACATAAATTAATCAATTCTGGCCTTTTAATGACATATTTGACATGCCCCTTTTATTTTACCACAATTGACTTAAGTTTATTTTAAACACAAATTTTAGTTCACATTTATTGCTGATTTTCTCCATTCCACACTGGGTCAAAATTATACATACAGGCTTGAATATGTACAGTAATATCCAATAAATTAGAGTATGTATTCATATGAGGCTTGTGTTTCAGAATAAAAGCACCTATTGAAAATAATTACCTTTAAGGAAGTACTAAACATATTTTTCATCAAACCCACATTTCTGTATTAAAAATGTTTTTGTATTGGTCTGATGTTATGTAATCTTAAAGTGTTGGTTTCATCAGCTTTAAGAGGAAAATTATCACATTAATAGAAATAAAGGCTTGAAAACAGTCTGTGTGTAATTCATCTATATAATGTGTTTCACTTAGTAAACTGAGTTACTGAAATTAATGTTTCAATGTTTTTTAAATGGGTGAGCCTAATTTAAAGGAGATTTAAGATTTTCCTCTAGATTTTGCATACTTTCATTGTGTCTGAAGTAAATGATCAGTTTAACACTTCGATAATGGAAAAAAATGTAACAAGTTTTTATGATAAAAAAAAACAACCCCTTCTTATAACATATACAGTCATATTCAATACATTAGAACATAGGTCTCATTTGTCAAATTAAAAGTACCTTTTGAAAATAAAAACCTTTAAGCAGGTATTAAAGATAATTTTCATTAACCCATCACTTCTGTTTTTAAAAATTTTTTGTTTTTTTGGTCTGATGTAATATTCCAATTTTAATTGTCATGTTTTCATTAGCTTTTAGCAGAAAATTATTATGATTAAGAGAAATAAAGGTGTTAAAACATCAGTCTTTGTCTAATTAATCTATACAATGTTTTCACTTGATGATGGAGCTACTGAAGTAAATGGACTTTTCAATAATGTAATTTATTGAATGGGTCTAAATATGTTGTGAGCTAGTCGTTGGGGCTTTTATTTTGAAGGCCACCAGGATGTATCGTGGCATATCAACGGAAGTGATTTATTATAAACAGAGAAGTGCTCCATTAACGGTCGTTCTATTAGCCGTTAGTGTTCCCAACATCCAGTCCTTTTAATTCCACTGAGTCGCTGTATAATGTTTGGATTATCACGTTTTACTCAAATTATTTTTAAAAGTTATCCGCCCCCCCCCAGATTAGGCGTCAGTTGGGCTGCTGAGCTACCGACATTAGCTTAACAACCTGTTAGCTTTAAGCAGTCAGGATGATGGAGGTAAATAACCGAGTCAGAGAGACGGACTGACTGGGAGCGCGGAGTGCTTGTGTCAACCCGCAGCTCCGAGGTAGCAGTTAAAATGTCTGAATCTCAGAGGCTGTCAGCGCCGGAGGATCTGAGATTAAATCCCTCCGATGAATCAACCAAAACTAACGGTAAACAAGTTTTTTTTTCCCCCTTTCTTTTAAGTTAAATCACTTTCAGGTTGGATATTTATTTGGTAACTTAATAAGGAAGATAGTGGCTTAAACTTGAGTTTTTATTTTACTTTTGTTTCCAAAAGAAGCATAAAACATCGCTATCTAATGAAAAGGTTTTGTTTGGGAATTGTAATCGACTCGTATGAAAGTGATCAGGATTAATTCAGTCACCTGATATGGGAGCAATTGTCTACATAAACTATAATTCTGCACACATGCAGGACCGTCTGAAAGAATTCATACTTATTGAACTTTTCCACATTTTGTCACATGACAATCACTAACTTCATTGTATTTATTAGGATTTTTTGCAACAGGTTAACAGAAAGTAGTGCACAAAGTGGAAGGTAAATGACGCTGCTTTCAAAATTCAAAAATAAAAATCTGAAAAGTGTGGCATGCACTTGTATCCATATTTTTTCTGTCATTACAGCTTCAAGTTGGTTGGTTCTCCTCATTTTTTTTGCAAAATAGTTCAAACATGGATCGAGAGCATCTCTGAACATCAGTTCTGACAGATTATTGGATTTAGGTCTGGGGTTTGACTGAGACGTTCTCACACATGAAAATGCTTTAATCTAAATCATTCCATTGTAGCTCTGACTGGGTGTTTAGGTTGTACCGCTTTAAGGTGAACCTCCACCACACTCAAATCTTTTGCAGCCTCTAACAGGTTTGTCACTCCATCTTTTCATGAAGTCCATCAAGATGGCCTGCTGAGACATCCTCATCGCATGATACTGCCACCACCATGTTTCACTATGGAGATAGTTTATAGTGTTAGTTTTCCTTAACACATAGTGTTTTACATCTAGGCCAAAAAGTTTAGTTTGGTTCTCATCCGACCAGAGCACTATCTTCTACTGGGTCCTCTACATAGCTTGTGGGAAACTTCAAACTGCACTTCTTCTGGGTTTTTTTTTTTTTTGCCACTCCTCCATAAAGGTCAGATTTGGAAAGGGTGTTATGTAAAAATGCACACTACAATCATTTCATTAAAAAAAAAAAAAAAAAAAAAAAAAAAAAAAAATTAAATCCATGTACTATATTCCCTCCACATCACATTTATGTTGTTTTTGGTCTGTCTCATAAGATCCTAAATAAATACACTGAAGTTTGTGGCTGGATGGGATAAAATGTGAATACTTTAAGGCACAACCATAAAAAAAATCAGTTTGAATTCAGGATGTTTACACTTCTTTTATGTTCACTTCTATTCCAGCTGTATTCAACATATGTTTTAGTGATTTTGTTGCTTAGTACCAGGATGAGAGTGAAATAATTTCTAACTGGATCAAGATTAAATTACACATTTACCAAGAGTCACCAATTTAAATTTTTGTGAGGATCTGGATAAAAGTTGAATAATACAGTATGTATTTACAGCTAAGGAGCTTTTGTGTGTTTTTGTTTTCTGCAGATGTCCAGCAGCTCTTGGTGATCAAAAAGGAGCTTCCAGCTGAAGAGCAGTCCTGGAGTCCTAAACTGGACCAGGAAGACCAGAAGCCCCCACAGATTAAAGAGGAACAGGAAGAGGCCGAGATAATAGAGTTCACGTTCAATACTGTCAAGAGGGAGGATGATGAAGAGAAACCTCAGTCTTCAATGCTTCATCACATCCAGACTGAGGAGAAGAGAGACTCTATTGGACCAGAAACAGATGAATGTTTAGAATCAGATCATGAAGAAAAAAGTTCAGGTTCTTCAGAGACAGATGTCAGCGATGGAAACTGGGAGGAGAGCGGCGAACCACAGCCAAGTTTAAAATCAGGTGATATAATCTGTGACATCGAGTATAAATTACACACCTGCAGTGACTGTGGGAAAGCATTCAGCCGCAGGCAGCGTCTGTTAAGACACAGAAAAATCCACACAGGAGGGAGACCATTCAGCTGCTCCTGTTGTGATGCGACTTTTAAAAGAAAGTACACTTTGGTGCAACACCTGAGAACCCACACAGGTGAGAAACCTTTCAGCTGCTCCGTCTGTGGACAAAGCTACCGACACAGTGTGGGTCTGAGCCGCCACATGAGGGGGCACACAGGAGAAAAACCTTATACCTGCTCTTTCTGTAAAGCCACCTTTAGATGGAAAAACACTTTTCTGGAGCACACAAGGATCCACACGGGGGAAAAACCCTTCAGTTGCTCCGTCTGTAACGCAACTTTTACGTGGAAGAATTCCTATGTTGAACACATGAGAATCCACACAGGAGAAAGACCCTTCGGCTGCACTCTGTGTGACGCAACCTTCAAAAGGAGATATACCTTAAAGCAGCACATGAGAACCCACACTGGTGAGAAACCTTTCACCTGCTCCATCTGCGGTCAGAGTTATCGACACAATGCAGGTCTGAACCGTCACATGAGGAGTCACACAGGGGAGAAACCTTACACCTGCTCCGTCTGCAAGGCTACTTTTAAATGGAAGAACGCTCTGATGGAGCACACAAGAATCCACACGGGAGAAAAACCTTTCAGCTGCTCCGTCTGTACGGCGGCTTTTAGAAGGAAACAGGATTTTGTGAACCACACAAGGGTTCACAGCGGAGAAAAAGCCTTCAGTTGTTCGGTTTGTGGTCAAGGCTTTAGCAAAACCTTATATTTAAATTCTCACATGAGAATTCACAAAGGACAGGAACCACTGTGCTCCGCTGTCTAAAGACTAAAGAAAAAACCTTAACTGTGTTCAAAGCAGCAGATGAGCCCATTTAAAAGGTAAACAACCTCAGAAAGGTTGCCTTAACATTTTACTTGCATGGAGTGACAGACATGTGCATATAAAATGCAACTTCATTGGTAATTGTAGGGTTTTTTTTTTTTTTTTAAATCTCTTAAATCTTGATCAGGAATATGAGACTCCAGTTCTTCAGCTAAGTTCCCTCTTTAACACAATTAGCAGGGGGGTCGAAATCATTGAGTCAAAAATACTTGCAGGCCAAGAAAATAAAAAATAAATAAAATCAAGCGAATAAAGTTGTCCTTTTTTTTTTTCTTTCTTTTTTTTGTAGGGAAGGGATATTATTCATCATAGATCCAAAACTTAAAAAGGATTTTTCACGTTTGCTATATTAAAAGAAAGACATTTAGTTTTCAAATTCTTTTAGGTTCTGTTGAACAAATTTATTCTGTTATAAAAACAGGATTTGTGTCACTTTCTTTCAAAATGCTGCAATACTTAGCTGACTTTTATCAATTAAAGCTGATTCAGCTGCAGCAAACCTGTCTTTTTAGCAAAAGTCTCTGGATAAACAGCTGATTAGAAAAGTTTGATCGCAAAAAGTCGAATACTTTGTTTTGTACTTAACATTTTCCATGGCAAGAAAATTATGTCAATAATTTAAAATTAAAAGTTTAATCAGCACATTTGTATCATTCTTGAACTGCAGTTGGGGGCCATAAGTGGGGAAGTCATGGGGGAGGGGCGCTCTGTGAGGTGGAAGCTCTGAAGCTTAGAAACTGCAGCTCCGAGGAGGAGCTGCGCCTTGAAGGTGAAGCTAGGTCCATCCAGGTGTTTTGCACAGCTGAATGGTTGCCATGGGGAGATTAAAGGATTCCTCAAACATGCATGAAAGAATCAAGGCAACACTCCAGGCATGTTTTTGATGAGGGAACAAGATTATAACACGATGGAAAGCTAAAAAAAAGTCGATTTTATGTAATACTGCCCCTTTAAACTGTAGTGGGTAGATTTTCCTGCCACTTAAGACATGCGTATGGTCTTTTTACCTCAGGACCCTATCTGGATTTTTCCCAGGCTTGGGTACTAAGTGGACCCAGGGTTCCTGCATGGCCCCCACCGGTTGGGCACCCTTTGTGAGTCTTAGCTGAGTCTAACATGGGTGTGAAGAAAAAGGGTTCAGATTTCACCACACTTCTAGGACCTATTTGGAGTTCATTTTTTTACCAGTGTTCTGAATTAACCTTATAAGCAGTTAACAAATGAAGGTCCTATGTAACGAGCAGACGATCCCATCTGGGGCCCATTTCCTGAATCAGAGTTTGCTTCAGTGCTGGTGTTGCTGGAGTGTCTTTATAAGCTTGTAAGAGAGGTAGTCACAGAATGGAACCGGTACTTTCAAAATAAAGGTCATGCAGTGTCCCTGGAAAACCTTAAAGTGAGTCTTTGTCCCTGGTGTCTCCACCAGCAACGAGGTAAAGTCAGATAAAGAACCCCCAAAATGACCATCTGTCCAAGGGGATCTACATTTTAATGTTTAATAAGAAATAAATCAATGTAAATTCATCACAAATGAAAAGAAAAACAAGTCTTTAAAAGACAAAACGAGATGAGATTACCTGTCCGTGACCCTTCCTCGAAGTCCGACGTAACAGAGACTGGTTTTATCAGTTCTGGTTGCTGGACCAGGGAGAAGATAGGACTGGATTTGGAGCTGATGGTTAGCTGGGAAACGTTGCGTTATTTGGCCGTGTCTTCTCTAAAACATCTCTGGAAACAATGTGGAAAACATTTCCCAAAACAAAACTGAAGCTTTTTGATTTTAATCATTCAGTTTAACTCACATCACCTTTAGCTGATCTATTCTTTACGACATTTAACACATGAAAAACGTGTCGTGCCAACCCCAATCAGTAGCAGAAACAGCTTTTTCAGCCTTTACAGCTTTTGGGGTTTGCACATCTCTGTAATTTTCACCCATTTTTTCTTGTAAAATATCTCAAACTGAGTCAGATTGGATAAAGAGTGGTCTGTGAACAGCGAAAAAGTCAGTTCCTGTCAAACATGACCAGATGGATTTCGGTCAGGGCCATTCTCACACATGCGTTTCCGAAGTTGTCCATATTGTTCACCCTGACTGGAGCTCACACGGAGCCAAGCACCATTACAGTGACCCCTTGTGGCAACGATTGGATACTGCAGCCAGGTTTTTTATAACAGACTGAAATGAACGTTTTTCTTGTTGCAGATATTAGATCTTCAAGATCTTGAAGTAACAGCCAGAATCTTGTGTTTTAGGCCCAAATACTAAAGATCGTATTAATTTGAAGTTTCAGTTGCACTTCTGGGCCTGTTTTAGTTGAAGTCTACAAACGTGTTGCTCCTTTTTTCCCTATGCAGTTTTCCACAGTCTGGACACCTTAATGGCTTATCTACTGGGTGGGTTCTCATGTATATCTGCAGCTCCCATCTATGTTTGTGATTTAATTTTAGTATGAATACGACTGATTTGTGAAGGACTCAGAGTTTTGGGTGGAGCTAAGTACAGAGCAGTCCAACAGGAAACCCTGGTAGGAGCTGCAAACGATTTAAGACTGGGACTGAGGTCTGAAAACAACACTAAACATACAGCCAGAGCTACAATGGCCCAGTCAAAGTCCAGACCTGAATCAGTTAAGCAAGGCTGTGGCAATACTTTAAATTTGATGTGAGAAGATGTTCTCTATTCACCCTGACTGAGCTTGATCTAGTTTGCAAAAATTAATTTGCAAAACTTTAGTCTCTTGATGTGGAAAGCTGGTAAAAGGGGTTTCCACAAAGGGTTGTGTCTGTGGAGCTAAAACAGATGCATGGTACCCTTTACTAATTATTTTCATTAAAAAAAAAGGAAATATTTCTAAAATCATGCCAACTTTATCTTGGTTTATTCCATAAAAATCAACAAAATACATCGACTTTTGTGGCAGTAACGTGACAAAATAAAAATAAAAAAAGCTAAAGGGTGTGAAAACTTTTGTAAGGCACTGAATGTGTGTGTCAGTAAAAGCTGCTCTACCAGCGGTCTAGGTGTTGGATCCAGTAATTACTCAATGTTATCTTTGAGGGCTGGAAGCTGGAAGCTAAATGCCATCCTGTTCCTGATTCTGGCTGATAAAACTACGCCTGTCTGAACGACGTATTAAAGGTTCTCTTAATCAGACCTGGCTCACTCTGATTGGACGATTCGGTTGATGGAAACACAGCTGGAGGTGAGCATTTCCAGGGAATGATGACACCTATGCAAGTTGTTCTCACTAGACTGAGAAAGCCAAAAAAAAAAAAAAAAAAAAAAAAAAAAAAAACACAAAACACAAACATGCACAAAGAGGAAAATTGCAAAACATCTACTTTTCTGGACTGGGCAGCATTTAATTTCCAAAACACTATTTCAGTCAAATTAGCTTTTCAAACATTCAACCATAGTCTGATTCTTTTATCACAATTGTAAATCAAACTGAAAAGGCAAATGAAATTTAATTTATCTTACAGAAACTTCAGATTTCTCTCCTTTTTTCCTCATTTTCTCAGCCGGGTTTTTGGGATGGTTGTGCTTCAGAACTTCCCACCCCTGGTTCCAGTTGTTGCTTAAGAGCAACAACTGGTCTTCACCAGTGTCTGCCCAGCACCCCACGTAACCTTGTGCCTATTTTCCCATTTGTTCCTAATCAAGTTCAGCTCTGTCATGTTAAAACTCGGTCAGGTGCTCAATACTTATTTTAAGTGCTGTATTCGTGGGCCGTGCAGTGGTTGTGTAAAAGACAGCAGCAGTGAATGGAAGCAGCAGAAAGTCTCACTATTCTACATGTAACCAGTCTCTGTTTTCTTGTGGGGATTTACCTGCCCTACAGCAATGGCTGTTGACAAACTCTTCTGAGTGCGCTGTCTGTCATGCTGCTCAAACTCTAAGAGCAAGTCCACAGTTAGTTTTCACGCAACATCTCATTTAGGCCTCTAATGCGTCATTTCAAGCTATTGCTGCACGTTAGTTTTTGGGAGAAGAGAAACTGATATACACTTCCATCAGCGTCATTTTATTCACATTTTGAAGCATCGCAGTAGAAAAGGTTGATGGAAACTGCAAAATTCGAAATAATTTTCTCAATTTTGCAAAAAAGTTTTTGCACTCGCTTGAGGTGGTTTTTGGCTTTTCTGAAAAACAGTTAATGCACCAAAAGAGAGAGATTGAAACACATTTGCAGAATAGGTTCTGACGTGGTGAATCAAAGCCCAAACCTCCTTCATGGAGGGGAGGACTGTCAGCCTGGAGTGGCCAGTGAAAGGTACCCCAGGCTGGTATGGCAGTGGTAGAACGCTCCCATCCATGGGTGGATCTGTGCCGTACCAGAGGCATGAAACTCAGTCCAAATCTCCAACATGGAAGGGGGTACTTTCTCAATTTTTCTGACATGTGTGGGCAATGCCAGTTTGCAACCTCTACATCTTGTATATTACAGCCATGCGTGGCGTCAACATCTGACGAAATCACGTTTTGTGTAGCCTGGTTAATTCACTCCGAACCAGTAGACAGAAACATGCATATTTCACATTTTCTTTTTTGCGACATATTAAAGGTTTGATCAAAATTTCCATGACAGTTAGATGGAAACATAGCTATTCTCTCTTTCATTTAACTCAGACACTGAGAAAAAAAAACAGTGACTTGATAATCAATTAGCGCTTCTCAATCAGACCCCTGGAAGGACTGATCAACCCAGAGGCCTCATACATGTAGCTGCAGACACATCCCTCAGATTTACTCCCAGCAACACCAGCCAGCAGCTTCTCATCAACATTTATTAACACTCAAAGCACCAGCTATGAAAATACCACCAAACCAAAACTGACATGGTGATAAATCATGTGCCTACATTTTGGCCGTATCTTCATTTCATTCTGTAACGATGACAGCCTGGATTAAAAACTTGAAATATTTACCTTTTTAATATAGTTGTATCATTTTGTTTGGTTTAAAGGAATTTTATTAAATTTTCTTTTTCATATAAAGCTACGTAAGGTTTTTTTTTTAGTGAAGATATTGTTCAGATGGTGAAAAATTAAAGTTTTTGCCAAGTCCTTTAAACAAGGTTTTTTGAACTAAAACACAAGACTGACAAGCATTTAAGCAAATTTTCTGAAGGTGCAAATTGCAAATTAGATCAAATTTTCACCCGCTGTTGGTAACAACCCATCCAGTTCACACAGAGAAATCAAACCGTAGCTGACATAAATTATGTGTAAGCTGCTGTAAGTGTTTTTCTCTGAAACCAGCTGTGAGTATCCCTGGCTGTCTGTGATCTCCACCCTTTCATCTTCATTTTTATGAAGAATCTCTCTGTATTTTTCCACTCTTCAATCATTCGGTTTTGTGAAGTCTGCCAGTGCCATATGTTGAAAGCAGCCCCACGCTTTCAAACTTTACTGGCATCATAGACTTCTGGCAGTGACCTCCAGTGCTCTTTGACCTCCATCATGGCATCAAAAGAGTTTAATTTTGGGCTCAACCGTGCGGGCTATATTTTCTCAGAATTTCACAGACTTGTCTGAATGTTGCTCAGCAAACTTTTTCTTCAGCAATGGAGAAATCTTACGAGAGCCGCTAGTCCTGGCCATCTTATGATGTAATGATGTTCCTTCCACCTCCAGATTATGGCTCCACAGTGCTCACTGGAGCCTTCAGTAAATGGCACCCCCAGAAAATTTTCATAGGGGTGGCCCGACCAGGCCAGTATACATTTCAGGGGGGCACAGCTATAAATAAATAAAATTATATATATATATATATATATATATATATATATATATATATATATATATATATATATATATATATATATATATATATATATATATATATATATAATGTGCCCACCTACAACATGGAAGCTCATGTCAGGCATCATAGCAGCTAAGATAGGTGGGCACATGGATAAATACATGAGTACAGCACAGAAGGGCATCGGCATAAATACCAGAGGAGCCAAACACCAACTCCTGGTAGACCAAACAGTCGCCCGAGACTGCAAAACCCGACACACCAACCTGTGCACGGCTTGGATTGATTACAAGAAAGCCTATGACTCAATGCCACACACTTGGATCATTGAATGCTTAGAGATGTACAACATCAACAGGACTCTAAGAGCCTTCATTGCAGCCTCGATGGGGATGTGGAAAACCACCCTTGAAGCCAACTACAAGCCAATTGCACAAGTGTCCATCAAATGTGGCATATACCAAGGAGACGCTCTGTCCCCACTGCTGTTCTGCATAGGTCTGAACCCCCTCAGCCAAGTCATCAACAAGACTGGCTACGGATACCGACTCAAGAACGGAGCCACCATCAGTCACCTCCTCTACATGGATGACATCAAGCTGTACGCTAAGAGCAAACGAGACATCGACTCACTGATCCACACCACCAGGATCTACAGCACTGACATTGGGATGTCATTCGGACTAGAGAAGTGTGGTCGGATGGTTACACAGAGAGGGAAGGTCATCCACACAGAAGGGGTCTCACTCCCAGAGGGAACAATAGCAGACATTGAGGACAGTTACAAGTACCTGGGAATACCACAAGCAAATGGCAGCCTCGATGAGGTCACAAGGAAAGGAGCCACGGCCAAATACCTCCAACGAGTAAGGCAAGTCCTGAGAAGCCAGCTCAACGGCAAGAACAAGATCCGTGCGATAAACAGCTATGCCTTGCCAGTAATCAGATACCCTGCAGGAATAATAAGCTGGCCAAAGGAAGAGATAAAGACCATGGATGTTAAAACTCGGAAACTACTAACCATGCATGGAGGGTTCCACCCTAAATCCAGCATCCTGAGACTATACGCGAGCCGTAAGGACGGAGGCAGAGGACTAGCGAGTGTGAGAGCCACTGTCCAGGATGAAACATCCAAGATCCATAAATACATCAAGGTCAAAGCCTCAACCGACGATGTGCTCAGCGAATGTCTCAAACAATGGGGACCAGAGGATGAGGTGCTGGAGGAACCATCATGGGAGGATAAGCCCCTACATGGGATGTACCACCGACAAATAACTGAAGTGGCTGATATCAGGAAATCCTACCAATGGCTGGAAAAAGCTGGACTCAAGGACAGCACAGAGGCACTCATCCTGGCTGCACAGGAACAGGCCCTAAACACCAGAGCAATAGAGGCTCAGATCTACCACACCAGACAAGATCCAAGGTGTAGATTGTGCAAGGAGGCCCCTGAGACAGTCCAACACATAACAGCAGGGTGCAAGATGCTGGCAGGGAAAGCGTACATGGAACGTCATAACCAAGTGGCGGGCATAGTGTACAGAAACATCTGTGCAGGATATGGACTGGAAGCCCCGAGATCAAAGTGGGGCACACCCCCAAAGGTGGTGGAGAATGACCGAGCTAAGATCCTGTGGGACTTCCAGATCCAGACAGACAAAATGGTAATGGCGAACCAACCGGACATCGTGGTGGTGGATAAACAACAGAGGAAAGCCGTTGTGGTGGATGTAGCAATACCAAGCGATTGCAACATCAGGAAAAAGGAACACGAGAAACTGGAGAAATACCAGGGCCTCAGAGAGGAACTAGAGAAGGCCTGGAAGGTGAAGACCACAGTGGTGCCTGTGGTCATCGGGGCCCTCGGGGCAGTCACCCCCAAACTGGAGCAGTGGCTAAAACAGATCCCAGGAACAACATCAGACATCTCAGTCCAGAAATGCACAGTTCTTGGCACAGCCAAGATACTACGCAGAACCCTCAAGCTCCCAGGCCTCTGGTAGAGGACCCGAGCTCAGAGGTTGAGAATAGACCACCCGTGGAGGGTGAAAAGGGAAATTTTTTTTTATTTTATATATATATATATATATTAAAAAAAAAAAAAAAAATGGGAAATTTTTTTCCAAAAAAAAGGGAAATTTTTTTTTATTTTATATATATATATATATATAAAAAAAAAAAAAAAAATTCCCTTCTCACCCTCCACGGGTGGTCTTTCTCAACCTCTGAGCTCGGGTCCTCTACCAGAGGCCTGGGAGCTTGAGGGTTCTGCGTAGTATCTTGGCTGTGCCGAGAACTGCGCATTTCTGGACTGAGATGTCTGATGTTGTTCCTGGGATCTGTTTTAGCCACTTCTCCAGCTTGGGGGTGACTGCCCCGAGGGCCCCGATGACCACAGGCACCACTGTGGTCTTCACCTTCCAGGCCTTCTCCAGTTCCTCTCTGAGGCCCTGGTATTTCTCCAGTTTCTCGTGTTCCTTTTTCCTGATGTTGCAATCGCTTGGTATTGCTACATCCACCACAACGGCTTTCCTCTGTTGTTTATCCACCGCCACGATGTCCGGTTGGTTCGCCATTACCATTTTGTCTGTCTGGATCTGGAAGTCCCACAGGATCTTAGCTCGGTCATTCTCCACCACCTTTGGGGGTGTGCCCCACTTAGATCTCGGGGCTTCCAGTCCATATCCTGCACAGATGTTTCTGTACACTATGCCCGCCACTTGGTTATGACGTTCCATGTACGCTTTCCCTGCCAGCATCTTGCACCCTGCTGTTATGTGCTGGACTGTCTCAGGGGCCTCCTTGCACAATCTACACCTTGGATCTTGTCTGGTGTGGTAGATCTGAGCCTCTATTGCTCTGGTGTTTAGGGCCTGTTCCTGTGCAGCCAGGATGAGTGCCTCTGTGCTGTCCTTGAGTCCAGCTTTTTCCAGCCATTGGTAGGATTTCCTGATATCAGCCACTTCAGTTATTTGTTGGTGGTACATCCCATGTAGGGGCTTATCCTCCCATGATGGTTCCTCCAGCACCTCATCCTCTGGTCCCCATTGTTTGAGACATTCGCTGAGCACATCGTCGGTTGAGGCTTTGACCTTGATGTATTTATGGATCTTGGATGTTTCATCCTGGACAGTGGCTCTCACACTCGCTAGTCCTCTGCCTCCGTCCTTACGGCTCGCGTATAGTCTCAGGATGCTGGATTTAGGGTGGAACCCTCCATGCATGGTTAGTAGTTTCCGAGTTTTAACATCCATGGTCTTTATCTCTTCCTTTGGCCAGCTTATTATTCCTGCAGGGTATCTGATTACTGGCAAGGCATAGCTGTTTATCGCACGGATCTTGTTCTTGCCGTTGAGCTGGCTTCTCAGGACTTGCCTTACTCGTTGGAGGTATTTGGCCGTGGCTCCTTTCCTTGTGACCTCATCGAGGCTGCCATTTGCTTGTGGTATTCCCAGGTACTTGTAACTGTCCTCAATGTCTGCTATTGTTCCCTCTGGGAGTGAGACCCCTTCTGTGTGGATGACCTTCCCTCTCTGTGTAACCATCCGACCACACTTCTCTAGTCCGAATGACATCCCAATGTCAGTGCTGTAGATCCTGGTGGTGTGGATCAGTGAGTCGATGTCTCGTTTGCTCTTAGCGTACAGCTTGATGTCATCCATGTAGAGGAGGTGACTGATGGTGGCTCCGTTCTTGAGTCGGTATCCGTAGCCAGTCTTGTTGATGACTTGGCTGAGGGGGTTCAGACCTATGCAGAACAGCAGTGGGGACAGAGCGTCTCCTTGGTATATGCCACATTTGATGGACACTTGTGCAATTGGCTTGTAGTTGGCTTCAAGGGTGGTTTTCCACATCCCCATCGAGGCTGCAATGAAGGCTCTTAGAGTCCTGTTGATGTTGTACATCTCTAAGCATTCAATGATCCAAGTGTGTGGCATTGAGTCATAGGCTTTCTTGTAATCAATCCAAGCCGTGCACAGGTTGGTGTGTCGGGTTTTGCAGTCTCGGGCGACTGTTTGGTCTACCAGGAGTTGGTGTTTGGCTCCTCTGGTATTTATGCCGATGCCCTTCTGTGCTGTACTCATGTATTTATCCATGTGCCCACCTATCTTAGCTGCTATGATGCCTGACATGAGCTTCCATGTTGTAGGTGGGCACATTATATATATATATATATATATATATATATATATATATATATATATATATATATATATATATATATATATATATATATATATATATATATATATATAATTTATTTATTTATGAAGAAGATGACTGTGTATCCCATGCTATGACATGACCATGATTCTCTTGGGGTGATAGTGGGGTGGCCAGCATTTTTCAGGAGGGGGCCATGGCCCCCACTGGCTCCCCTTTGGGGGCACCACTGCCTTCAGTATCTTAGAAATTCCATCAGCCCATCGGTATTTTTGGAACAAAAATGGTTGTAAAGGTTCCGGAGAGAGCTCACTGGTTTTGCCCGTCATGAGATGTTTCTTGGGTGACGCCTTGCTAAGGAGACCCCTTTTTATAGGCAGATTAATATCAACTAAACTAAGATGCACTAAGTGGCAGGATTGCTTTCCAATTGCTAACAAATTTCAGCTAGTGTCATGACTTTCCATCCCTCTTTTCAGCTCTCACTCATCATGTGTTCAATATTTTGCTATTCCATATTTTTACACATTTATTTATGGACATCTATAGGTTCTTTGCATGTGTGGACAGGATGGGTCGTAACATCAGGATCTGGTGATATTTCTATGTCATTTGCACCTTTACAGATATATTTATTGCACTAAGAGAAAATTGGTGATGTCTTCAATCCTTTTTTTGTTTTATGAAACAAAGTAGCAATGCTGCACAGATCTGGAGCAGAACTTGCAATGTCTGAAGTTGAGGTCAATTGCCACTTTGGCCTAATACAGGCCAGCAAGTCTCGGTAAAGAAACCCGGACCTTAAATGCTTGGATCGCACCATTCTGTTAGGTCTCAATCTACTACTCTATGATAATATTTCTCCACTGGACAAATCATCAAATAAATATGGATTATTATAGTGCAGATATGAGCTGGAGACTTTACTGTCACTACTTTCGTGGCTATTGGATAATGTATATTGACACATGAGTTCAATGTCCCCAACATGAAAGTTGTGCTTTACTGGCTTGTTGACTTCAGACATTTTTTTTTTCAAACAGATTTTGACTTTGAACATTGAAATGAATGTTACTATTGTGTAAAAAATCATAACCCTGTTCATAAAGGACCTCAATGTGTTTTTTCTTATTCAGCCATTCAGATTCCCAGAGCTGCCACACAAAGTGCTGTCATTGAGAAAGAAATTCAGTTTGTTGCAACAGGGAGGGATTGAATAGATTCAGATTAGTCAACACCCAGAACACCATCATTCAACCCCAAACTCAAAACATATGGTCTGTGATCTGCATATGGTGCTCAGACTTCAGTCCACTTTTTAATTTAAAAAATTTAAATTCACCAAAAGGTGGATTTTGTTTTCAGATTTGAGCATAAATCCAGGTAAATATGAAAAGGACAACTCTGTTTTCATAAACCTTGATTGGTTAGATTTACTTTTGGAGTTTCTTAGGAGTCAAATCTATTGTAGGTTTCCTGTTTCTCTAAACTTCACTGGTACAAATAAGAAGTTTAAACAAGGAATGTATGTGTCGTGTTATTGTATTAATACCCAACACTGGAAAATAACCATGCAGCAGAGCTTAATCTGTATGCAAATTGAAATTACATTTAAATATGTGGGATGACACAAAAACAAGACAGTTAAGAAAAGCAGAGGTCTTTGTACTGAGCTTTGTGGTACACCACCATTTATTTAATTGCAAAAACATAAAGATACACAGACAAAAACATACAAATAGATAGGAGAGAGAATATCTAGAACATTTGCTCCATACTGTGGTTCCAGTCACTATAATTTTTCCCTCTGTGACATTCATCTGTTTCAATTAACTTTATATGACAGAGAACATGCAGTATACTTAAAATTAACATTGCATTTCAGATTTTTTTAAAAAATAATTTGCAACAAATAGAAAAAGACTAACAACTTGAAACTTGAAATAAAGGTCTGATACTGTCCACAGCTGTGCTTCAAAAATAAATACAATAGTCCACATTTACGTGTGTTAAATACACGTTTGGGTTTATCTGAGCCATAATGTGATGCTGAGACAATCCGTGTTTGGCTTGACAGGTGAATAAATTATCAAAGATGATTTTATGAAAATCATAAAATCATTGTAGTTATACAGCTTTATGAAAAATAAATAAACCTCATTTACAGACACAAAAACTTTAAAACAAAGAACAAACACTGAGACAGAGCTTGGAGTGTGTGTCAGTGCATACTTTTATCTTTGTGAGGACAGTTAGCTAGGTCTGTTTAACAGCAGAGACCTGATTATAGGTTAATGGTCAGATTTTACCTCCTCACAAGGATAGAAGTAATAGTGAGTGTAAATGATCAGTAGCAGCGCAGGAAGAAGGTGTTGCAGGCTGTTCCTCTCAGACAGTCGCAGAGCCGACCAATCCGAGGTCCGTGTTTCATCGCACAGCGCTCACCCACATCGCACTAAAAGGACAGACAGCAGATTTGGGTAAATAGGATTACATCTGTGTCATAGAATAAGAGATTGTACCCTGTTTTGACCTGTTGATTCAGGATTTCTCTTCTTTTAGTTGTTTCCAGGTTTACTCTTAAAATTATTTGTATTTTTAAATCGAAATTGTCATGTTATTGAGTTGTACAGTTCATTAAAGCAGTGTTTCCTATCTAGAATGATATCCTATGTGTGGGTGTTTGGAGCAAACAGACTAGAGACACTGGTACAAAGAAGAGTGAATAGGACAAGACCATGCATGGGATTTCCTTTTGATAATTAACATCTAAGAGCTAAAGACTGAGTTATGCAGTTACTGTAGCAGTAAAACCAAAGGGGAATCATCAACCCTTTTTAGTGATTTATAAAAAATGTAAATTGTTGTTTGTTTGTTTGGTTTTTTTTTTTTTTTTTTTTTTTTTTTTACTATATTCTGTCCAATAAAATCATCTCTCTCTGCTCTTGCATTGACCTAGGTGTCTGGGTTTGGATTAATCTTTTTTATTTACCTAGGGTTCCCAAACTTTTCAACCTTGAAAATAACAGTTACTTATTTACTTGCAAATCAAATCAAAGCTTAGTGGAAAAATAATCTAACAATTATACATAATAATACTAATACTGGGGTGACAGTCGCTGCCATATCAGGTTTGAAAACTATCAGTCATGTTCTCACCCTTGGGATGACGCTGGCCTTCTTCTCCACAGCGAGACCAACTCTGCTGTCAGCTTCATCCAGGAGACCCTGCAGAGCTTCAGCCTGCTCACACAAATGCACAGAGTGACACAAACATGCTGTCAGGGACACAAATAGACATTGTTCACACCTGCAGCTGGCATGTGTGGGCAGCTCAGGGTATGGCTGTTAACACCTAAAACTTGTGCCAAACAAAAATGAAGTTACCATCTGTGGACCTAAAGAGGAACGGTCAAGAGTCAGCACACAGATTCAGTTATTACAGCTAGAAACTAGTAATCAAGCCTGAAATCTGGGTGGAGTGATGGACTCAGACCTGAACCTTCAGAGACACATAAAGACAATTACAAAGTCAGCCTTCTATCACCTGAAGAACATTTCCAGGATGAAAAGACTAATGTCCCAGGAAGATCTTGAAAAACTCATTAATGCATTTATCTTTAGTTGTATTTATTACTACAACAGCAGCTGCTTTTCCATTAACCTTGAAACTGCACAAATTGAAAAACAAAAAAAAATTCACTAAATGTGAATTTAAAAAATTCTCCTTTTTTGAGAAAAGGTTTTGCTGCTAGGATGATGTGGTTCTTTTGGCTGTATCAAAATTGGTTTATTTTGCAAAACTGCAATGGAAATACTTTTTTCGCATCACATGAATCACATGATCAACAACTGGACATTGCCACTGGCATAAACCACGAAGAAGATGACAACAGGAAGTAGCTGGAGGATCATTGCACGGCATGTTTTTTTAATGACTTATCGTGTAAACAAGCTTATTCATGTGTGATTTTAATTTCATTTATTATTTAATGGAAACACCGCAATTGCGAAATTGTGTTTTTTTGATATTAGCTGAAAATCAACAGATTTGTGCACCTTTGTAATGGAAACTCAGCTGGTGTCTACCACAGGTCTACCTAAAAAGTCAATCAGACAGCTGCAGCTGATCCAGAACACTGCTGCTCATGTTCTCACTAAAACCAGGAAGATGGAGCACATCAGCCCAGTTCTAAAGTCCTTCCACTGGCTCCCTGTAGCTCAGAGAATAGACTTTAAAATACTTCTATTAGTTTATAAATCACTGAACGGCTTAGCACTAAAATACATTAAAGACTGTTGTTGTTGTATCAACCTTCCAGACCAATCAGGTCTTCTGGTTCTGGTCTGCTCTGCATCCCCAGAACCAGAACCAAACATAGAGAAGCAGCTTTTAGTTTTTATGCACCACAAATCTGGAACAAACTTCCAGAAAACTGCAAAAATACTGAAACACTGAGTTCCTTTAAATCAAGGCTAAAAACCCACCTGTTTTGAGCTGCCTTTGATTCTTAGTAACTGAAACATTGATCAATATATTTAATGTATATTTGCTTGATGATTTTGATGATGGCATTAGACAAAATGTAATGTTTATTGCTTGTTTCGTAATTGGTTACTGTATGATGTGTTTATGGTGTAAAGCACTTTGAACTGCCTTATTGCTGAAATGTGCTACACAAAGTAACATTACTATTATTATTAAAATTTGTGCCATATTAAACATAGAAGTTATTTTTTATGAACGACTGGACACAAACCAATTACCTCAACATGTCATTACATGACATTTGACCTGTACGTACTTAGCAACAACATAGAAGTTAGTTCTCTCGAGGTGGCAAGGGCAAGAACAAAAGTTCCTTTTGACACATTTCATGCTTCATAAGAAAGTCACAGGAATCCTCATGGGGCCCTCCCATGTGCAGCACACTTTGAAATAGCAACCATACTCACTTCAAACATTTGACCATTCAGACGATATTTTTCATACACTACACAAGATAAAAGTTCTGCCCAGATTTGACAGGAACATGCTGCAAGAACTCCCAAATCAGGGTTACAGAATGGCATTGTTTTTTCATTCTTGTGGTCCTGGGGTGACAACAAATTTCTCCGTTCTTGTGGAGCAACTATATTTTAGAACAAGCTAATACTAACACCTTCTGATGTTGATTGCATCCACTCCTACAGTTAACTTGCAACCAGGGACATCCTTACTAAACTGAACCAGTAGCAGGACAATTCTACTAATGATGGCTTTTAAAGCCATTGCTATCTATCTATCTATCTATCTATCTATCTATCTATCTATCTATCTATCTATCTATCTATCTATCTATCTATCCATCCATCCATCCATCCATCCATCCATCCATCCATCCATCCATCCATCCATCCATCTGTGTGTTTCTATATTTTCTGATATTTCTATGTATCACTTTTGTTTTGGACATTGTAGTAAGCTAAGTTAACTGCTAACTAGCTAAATTTCATTTTCTATGATCTGGAGTTGATAGATTGTTTAAACTATCTGCTGAAAGACTACCTGCTGACTGAGATAACGTCTTGAGTTGAAAACTCACATACTAAAATTGTGACTAACGTTAACGTTTAACTGCCAGAACTGACAGTTTAGCTTAGCATCTTTGAACCCAGATGCTAATTCTAAATCACCAGATTTAGCATTTAGCTCAAGCTAATGGCTTAAGTTGGCAGTTTGCTTAATAAACTATTAACTCCTAACAAGTTAACAGTTGCCTCAACTAATTACCACCTCCAGGACTTAAAAATTGACAATTAGCTAGTTAGCAGTTAAGTTAAACTAATGACTGTTTGAGTTTGCTTAGCAAAATGTTAGCTCCCAGCAAACTAACAACTACTTGTTTAAACTGTTAAATAGTTTAGGGTAATGTCTAGCAAGCAAACTAATAACTCAAACTACAGGAGGCTGGGTGTAAAGGCTAATACTCAACAGTAAACCTAAACTGGGCTATTTTCATTTGCTACATTTGCTTTGAAAGATTTTATCTGTCATTTTTAGACATAAACATTAAATCTAGCATATTACTTTGTAATTAAAACAATGGTTTCACTTGTAATGGTCTCATTTGTTGAAAACTTGATTTATTGATCGAAAGAAAGCCCCCTAAACAGAGTATTGTTTTTATCCACAAACTGCAATTTCAATCCCTTTAGGATTATATCTCTTTGATCTTGTTAAGGTTTAATGTTGTCCAAATATGATGCATTTTAAAAGTGAAAATTTGTTCTTGCTTTTAATTGATGTTTTTGTAACTGTTAACTTGTTGGAAAGACAGTTATTTTTAACATCTCTGGTGTTGAATAAAGAAGTTAACAAAATTGCATTAGACCAAATGAATTCATTTCTGTGGAACCTGCTGACAAACTTGAATTTAGTTAACATAACTCGAAAAGTATTAATTGAATTAATAAAACTTTAAATCAGTTGATAGACAGTCAACTTTAGTTGATAAAGTAACATGATTTATTTGTTACGAGAAAATAAATGAAAATTAAAATAACTGAAAGTATGTATCCTTTGTCAAACTAACACAAAAATATAGTTAGTCCAGCTAAATTTTCTTTTGTACATACAAAGAGATTTCAAGTCGTTGGATTGGATAAATAATATTATTTTAGTAAAATGTAAGGTCATAAAGTCAGATTACCCTATCTTTTTTGATTTCAGCTAACAGACAATTATGTGGAACCTGTTGAAAAGAAAAAAAACTATGTTAGTGATTCATTTTTTGAGTCCAGTTTGGATTAAAATAACTAATCTAAGAAAAAATTTGAACAATAAAATCTGTTGTAAAGCTGTGATATTACTCAGAGATGCATTTATGTTTTTTATATTGCCCTAATTATTGTACTGTAAATCTGATACTGTATTATGTATGTTTTTGAAACCTTCTGCACAGATAAAGGTCCTTGCAAATGTTAGGTAAAATAAATGAATAAATAAATGAAAATAGGGACTGAATTTTCTTTTTATTTCATTAATTTTGATTGAATAAATTTCAAATGACAATGCTTTAATTACCTGATATATTCATATTTGTCTGCATCACATTTTATATTCTGTTGATGGTGACTGTATTGGTCTAGGTTTAATAGGAATTTCTGACCAATATGAGATGTGGTAGAGCTAAACTTGGAGCCTCGTCTTACAGACTGAATACACAAATAAATTAAGTTTAGAAAATGTAGCATAACAAATAATAAAGAAAACTTGTGAGTGAAAGAGTGAACAGTTTATATAAATTAAATTAGACCACAGAAAGATGCATTTTGTTTTTTTATTTACCTCTGTTTTTCAATAGAATTTAACAAACAATAGAATCCTACATGTCCTCTTTTGTTTATTATAATTTGTATATGTAACAGCTGAGTAATCAGAATCTTTATCTATGAAAGATGAATCAATGAATATATGAAATTGTTCTAAGTTTTCTTCATACAGATAAACCTCCACATTGGGTTCTGATCTATGATGTTATACTAGTCTGGTAAGTCATTACAATTCTTTCATTTTAATTGAGTGTTTTCTTTTTGAATTATATTGCTATGTTTTATTTCTTTTAGCACATGACTATTCCATTTTGGCACATTCTCTGATTTTTTTTTAAGGGAAAATGTTTTTCGTTTTACAGTTTGAAAACATTTTGATTCTTTTAAATAGTTTTATATTTATTGTTTGACCACCTGTTTGACCCATATTTCACTATAACTACAAAGATTATTTGACTTTTCCCTTATATTCTAATTTGTTAATCTCATAATCTGTTATGTCATTGCAAAACTACCACTTCTTATGTAGTTTGAACTTGAATATGAATTATTTTGTGTTTTTTAATAATTTAATTAAATTAATAATTTTAACAAAATCTTACTCCGAATAACACTGACAGTTTTCATGAATACTACTTTTCGTTGCATTAAATGTTACATGCTTGAAACTAACATGATTTACTTAAAAACAGCTTTTTATAACAGACTGGATCATCGATATGTAATACTTATATATTATTATATTAGTAATATTTATTAATGGACTGGAATATCTCTACCAAAACAACTTCATTCAACTTTTATGCAAATTTTCACAAACACCCTAAAATCTCCGTCCAGATAAGAACCAGAGCTCCAGTCTGAGGGGAAAAAACACTCACCAGTTCAAATCCAAAGGTCGGCTCATCCGGTGCAGACGGCAGCTGATTCTCAGTCGACCTTTCACCCTGACAAACAGAAGTCATGACTGACAAGCAGATGGACAGGTAGACGACCGCTCGTAGGCTCTCCATCTCCAAAGACCTGTTAGAATACCTGAAAAGTCAAGAACTGAAATAAAAACCTGCACATTAAACTGACAACAAGCCTTTAATTAAAGCATAAACTTACTTTAAATGCAACAAATAGTTCAAAACTGCTGAGAAATATATTCTCCTTCCTTCCTCTGTGGTGTCTGATCTTTCCGTCTTCAAGTTTGCTGCTTCTTGCTGCTCTTCACCTTCTTCCTCGTTTGCTCCGGCTTCTCCCGCTCCTTTATTTATACCGTCTCCTCTTCCTCCTGCTCCTCCTCCTCCTGCTGCTGTGATGCTCCACACTCAAATTATTCATGTATTCAGCTCATCAGAGAAAGTGTGCCCCTGTGTTGTCCTGTGATTGATGGACTGTGGCTTTTCTAAGTTTTTGTTAAACAGAGGTCAGTGAAGGCTTCTCAGCTGATGATGGGAGCAGTCTAACGGGAGCTGAGGTTCGTCTTCATTGATCGCACAAAGGTTAAAAAAACTGTTGCTTGCTGCTGAGCACAATAACATAAAGTTGCTCTGAGTAGAGAAACACACAGGGGCCAGGGACTTTGGAAGCAAATACAGGCCCACAGCATCATGATTCCATCACCGTGCTTAGCAGTGGACATGAGGTGGGATTTTTTTTTGAGTGTTTGTTGCTGAAAAGCTCAATCTCAGTGTCATGTAACGTATTCAGTGTCAGCTAAAGTAGGTTTTAGAGACTCCACTTGCTGAGGTTTCAGTCAAAAACAACTGAAATACAGTGCAGTATGAAATCCTCCGTAAATGACACACAAATAAATTCACTTATACATTAGATTTGTGCATTATTGTGGCTATTTTGTCTTCATAGTTTGTTTAAATAGTTAAGTACCAAGAAAATGCATCAAAGCAAATCAACTGTTCACTCTTCTGGTCACACAAGGTGATCGACTGGTTTACCTTAGACCGACACTTTTTACCATCTGGCGCAATAAAAACTGAATTTGTCTGCATTGTTTTATCACTTGAATTGAATTCAAAGGTATGTAATTTGAATCTGTCTATGTGATTGGATTGAACTGACTACATATTTGTGTATGGAAATTGGATCTGTTTGTTTTGCAACCTGTCTTGAGACATTTGTTGTGAATTGGAGCTATATTAAAAAACCAAATGGCAAATTAATTGATTAAATATTGTTTAAGTTCACCAGTACAGAATGGTATATTTACAGGTACAAAATGGAAATAGGTTGCCCTGAAATAACACAGTGGGAGTATGAAATAGTGGTATGAACTTGCAATGTGTTGCATTGACCAGGAGCTTTCTATGACAGTTTGTTAGTTTGTGGTTATTTTGTGGCCTTTTTATGTAAGATTTGATCTGTGTGACTAATTGTGTCTCTGTTCTTATTTGGTTTCTCTGTGGCCTTATGCATTGTAATTTTGTTAATTATTAATTACTATCATTTATTTTCGTTGCTTGTGTTCTTTAATTGACCTGAGCCTCTTTGTAGGAGTTTATTCATCAGCTTTTGGTCATTGTTTTTTTTTTTTGTTTGTTTGTTTTTTTTGTCTCGTTTAGATTTCATTTTGTCAGTGGGGATTAATTTTATGTATTTTATTTACTTGACCTTTGGTCATCATGTGTCTCTGCAGTTGTTTTGCCTCTTGTAGTCATTTCTAGTCATTTAAGTTATGTTTTGCCATGTTATGTCATTTCAGCAGATTTGAGCTGCATTATTGAAGTTATTCTGTCATTAAATGTTTTCATATCATAATTAAAAACAGATCACTTTCTTTTAGTTGTTGTGAAAATACCAATGATGCTCGAAAAAGATGATTTAAAAGCAGAAGGACATGTGCAGTAAGCCTCTCTGAGGGCTCGGTCTAATTCCTGGAAACAAAGAAAGAAATCCCAACAGCAGAGACCTCTGTTTTCACTTGCTCATTAAACAGAGGCAGAAGGTCAGAGGTCAGCAGCCTAAGGACTCTCTGTTTTATCATATGAATGCTCTGTATTGAAAAAGTCACATCATGCAGCCCTGCTAATAGCAGCTGGTTTGATTTGGCCGCCCTCAGGTCAGGTCTGAGCTTAACAATGACGCAGGAGGAAAAGGTTTGTGCCCTTTTCTTCGTCTGATTTGCATCGTGCTGCGACCTGCAGCTCGACTGGTTCGGTCTCCGCTTTCATCTCAGCTTTCATTAACGGCTAAATGTCATAGCACCGAGAAACTCCTATCTCCACACCAGCTCAGCTGTGGCTGTTCTCACATCCAATGATGTATCCAGAGAAAGGTGAACGTTGAAAAAATCCTGCTGAAAGTAAAAATAATATGGGTTGGACATAAAAGCAGCATTAAATATGTGGCTCTCAAAGCTTTTTAGTTCTTTCTAGATTAGATGGGAAATTGACATCTTGAATCCATATTTCTGGAGCAACCAGGAACCACACTTCATAACTGTCAGCCTGACTACACCACCTCACACTCAGTGAGACACTTTCAAAGATAAATGTTTTTAAAAGTGACAGAAAACTGAGTGACTGAGTCACCAGAATGAACAAGCTCTTCAACAGATATTGTGTGGAAACCCAAGAAAGCACCATAAAGAGCAGGAGAAAAAGAAAAAGGAGCAGAAGATTGAACAAGAACAACAATCTGGCGAGCTGTTACATATACAGAAAACTCAGCATAAAAGCAGAGTTAGCATTGATGCTAAATTTGAATTGTGCATTTTGTGGCATTTGATTTGCTCACCTCCATCTAAAAGGATTACAGGAAAATGATTATGTCATATCATGTAAGTTTGTTAGCATATCAGTTTAAAAATATCCAGATTATGTGGGTCAGTTTGACTCTGAGAGCTGCAGCAAGTCATGAAGCAAATCTGGCCGAAGGATGAGATGATTTATACAGATTAACACTAAAAGGAATGTGAGTTTTAACCCTAAACTATGGTAAAGAACTGAAAAAAAAGAATCCTGACTTTAATCTCCAATCTTGATTTCAATCCCATCCCACAAGTCAAACTTTTTTCTCCAAATTTTGACTTTAATCTCACTTTAAAGTCACTTTACTCTCAATATTCTGACTTTTTTTTTCAGAATACTTTTCATGATGAGGTAGTGGCTGATGGTGGACCCAATGGCAGAGAGGTAGAGGCAGAAAGTAAATTTAGTAATTTGATGAAAAGTTGAGGAACAGCAATTTTCAAAAACCATAGAAATGCAAGGAGCCAGAGCTGAACAAAAACACGGGAATCATGGTGTAAAAGACAGCAGGGCTTGATGAGGAAATAACAGGAGGAACCAGCGAGGAGTGAGAGCAGGAGAGGAGTTTAAATACTGAGAGAGTGAGTGCTGGAACAATACACCGGGGCTGATTGGTTAACGGGTTGCAGGTGTGAGGGGATAGAGCAGAAGGCAGACTGGGAAAAGAGAGAGAGAGAGAGAATGGCAGCAGGAGGTGCGGGAGAGTAAATAGGGAAACTATAGAAATAATTTAGCTGTGGCAAAGAATAACTAGACACAAGGAATAAATAAATGTAATTAAACTAGAATATCTAAGAGAGGACAAAACTAAAGTAAAACAGAAACAAGACTGAAATAATCAAAATAAGAAACTAAGGAACACAATAATCAGAACTATAATCAAATAATCAAACCCCAAAACAATCCAGGCTCTGACACTACTGACCTTAAAAAGAAAAATAAACAAACAAAAAACTTTAAAGTCATGAACTTCAGAATTCTCAATTTAATCTCACAATCTTGACTTTTCCACCCACAATTCAGACGTTTTTCAGAATTCTGACTTTAATCCAGGTGTCAAACTCCAGTCCTGGAGGGCCAGTGTCCTGCAACTTTTAGATGTGTCTCAAGTCCAAAACGACTGAATCAAATGGTTGAATCACCTTCTCATGCACTCAAGTTCTACAGAGTCCTGCTAAAGACCTAATTATGGGATTCAGCTGTGTTGTTGCAGAAACAACTCTAAAAGTAGCAGGACACTGGCGTTTGACACCTGTGCTTTAATCCCAGGATTCTGAACTTTAAAATTACTTTAAAGTCACTAACTTCAGAATACTGACTTTAATCCCAGGATTTTGACCTTTTTTCCCCCCCAGATTTCTGAAGTTAAAGTAAGAATTGTATTTTTTCCAGGGGCCCTGATCTTCTTTCATGCTAGACACTGTAAAGTCAAGTCAGTAACATTAAATTTTTCTATGTTTTCAGACATTGCAGCAACATGTTTCACTTTAAGAGGCAAGTGTGGCTGATTTATTGTGCTGCAAACAACCAGAAGTGCACTTATCGCTGCAGCCATATTGGATTTTGAAGTCAGGGTTGATCACACGTAAGCAGATGCTCAAGATGAAAAATAAGTATGTTTTAATAGTTAGTCTTACTTGATAATTGTGTACTGTTTAAAACGTTACAAGCTTCTACAACTGCATAAAATGTAGATAAATACATTGTTATTGGCTTGCATAATATTTGTGAGCCGGCTACTGAGCACAACTCATAAAGCCTACTAGTTTTGCAGTTTGCATCTGGTAAAAAGCTACAAATAATCTAGTGTCTATTTTGATTGTGCAGGAATCAGTGGATTAGTAGGAGGTGTGGAACACGTCTTTCAGCCCTTGTGGTTCCAGCTCGAGCTTTATTGATTCACTAAATTAGGCTGCAGGAATTATAAAAACCCAGAAACGGCTCTGATGCATCGATTTGCTAAGAAACATCTGTAGCACTGTTTAATCAAACATGATGAGCTGAGTGAATACAAAGTCTCTGCAGCAAAATGCCCCAAGCATTTAACTTAAATGAACATGAATATGAACTTAAACACACCTTAATGTAGACCAATAACACTAAAAAGAATGGTTCACCTCTGAGTACCTTCCTAGGGATGAAAACTTTTATTATTCTGTTGATAAAAATAATAAAAAAAATGCTTCTAATCAGAGATATTTTGATGTGCGAACAAAGACAACCCACAAAATATTCTGTTTTTTGTTATTAAATGTTTTTTATTTTGAGGTCTAACCCTATTTTTGATTTATCTTTGGAAAGGAAAGTGATTTAATTACTCAAACAAAACCAAAATCAACATTGTTTTACCCATTAAATAAAACATATAAAAGAATATTTTCTATCTGAAGAAAAAATAAGGACTCCCTTCAACCTGATAGCTACTCTTTCCCCCTTTGGCTAAAATAATTTCACTTTTGCAGGACTGTTTTTTCAGATTTTACAGGCATCCACTTTCTAACATTAACAACAACAGGAGCCTGCTAGAGGTCCTGTTATGACATTTTAGGGATTTAGGAGACTTCTTTCAGCATCATGCGGTCTGCGTTCAGGGTTGACTTGCTTTAAGGATCCAACCGAAGCATATTGGCAGTTATTTTAAAGGGATCCACGATTAGTTGTAATGATAGACTTTATTTGAGAAACATTAATTTCAGATGTAAAAATACTGTAAAAATACTGTTGACTGTTCAGTTTTTATAAAATTAAATTAAATATTGTCACACAGAGGTCACCATGTTGTTTACGCTGCAGTGCATTCTGGGCAGAGACGTAAGCCAGGTCCTACAGCGCTAGCCAGAACAGTAAGTTTTGCACAATAAGTTACATTCAGTCCTTTAAATTTGAACCGGAGCTCATTGAAATAGAAGGGAATGCAGAAATGACGAGAGGAAATGAAGACGAGGAGGATCAAATGGAGGAAGAGGAGAGATTCAGCTGAAAAAGCTGCTGTTTGTGCTTCTGCTGCTTGGATATGGCAACCCGACAGTTTGCTGCGAAGAGCTCCACTTTCTAACTCAAGCTGTTTACGGTTAGCATCGGAATCAAAACATTTTCTCAAATATATTAGAATGTTGTGTTACAAAGACTTGAAGATGCTTCATTGTCACTTTAAACATCCCTTCATTATCTTCCAACTGGTTTTGATCTCCCGTTAGCTCCAGCTAATAGTGTTAGCTCTAGCTAATGGTATTAGCTCTAGCTAATATAGTGAACAGTAGCTTACAAGCAGATCACGCCTGTTTGTTTCAACTGATATCTTGTGTATAACAGTAAATTAAAACTTTGAGTCAGTTTTCCTCCATCCAGACGTTTTGTGGGCTGCCCTAGTCAGCCTCCACCACCCCGACTTCTTGTGTTTTGTTTATGGACTCGACTCCACTTGGCCCTAACCGCGGCATGCACTGCGTAAGTGAAAAAATGGCGACCTCCATAGGTGAAAAATATAATAAAGATAAACAATTTATGAAGTAATTGTAAGTTTTTATGTGTCACAAAAAGGTTAATGGGAAAATGACAACATATTTAGGCCAACAAGTTCAGTTAGTCATGGATCCCTTTAAATCTCCTCCATTTTTGGACTGTTCTCCAGACAGGTTCTTCTGAGACCTCTTTAAAGCCATTACCCTTCATAAACTGTTACAGTCTTCTTCCTGACAGCCTCAGACGGCTCTTCGGATCTCGCCATGGTGTTCACTTTCACTGGAACAGTCAGGAGCACCAAACTAAATGTCTGAGGAGGGCGAACCTCCTTCAAAATACTGAATAATGATGTTTTCATTATGTGCATCTGATGTAACATGTCTAAGTGGGATTTTAGCCATTAGTGTTGGAGTGTCCTAATTTATTCCTTTCCAGGAAATTGCATTTTACAAATTCTTTTGTAAATTTTCTTTTAGTTTATATTACTTCAGCATGGTTGAAATTGATATTAGCATTTCCATGCTTTTTACAAGGCCCTACATAAATAAAAAAATAATTTTAGACAATTATACTAGTATATTTTTAATAATAGTTATAAACAGTTTTCAGTCTTGAAAATATGTCTAATCAAAATGACAATAAATGGCAATAGAAACTAAATGATAATAAATGTAGTTTTAAAATTAATGCTCTAAATTCAGTTGTTTGTATTTTGAACATGTTCGCTTCTTATCGAGCCGTAGATCAACATCAGGCAAAGAGAAACTGTGACGAAGTTTTTTTTTTTATTTTTATCTGGGTCAGAATTAGTATAAAACCTACAGCCAGAGATAAATCTCCACCTGACAGTGGAGGGTGAGGTTGACGTCACAAACGCGCTGTTTATTCAAGAAAAACCAGGGAAGGAGAGGACGCTGCGACCTCCAGCTTCGGCGTTTCAGCTTCTGTCACCTTCAGAAGAAAAATGAGAGCAGCAGCTGCAGAACGAACCCAACAAACCGCAGCAGCACAGGGATCTACTAATGCTAAAAAACAGATGAAACCAGAACTTCTCAGAGCTGCGATCCGAGATCCCCCTCAGAACGATTTCTGCACAATTTAAGCTAATTAAGAAGAAAGATTCAGATCATGTGACCCAGGAGGACAGATTGATTTTCATTGTCTTCTATGGAGTAGGAATTGTAACTCATGCTCTGATGTGTGTTCAGGCCATTATTTTTGCCTTGAGAGATGCAGACAACACACTTTATTCCAGACAGTCTTGCTAAATCTATGAAAAACACCAAATACTGGTTTAATAAATGGAAAAATGTCCAGTAGCAGCAACAGGGTGGCTACCAAGGATCTCCAGCTCCTTACTGTCGACATTTACGTGATAAACCTGGATCTTCGTCCAGCCTTGTTTGTTCCAGTTTAATTATCACTCGAACCGTGTGGATAACTTAAAGCGGCGGTTTTATGTGTTTTCCAGGCCTATAGAACCATTTTATACCACAATCAAGTAACTATGTTACCTTCAGTTGTTACAAAACTGCTGCATGTATCAAATATGACTTAAGAGAAATTTGACTTCGTGATCTAACACCTTGAAATTGGGCCTCTGTCTCTTTAAGGAAGTCCTGCTCTTTCTAAAACTCCGCCTTCAGGAAGTCATCATAACAGCACTCCTCTATTAACCCTTTAACAATGTTTTTACCAGCGTTGCACTGAGAAGCAGCTCGTATAATGAGCTCAATAGGTGCGCAGTTCCACCAGGTGTTTACTAATTGCTGCTGGTCTGAAGGGGCTGATTGGGGAAGTTGGAGGTGAAGGGTGCTCTGTGAGGTGAAAGCTCAGAAGCTGAGAAACTGCAGCTCCAAGGAGGAGCTGCACCTTGAAGGTGGAGTTGTATCCACCCAGGCGTTTTGTGCAGCTGAATGGTTGCCACGGGAGATTAAAGGATGTCTCAAACATGCATGAAAGAATCAAGGCAACACTCCAGGTATGTTTTTGATGAGGGAACAACATTATAACATGGATGCAAAGCTCAAAAAAGTCGATTTTACATAATACTGCCCCTTTAAACCAAGTAACCATTTTCATTTCAGTTCATTCGTATAGCACCAATTGTCATCTCACGATGCTTCACAAGACAAACAGATCCGGTTCATGTCCAGAAACATCAAATCAATACAATAATGTCAAAATGAAATTGCATAGTTTCTCCATACAATCTCATGTTTAAAACACAGCAGTCGCATTCAGTTTGTAAAAGTTTTCTGTCTGAGAAATCTGGCTCCATGTTTGGGGAGGTTGTCCTGCTGGAGGGTGGACCTCCCAGTAGGTCCCAGTGTCCCAGTGCTTTTTTGCAGGCTCTAACTGGGTTTCTTCCACTATTGTCCTGTTTTTGATGGACTCCATCTTAGCTTCACCTTAACCAGCTTCCCTGACCCTGCAGAAGAAAAGGATCACCACAGCATGATGCTGCCACCAACAGGTTTTCAAAATTCAATAATACTTTATTGATCCCAAAAGGAAATTAAATGTTGATGTAACTCATTTAGTCAAGGAGTTTTTATAGATGGTGATGGTTGTGGGCAGGAAAGATCTCCTGTAGCGGTCCGTTTTACAACCAGCCTTGAAGAAGCCTCTGACTGAAGAGACTCTGTTTTCCAATAACAGTCTCATGAAGAGGATGTTCAGGGTTGTCCATAATTTTCTTGATTTTATATAAAATCCTTCTTTGTATCATCATCTCTAGAGGTTTTGCAGTCGTCCCCAGAACAGAACAAGCCTTCTTTATCAGGTTTATTGAGCTTTTTTAGGTCCCTGGTTCTGATGCTGCTGCCCCAACAGATGATGGGAGAGGAGATGACGCTCTCAACAACAGACTTATAGAAGAGCTGCAACATCTTGCTGCAAACCTTGAAGGATCTTAGCTTCCTCAAGAAGTCCAGTCTGCTCTGTCCCTTCTTGTAGACGCTTCACTGTTGAGTCTCCAGTTCAGTCTGTTGTCCAGATGAACACCGAGGTGTTTATGTTCCTCAACCACCTCCACTTCTTCTCCCATGATGGAAACAGGGTTTACTATGGGGATGGTGTGTTTAGGGTAACTTGCAGAGTAATTTTTCTTTCACAGTGTTTAGGTCAGAAAGGTCAGTTTTGCACCCTCTTCCACTTTGAGTCTGTCTTTTTATTTTATTTTGTTTTAGTCATTGTGACTTCTGATTCCATATTTGTGTTTAATTTAATCTAATTTAATTTAATACTCTTATAAGGCCTTATTTCATTTTTTTGTTTCATTTAATCTTATTTTTTCATCGTGTCTTCTGCTTCAATTATTTTATTTCATCCTCTGCTTCATAACTTAATTTCATTTGATGTAATTTTATTATATTTTAGTCATTGTGTCTTCTGCTTTTACCTTATATTGTTTTATTTTGTCATCTACTTATTTGAACTTATTTAATTTCCTTTAGTTTCATTTTACTTTTGTCATTGTGTCTTCTGCTTCCACATCTGCATTTTATTTTATTTTATACTTCTGTGGCTTAATTTCATTTTATATTAGGTAATTTTATTATATCGTAGTCACTGGGTCTTTTGCTTTTAGTTTAATTTAAACTCCTGTGTCTTCATTTAATTAATTTTTGTTTCATTTATTTTGTCATTGTGTCTTCTGCTTCAGTTATTTTATTTTGCCTACCTCTCAATCCTGCATCAGGTCCTGGTGTCTTATTGTCTACAATGATAGGAACAGGTTCGGTTTTGTTTGAAGGCTGACTTCAAAATATTTCTGCTCGTTGATGTAAAAAGTTAATTGTTTCTTGAACTCTCGGATCGTTCAGTGACGACGTATCGTGCACCACTGATGACGTCATTCCTGCCAGCATGCCTGTCGTCACAGTTTCACCTCTTGATCAGCAGAATCCGCACTGTTGCTTAAACTTTGGGCTCGGTTTTATCGTCTCGCAGCTGTGATGCTGATGTTTAATCTGCTGACCGCTGAGTTTCACTGAAGGTCACAGACGACCAGAAGCTTCAAACAAACCTTTCATCCTCTGGTCAGAACTGCATGATGGTTTTTCTCTGAGTCTCGAAGTCAAAACAGCATCTGGAGGTAATTTCTGTTGCGCTTCTTTAGGAGCGATAAAAAAAAGTGATAAAATTCATTAAATCAAGATTAAAAATCTGACATTTACCAGTGGTACAGTATGGGTTTGTTTTTTTCTTGTCGTGCAAATTTCTCCTGGACTGAAATATCTGCTCAGCCCTGAGGCGCCCATCACTTTCTGCTTTCTCGTTTTAAATAACATTCGCTGCCAGTTTTTGACACTGATGGACTCTTTCTCGTTAGAAGACACCTCAGATCACGATCAAACCTTCATCATGTTGCAAACGCATCAACGTATCAAAGACCAGAAATAAACCTGTAGCGTGAGAAGCAGCAGGGCTCCAAGCAGGAAGTCACACTCAGTTTAAAATGTCAAAATGGGATTTAAATAGAGAAAAAGTTTATTTACTGAGTGAGATGAGATTCTTCTTGTTTTCTGATTCAGTTCATGGAAAACCATCTGATCATCAATAAATTAAAACCAGCTCACAGCGTAAACCTTTGTTAATAATCAGTGGACTGCAGGATCGCTTGTTTTAAAGACAGTAGAAAAGGTTTCTCAATATTTATCTTCATTTGATATTTTAAATTTGATTATTTTTATCCATTGTGCCATCATTTTTATTCTGAAATTCTTTAATCCGTTTAAAATTTGAACAAAATTGAATAATTTCTCATCATGGATTGGTGACATTTGTTGCTGTGATGAAATCTAAAGAAAATGTTGTTTTGCAAAAGTTTTAAATTAAAGGTTGAAATATTTATTTTAAACAATAAATCATATATTCACTTCATTGAGCTTCAGTTTGTGCTGTTTGCTGAATTAAATAATGAGTCTGTAATTTTGTATATTTTACTTCAAAACAGATAAAAAATAAAGCAAAAAAAACATCTTGTTTTATTTACATTTAAAACCAGTTTTCAGTCTAATTAACATATTTAGATCAATTTTACTTATGAAAACCCCTCCCCCCATGTTGTTCTTTTGTAAAAAATAACAGAAATTAAATGAGTTACTAAAAGTATTCATAACAGAATTTGTTTTACTTCCTTTACAGTCTGGAAATGGTTTGCCACACTTCCAGAGGCTTTTATTTTGACAGGGCAAGGCATTTAATCTATAAAGAAAAAAAAAAATGAATGCAAACCAAATAATCCAGTATAGTGCACCAACTCTTTGAATAATATTTGAACTTTACTTTAAATACAAATGTTTAACAACAATATAAAAATGTGGTGGAGTGATGCTAATGATATAAAAACTGTAGATTAATACAGAAAGAAAATTTAGTTTTTTTTATTCTGAGTCATGTGAAGAGCGTTTTTAATATTTAGTCACAACTGACTGACAGAAAATGAGGAAAGCCTTTAAGTTATGGGATATATTTTTGCTTAAAGCTGAAACCTAAATCATCTTTCGAAGCCTCTGAGAGCAAAATGGCAAAATGTTGGACTTTTATTTCACATCAGGACAATATTCTAACCCATTATATATAAATGAGTGAAAAAAACCTTGTCAACCTACAAGTGTAAAACCCTTAAAGCAGTCAGTCTTTCATCTTCATGTCTTTATTAGCTGCATCAGTTTCCAGAAGGTCATGCAGTGTCCTTCCTTGGTCAGATTCATCAACAGTGTTTGCTCAGGATGCCTCTCCCTGAACACAATCTGGGGTTGAAAACAGGAAGGTGCTTTGAGATTGTGCAGATTGGCTACACCATTCATCTAAAGCCTCCCAGAACAATTTAAAGCCAATATGATGAAGTGGAAAAGATAAGATGCCTTTTATTTATGGAAGCTGTCAGTAACTGCAGCCATACTAAGCAGCCGGAACCTGATTTAATGCGTTAGGTTGGAGGATTTTTGCTCCTTTTAAAAGAAAATCTATTTGTTTTTTAAATTACCTGAAATTACAGACTTTATCTTGTACAGGATTTTTTTATATTGATTACATATCTTCAAGCAGGAGAACCAAAGAAAAAAAAAGAAAAAAAAACTATTGACACCACTGATAATCTCTATAAAATAAATGTAATGGAAAATGTTTGTTAAATTATATCTTTTTAACTCGATCAGAGAGAACAGCAGCCCGTTGCTCGCTCTTCAGAATGAGAAATACATTCAAAAGACCATTTCATGCTTTAATCTTCCTTAATCAGAAAATTGCCACAGGGAAATAGCTTCTCCTTTAATCTGACCAATATTTACAGTCACAGCAGTAGTTGAAACATTTAAAGCAACTGAAACCGATAAATGCCAGTAACTGTCGAGCGCGCTGTGGTTTTCCTTCTGCTCAGGTTTATACCTTCAAATGAAAACTTATTTTTCTTCAAAAAACAAGTATCTTTATTCCACATTCTGCAGAAATGTGCTTTCGCGTTCCAATTATGTTAATTGAAAAGTACAAGTATTTTTTGAAGTGCAAACAATGTGTCCTAAATGCAAATCTTTATTTAGATGAAGAGGTTAGAGGCCAGACTTATGCAGGTATGCATAGCTTTACAAAGAGAGGGGGAAAAAAAATAACAACTACAGCTTAATATATCCTGCTGAAATTTTTACAGTTGTGCACATAGTTATGGTTTGATGCATTTGCCTCCTGGATTAAGACACAATAGACCAGGTTCACATTTAGATGCAATAAAAATGTCTTTGGATCTTTTAAGTCTTTTGTTTTTCCATGATAACAACCTTGTTTCCCAATTTGCAAAGCAACTGTAAGTAGGAATAACTTTATTTGAACAATAAGGACATTTCTGCTGGTGTCTTATGGGCATTTTTTAAAACAATATTATACAATTTAAAGCATTTTGACTGTTTACCACTTGAAACAGCTCTACCACAACAAAGGTTATTTTTGACTGTAACTGTTTTTTTTCTGGAGCATATTTCCAATAACATTGGGTCCTTAAAAATAATGAAAAGCCTGTGCTGTTTAGGATTTTTGATGTCTATGAGCTAAAGTCGATGCAAAACTGTAAAATAAAGTATTTCAGAGGAAAGTGAAGCTAATGGTACACAATTTGGTATTAGGATTTTAGCTCTTGATAAATATGTGCTTTAAAATAAATTCCAGATGTTGTCACTTTAAAGTAGACATTATTTTTGGTTACAGGTTATTGCAGCAGATTCTGGCATGATCAAACATCCATACTTTAAATATTTCCGTCATATATTTCAAAATATTCCCACAAAGAGAAAATCCTGTGCGCCAAAAATTAGGCAGATTTCCCTTTTAAAAAGATTCAGCGTGTGACACAGTTCGGTCTTTTTGGAGTCGAGTTCAGAATCTGGGATTGGCAGATGTCCAACCAGAGCGATGGGCAGCCCTGGTTGGACCAGTCAGGGCTGCTCAGCCTCCGCTGATATCAAAGGGACCCCACCCACCTCACTTCAGGTGATTCAGCAAACCCGTCAAGACCTGGACAGGACAAACAATCCATCAAACAACCATCAGGTGAAAGGTCAGAGCAGTTCAAGTGCATTTAGAAACACGTATCAGACAAAAATGTGAAACTGTAAGTCAAACATGAGATTCAGCAGTCATGGACTAGGTATTTTGCACATAACTTAAAGCTGGAGTATGTAACTTTTACTATTGCCATCTAAAGAAATGCACCGCTCCTGACAAAAAACCAACCAATCAGAGCCAGGAGGAGGTTCTTAGCGCCGTCAATCACCATCGTGTACGCACTGCTAAATGTGCTGATGGTGGAGAAACAACTTGCCGTTCCAGGAAAACTGTTTATCTGCCATCATCGGTGGCCATGCTAACTAGCCTTAGCATTAGCAGCAGGCTATGTTGTGGTGTAATGTAGCAGAGAGCAAGGGGGAGTGTGTGAGCAGCGCGTACATGAGGGTGATTGACAACGCTAAGACCCTCCTCTTGGCTCTGATTGGTTGTTTGAATGGCGTATTTCTGCAGTTAGTACTGGGAGCACTGGGAGAAGCCAGAGGAGCTTGATTTTTTTTCACAGATTATCTGTCTTATACTGTCATGACATGATGATAATTTTAACATATGTGTAAAAAACACATTTTCATAAAAGTTACATACTGCAGCTTTAAGCTAATCCAAAGACAAAATGGTAAATATTATGGCTCATTTCCACTGAGAGTTGTGGCACAAGTCAGTGTGGTTCAGGACGCCATTTTGTCTGTTTCCATTGTAGAAGCTGCCCATATAACCGACCCGTACCGCAATATTCCTGGGCCCCGTTCAGTTGTAGGTCTATAGGACAATGGTACAGTTAGGGTGGAGAAACTGCATCACACAACACAGTCCATTGATTGGGGGACAGAAATCGTCACTGCTGGCGACAAGCATGAGACAAACTACTGTGTCACGTTTGTTGTCGAACTAGTATGATGCAACGTTAGGCATTTGGGTTTAACAATGTCCAGTGAGAATCCAGCTCGTGGTGAAAATGCTCTCCTGAATACACACAGACCCGTGTCGTACTGCTCAGCGGAAACAAAGCATTAGAGGGCCAATTACTATGCTGTGGGAATTGCCTGATTTTCATCCTGCTCACTCTAGAAATGTTTGGCCTATGTTTATTGTACACTATATTTTGGGGCGTTTTGGTCATTTCATTTTGAAATTCAACATCCTTCACAGAAAGAACAATAAAGTTACTGAAACCACTTTTTCCACTCAAAAATACTCCATATTTAGGACACTGATGTAGTTAGCATGCTGTTTACCATATTTATCTTAAATACCAGAGGACCGATGATTGAGCCTTGGGGATCGCCAGATTTGAATCCTGCTTAGACTGGAAGTATTTCACTTGTCTTTGTGGTACACTGCATTTTGGGGTATTTTGACTTCAATGGACTCCCGGATTTCGCGGGGGTAAGGAACCACAGCCACCTGTGAATTGCTAAAATCTGCAAATACTTGAGACCACCTCTAAAAATGCTTTTAACTGCCTATTTAAAGTTCAGACATCACATATACTTTAATATGCATTAATACGCACAGTGAAAACCATCTTAGCACTACTGCAGAAGCAATTATCCTTATCTCTGCCTTTGAGAGGTACAGCCAATCAGAACCAAGGAAAATGGATGCCACTCTTGGATTGGCTGCTTTGTAAAAGCCAGCCAATCGCATGTCAAGTAGTGTCGCACCCACGTAGTTCAGCTTCACCAAGCTGCATTTACTATAAAATATTTTAGAAAAATCCACAAACAGGAACATTTTCCACAAATAATTTGGAATTACGTTCCACAGAAAACCCTGCGAATAGGTGAATACTAAACCGTGAGTTGGCGGGGGTCCACTGTACATCTTTTTGCTATTTAATCATCCCAAAAACTCCTAAAACACCCCATCCTTTCTGGGATGTTATCAGAACTTACACAAAAAAAAAAAAAAAAAAAAAAAAAAATCTTCTTTTTCAACTCAAAGAGAATTGACTCTGTTGTTTATTTTGTTTGGCATTCATCATAATTTTTAAAAACAGTGTTAATATTTATGTGTTTTTGTGTGAGTTTGTTATGTTTTTGCTTTTTCTGTGAATTTAATGTTTCTGTCGTCTTGGCTTGGTTGCCTGAGATGCGACACCAATTGCATATTTTAAATTTGTTTTTGACAGACTAGTAAAAGTCTTTTTTTGTTGTTGTTTACCTGAAGCATGTTTGAGGTGGCTTAATTTCTGAACTATGTCCTGTAGCTCTAACTTGTTTCTGTGGCTGCACCAACAGACGTTGCTCACTGATGTTTGTCAGATCTCGTCCAGCAGGTATTGCCATTTATAATGCTGCCTTGTGATCTTGGCTATTCTAAAGTGGTTTTCATGCTTGAATTATCAATAGAAAGATTTCTGCAGATTGCTTTTAAATCATATCTATCACAGATAATAAATAGTTCGTACTATCTGTGGGTTTTTTTGTTGTTTTGTTATTAGCTTAAAAGCTTTACGTTGTAGAGCCTCAGCTGGAAGGAGAAATAATGAGCTGAGTTTAATATCAGCCAGAGAACAAAATCTTTAATCCCATTTCTGTTCTGCATGTCTCTTTTGTCCTGACTGCAGACAAACCTCTGTATGAGTCTCCTTTCATGCAGCGGTGAGAATCTGATAGGTTTTTTTTCTCTAAATGTCGAGAAAAGCGATGTTTTTTATTCAAAAAGGGAATCCGTCTGCTCAAAATGGTAACTTGGTAACTACAACACAAACCATTGAGATGCAAAGACACATTTAGTAACAATCGTTTAAACTTTTCATCTAAAAAATGACTTTTTGTTATCAGTCCAGCCAAACAGAGAAAATTACCTGAAAACGATCAGATCAAAGATTCAGTGACTTAGTTTCATGCAGAAATACATGTTCAAATGTTTATTTTTAAATTAAAGCTGAATTTCTCTGGAAGATGGGAGGTATGTGATACAAGCAAAGCAGGGTGGTTTAAAACAGCTTTAACTGTTGCTGCCAAGAATGGAATCATAGAGGAGCTAAATTATGTGTTTTGATGTATTTGAATTAATTGTTTCCAGAGAAAAGTTTGTGGGTTTAAAATGTCTGCACCTCCCAGGATTAGATTCTGTTGTGTGGGAGAATATTTCCCTTTGAGGGGGCTGGAAAAGGTTTTGAAACAAAGCAAAATCTGTGGGAAAACATTTGTTTTTCATAATGAATTCATCCTGGAGCCCCCCGAGTTAAATTATGAACTGCAAACAAAGTCTGTCATGAGCTGTCATAAAGCTGAAATTCATGTTTCTTCTTCTGTTGTGAAAAAAATTAGATAAAAAAAAAAAAAAAAAAAACAAACAAACAAAAAAAAAAAAACAGTTTTTGAATAAAGCTAATTGTGAAAACAGAACAACATGATTCGGTTTGCAAAACTTTGGGGATGAATCATAAGATTTTCTTTGAATTGTGATTCAAAGAAAATTTACAAAAAGTTCCTAATTTCTCTTGTTCTCAATATGTGTTAAAATGTGGGTTTGGAAACCAATGAGGCTGAATTTTAGGGTAAGGACGCTTTAGAGACACCTCTAAAGGTTTGTCTGATCTTCAAGAAGGTGTTTTGCTGTAAAACATTGTTTTCTTGTGAGCAGTAATTTCTCGATTCCTCAGATCTTTACGTCGGTTCCTTCTGTAGAGAAACAGTTTTAATTTACATGACAATCTGAGTAAACAGGTTCTTGAAAATAATTTCCTTGGTTCTTGAAGGAGTCTTTCTATGAAGGCGGTTTTTAATATGGGCTCTATGGGCAGTTACCCAGGGTGACATTAGAAAGGGGCGGGGCACCCAAGAACCAGAAAATAAAGTATATCTTATCTGTCAGTTGTGCCCTGAACAAGTTTGCTACTACTTGTATCTATGTGCAGTGGAGTAAGTTTCTCTTGCTCGCTGCTGAGTACTGGGAGACTAGGTTACCTGTTTTTTGCTGAGAAAAAAATTCTGATAATTGCTTGCATTTTAATTGATTGGGGGGCGGGAGGAGGGGCTTGCCCAGGGCCCCATTCCTGCAAGAACCACTACTGGATCCTTGCAGATGTTTTAAAACATTTAATGTTGAACTCAAACTATATAATTTTGTATCTCTAATGACAATGAGGTTTATCAATTGTGTCCTAATTTTAAACTTACAGTTTTCTGGAGATAAACTTTTACTCACTAAACAGACTAAACTCATGAAAACAACACTATCAAAGGGGCAGTATTATGTGTTTTCCAGGCACATAGAATCATTTTATAGCTCAATCAAGTTACTATGTTACCTTCAGTTGGTGTAAAAATGCTGTAAATATCAAATATGACTAAAAAGAAATTTGACTTCATAATTTAACACCTTGAAATTGGGCCTCTCTCTTTAAGAAAGTCCTGCTCTTTCTGAAACTCCACCTTCAGGAAGTCATCACAATGGCGCTCCTCTATTAACCCTTTAACAACGTTTTTACCAGTGTTTCACTGAGAAGTGGCTCAAATAATGAGCTCAGCAGATGCGCAGTTCCACTAGGTGTTTATTAATTGCTGCTGGCTTGTCTGAAGGAGCTGAGTGGGGGCATCCCGGGGGAGGGCTGCTCTGTGAGGTGGAATAAATAGTTCTGAACATTTTTCACATTTATTTTGTGGCTTACAGCATGAACCAGCATTTCTAGCACTAAAATAAAGTGGGGTTTTTTTTTTTTAAAACAGAGTAACATTAAATCACTCTAAAACCTTTAGAAAAGTCCACACTTTAATGTGAGCAGATTTATTCATGAGGGAGAAAAATCACCTGCTAAGAAATAATAGAAACCACTAACAGTTCCTATAAAACTGATGTAATTAAGGTCTTGTTTACACACAGGGATGCATTTTCTCCAGGTTGGTCTGATTCAGTTGATGAGTTTGTTAACTTGATTGAGCTTTTCATCAGAAACACTCCAGGTGGGTTTGGCTTGACACAAAGGATAAAAATGGGGAGAAGCACCTGGTGCCCATGCAATGGTAGGGTGGAGGATCTGTGATGCTGTGGGCCAAAAGTCCAGAAAACCTTGTTAAAGTGGATGGAAAATGGGTCATCTTTCAGCAAGATAAGGATTCAAAACATGAGGACCAGTCAGGCACATTTAGACAACAAAAAACCATTTGAAAAAACAATTTTGGGTCAAAAGTAACCCATAAATTTGTCCCAACTACTTTATCTGAAGCCATAAAAGACAACATAGGAAAAATTAAATTTTTTACCCCAGTAAAGTGATTCCTAAGAGCTAATTTACCAAAAATAAATCACATTTAGCAGGCTATCTGGGATGAATATCTCTCTAGTTTTGTGTTCAGGGTTTCTCATAGACATGGCCTTCAGATGTAGTTCATCAGCAGATAGTTCCTTCACATTTGACATTTCTTCTTTGTTTCTCCTCTGATTCACTTTACATTACAGGACTGGACATAAAATAAGGAAAAACCAGCCAAACTCAAAAGAAAAACTAGTAAAAAGTTGATGAAGACGTCTTCAACTCTGCTGGCACTAGGTCGAACTTTTTTAAAAAACAACAGCAGCGGTGGTTTTAAACTTGTGCACAATACTTTTCATGTCAGTCTCATGTTTACGTTTCACCTGGAAGTTTACGTTTCCTCCGCGAGTTTGTGTCACAGCTGCTGTGAGTTCAGAACCATGAGGATCATCGAAGTCCAGAGCAGTTTCCTGAGTTCCTGCAGACAGTAAACGCATCATCATCAGACCAAATAACTCATGAAGTGGAAATCTGGCCCAACAAATACAGCTACATAGTGTAATGGAGGTATGAAGTCTCTAAGGTAGGTTAATGGAGCATCATTTGTAATTTTTTTTCTAACTTTAATGTTAGCGCTACATGTTCATAGCCTGCCCCCTGCTGGCAGACTGATGAACATCTTGATCTATGAGTTGCTGCAGCAGTAAGAAGTGTTTTTAAAGTATGTAAACACATTCTTACCCTGCATGAGCGCTGGGTTTATATTGGTGCCTCTTACTGACTCTTCATCAGCTTCTTTATACAAAACTCAAATGGTTCTATGATTGCTTCAGTGTCCCTTCCAGATGTCCTCCTCTTGGAGTCAGCGGGAGGTCTGTTCTGGGATAAAACCACTTAAGAGGAGACAAAACTCAGCCTTTTGTTGGGAGGAAATGCTGATACATAATTAAATTGTCGCGTCTGAGGTTTTAAAAACTGTCTCTGAACTCCATTTTTCTTCCTCTGTGGTGCAGATTAGCCTGAAGACGTTCATGCCGGTTCTTCAGCTGAACAGTGAGAACCATTTACTGCAGAGACGACACTGAGTCCCAGAGTGATTCAACCCAGAAGCACCAAAAACCACAGATCAGCACGACAGGGTTACTTATATTTAAAATAAACACAGCGACGGAGCAACATTTCCATCTCCTTTATCCTGCTTGTTCTCTTTAATCCTGATCCTCCGTGTCAGGCTGCAGTCCCGTCCCGAATCCACTCGGCCGTATTTGTTTGGCCGATCCAGAGGAGTGCTGTGTTTGTTGATGCTGGCAGAGATCGGATCCACTCTCACAGAAAGCAGATGGACTCTCTGTGTTAACAGAAGCCACCTGGATGCAGATGCTGGATCAGCACTTTCACGAACAACATCAGATGGATCGTAGCTTTGATCCGGATCGTCTGCCGCTGCGGCTCGTGTTTGTCTTTGCTGCTGAATTTAAATTTATTAAAAAAAGAACTAGAGGGAGGAAACAGAAAGAGCTCAACTGGAGACTGAGGCTTGAATCAGAATCAGCGTCTTCAGAGAGTTCAGATGAAGTTCAGCTTCGGCTGACTTTAAATTACATTTTTTTAAAGCAGTACAAATTCTTTCTGAAGATTAACCTTATTTTCTAATATATTTTATTTTTCAATTTGTTTTTGCAGGTTCCTGGTTCAAATCCCGCATGCCCAGGTCCTGAAGCAGCAAAGTAGCCACAGACCATCACACTACCACCACCGTGAGGCGGAATGATGACGTTTTTCTGAAATGTTGCGCTGGTTTTACACCAGTCTGATGAAAAAAGAAAAAACAAAAGAAATCTGTGATTTTTTTTTTTTCACTGCAAAAAAGGTGTTTAAGCAGAATTTCTCAACCACCAAACCCACAGCACAGATCCACTCATGTAGGGTCAAAACAATCACATTACCAGTGCCAACGCAAGGCATAAGCGAACTAAGCAGTGACTTATAGGCCTCCATCCCATCACAATCAAGTGTGCCATGAGCTTTAACTGGAATATTCTCCCATAATCTCCTCTTCACTTCCTTAATTCAGACTGAACTGCTAAGAAGTGGTTCCCCTTGCGATGACGCAGTGTGTTTTCATCTTTATCTAGAGGAATGTAGGGTTTCACTGAAATTTAAAACATTTCCTGTCATGTTTGTTTTGGATTTTTGTGGGAGTCAGAGAATTTAAAACTAGTAATCCTGAGTTTAATTTTGATTTTGTTTGATTCTGACATCTTGAAGCCATGATTGATCTGTACTTCTTACCAGACAAACAGGAAGAGAGGCGCTGTTACCAACAGCGCCCCCATGTGAGCCTCCTCGCCCCTTCTTGCTCCTCTCTGTGGTTGTCCTGGCTGGAGCTGCTGTAGTGAAAGATATTTCTTCTTCTACTACTTCTACTTCCTCGTCGCCGCTGTCGTTCTCTATCACCTTATCGAGAAACCTGTCCAGGTCCTCACTGCTGCTGTTACCTGGAGAGAGACCAGCCATTAGCAGGGATTTCATTTTTCCACCTGAGCTGTTCCAACATCAACACCTTCAACCAGTTTGGGGCGGAGAAACCACATGTTTGCGGGCGTGGGACTCACTGAAGAAGCTGTACTCGAAGGTGGAGTTGTAGTCGGAGTCGTACTCTGGAGGCAGCGTGGTGTCGCCGTAGTACTGAGCCTCACAAACTGAAAGTGCATTAAAACATTAAAAACTACAAACATGCCGCTGCATCTAAAACAGGGTCAAAGGTCGACGAACTCAGAGTTAAACATAAAGTCTCTTCTGTCGGTCACACAGTCTGATGAGGAACCATAAACTACTAAAACATCCATCCATCCATCTGTCCGTCCATCCGTCAATCATCCACCCATCCGTCCATCCATCATCCATCCGTCCATCATCCATCCATCTGTCCATTCATCCATCCATCCATCAGTCCATCCGTCCATCCATCCGTCCATCATCCATCCATCTGTCCATTCATCCATCCATCCATCATCCATCTGTCCATCTATCCATCATCCATCCGTCCATCCATCCATCATCCATCCGTCAATCTATCCATCATCCATCTGTCCGTCCATCATCCATCCGTCTGTCCATCCATCCGTCTGCCCATCATCCATCCGTCTGCCCATCATCCATCCATCATCCATCCATCTGTCCATCCATCATCTGTCCGTTCATCTATCCATCCGTCTGTCCATTCATCTATCCGTCCATCATCCATCCATTCGTCTATCCACCCGTGCATCCATCCGTTCTTCCATCCATCCATCTGTCCGTCCATCCATCCATCCATCTATCCACCTGTGCATCCATCCATGCATCCTGGGTTTGAGCTGTTTGATCTCCTCTCAGTGGGATTTGCCATGAAAATCTCCAAAGAGAAATGTAAAGGAGTCGTCCTGATCAGACACCATCTTGTTGCAGAAGATTTCAGAAAAAAACATGAAACAATCTGTTTCTTGTTTTGCTGATGATCCAGATCTGATGAAAACTCTCGATAACCTGGGAGCTTTCCCTTTCTTTCTTCAGCAACACAGATTGCTCATAAGCTCATTTGCACTCTCTCAACCTGCCTTTATTATAATTAGGGAATAAATACAGATATGTACGTTGTTTCTTTAGCTTTTATTTTAATTCCTCTAAAGCTGTATACTCATACTTCATGTCTGTATGTTGTGAGCGCTGGAAACCAAAGTGAACTTCTTTGCTTTTGCTCTCAATCCAGGCCAATAAATCTGATTCTGATTAGAGCGGTGCCCTGATTACTGCAGTGCCTATCCAGCCAATCATCTCCCATTTGATCTCGCTGTATTTCAAGAACAACAAGATATCTGAACTTCTTTTTAACTTTTATTGATTTATGGCTCATTGTAACAACCCAAACTAATTAGCAAACACTTAAGCGCTTCAGGTTTTAGGATAAAACACTCATGTAAGCGTTTGTAGTTGAACTTTTACCATCAGAGAGAATCCATTTATGTTTTCTCCTTTTGTTTTTGCAGTTTTCTATTTATGCATGTATGAAGGTTATTTTCCAGTCTGTGGGGAGTTTTTGGATTTTCTGGCTTTACATCAACTCTGTGCATGTTTCCACTTTATTGTAGAACAGAGTTACTGCTGTTGTGTAAGGGAGACGGTAACCCTCCCGCCCCCAGCTGCTCCCATACAGTAGACCACTAGTTTAAACAGTTCTGAGAAACAGACGGCATGATTCTTGGTTTTAATTAAGATGTTTAGAATGAAACTCCTTCAGTTTTCATTTTCTTTAACTTCAACTGAGGCTAAACTAAATTAGTTTTCTGTTGCTTTGAGATTTTCCAGAGATTTTCCAAAGGGACAAATCAAATGATTGCTTTGGCAGATTTACTTCAAATCTTTCTTGCATACATTCATCCAGGGCTTTTCTCCCCCTGTGCACTTCTCTCATTTGTCACCTCCAAACATTTAAAACTGAGAGCAAATTAAGAGAAGGTGAAATTTTGACCTATTTCAACTCAAATGCACATTCTGGTAAACAAATGAGTAGAAAAACTTGTTGAAAGCTGATATTGTGCCAGAATGAGAGATTTTTTCTTCTTAAAAACCTTCAAATTCAGAAGTTTACATACAGTAGATTATGTCCAGGGTTTGGTGAGCTTCTAAAAGGTTGATGAGTTTGAGTTAAATGAAGACACATGTATGGATGTATTTCAAATTCAGTTCTAATCAAAAATACTTTATGAATCCCAAAGGGAAATTAAATGTTATTAATTATTAATTAATTATTGATTATAATTAATTATTAATTATAATTAATACACTCATATTATCCAAGTTTCTTCAAAGAGTTGTTGTAGAGGCTGATGGCTGTGGGCAGGAAGGATCTCCTGTAGCAGTCTGTAATTCAGCGAATCTGAAGGAGCCTCTGACTGATGTATGACAGTCTCATAACTTTCTGGATTTTATTTCAAATCCTTCTTTGCAGCATCATCTCCAGATCTTCTCGAGTGTAGGCCCCAGAACAGAACCAGCCATCGTTATCAGGTTGTTGAGCCTTTTTAGGTCCCCAGCTCTGATGCCAGGAAGTCAACACTTCAAGTACACTGATTCCAAATGACAAGATGTGGAAAGAAAGAATGTGTGTGACAATTAACCCTGAAAGAAAAGCAACACTCCTCCTGGAGATGCTGGCAGAAGCTGAAAATAAAGCATGGCACAAATCTGGATCACAAGAAGTCTAAAGAAGAAGCTGCTCTGATCAGTTATGGTTCAAATTCAGCGTTTTGGTCAACATGCAAAATACTGTGTGTGGCAAACACCGCACATCGCCCGGAGCACACGGTATGCATGTTTCCATCAATGTTTTTTATGCACAATTTAAAGCATCACAGTAGAAAAGGTTGATGGAAACGTCAAAATTCAAAAATAACGTCCTCAGTTTCGCAAAAAAAGTTTTTACGCTCACTTGAGGTGGTTTTTAGCTTTTCTGAAAAAGAGTTCATCATAAAGAAATTCTGACGTAGCGACCATTTACCTCACATGACTGAACAGCTGTCGCCGCCTTCCCATATTCCTATAACGCGCAAAAAAAAAAATGTCTGGAACAATCAGAACGTGCTCGATAGCAACACTCTCCTGAAAACTTCTCTCCATTTTTCTGAGATGTCTGGTCCATGTTACTTAGCAATCTCTACTTCCTGTTTGTTACAGCCACGCGTAGCGTCAACATCTGATGAAATCACGCTCTGCGCAGCCTGGCTGACATGCCTAATTCACATTTTCTTTTGTTTTCCTTTTTGAGACATTTTAAAAGTTTGCTCAAGATTTGCATGACAATTGGATAGAATCGTAGCTCGTAAAAATTGTGGTGGCAGCATCATGCTGTGTGGATTCTTCTCCTAAAGGGAAGCAGGTCAGAGTTGATGGGAACATGGATGGAGCTTATAGCAGGACAATCCTGGAAGAAAACCCGTTCGATACCAAAAGGCTTGAGGGTGAAAGTTCAGTGGAAGGTGATTCTCTAAAGTATCGACGCAGGGGAGGTAAATGTTTCCCGTTTCATATTTCTGTTGATAAAGATTTTCAAAATTATGAATTATGTTCTCTACCACCAAACACTCTGTAAGCAGCATCAGGATTCCTCCCACTGCTGCTGGATGTATCGGAGCAGATGACCAGCAGGTGGCGCTGATTCTCCAGTCCAAACACACTGGAGCAGGTGAGTGAAAAAAAAAAAAAAAAAAAAAAAAAAAACCCAGATCACCCTTCAACAGAGATGTTTAAAGACTGGACACATGGAGAGGGAAACTGATGAGAAAACCCTTCAGTTACAGTCTGATGGGAAAGCTGCTCCCTCAGGACCCTCCTCATCCTCCCTCACATCCATCAGCTGCACCAGAGTCTGGACCCTCAGAGACTGTCCTGGGAAAATGTTTCTGCTCTTCGTTTGAGCTTCAGATCGTAATTCTAGTTTATCAAACCCACGTTAATGACTGATAAGGCCTCAGAGAGGCAGTAAAAGCGTTCCTCCTCCTGAGAAGCAGGATTTATTTGGCTGTTATCGGGATTTTACTGTCCATTAATGCAAACAAACAAAACACATGTTGCTGTTGGCTCTTTTAATGGTGAAATTAAAGTTCAGGAACTGCATTAACTGTGGAAAGTTTTACACGTGTGTGATTCATTGTGATCGTTTTAAGGGGTGCATTTGAAGGGTTGTTTTGTTAGAGAGCAGCTCATTTCAGGTGGAGATTAACTTTAAATGTAAAGTATATTCCACCTTAAGTTAATATATTTAGTATCTCTATTTCAGAGAACAGACTTTAAAACACTTCTGTTAGTTTATAAATCGCTGAAAAGCTTAGCACCAAAATACATTAAAGACCTGTTGTTGTGGTATCAACCTTCCAGACCACTCAGGCCTTCTGGTTCTGGTCTACTCTGCATCCTCAGAACCAGAACCAAACATGGAGAAGCAGCTTTCAGTTTTTATGCTCCACAAATCTGGAACAAACTTCCAGAAAACTGCAAAACAGCCGAAACACTGAGTTCCTTTAAATCAAGGCTAAAAACCCACCTGTTGAGAGCTGCCTTTGATCAGTAGAAAGCAGAACGTTGAATTATTTTTGCTTGATGATCCTTATGAGTTTGATGCATTGATATTTGCTTGATGTTTTTGATTTGCTGCAAACTTGTTTGATGTTTTTATGATGTAAAGCACTTTGAACTGCCTTGCTGCTGACATGTGCTATACAAATAAACTTGAATCGTGTGATAATCAACATCCAGCATGTTTGCTGTTTGTTTCACTAATGCATGTGTGCCTCTGACTCCTCTGCTACTTTTACCATGACTCAAGTGTACAAGTGTAAAAACAGCTGCAGGACTCTGCAGGTGAGTCCTGACTCTGCTTCCTGCTGCCCTTTCTTCCTTCCCTTTCCTGTTTACTCTTGTGCAAAACAAACGCACACCGAGGACTTGGACTCCAGACCATAAAACCTTGCCTCAGCCTTCAAACATCCCTTTGAAGCTCTGTCCCTGAGTGAGGACTGGAATGAGCATCCACTAAGGCAGGAACGTCCCCACCTTTCCACCAATACTCTCCGAGGGTGCATCCATCCACTCATCTATCTTCCTACTCTTATCTTTGAGGCATGGGGGGGGAGTGGTTGGAGCATTGATCCCATGAACTCCCTCCAAGCTTTTCTTTCAGCTCTGTGGGGGGAGACTCTTGACGTTCACAAGCCGGCCATGAGATATGATCTCTCCTGGCTCTCTCTCCAGGCCTCCTCCTGTGGAGGACATCTGGAAGGCATCCCCACCAGATGCCTAAATTACCTTGGCTGGTTCTTTTCTTGCGCCACTTCTAATCTGAGCTGCTCACCTGATCACTCAAGGCTGAACCAAGCGAACCCTTTGGAGAAAAGATATTTTGGCTATAGCTGTCCCAGATAACAGAGCACACGCTTTCCCAGGATGCTCGCCGACCCAGCCAGAACACAACAACACCCGTCAGGTATTTTTGAACATGAAGGTTAAACATGTTTTGCATTTATTCGTTTTAGAACACATTTTTAACTCTGACTAAAGTATTAAAAAGCCCCTCCAGGAAGTTCCTGAAGATGTTACAATCGCAACTATTAATGCAAAATCACTCATCGTTTGCGTCCGTCATCGTAACTTTTCCGTAAATCTGACCAATCACTGCAACTCAGCTGAATTTTAACCAATCCCTTTACACCCCCCTTCTAAATTAACTTCCTGTGTCAGATGTCTCTTGAAAGGCAAACCTGCAAGATGAAAGCATGTGTGATGCAAAGCAGCAATATTTGCCTTTTTATTTTTATTTTGTGCAAAAACCATTTTGAGATGTTCTGTAGGATTTGCTTATACTTTGTTTAGAGTTGAGGGTGCATTCATACCAGCCCTGTTCAGTCCACTTTAATCTAATTCGTTTGCCATCAAAGTCCAGTAAGTCCAGTTTGTTTGGGGAGGTGAAAATGCGTAATCGAACTCTGGTCCGCCTACAAACCTCGATCTTGGTTCAGCTGAAGTGAACTCTGGTGCGGTTCGAATGCACATGTGAACGCCAAGGGGACCGGAGACCGCTCCAAAAGCAGGAAGTGCACTATAGCGCAGGGCATTCTGGGTAAATACAACCAAAATAAACCCGCGTGTCTAGAGCTAGAGGGAGGAACGGCTCATGGTCTTTTTGCCAAAAACAAAAGAGAAATCCTACAACCGCTAAAATCTGACGCTGCTCCGTTTTTGTTTACATTTCATGAAGGAGGAAGTTCAGTGCTCTTCGGCGCTCAGGGTCTTCTTCAGAGGTTTTCGTGTCGTTTCCTTCAGTGGTTCTTGGTGCAGCGCCCCCACAGGTTGCTCAAAGGGTTTGGTTCGACAGTGCAGTGTGAAAGCGAACCGCAGCAGCTGAAAATGTAACAAATGTTGCGATTTTGGTCCCCGGTTGAACCGAGTCTACCAGATTGTTGGGTGTGAAAACACCCTGAATGACCAGTTAGTATTATTCTTTAGCATTCTGACAACTCCTCAGGACATGATTTTATTTGTATTAAGGGTGCTGTTTCAAGAGAGTACTTGAAAGTTATTTGCTCTTTAAATGTTAACCATGTTAAAATCCTGTCTGTTTTAGGAAGGTTATGTGCAGCAATTTCAACTTCTTTGTAAGATTATGATATGGTAAAAAATAAAGCTTAAAGAAAATTAGCAACTTTGACCGCAACATTTCGAAAAAGGTGCCACAAAAATCAATAATGTTACGACGCAACAGTAAAAAAAAAAAAAAAAAAAAAAAAAAAAAACATCGCAACATCCTGGAGGGATTGATTAAATATATTTTCCAGGATAATTTAGTGAATTTGTGCAAAAAGGCTTCAAATAAATCCCTATTTCACTGCAGCAACATATTAAAATCACTTAACAGTAAAACAAAATGGCCGAAAGCTGAGTGTGGTCACCCCTTGGAGGAACCTCTTTTTCGCCAGGGCACATATGGAGCCTTAAACCCAAACTGATGCTCACAAACGTTCATGAAAGACTCGGCGAATTAGGTCAGATGTCCATAATCTGCCATCCCTAATCCGTCAAATCTGATCTGATTCGTTGTCGGCCAACATTTCCCACCTGCTCTTTTACATGGAATTAAAGGCACTATTTCCTGAAATTATCCAGAATAGAAACGATCTGAAACCTCCCACTGGAGGATGGAGCAGTGAGTTTGAGTCTGGACGGATCAAATGGCGATCCAGGAGTGAACATTTTGGTTGTAATGCTTGACGGACCCTCAGAGGACTCATGTTGGGTTGTGTTGGTGTTTTAAAGCCCATCCCTTCATTGTTTTTGTAAGAGTTTCTGCCTCAGAGTCTCAAGTGAACCAACAATCACACACATACCTACGCTGACACGAACCCCTGCTCGTAAAACCCAGTCTGACCTGGCAAAGGGGGCACGTATGGTTATTTTAAAGTCCCCACTGGGATATCAAAACACACTCCTGACTGATGGGCTGCTAATAATGATTAAAAAGGAAGTGTGTCGTCTTTGAGTGCCTGTCAGTCACACGGCTTCATCAGTGCCGAGGAAATGAAAACCAGCTGACCCACACACAAAAACACGCCGGATGATTTCAGATGTCAATCAACCCGGCGAGGTAGGGCTGGGATGAGACAACTTTAGAAATAAAAAAAAAAATAAAATAAAACATGAGGGGAAAAGAGGGACGAATCAGATGAAATAGAGGAGAGGGGCGGGGGGAACTTGGATTGGATGGTAAAACAAGGAAGTGGAAAAGATGGGTGTCATAAACTCGGGATGATTAGGGAAGATGATTGGAGAGTGAATTCAGCAGGGAGGAAAAAGGGGGAGGAGGGTGACAGGAAGTCAGAAAAATAAAAGCCTGAGGGGGTCTCTGTAAGAGTGCGGGGGTGTTTGTTGGCAAAGTCACCTGATCCTGAGAGAAACTTTACAAAAACCAGCTGCACAACACAAACTCACCCACACCCACTCAGAGTAAAACACGTCCAGCTTGAGTGAAATGGAATCAAAGCTGGTGTGCACTTCAAGGACCATCGGATCTTTCTGCTCCGTTTAAAAAGCAGACGTTAGGCGGTTGAATTAACGCGCCAGAGACAGCTGTGCATATCTGTCCCGAACAGCCAGCGCTGATCCGCGTAACCATGACGATTGCAACTTCTTTGGCCCCCCAAAGAGGAGAGGGGTCAATCACGTGATCCATCTGGGAGGAAGCAGCTTATTAAGCCTCATTTGGAGATCAGAGCATCCCGACGGTTGAGGTTAAGAGGAACCATGAATAAATAAATTTTAAAAATGTTGCTCTGACAAATAGATGCTTAAGTCTTTGTTACTCAAGTCTGGTCGAGCATATGTTTGCGACACTCACTCTAACGCTCTCAGGGTAAACATGAGCAGCCCCCTGTGCTCCCTTCAGAATATAGCAAGTAAACGCCACAGCAGCTTTGTACAAGTAGAGGAAATCTGGAAATAGTAAACATTTTGTAGTAGCTTTTTACAGAGGAGGACAAAGAAAAACGTAGCGTCTAAAATCAAGCCTGCACTTGATGTTTATGTTAAACACTAGAGGTAGCACATCTAGCTACTACACGAAGTTTCAAAAATCCCATAAACCTTTACTTTACAGTATGGGGGATATTTCATAACCAGTTTTTTTCATTATAAAGGAAAGCAGAAAAAAAAAAAAAAAATGCACATCTAAAACAAAATCTCCACTTGTTCTTGTTGGTATTTTTTAATCTTACTCTAGAACTGTGTCGCCTATGGTGGCAGCATGTTGGAGTAGCTCTGTTACGTTAGCTCTGACTTGTTCTTTTTGTGGACTATTCAGTTTTTGTTTGAGGTATTGCATCTTTTTTGCTCTTCCTTGATGCATAACCATGGCAACAAAGTATTGTTTTTACAAACAGGAGCAGCTGATTAGCATTTCAAAAGCTAAACTGAACTAAGACCCCAAATCCATCATAATGGGCAAGGATCATGTCACCAACTCCAACGTCTCTCTGCCCGGCTTTCTAACCACACGGCCAGACAGAGATTTAAAGAGGAGTGCCAAAAGCAAATGAGGTGGATTAGCAGTGCTTGGCAACAACTGATGGTGTCATCCAGGACATGTTACTGTGGAATATTATCTCTCCTACCTGCAAATTGAGCTGTTAGCATTTAATGACAGTCATGAGACTGCCGTACAGCAACAGTGTTCGGTCAGAAACCTCCCTGAGATTCGTTGCGAAACTGACTGCTACCACAGATCCTTCCTGATCACCATCCACAATAACTCGTTGAAGATACTGATATGATTTGAGGTATGACAATATTTAATTTCCCTTTGGGATAAATAAAGTATTTTAGAATATTTTAATGGAACTGAGTTGTATGCATCTGGACGTGTGACTGCTAACAAAAATGTTGTTAGCCAGAAATGCTATTGAAAAGGACATAAATTGAAAGTCAACCCAATAGAAAACCCATTTTAAACTGAAGGCAGAAATGAAACATTTACAAATCTAAAACGAACCTTAATTTTCTTATTATCTGGGAATACAGCACTACAATGAACACCAAGTTAGCCTCTAAAACCTAGATGCTAATAAAACTGTAACAAACAACAGTCGAAAAACCAGAAAACAGAAATAACCTCCCCTCGACCCCCTACACACACAATTCAAACCAAATGTTAGACTATTCTTCTATTTACTTTAAAGGTTGTACAAAATTATATATTATATAGTTTGTGGTTTTCCTGTTTTGAAGAAAACCAAAAAAATTGTAAAAACTTTTGTCCAAGTGTTGATTTTATATATAAACTATCATTAGCAGCACAGCATGTCTGTAATTGCTAAATGCTAACAAAAACGTTATCAGCCAGAACTGCCCCAGTTGCCCCTGAAGGTATAAAAGTCCTCACAATACAAAAATGCCAGTTTTAAAACCTGGAAGTATACGAATAGCAGCAAAGCTGGCGGCTAATTGCTAGCTGCTAACAAAACACTTAAGAGCAATGTCAGGATAGAGGAGGTCAGAATAATATAACACAGCTGAAACCAACTTTCCAGTTAATGCTCCTGTTTACACAAAGTGGTTGTTAGCACTGCAACACTGCTAGCTGCTACAGGAAGGTAGAAAAAGTAACCATTTAAAAATCGCAGAATTTATTTAAATGTTATGCAATATTTTATGCTCCGTTTATTGTTTGTTATAAAAAAAACGACAAAAGGTAAACAAAACAAATCTTAAAACTATACTTGTTCCTGTTTAAGTACAAGCTATCATTAGCATTGCAGCACATTAATGGTTTAGCGCTAACAAAAATGTTATCTTGAACCGTTATAGTGGAGAACATAAATTACACCCCGAGAAAGTATAACAACCCTCACAATACAAAATAAACACATCTTCAATCCAAGAGAGAAGAAATTGATTTTAAGAAAAAGCTTAAATCTTTTATTACAAGCTAGCCTTAAAATAGCTGCATAGCTAGCCACTAATTGTTGGACATTACAAAAACTGTTAACACCTGCAGTCTTATGGAGAGAACATAAATAAAATGGAAAAATTTGAAACCTAAGGGGAGGAAAATAGAAAATAACACGGCTGAAATTTATTTTTACTAAATATTCCTATTAGAAACAAAACCGTTTTAGCACTAGCAGCTACATAAAGGTGAAAAGTTACCCTTTCAAACTCCAGTGAATCAGTAGCTTCATTTCCATTACAGAGGTGCGCAAATCTTTGTCGATTTCCTGCTAATGTCGGAAAAACACAATTTCACAGTTGCAGTGTTTCCATTAAATAATAAATGAAATTAAAATCACGCGTGAATAAGCTTGTTCACGCGATAAGTCATTAAAAACATGCCGCACCGTGATCCTCCAACTACTTCCTGTTGTCATCTTCTTCGTGGTTTGCGCCAGCGGCAACATCCACTTGTTGATCATGTGACTCGTGTGATGCAAAAAAGTGTTTCCATTGCAGTTTTGCGAAATAAACTAATTTCGATACGGCCAAAAAAACCACCTCATCCCAGCGCCAGAACTTTTTCTCGAAAAAGGAGATCATTTTTGAAAATGGCGTGTTTCCATTCAGCAAATTTATTTTTTGTAATTTCAAATTGAGCGACTTCAAAGTTAATAGAAACGCAACTACTGCTTCTAAAATTATCAAAATGTTTATGATCTGTTTATTAACGAGATATTGTCATTTAGGTGTATAAATACTGTAGGAATCTGTTCAAGAATTTAATATTGCTGTTGCAGAGGTAATTCCTTTAATATTTTCAAATAATAGCAGTGATAAAAGTTCTTTCAATAATTAATTAAATCCTGACAGGGGTTCTTAGAACAGATGCTGTGAAAGAGAGTAATACTGCTGTGGTACTAGACGAAGTATGAAACCATCTAGATTTATTTGGTGAGACAACTAGTTCCAAGTTCACCCACAACCATCCTGGATGACTACTCTCCAGGAGTATGATTAAAGCAGCCTTAACAAACATACTTAAACCTTTTGTTTATTTGTTTGCTTAGGCCACAAATAAGTTATGTCATGAAGTACACCTGAACATCACTGCACCCAAGCTGACCTCTGAATTAGCTGCAATTAAAAAAAATAAACAAAATTACTACCAAGTTAAATCTCTCACTAAGCTCAGCCTATGTCTGCAGTTAGACATTTGCAACCACCTGCTCTTCCACACATTTTTAAATGTTTGTTTTGCTTGTATGGACTCTCTCTTGTTGCTTCACATTTGGCCAACATTTCAAACGTAATCTCATTTTCTTCCTTCAACCCATCGCTACTGTTGCGCTGAGAGCCACCAAAGTTAGCACAAATTAGATTATAAATGAATGCAAACAGTCTTGTGACTACAGCAAACACTTCACAATTTTTCCCACAACCATCCAGTCTGAGGTGTTGGTGTGAAAATTAGTCAGGCTGGGGTTAATTAGAAATCACCAGCAGTGAAAGTGGTAGCTATTTATTACTTGAGTAAAGAATTAACTCTGTATAGTGCAAAAACTATCAAAGAATGAGCCTTAAAGTTGAACTTTGTCTGTTTTTGCATGAGCAGGGTGCTTATTGAACAGATTTTAGAAACCTGAGATGTTCTCCAGCTTTATGGGATTTTGATTAAAGTTCAATTTGGCGCTTTTCTGTAAAGATGCTTGTGCTGCAGACATGGATTTAGTAAAAATGTGTAAAAACAACAAAAAGTCTGGTACAGACAGGGATGAAGGCAAACATGCATGTGAAAAAGTTAACACGTGCGCCAATTCTGTCATCCTACTAAGAGAGGGAGACCTTTGGTGGCTTCAGCAGGAGGAGGAAAAGTGTGTGTGTGGGGGGGTCGAACAAGTCAGATTACAGTTCAACAGTGAAATAAGTTCAGCTGAACAGGAAGTCGAACAGCTGCAACATTCAGACAGTTAAAAGACTCACCAGCAGTCAGCAGCAGCAACAGCAGAGAGCCTCCAAGCAGATGGGCTGTCAGAAACCTGAGACTGGACATCATTCACATGGATGGACAGAGAGAGGGGAGGACGGATGGACAGACGGATGGATGGATGGAGACAACGAGAGGACAGAGACAAAGGACAGAGAGGTGTGATGATCTGAGCGACTGAGCTCTGAATGAACATGATCACATTTAGAGAAAAGGGGGAGGAGAGAGTGTAGGAGGGGGAGGAGAGGGATGAAGAAGTGGGGGGGATTGGGCTGCTCTGGTTTTCCTGCCAAGTTTATTCCCTGCGTGCCAAAAACGAAGAAAAGAGACCTTCACCCACCAAGATCCACAGAAACAAAGAGATAAAACACTGGCCTGTCACAAAAGTCCTTTTTTTTATGTTCACTTATGATGAAACTGTTTCACCCTGAATTTACTTAAAGCCAAAGGAAAATCCCAGTTTAACCTCAAACTGGTGTATTTACCTACAGCCTATTGTGTCTGTGTGAGTCATGCAAAACATGCACTCACCACCTCCGCTGCAGAGATCCAGAGGCATAAAGGAGTCAAGTGAAGCAGAGCATATTGGGGGGGAAAAAAGTACAAACTCGTAGAAGAAAAGTGAACGTCCTGCTGCAGATTTTTCACAAAGCCAATAAAACCCATGTGTTCAGAATAACATGTGTCAAACAGTTGTTCATTAAAATGTTTCTTAGAAATCTTAAAAAGAGGGATTAGTTGTAACTCGACACCTTTGCCTCATTTAAAATGTGAAGATCTGTGATTATGCAAATTGGCTCCAGCTGCACAGCCTTCCCTTGATCAATATTCAGCTTCACTTAGAGCCTTTCACCACCAGAATTAGTGCCCGGATGTGCAGCTCAGACAGGTGCTGACCCTCAAAGGCGAGCGCATGTAATGTTTCATGCTGCTAAATGAGTTTCTGAAGAAGATCATTTCATCAGACAGGCTAGAAACACAGTTCTACACCTGTCATTCTGCAAAACCCAGACTGTAGTCACATATGGGGCCCACATGGGTAGGAAATTAACCGAAAAATGGTCCCCAAATGGGAAAGTCAACAGGTTGGATTGTGGTCCTATATTATTTGCAGGTTTGGCGTAGGACAGCTCTCAGGCCTAGTCCACACATAGCCGGATATCTAGGAAACCGAATAGAGTTTTATGCGAGTTAGCCTTTTATTTACATGTAAACTCCGTTTAATGTCACTAAAAACGATTGACAATAAAAACTCCGGCTAAAGTGAAGATTTACAAACTCTCCTTTTTTGTGTTTTTTATGTGGACATTGGAAACCAGAGATTTAGAGGTCCCCGTGGTGCTGATATCACTTATGCTACCATTGTTATTGTTTGGCCATGCAGTGGAGGAAAAATGACTGCTATCAGAGAGGTGCTAATTTTTACGCTGGTTCAGACGCTTTTTGCTTGTTTTTACAAACCACACTGCTCCAATACGCCCAGTTGCAAAGGAGAAAGAGGCTTTGAGGTCAGCTGTTTTACACCAGTTATCCCTCCCAACATGGAGGCACAACGCTGCTGACGCACTGCTGGCTGGCGGGGAAACTTTGAGAGGGTTTGGCATGTTTAAAACATCGTTCAGTGGTGAAATTCAGCGCATTTGTGTGGATGAACCCTCTCCTCAACTGATCATGTGTGGACGATATTATTTTTTCTAACGATGTGTCGTAGATATCCGTTTTTATAAAGACCTGGCTACGCGTGTATAATGCCTCAGTGAACAGGGGGTCACACATGGGCTTTTGGCTACGTTCACGCAGCAGGGCTTGATGCGCCATTACGATTTTTTTTTGCTGATATCCATTATTTTATTTTATTTTATTTATTTATTTATTTTTTTTTGCGTGGTTGAGTCGTTCATATTACTAATTAAATGCGAAGGCGATCAGCCTTCTTTGTGAACGGTTTACGTCCCGCATGCGCAGAAGAAAAACATTGACGTCACACAGCAGCGCATTGTTTACGGAAGTAATAATGGACGCCGACGTTCATGGATCAGTTTTAAAGTTTATTCAGAGATGGGAGCCGACAGTATCGTCACAAGATCATAACAAGACGAAGGAAGCTGCTAAAAAAAAGAAAGAAAACTCAACTAACAGCGACTGTCTTTGTGGCACTTTGACTAGTTTCTGTAGGGAAGTCAGTTTGGAAGTGAGATGGGGGTGGTGGGATTGAGATGTGATGCGCTTCAGTAACACGGACGTCTTTCTTAGTGTCATAATTATTTTCAGTCACTGTTTACCTCCAGATTTACCACCTCCGACGTCTTCTGGTGCAGAATAAAGTCTCACATCAATGAGATAAAAGTCGGATTAAATGCGACATGACCGTTCAGACTGTAGGCGCTTTGAAAGCTATCTGATATATGATTTGTTTGTTTGTTTTTGGAGGGGGGGGGGGTTTGAAAAGATGGAAATTGGGCCGTTCAGAGTGCCGTGAAGAAGTCGGATATGAGTGGCATATGGGCAAAAAAAAAGGTGCATTTGGGTCGAATTTGCTGTGTTCAGCAGTTTTAACTGCAGCTCTTCCTGCTGGTCTGCAGTTGTCAGAATCTATCAAGGCTGGAAGAAGCATGACATGGTCAAGGGTCCACTGCAAAAACACACAATCTTACCCAGTATTCTTGGTCTAGTTTCGAGTGCCAAGGAACCCTGGATAGAAGCGGCCATATTTCCTCATCATCTCCGAGGCTGAGATCAGCTCCTACTGGAGGGATGTCCTGGTGGGATCCGTGAGATCCAGAGCTGCTGCTGGGACTATATATCTCCCCTGGGTTGGGAAAACTGAGCCTCTGAGTTTCACTCCTGCACCAGTTACCTCCAGGAGCTAATCTTGGATACTTAAAAGGCAATAGATGAATTGATAGTTATTATTGTTTTTATATGTAGTTCAGGCAACTAGCTGGATAAGAAGTCTAAAAAAAAAGTTGGGAGAATTTGTCATCCTTAGTGCCAAAAACCAGAATAAAAGATGTTTTCTTTTACTTCTTCCATGTGCAAAACTTTTACTCTATTTTTTAAAAATGTACCCTTGTTTTTATTTTTAGTTTAGTTGCTTATTTTCTTGAAAACAAAACAAAAGCTTAACATAGTTAATATCTGTTTGTTTTCAACATTTTGCTGCCAGAGAGCCAGCTAACTGAATGGTAAATGGACTGAATTTATAGTTATTTCTAATCATACTGACCACTCAAAGCGCTCTACTCACAAATGTGTAAACATTCATACACTTAAATGCAAATTGTTAGTCTACTTGGGGTTAAGTGCCTTGCTTAGATTCTCTGAATTTGTTTTCTCAACATGATCATTTTGGTTCTACATAAAAAAAAATAAAAAAAAATAAAATTCTGTACAGTTTTATCGAAAAATCAGAAGCAACCTTTAGAAATCTGTACCTCTAAAAGATAATTTCATGCTTTTCACCTGCTAATAGTCATCCTCACTGTTCATAACATAATCTGTTAGACTTAAAAAACAAAACAAAACAAACAAAAAAAAAACTATTTCATATTTTCTTTGTTCAAGTGTGTTTTTCTCCTGCTGTTACTGAGTGAGAGGCAGGGGGACACCCTGGGCGGGTTGCCAGTACATAACAGGACGACTCAGAGAGACACACAACCATTAGGCCTGTCTAGATAAATTTTGCTGGATGATAAATTGTCCCAGAAGTTGCGATAAATGATAATATTGTTGTTTTGAGACCATTTTCAAGTAATGTTATAGTAATGGCATAATAATGCAACTACACCCTTTCAAAGATCAATAAACTTTAATTTCTAATGAACCTTTAACATTGGAACTGGAAGAAATTTTAAATATCCAAAATAGATAAACAAAAAATATCCAAAACAAATAACTTGGACACTGAAATCCCTGTAAACAAAATCGTCCTTCAAAAAAGGGGGTTGTTGACACAAGTGCACCAGAATGAAGTCTTTTGTCATCCAGTTATTGGTGGAAATACAGAGACACCAGAAAAACAAACAATCATGGAAACAATGGAGCTCGTTTTAATTTATCATGCGATTACTTGATTTATTGCTTATTGCAACAGGCCTAACAACCATGCAGACACACGTACTCAAACCTAAGGGCAATTCAGATTAACCAACTAACCTAACAGTTATGTTTTTGGACTGTTGCAGGAAGCTGGAGTACCCAGGAATGCACTTGGAGAACATGCAAAACAGCAGCTGCTCCACTGTTTTTAGGTTCCCCTGTTCAGTTAAAGCTGCAGTATGTAACTTTTATGAAAAATATGTTTTTCACATATTTGTTAAAATTATCATTATGTTGTGACGGTATAAGCTGTGAAAATATTAACAAACAAAAAAAACAAGCTCCTCTGCCTCCTCCCAGTGTTTCCAGTACTAACTGCAGAAATATGCAACTGAGTCAGAAACAACCAATCAGAGCCAGGAGGAGGGTCTTAGCGCTGTCAATCACCCTCATGTACACGCTGCTCACACACACCCCCTGCTCTCTGCTACAGCTGGTTCACCACAACGTAGCCTGCTGCTAATGCTAATGCTAGTTAGCATGGCCACTGATGACAGCGGATAAACAGCTTTCCTGGACCGGTAAGTTGTTTCTCCACCATTAGCACATTTAGCATTGGTTGTTTTAGGTCGGGAGCGGTGCAGTGTTACCTACTGCAGCTTTAACTTTCCTTCTGTTTTATTTCCAGGTCATGTAATCAAGCTGATCCATAGAAGCTCTCCTCAACTCAAGCAACTGCACAGCATCAGCTTCTGAGCTCTTTGGGCTGAATTCCCACTCCACCCAGGAGGTTTTGTTTTTTTTTTTTTTGTTGTTTTTTTTTTTTTTTATTAGATTTTTCCTGTCTGGTCTTGCAACCCCCACCACCACATCGCATTGTATTTGTGGGGCAGGAAAAGGTAAAACTGCAGCCACACACACACACACACACACACACACACACACACACACACACACAACAGAACGTACCAACGCCTCGTGTTTCAAGAATGCTGCAGGTTTAGTCAAGCAGAAACAAAGTGATACCAGCATCATCTGAGTCAGGGAGTCGTTAAACTGATCCGGCTGGTTTGAGCTGAGACGAAAAACCTTTTTCAAAAATCTGCTGTGTGGTCCTTCAAAGAGTAATAAAAGCTCATTGTTTCTTCACTCACAGCTGGATGTTGAACAATGGACTCAGGTCAGTTCTCAGGGAAATCCACCACAGGGTGACTTCATCAGTGATGTCAGCGTTGACCACATAAGGACATCTGAATGTTTGCTCAGTGGGAAAACACGTTCAACTGTTGGGTTTCCATCCTGTTTCAGCCCGCTGGCCACAGTGTGCAAACACTTTCTAACATCTTACTCATCAGAAAAAGGACTGGTCCAACTGGTTCTGGATCAGTTCAGGGTTTTTAAACAGCAGCAGCTTCAGAAACGAAGAACTTCTCCATCTTGTCCTTTTTCATTCATGAGAAAGTTGCAGTGACTGGAGTTTTCTCCAGCTGCTGTGGTCAAAGATTAACACAGTACGGCCCCTCCCCCACCTGTTGCTGTCCACTGCAGGTGCCGTGAATCAATCTTGATAAGTACCAGTAGCTGCATTTCCATTAATCTTGAAATTCCACAAATTGAAACAAAGAAAACAAACTTGCTTAATGGGACCACTGTCATTAAAGGAATTAGCTCTGCAACATCAATCTTAAATTCTTGAACAGATTTCTACAATATCTATACTTACTATTGTTGATGCGAAGAGCGGCCATATTGAAATGTGACGTCGGCCTTACAAGTCGTAACTGGGGGTAGTCGTAGTTGCTCCCAGTTTCCCAGTGGGAAATCTGACTTCGGAGGGCATTTAAGTAGATGTTTCCGACTGGGAAGTGGGAATGTCCCAGTTCCGAGTACAACTGGAAGGCAGCATCAGAAGAATCCCAGAGTCAGACTGCAGTTCTCACAGAAATGTAAAAACCCAAGAGCTTTATCTTAGTCTCTTATCGTCTTCAGGTGACATGTTAAATGTTAAAGTTGACCACATCAGAAAAAGACGAAAGAAGTGTGTTTTGTTTGGCGCTTCTCCCAAAGCAGAACAGAACAGGCCCAGGTTTTAGGTTTAGGGTCGGAAAGTTTGATCTGAATGAATCAAGATTTCTGGATCAACGTCCAAACAGCAGCATAGCAAAGAAGCATCCCAAAAGTGAAGCACGGTGTTGGAGGAGTGATGATTTGGGTTTATTTTGCCCCCTAAACACTTGGGTACTTTGCGTCAACCATTAACTTCCATGTTTATCAAAAATATTTAAGGGTTCCTCACGAGTAGTTAGTGTAATATGGTCAGAATCCCATTAAATTCCTGCTTGTCTCTGTCCCTTGCTGCTCCCCCTCTGAAGCTCAAATCGGTTCAGACCGTAATCTGGAATGAGAGCTGGATTAAATCAGATTAAAGACAGACTTCTTATCTGTCACACACAGCACAGAGAGGCTTGCTCAGACGACACAGCGGCAGCGAAAACCACACAGTGATTCAATTTTTCCTTTTGTTCCTGTTCAGAGACAAGACAGATCAGCTGAGCAGACATTTCCTCTGTAATTATCCCAGATTAAAAAGGGTTTATCTTTGATGAGTCAGCAGCGATGATCTGATGAAAGCCTGTACCAACTCTACATCTAGTTCGGAGCTGTGTGCCCGACCTTTTTTTGCGGCTGACATGTAAACTAGTGAGGAGCAGCTTAGGATAAAGTGAGTCACAACATCAAAGCTGTTGTAATCGACTCTGAAACAGTCGATTTCTTTGTCCCGACTGAAACATCCTCCTGCTGGACACCCTTAACCTCAGACTGCATGCTGCTTCACAGTTTACAATGCTAATGCTGCTCAGAGGGAGGCTAACAGATGCTAATGAATGCTAATCGGTCTTGTGATAAACACACAGTTTCCAGATGTGCCAGTCAGAGGTCAGAGTTTAGGCTGACCTCTGACCTTTTTTCTCTTTTGTCGTTTAAGAAATGCTGAAAAAAAACTGCAAGAAGTATCCATATGCAACCATGACAATAACAAAGCAGAAAAACATTGATTCAGGAATCAACACTTTAGGATCTGAGGTGAAGGGAGATGTTAGGGGTTTAAAAAGTGTAATGTTTCTCTGCAGTCTGCACCCATTTTATTGCCCTGCAGAGGATGGTGAGGGGAGCTACAGTGTCTCTGCACAAGGGCTGTTTTGGGAGGCCCTGTATGAATCACAAAACGGCTGAGAACATCATCAGAGACTCCATGCACCCTCTTCAGCAGAGTGCTGTGTCCAGGCATATCAGAGGAAAGTTGAGAGAAAGGAAAAATGTGGTAGAAGGTTGACATACAGGGATAACAACTGTCTTGAAAGAGTTGTAAAGCAAAGCCCATTTAATAGTTGGAGCTTCACAAGAACTGGACTGGTGCTGGAGTAGGAGCTTCAGTCCTAAATGCATAAACATGTACTACACTGACTGCGATGGACTGGCGACCTGTCCAAGGTTTATCCCGGCTCTCACTCGATGACCCTGCAAGGACAAGCTAGCTTGATTGATGGATTGATGGATGGATGGATCTATCTATCTATAAATAAATATGAGATCAAAGTTTCTGGAAATAGTAAATAATAAATAATAGAAATAAACACATGAAACATTAATTTGCAGCAATATATGCAAGTTTTCTTAGTTAAATCAACTCTTCGGTTACATTTTAATTTAAAGAGATGCACCTCAATTTGCACCTGGTTTTGGATGCTCTGCAGCTGGAAGGATTTTAGCTCTTACTTTTTTACTTTCTGACAGTTACGATGAGTAATCGTGGCAACAAGGTATTGTTTTCACAACTGGGAACAGTTGATTAGCATCTCAAACGTTCAGATAATACCTGAACTACGACCCCAAATCCCAGAGGAGTTGAAAGGGAAGCTGGATGCAGAGCAGACAGAGAAGGAGGAAGTTCTCTTCCATCCTTCACAAAGGGCAGGGATCATATCGCCAACTCCAACGTCGCTCCGCATGGATTTCTAGCCATACAGCCAAATAGAGATTTAAAGAAGAGCAAAAACTAAATGAGGTGGATCAGCAGAGCTCGTCAACAACTGATGGTGTCATCCAGGACATGTTACTGTGGAATATCGTCTCTGCTGTCTGGAAATTGAGCTGTTAGCATTTAATGAAACTGCCATACAGCAACAGTCTTCAGTCAGAGGCTTTATAAGATTCATTGCAAGACTGACTGCTACTGCTAGGAAGTATTTTTGAATTGAATCAATTCGCTGAAAACCGAATACAGATGATGAAGGAAAGAATGATGCATTTTATTAGGTTCCGTTTCAAGATTTTATAGGATTTGTTTTCTTAGGGCACAACTTTCAGTTGCTCTTCATCTGATGCAGATGGTAATTTTTCAGTCCAGCCAACTCAAATTTCTAAATTCATGAAGCACACAAATGCCTCAATGGTCTGACATGAGAACTGGACTGAATATGAGTGAAAAAAGCATCTGAAGCCCAAAGAAAAAAAAAATGTCAAAGAACCTCAGAAAGCCAGAATAACTATTAATTAAGACCACTTTAAAACGTTGGCACAAGATTCAACTCCTTGAGAAGAAATTATTTTTTTTTAAAAAAATTGAGGGGTGAAACTTTTGCACAGTTCTGTGCATTCTGAGCATGTTGGAGCTGGATTTGGGATCTGTGTTGGACCCGTGGGTTCGGCCCGAGTGGGATTTACAAGGTCTGGTCTTCGTCCTAAATCTAAATTTAAACAGAGCACAGTCAAGGTCGTGAAATCCTGCATCCCCCCCCACTGGTCAGAGCCGTCCTTAGGGGGGTGGAGGGGCCACGTGGCGGCGCTGGCGCTGGTGGACACGCTGGGAAACGGGTTCTGTTCTCATGGTTCTATATTTAAGTGCCAACAGGGACGTTGGAAGGTCTTACAACTAAATCTAATGGATCTGTCCTCACTGTATGAAAACTGAAGCTTATAGAGGGCTGCTGCAGGTTCCACCAACTCAAATTTAACTTGTTAGGAACCATTATGAATGAAATTTAACACCTGTATGACGACAAAATACATATAGAGTCTGCTCTTGGGGGCAGCTTTGTGCTTTTCACTGCATATGGCTCTCTACAGCCTTAACCCCCGCAGTGCCAAGATTTTTTGCACAAAATGCACGTAGCGTCATATAGGTTGGTAACAGAAACGATCCAATAGCGTCACCATTAATATATATTACTAATATTAATATAAATCGAATGGCGTCGCCACGTTAGACAAACGTCGTCCAGCCAACTGGCGATAAATTTGCACTTAAACCAGACGCTAAATAGCTAACTAGCTAGCAGGGTTATTGCTGGGTTGCGGTCACGTGGCCCGGATGACGCACGAAATTCAGACAAGGGCAGGAAGTGATTTGATCCGGTTCAAAACACAGCGAAATGAATGACAACGAGTACGCTAATGCCTTTAATGGACTGGCACAGACGAAATTTTGAGAAAAATACGCGTACATTTAGGATATGACTCATATAATCTGGAGGATTTACCCGGCGTGAAGGTGATTGACATCAACTATCTGGTGCTGCAGACCTGGTATTATACGACGAGCCTGATGAAAGCTTTCAAAACCCTCGAGGTTTTGAAACTATTTTGTTTCAGGTTGGGTCAACCATGTAGGATCCAAAGCAGCTTAAAATGGCCGACGCCTTGTTTCTGCCCGGGTGAGTAGTGAGTTGTGTCATTTTAAGTAATTAGCCTATGATAACAGTGCTAACGCTAACAACGAGTTAACCCCTGTTATTTCTGTTCTTGGATGTACTTGTACATTTATTTAGCTTCTGTAAACCCAAATTCGTATGTCGTATTAACATCGTATGTGTTGATGTTGAGTCATACTGCATTTCTCCAATGTAGGTCAAGCATTCGCAGAGATCTACAGAAACCCCATTAAAAACAGTGCTTGTCTGTCCAAATAATTATCCGATAAAATATCTGAAAATACGATTTAATAAACGATATCATCCTTACCTGTTAGAAAATGGTCGCTGCAAACTCTTGCATTGTACATTTCTGCACCTCCTGTTTTTAGCGGTAGGTTGTTGATCCACTTCTGTGATCTTTTTTCTGTAAGTTTTTAAAAAATAACTCCCTTGTGACACACTACTTTCGGAACACGAGGAAAATGTTTATCTTTCACCCGATTAGAGCGGTTGCAACCACCGTACACGGCACAGAATTGAGACATTTTGATGCTGAATTAACTGAATGAAATGCGGTTGTGTATAACTGCATTTACTTCCTGCCCCCTTCAGTATTTCGTGACGTCGACACTACGTCATCTGACGCCCAGCAGTGTTAGCAGCGCGTTAGCGGTAGCATCAACTGCCTCGCCTCACAGAACGCAATGTTTGCGCATGCGCTTGACTCAAACGTTTGCGCATGCGCTTGACTCAAACGTTTGCTTGACAGAATAGACGAGATTAAATAGTCATGCCACGACAAAATCTGAAACCTGCGATTAACGTATTTAAGGCCGACATACTTTTTTTTTTTTTTTTTTAAATAACTTTAAAAATTTAAAGGCCTTACTTTCAGATACTTGAATTTACGACTTTTTAAGGATGCACGGACACCCTGTTATACACATTTCCATTCAATTTTGAACGATTAACTCAAAAACCTTAGTTTGGACATAATTTTGTTTATTTTACCAGAAAACATTATATAATTCATGTTGCAGTAAAAAAAAAAAAAAAAAAAAAAAAAAAAAAAAAAAAAAAAAAAAAAAAAAAAAAAAAAAAGTTTATTTTACAAACAGCCTTAAGAAAATCTCATCTGATCACAGTTACAACTTTACATTTTTAATAATTATACAGTGAAAAGATTCATGTTTCAATTCTGAGCTTCTAAATGGTCAGAATCCATACTAGATTCAATTTAATGATTCATTATTAATTTATCTTCAGGTTTCTGATCATTATTGGTTTTATTTTTTACATTTTAAACCAATGATGACATCAATGATCTATAAAGTTAACTTTGATCCACCTTAAAAACAACAGCACTGATTTTTTTCCTTTGACTCGCTCATTATCAGTAGTATTTATTACTGTCTCTAGACGTATCAGAGGTGGTTTCAGATGCAGTCGTAATCTCATCTATAGCAGCAGCTTGTTTATTACATCGGTCCAGATGTGCGGGGAAGAATCAGACATCAGGGAAGCCATGAAACGACTCGGCGTCGCTCTCGCTGTTAAACACCTGCCGCAGAGCAGACGGGCTGCAGATCTGAAGCGTCTCCTCATTCATGCCGTTTTTCTTCTCCTCCTTCATCATCAACAGCAGCGGCGGCATCCGCTCCGATCCTGGTGTCGGTATGCGTCCTTGTTTGGGTCCAGGTTCTGGTGATCCGGAGTCAGGAGGCTGGGTCAGCGCTTCGGTGAAAGCTGTGATCATCCTCGCTGCCTCTCCTTGGTTCTCCAGGTGCTGCAGGCTGCATGCTAAGGTGAACGACCTGAAAGGTGGTCAGAGAAGCAGAAGCTCAGCAATAAACTGAGGGCAGAGATCCAAAGATGACAATCAGTCCTTTGCAAAAGTATTCATACCCGTGTAAATTTGTTCACATTTTGTCAAAAGCTTAAACTTGAATGTATTTTACATGATGGAAGGAAAAATGATATACAGTTTTAAAATCCCTTTTGATAAATAAAAATCTGAAAAGTGTGGCGTACATTTGAATCAATACCGATAAACTGCTCCACTTACAACAGATCTTCAATTGAATTTAAGTCTGGCCTTTGACTAGGCCATTCTAACACATGATGGGTTTGCTTTGATCTAAACATACCACGGCATTTCCAGCTGAACAGGATTCACTTGTATTCATCAACTCTGACGAGCTTCTTTTTCTCCACTGACAGATGCACAAAAACATCCCCTACAGCATGATGCTGCCACCACCATGTTGCACCGTCAGATTAAGTGTCAAGAGTCATATTCTCCCTTACATATTGTCTTGCTTGAAGTGCAGACAAAACTTGTTAGGGTTTTTTCTCTCTGCTGATCTTCCATAAAGTTCAGCTTGGTGGGTTTCGTTAGCAACAGAGCATGGAAACCATGTATTGCTTGTGCTGTTGGATTTGACTGCTGCCACTGGCTCTTCAGTGGTTACAATCATATCTCTTGTCAGGAGTTTTAGTGTGAACCTGGGTTTTAGTTCATCTTCTGTAACCCATTTGCCATCAGGCGTACTGCAGGGCTCTATCCTAAGGCCACTTCTTTTTTTCCCCCTTTCCAATGGGAGCTATCCTTGAAAAACACTGAATTTCTTTTCACTTACATGCTGAAGATTGTCAGCTTTATTTTCCTCTTAAACACTCAGACATCCTCGGTTAAACCGCTCCTCAATTGTTGTTGATGGCTTTAAATTTTTCTAATTGTAATACACGTAAAACAGAAGCTGTCCTAGAACCAAAGGTGTTGATTTTGCTGCCCTGACTGCTCACCTGGAGAGTTGTGTCACTAATCTCGGGGTAAAACTAGATGCTGCTCTTTTTATAACCATGTCAACGCGGTGGTTAAATCTTTTTTGCATCTCCGACATCTGTCAAAAGGTAAAGCCTTTTTTTTCCAGGTGGGACTTGGAAACTGTTATTCGTCCCACTATAACATCAGCTTGGATTACTGCAATTTGCTTTTAGTTGGGGTTGGCCAGAGCTCCCTGTTAGATTAAAACTGAGCCTAATATACACACAGGGGGACAATATTCACTAATAAGGTGACTTCTGGAGGCAACTGCTTACTGAATCCAAATGCACGCCACACTTTTCAGATATTTATTTGTGTAAGCACACTTCAAAAACACAAAATCTTACAAGTAACTTTTCAGCAGATATAGGAGCTTGTTTTAAGTAAATAATTCCTTAATATTGATGAAAAAGTTCTAGTTGTAAGTGGAATAATCTGCCAGTGGGAACAAGAAATTTTAACTTATAATATGGGAAAAATGTCTTGTTCCCACTGGCAGATTATTTCACTTATAACTAGAACTTTTTCATCAATATTAAGGAATTACTGACTTAAAACAAGCTCCTCTATGTGCTGAAAAGTTACTTGTAAGTTAGTTTTGTCTTATTTCAAGTGTGTTCAGGATATTTGCACTGGAAAATAGACCAAAAAATACTTTGTGAGATTTTGTTTTTGCAGTGTAAACTACAATCATGCATCGTTTTCCTTCTCTTTGACATTTCAGCACTACTTCAGTTGGTCGATCCCGTTAAATCCAAATAAAGACCATTGAAGTTTTCATTTGCAATGATGCTGTATAACATTTAAATAACTCTTCTGTTAACGTTCAGATGTTCTCACCTCCGCAGGATGTCCATCTGCGAGTTCAGAGTGGAAGAAACCTCACTGAGCCAACAAGCCATAGTCAGAGCCAGCTGATCCAGTCCCAGACCATCCAGACCTCCATCAGAGACCAGCTGAGACCATCTGGCCTGGAGAGACAACAACCACCAAACCAGAACGTTTCATCAGTGAAGCGGACAGTAAGACAGGTGAGGTAAGGCCGCCTTCACTGCTGCGTACCTGGAGAAAATCCCGCAGCACTTGTGTCACGCAGATTTCAAGCGGCTGCAGCCGACAGCTGCATCCTGCGGGGATGAAGGCGATGTCGGTGTTGACGGCGGACAGACTCTCTCTGAACGTCTCGCTGAGGTGACCTCGATGGACGTCCATCACCAGCAGAGACTCGTCTCTGTGTTTTGAGGTCACGCAGGGGCGCCACACCTGTAGCAGCGGGGGAGGGACAGCATCAAATACCCCCCCCAGGTTAAAATTCGAGAATTTTCCAGACTAAAACTTTCTGGTTTCTCTGTTAATGTATCGTCCAGTTTTAAATATAAATACAAAAGTTCACAAAGAAAGAGCATCGAGGGACAGACAGGTGGAGACAAACTGATGTACAAATCAAAGGAAGAAAGGATGAAGGGAAGGAAGGATAAAGGGAAAGAAGAAGGGGTGAAAGGAAGGAAGGAAGGAAGGAAGGGAGGAAATAAGGATGAAGGGGTGTATGAAATGAAGGAAGGAAGAAAAGGAAATAAAGAAAGGGAAGGAAGTAGGGGTGGAAGGAAGAAAACGAAGGAAGGATGAAAGGAAGCAAGGAAGGAAGAAAAGAAGGATAAAGGGAAGGATGGAAGGAAGTAAGTGGTGGAAGGATAAAAGGAAGGAAAAAAAGATCAAGGGAAGGAAGAAGGAGTGAAAGGAAGGAAGGAAAAAAGATGAAGGGAAGGATGGAAGAAGTGGTGGAAAGACGTAAGGAAGGATGAAAGGAAAGAAGGATGAAGGTAAGGGTGGAAGGAAGGATGGAGGGAAGGATAAAAGGAAGGACAAAAGGATTCATGGAAGGGAGCAATAAATAAATAAATGAAGGAAGGAAGCATAGACTAATAACTCCACACCCAGAGGTAATTAAGTGCTAAAATGAGCTGCTGCGTTGGAGGAAGGTAAGAATTTACTATTTCTATTAATATTTTAGGTCTCATCGATGGCTCTTCGTGGAAATCTAAAACCAAACATCTTCGTGTTGCTCTGACGTTGCTGACCTTATCGATCCAGATCTGCAGACGCTCCTCTTCCGTGAATCCGTCCTCCCGGGCTTCCAGCAGCACATTGTTGGGAAACCCGTCCGGGATGCTCGACGCAGTTCCTCTGAAGAACAACAGGGGGGGGCAAGAGGCGGCCGTCCGACAGGGCGGAGAGGACGACGTCGAAGACGGGTTCGTCCTCGGGCGACCCGAACAGCTGGAAGGCGGAGGCGTACTGCTTGGAGAACAGGTCCGAGTTGATGAAGACGGGAAGCTCGTCCATGCAGCCCCAGCAGTGAAGAGGCAGAGCTCCTTTCTGGATCTAGACGGAGGAAAACACGGATCGATGATGCAGTGGGGCTGGGCGACATGCCGCCAAAATTACATGTCAGGTATTTTTCATATCAGATCCGATTTTAATTAATTTTTAAATTAAATTACAAATGACAAAATATTTTCAAAAAGTGACTTATTTGAGTCATCTCTTCTGTGACGGAGCATCAGGGCCAGGCTACGAGAGTTTTTGTTTAATTACGAGATAACAGTCGTAATATTAGCAGAATAAAGACGCAATTTTACCAGATGAACGTCTTAGAATTACAAGAAAAAAAAATCATTTTAATTAGAAAAATGCTTATTTTTCATGGAGTTGGAGTTCTCATAAAATTACTACTTCATTCGTCTAATATTACAACTTTATTTTCGTATTACTGCGACTGTATTCTTGTAACATTATGACTTTATTTTGGTAAAAAAAACAACAAAAAAAAAAAAACAACGTAACCTGGCCCTAATACTCCGTCGTAGAGTTGACCTGAATTCAAAGTCTAAATAAACAGAAGCTGGAAAACACGCTTGTCAAACAAGATGGCCGCCCTGGGTTCACTCTGAACTACAGCAATAAAAAAAACAAAAAACAAACAAACAAAAAAAAAAAAATCCAGATTTTCCAAAAATTAAATCCTCCAAAGACCAAAAATTCGATGAATGGCTAAAAACGATTCATCGCCCAGCTCTACGGTGCATTTAAATAAACGTTAGATGATCTCCCAGGTTTTCTACCCAACCGACCTGCGAGCAGATGGCCTGTATGAAGCTGCGGCTGTTCTCCCGGATGCTCCTCAGCCGGTTGTTGTTGGTGGTCTGCAGGCCCAGGTCGTGCCGCAGCATGAAGTCTATGGTCCAGCTGTAACACTCCTCCACCTCGGTGCTCTCGCCCAGAGTCGCCCTGGCCGTCAGCAGCAGGACGGTCTCCGTCACGCTCAGCTGCTGCTCCCTCCGATTCAGGACCCACTCCGCCATCTTGTCCGTCTTCCAGCCCCACCTCCTCTGCGCCAGGCCTCGCTGCTGCAGCGCGATCCAGGACCGGATCGTGGCGGGAGACACGCTGGTACGCCGGGCCATCTCGGTTATGCCGTGACACAAAGAGGAGAGGACGATGCAGAGCTGATCGTAAGACAGAGGACTGACCCTCTGATGAGGAGGAAGAGTCAAAAGAAAACACATTAGGGATCATCGTCTTCCTCGCCATCAACAGCTCCACACCAGGATTTCATCTCACCTTTCCAAGCCCCATTATCTTGATGGTCATGGCTGGTCTGAAAGGCGGAGAGGAGGCAGCGCCGAGGGCTTTGACCGACAGCTGAGGGGACGTCTGTCCATTTGGGACGAGTTGAATCGGGACGAAGCCTCCATTACTATTACGGAGGTTCCGACTGACTGGGGCGCTGAAGCAAAAATCAGATCAGAACAGGATTAAATAAAGGTTTTCTCTTTAAACAAGGTTCAGACACTTTCCCAGCAGTAAAATTGAAAAACTTTTCAAGGTATGTTTTCAAGCTTTCCCAGCATCAGACTTTGGATACAAACAATAAAAAAATGAACTATAAAAGAAAAAGACAGCTTCAATTCACTATTTTTTATATATATATATATATATATATATATATATATATATATATATATATATATATATATATATATTTTATTACTGTTATTAATAATGTCTTGTGGTTGTATTATACACTCCACAGCAGAGACAAGGTAAACCACAATATCTGAATGTTTGAAATGAAACAACTGACTGGTTCGAGAACAAAACACTAATTTAACAAAAAAAAATATCCTCCAATTACAATAACTTTGTTTAACATCTAAAATATAAGATAATCTTTATTTCAATTACACAGATCAGTAAGTCGTTGAGACATTAGCAATAAGAAATAATAATTACATTAATTCATGTTAAATTAAATTACCTTCCTGCTCCAATTAAATGCTTAAAACACAATTAAAGTTACAAAAAAAAAAAAAATCTCAAGAAAATGTTCTTGCTAACTTTTCTGTCATTTAACAAATAGAAATAATTTTGGTAATTCTAACTGATCTAAAAGAAGAAAACTTTAGTCTGATTTAACTTCAGACAGTGAAAAAAAAATATTGGTGTCTTTTTATTCTGTGTATGTAAACATCTGGTCTCAACTGTGACTAACGTTTTCCAAATTTAGGCTTTAATCAGATGTTAGATTGCACTTTATTATAAAACAGTGCAGTTTGAATAACAAGCACTTTCAAGGACTTCATACAGAAATCAAGCACTTTCCAAACCTTGAAAACACCTGCTTGAAATTCAAGGATTTCAAGCACCTGTAGGAAACCGATTTGAAAACCCAAAGAAACAGAATTGTAACTCCACGATTCAACAAATTATTCTGTTTGCATCTCAGTTTGGGAAAAAAAAAATCATCAGAAAGTACATTTATTTCAGTAATTAAAGTCAAGAAGTGAAACTCATAAATTCATTACCAAGGTTGCTATATTTCAAGCAATTACTTCTGTTAATTTTAATCATTTTTAGCCAACAGCTCATGAAAACAAGGAAGAAAGGAAATAAATTTCATAACATTTCATGAAATAAACCTTATTTTGCCTTTCAAGCCTAGTTTTTCTTTGTTTTTACAAGATGGACTTTAATAAATCCAAGTGAGACCTCAAATGAGATCAATATCATTACCAGTATTATATTTTCTAATCGTGAGGTTTTGGTTCAGTGGTGTGTTTACCTGTCAGAGGTTTGATTCTCGAGTTGTTCTGAACTTCTCTCTGCGGAAAAAAGCAAAACAATGTCTGTGATCAACAAAAGTGAGGTTGTCGTTCTGCAGAAAGGAGGAAATGAGAGAGCTGTGGCGCCATCTGGTGGTTATGTCATTTACAGCAGGTAAAATACATTTGCTTCAAAATTTTGGTCAGTAAATATTTTTATTTTCCTGTTGACATAAAATTTACACCAGATGTCCATAACAGCTGAAATAATACACACACAGGTACAGTATTACGCATTAATATATAATAAATGCACAAAAACATAATTAAAGCATGTTTTCTTTAAACAAACCCAGGCGTGTTTGTGTTATACCTTCATCTGTCAACATGATGCAAACGTGACCCGGTCTCGCCGTCATGTGATTGGCCATTGCGTCCCCGTTGACGGTGGAAAATGTACACGAATCGCATCTTAAAGCTTGTGGCAACCTGAAATGAAAACAGCCAGGAATTTCAGATGAACTGCACCTTTAGCTCAGATGAGGCTTATTTATAGTCGTCAGATTCTCATCGTTCACCTCGGGTTCAACTGGAAGACGGCTGGAAACTGAGGGTCTTTCCATGTGGTGTGATTACTGGGAAAAACACACATTACGACTCTTAGGTGGGCAGAAAAGTCACCAAAATAACACATTTAGAGGAAATCTGACAAAAAAAAAAAAAAAGACTGCAGGAGAGGCTTGTCCCTGTAATCCTAGTTTGACCAAAGCATGCCTCAAACGCTGCACTGAGGTTTCAGGGCATTGTGTCAACTAGTGAAAAAAAGGTCAAGTATCTGTCCTCTGAAGAATGCATGCTGGACGGAGTCAACAGTACACATACTTGATCATGTGGTTGGCGTAGGAGTTGGAGCAACATGTGGTGAACTTGCAGAAGGAGCAGTGAACCCGTGTTGGGAAATGGATGTCAAGGTCTGGGACCGGTTGCAGGCACTCGACGCAGCGCTGAGACGGGTCAAAGTCGCTGAAACACAAAGAGAAAAAGACACTTCTGAGCTACGCTGCAGAGCGAGACATCTCTCTGCAAGCTTTCTGTTTTAAGCAAGTTCAGCCCTATTTTGGTTCAGTGTATTTAATTGTATACATATATTAATGTTCAAATATTCAAACTAAAACAAGAATAAACATAATAGGGCTGAAACGATTAACTGGATTAATCCTGACCGATTATTGAAATAATCGTCAACTAATTCAGTAATCAATTAACTGGAGTATACAGACTTTAAAAAAAAGGCCATTTGCTGAAAGAACAACACACTCAGAGCAGTAACTAAGCCAAAACTGTACAAAAAACATATACATTTAGCACTTACAATAAAAACACCTTTTTCTATAAATATATTTTAACCAAAGTGGTATTTTAGTTTTACCCGGTTCAGATCTACTAAAGGAATGCTATGCTATTGTATTTTAGGCAATAAAATGTTTATTTTCTTATTTTAAAAAAAGCAATTGTATTATTTGTTTATTTGCATCCTTTAATATACTTCTAATATTGTATAAAGAAAGACTTAGATGGTTAAATGTAGAATGTGCCATTTTTATCTGAATAATTGTAAGATTAATCGATTACTAAAATAATTGTTAGCTCCAGCTCTAAAACAAATTATTTTATACTGTAGCGGTTTTCAGCATCAATACAGACAGGCTCTGTAGCAATTTCTGATATGGGTGTTTGTTCAGGGCGCCACTGTGACGGGGGCGGCAAAAGTGCTTAAAAAACAAACTTATTTTTCAGTTACTCTTCAAAATAGTTTTTATAGCTTATTGTCATTTCCAGCCAGTCACACTGTACACCGCAACGGTTGGAAGAAAACATGGCTGTCCACCTGAGCAGGTATCCGATTTCAGTTTTCTGCTACATTCAAGGGACATTAAACTGTCTTTTAAAGACTCTGTACTCAATTTGATCATTAACACTTTCAACTTTATCACCTGAAAAGAAAGAAAACTGTTTTCTTTCTGTGAAAACAGACAAAAAAAATCCCCTTCCTCCTTTTTTTGACTGAGACAAGAAGATAAACTGAGGCTCATATACAGACAGGCCAAAAGGGAACAGAATCCTTTATAAGCAGAGATTCTTCTAAACAACACTTGGGTTTGTGAAACCAGTGGATTAAAAACCCCAAAGGTTTACTCTGTTGCATTACATTTTCATGACATCCAAGTGATCCATTAAAACAAACTTAATGCATGTCTCAGTTGTTGACATAAGCTTTAGGAACCGGGAGATCTTAGAAGAAAACTATATATATAATTTCGACATCCGTGCTTCAGTCTGTAGAATAAATAGAATAAAACACTAATCAAACTTTGTGTATTTTGTCTTATTCTGCATGGATATAAATTAGACAATGTTTATAAATCTAACAAGAATCTCCCACAGTTAAAAGAGTTATTAATCACAGGTATGTGATGCTTACATTGGGAGCAGTTCATCATTAAGTTAAGAAATGTAAACTCTGTCGCTGCTGGGGGAATTTGAAGACAACATCAATCTCAAACTCTATGGACGCGGGAAGAAGCTTGACTTCACACGGGGATCAAAATTGTTGTGATTTAAACAAATAATGATCAGAGGAACAACTTGATGCATCCGGCCTTCATTTATTCATGAAAAGCAGTTTAAGGCCTTAAACTTTAAGCTACAAATAAACAATAATAACCAAAAGATTTAGTTGTTAAAAAACTCTTTACAGGATTAAAGGAAATGTTATGCTTTTATTATTTTAATGTTTATTGTTCATTTACAGGCCTATTTTAGTCTCTTTGTTGTTTTTAAGTGAAAAAAAATGCCACAGTTGCTAAAAAAAACAATCAAGAAATCACATTTCAATTGGTTTTATATTGTCGAATCCAAATTTTCTCCTGTTTGACTTGTTTTTACTTCAAGATGTGATGGCGGCTCAGTAATTGTACCTGTCAGCACTCAAACCAGACAGAAGCGCTCCCAAACGCTCAACTGGTCTCTGTTTGGTACCTTGCTGTTCGAGGGGAGGTGGAGCAACGTCGACCACCTGAAAAACCAGCAGCATGATGACAGTAAACATTAAGATCAAAGGCAGCAGAACGGGAAAGCAAAAACCAAAATAACACCTAAAAATGCCCAGGACAGCAGGGTCCATTAGCATAAATACACACTTCAGTAAAAACATAAACAAATTAGAAAAAAAAAAAAAAAAAAAAATCAAACCAAATTTAATAATAGTTAAAATACATTAATAGAAAAATAATATTTATAAATAAAACTGAGAAATAAGTCTTTGGGAGGAAGTGGAAGCTGTAATGAACAGGTTTGTAGAATAAAGAGCCAGATTTATTGGCTGGGTGTTTGACTCCTGGTCGTTCTGTCAGCCACAGACTGTGGTCACGGTGTTGTTTTGGTTCTGTTGGACCGAACAGCTGCCTTTAACGCAGCGGACCATCATATTCTCACGTCTCATCTGGAGAGCTGTGCTGGCATTCAACCTGGTGCTTGGAGTGGTTTAAGTCATATTGAACAGAGAGAAGTTTTTGTTTTCGTGTTGCTAAGTTCTCTGAAATGTGGAGTACCTCAGGGCTCTACTCTTGGTTCTCTTCTCCAGTCACTCAATCTACTTCCTCTTGGTTCAATTAATAGAAAGTACGGCTTTCCTTTACATTTTTATGTGGATGACAGCCAGATTTATGTTCCAGTGAATCAGGAAAAACCTGACTCTGCCAATCAGCTACTGGACTGGATGAATGTCCCCTAACTTTATACATTTTATTGACATTTTAAGAGGAAGCTGTGTGGCGACTTTGCACATTCAGGGCAGATTTTATTTAGTAATATATTTTTTTATGAATTCATGTTTTACAGACATTGTACTTTATTATCATTGGCCCATATCACGTGAGTTGTAGTAATATTTTAGGATTTTTATGACTATAAACAATGCTCAAGTATTTGAAAATTATGACATTATAGTAATTTTGGGGGGAACAACATGGAGCTGCTGGCCAAGGGACGTATTGAACCTACCATCATCAGTTGGTACCATCAGTTCATACCCAATTATGTATAGAACTACATATTAAGGTACTGTAACTTGCATTAGCAAAATAATTTCTTTTTTTTTTTTTTTTTTTAGTGGATAGGACACACAGGGTTTCCAGCCCTGGGGCCCACATCCTTGTAAATCTGGCCCTGCCAACAGGTGTTATAAAGTCACAATACACCTTTAATGTTCCAATCTTATTTTATTGAAAAACACTAAATACCTGTAAAACAATACAAACTTGTCTTAACTGCACGAGGTAGTGCTCTCAAACATAAATGAAACGTCTAGTGCACTGCTGTCCAAACTACTAAATTAATTAAACTAAAATATCAGTTCCTTTAGTAATTCATATGCAGAAGTAGATCACATATCATCCCAAATTAAGGAAATCGGGGCCGATTGGTGCACCCCTAGACTGGATAACTCTTTTCTGACTGTAATAAATAGTTCACATGTACCTTTTTAGAAACACTGCATGGATAAGTGGGTTTAGATAACTGGATGGGTGGGCTGCATGTTTAAAACTCACAGCATGTTTTCCTTTTCCTTTCAACAGCTGTCGCTTTGCATCCAAGACTTTTTCATATTTACACATTAAAGAGGGCAAAAAAAAAAAAAAACTACTGCATGTGACAACAGATGAGTGAGGTCTTTAAATTAAGAACTAACCTTTGAGGGAATATAAACTTTGTTCAGTTCCTCCTTCCTCTCAGATCCAACTACAGAATACATCCTTACTGTTACCTGCAGGGAGAACATAACAGGTCAAGATGCCAAGTTTAGCTTAAGAAAAAATATTCACCATAATTGATTCAAAACAAACAAAAAAAACTAGAAAAAGAGCCAACTGCAAACTGCATTTACAGAATTGTTTATTGATAAATAATTTAAAATTAAAGCTGCTGCTCCATCACACTCTCAGAGTGACATATTTAGGCTACAGAAGGTTTTTGTTCAACTGTGTCAAATATGCTGATGAGGTACATCTCAAATCATTTAACGGGTCCCTACGATTTTCCAAAGTTGTCCAGATTATTTTCCAATTTCTAAATCTTTTTTAAAGTACAAACACAAAACTTTGCTTTCAGTTTATAGGAGATATTTCTACAGTTGTTTGAATGTGAAATAGAAACTTCAAAAGAAAAGAAAAGGTTGATGAAGAGATGTACGGATGGACAAACTGATGGATAAACGGATGGGCGGGTGGTATAATTGGCAGACAAATCACTGGATGTATGAAACTATGAACAGACTGATGAACTGATGATGGACAAAGCAGGTGGGGACAGACGAAAGATGCATGGATGGATGGATTTTTGACACTGGAACAGACAATAAAACACATTTTCTGTACTCATCCAGAGCTGGAAAACAGTCTTTCAGAACCTGAGATCTCAGATCCAGCTTCTCTGTTCACTATTTTTGAGTTTTAAAGTTCTGGAGCTTAGAGCAAAAAAATTTAATGGGAACCATCCATTTGCAGACCAACTTATGGATGTTAAATCCATTTTGAGGGGAGCTGAAATGTTCTCATTCGAAACATAATGTTTAGTTGAGAAAAATGTAAATTCATCTTCTCTTGGTATTTTTTGAGGCTTTTGAATGATGATTGTGCAGAAACGAGGTGTACCTTGGTTCCAGGTTTGAGTCCGCTAAGCTGAGGGGGTGTGACGTGAGTTTTATGATGCAGCGCTTTGTGTTCTGCGCGCTCTCGGACATACAGGAAGTGAAGGCGACACTTATCACAGCTGAGCGTCTGTTTCTTCTGTGAACACAGGCAGGATTATTTAACAGAGGCACATCCGTTCAGGTTTTACAGCGTTAACCTGCTGCAGTACGGGCGCTACCTGATGGCGGGCAAAGTGCTGCTGGTAGCAGGTTGTTGCTGTGCAGGGACTCTCAGGCCAGTACTGACACAGCAGGTCTCTGGTGTCACAGTGAGCCTCTCTGAAGTGAGACCAGGGCGTCGGAGTAGAAGGACGACCGAAACTCACACACATGCAGACAAGAAAACAGCGATCCGAGGTTTCAGATTTAATGGACGGACCAAAAGGTAGAGGACGAAGTGGAGGCTGTGCAAAAACACAAGATAATACCAAGTATGTTTGGTCTAGTTTCTAGCACAAATATCTTGAATTCTCTTGAAATAAGACAAAACTAACTTAAAAGTAACTTTTCAGCACAATATAGGAGCTTGTTTTAAGTCAATAATTCCTTAACATTGATGAAAAAGTTCTAGTTATAAGTTAAATAATCTGTCAGTAGAACAAGACATTTTCCCCATATTATTAGTTAAAATGTCTTGTTCCGCTGGCAGATTATTTAATTTATAACTACAACTTTTTCACCATTATTAAGGAATTATTGACTTAAAACAAGCTTCTATATCTGCTGAAAAGTTACTTGTTAGTTAGTTTCGTCTTATTTCAAGTGTATTCAAGGTATTTGTGCTAGAAACTAGACCAAACATACTCGATAAGATGTGTTTTTTCAGTGTATGTGCTCAGCGACGGACCTGGCAGGCATAGGGCATCTCTCCTGGTTTGTGGGTGCTCTTCATGTGACAGAGGAGGGCCGGTTCATTGTCAAATGCCAGCTCACAGATCTTGCACATCACTGAAGCAGGAAACAAATCAACACAAAGCGTCAATAAGGAGTTTTATTAGTTTTTCTTTTTAAAGGTGCAGTATGTAAATTTTATGAAAAATGTTTTTTATATGTTTGTTAAAATTATCATGTTGTGACAGTATAAGACAGATAATCTGTGAAAAATCGAGCTCCTCTGCCTTCTGCCAGTGCTCCCAGTACTAACTGCAGAAATACGCCACTCAGTCAGAAACAACCAATCAGAGCCAGGAGGAGGGTCTTAGCGCTGTCAATCACCCTCATGTACGCACCGCTTACACACTCCCCCCTGCTCTCCGCTACGCTACAGCTGGTTCACCACAACATAGCCTGCTGCTAATGCTAAGGCTAGTTAGCATGGCCACCGATGACGGCGGATAAACAGTTTTCCTGGAACGATAAGTTGTTTCTTCACCATTAGCACATTTAGCAGCGCGTACACGCCGGTGATTGACAGCACTAAGCCCCTCCTCCTGGCTCTGATTGGTTGTTTTAGGTCGGGAGCGGTGCATTTCCTTAGACGACAATAGCAGCTCAGGGAGGATCGATCTTTTCACAGATTCTCCGTCTCATTATAAACTGTCAAGACATGGTGACACTTTTAACAAATAAGCAAAAAAACATATTTTTGTAAAAGTTACATCCTGCAGCTTTAAGAAGCAGGTTAGCAAACAGTTTTTTTTTGCAACCCGTTTGCCTATTTTGGATTTTTTGGGATCTGCTCCTCATTAATGTATCAAACAGGTACCTGAAGAGGTAAGATGCTGTTTATCTGTGTTTTATTAACGGCTCTAGAAACCATCCACATCCCTGTTCCCTGCTGCTTATTGAGCTGTATTTGTATCAGGGAGTCAAGACTTTTCATATTCAGATTTCCAGAGTTCTTGAAATTCACTGCCATTTTTCTTCAATGATACATAAGAGATCGTCACCAATTGGCTGAATGCCGATTTGATTGGTTCAGGCGCCATTAGGGACATATCCATTAGGGACACTATTTGGCTGTTTAAAGGCTAAGTCAGCATAATTTCTTAATATCTGAAGTTATTTTCAGATGTTCCATGATGATAATTCCTCATAAATTTAAGATAATCACGAATAACTTTCTGACCGCTTCTGATAAATCCTGGCAGTTTATGCTATTTTCATGAGCAGAGCGACTGTCCAAACCTTATGGTAGAAAATGTTTTGCCTTTGACAGCTTGATCCAAAATCGTTTTTCCTGACTTTTATTTCATGCTGACCAAAATAAACAGCTGACCCGTATAATTGCTAGAGAAAAAGAAACACCGTCACTGATAACACCGTTAGTTCAGGCCAGAAGACGTAGAAAACCAAACTAGAAAAGAAACAAGTATTTAAAAGAAAGAAGTGGGAACAGAGCAACTATGATGAGAGCTTTGATGAACTTTGATACCAGCAGCAGAGAGATGGAGGGCGACCGTACTTCTGATTTTAGTGTCTCCTTTGAGTAGAGCATAACTTCCCACAAGCTCAGCTGTAATGTTATGAAACATATTCGCAATAAAACTCGTGATTAACACACGATATAAAAATATGTGTTGCAGGTGCGTATATTGTCCACCGTGTTTCAAAAATATCTTTCCTGAGACCCTCCAACGTCTGCGTAGCTCAGAAGTTTTCACAAATCTTGCTCATGATTATTTTAGTAATCAATTATTCTGCTGAGTAAACGATTAATTGCATAAAATTTGTCCTGTTCTGCAGATTTTTCATTTAACCACTTAAGCCTTTTTTAATATACAATATCAGAAATACACGAAAAGATGCAAATAAACAAGAAATTTTTATTCCAAAATAAAGATTTTACAGTACAAAATGCAACAACATATCATTCCTTTAGTGAACGTTTGATCATTTGTCGCAAAGGATGCATCTGCAGCTAAAAAGATTCTTTTAACATCAACATGTGAAAAGCTCAGCCCTTTCTGCTTGACTTAACATCAGTACAGTGTCGGGCAGATCTGATTAATAATTGGATGCAAAAGGCAAAATAGGAGATTTTTTTTTTTTTTTTTTTTTTTTTTTTTTTTTTTTTTTTTTGCAGAATTTGAACTAGGTGAAGCTAAAACTGCCACTTGAGGAGTTCAGGGCAGAACGTATTTACAGACAAAGAAGGTTTTTCATCTTAAATGCAAAATGTTTATATTTTTTGTACAGTTTTGGCTTAGTTACTGCTCTGAGTTTGCTGTTCTTTCAACAAACGGCCTTTTTTTTGAGTCTGTTTACTCCAGTTAATCGATTACTAAATTATGTGATGATTATTTCAATAATCGATTCATCACGATTAATCTTTCCAACCCTAGCTATAAGTACTAAATTTTGAAGGAAACAGATAAGAGGAATATGTGGATAGATGGATGGGTGGATGTTTCCTAATGATTTTGATGCATTGATATTTGCTCGATGATTTTGATGATTTGTTATACACTTGATTGATGTTTGTATGATGTGAAGCATCAAACAAATAACCTTAAACTGTCAGAACTGGTTGCCAAAAGAAAGGATATAATAATAAAAATGATAACTATGAGCCAAACATGTGAGGCAATAATGAGTTTACAACAGGAAGACAGCAGAAAACTCTGTCTTGGTAAACATTAGCCCTAAATAAATGGAAAAAAAAAACCCTAAATACTTATAATTGTAAAAACAGACCTGCTGAGTTGTTCTGGCTGTGAACATCTCTCATGTGGCACTGCAAACTGAACGGAGACGGATAATGACGGAAACAGTGGGGACAGCTGGACATGCTGTCAACGTGTCCGTCTTCCTGAGACAACACGGACGCGTGCTGCTGCATGTGATCCATCAACCTGCAACACACGCAACAAAACAGAGAATTAATGTTTATTTCAGACAAACTCCACGTGACTGGACAGATTAGATGGTCTGGAAAAACCTTTCCCGTTGACCAGCTGTCAGACATGCAGCTAATTTACAGCAGTATGATGCAGGGTTCCTGCACATGTGGAAAATACCATATTCTTCTCCAATCAAATTCCTGGCTTCTCTGTCCTCTTTCGGCCTTTTTTGTTGGGTGGCACCGATTGCAGTTTTCTGGCCGATCACCGATCTTTACAACAGATTCCGATTTTGGTCGATAACTGTCGACCGATACCCTTCAATGCTCCAGTTTCATTTTTTACTGAAATACATCGAAAAACACCCGTGAAACTACACAAACTCGGTTTAACTGCACATGAGGTAGGACCCACAAATAGCAGGTTTCACCGACTCAAATGAAAGACTTTTTAAGAATTTAAGACCTATATCTCCAAAACAAATGTACGAGCTTGGTCCAGCCAACTGGCGATAAATTTGCACTTGCCCATGATAGACGCAAAAAAAGCTAGCTAGCTTGCAAGGGTAAATTAGCAGCGAGTCACAGAACGCAATGAAGATGTCTGCATGCGACTCAATCTTTTGCCTGAAAGAAAAATCCTGCAAGAAAAAAAACATGCATTGAACATACAACTAGATATTCCTGCCAAGACAAGATTTAAGACCTCCGATTAACGTATTTAATGCCAACTTACTTTTTTTTGATGAATTTAAGACATTTTAGGTCCTTAACTTGAGATAGTTAAATTTAAGTCTTTTTAAGGATCCACGGACACCCTGAATATAAACAAAAAGTTTAGAGCACTGCTGTCCAAACTACTAAATTTTTAAAATTTTAGAGCAAAAGAGGACAGTGGATGATTTTTAGACCTTTGGAAGCAGAAAAGATTGGTTTCACATGCAAGTATCTGCTGAAGGAAATCGGGTCCAATAAATCGGGCAGCCGATCGATCGGTGCTCCCCTACTTTTTTAACCCTCTAAGACCCAGTGAAGTGTTGTAATATTACAACATCTCTATTCCAAAACAACAAACAAACAAAAAAAGTACAAAGGTTGACTTTTCTTCTGGTTTTTTACCCAAATTTAGAGCCTGAACCCTATTCTACAGTCTGGGAATGCTATTGGACTGGAAATTTGCATACAAGCAAACCAATAGCTCTGCTAATCTAAACCAGATTATTCAAAGAAGAAGTAAATTGTCTTTTCAAATTTTTTGGTTGATCATTACAATGTCTAGAACATGTGTACATATGTAATTTTTGAGCAACATTTGAACAAAATGTAAAATAATTTTATACTTAATATTAATTTTTTTAATAAAACAAACAAAAATAATCTGAAAACAACATATTTTCACTCCAACAAAACCATCTACAAGGTTGAACTTTTCTCGTCATGTTTTTCTACGTCCGGGTCTTGCAGGGTTAAAGTATAAATACAAAACTTTACAACTAAGTTTGTGCAGATATGTCTGCAGCTTTAAATATGGGAACTACAAAAAAACACTATATGGATGGACAGATGAAGGATTGAACAGTTAAAAAGATGGATAGACAGATGAGTGGACGGACAGATGGACGGACGTAAAAACTCTTGCTACCTTTATACCATCATGTGTTGCAATGTGTGTTTGACTCTCACTTGATGTTGTTGCTGAGCACCGTGGAGCAGTGGATGCAGTGGAAAACCCCCCTGAACTTGTCCTCCAGCAGGCTGTCTTTATCTGTGCTGCTTCCAGGCGCGCGACCATAAAAGAAGTCCTCCACCATTATCACCAGTTTACTCGGAGGGTAGTCGACTGGCAGAAGCTTCTCCGGCAGCTGGGGGCTGAGTGTGGGCGACGTGGAGCTGCTGAGCTCGTCCGAGAATATGTCACCAGAATATTTCTGAATCCTCCGAGGAGGAGTGACGACTTTAACCTTGAGGAGAGAAAATAATATCCAATCTGGTGAGGCGAGAAAGTATCAGGACTAAACTGGATCAACTCTGACATTTGTTACTCACACTGCAAAAACACAAAATCTTACCAAGTATTTCTGGTCTCGTTTCTTGTGCAAATATCTTGAATACACTTGAAATAAGACAAAACTAACTTACAAGTAACTTTTCAGCAGATGTCGGAGCTTGCTTTAAGTCAATAATTCCTTAATATTGATGAAAAAGTTCGAGTTATAAGTGAGTTGCCAGTGGAACAAGACATAATAGCTTAGAATATGGGAAAAATGTCTTGTTCCACTGGCAGATTATTTCACTTATAATTAGGGATGAAACAATTAATCTGATTGATGAATCAATTATTGAAATAATCGTCAATTAATTTAGTAATTGAATAATCATTAACGGGGAAAAAAAGGCCATTTGCTGAAAGAACAACACACCCAGAGCAGTAATTAAGCCAAAACTGTATGAAAAATATATTAATTTTGCATTTAAGATTAAAAAAAATTCTTTATTTGTACATCTGCTCTCCCCACAACTACTGAAGTGGCATTTTTAGCTTCACCTGGTTCAAATTCAATTAAAAAAAAAAAAAAAAAATCTCCATAAATCACCTTTTACATCCAATTATTAATCAGTTAATCAAATAAATCAACAGATCAGCCTTAACTCTATTGATGTTAAGTCCAGAAAAAAAGAGCTGAGCTTTTCACGTTGATATTAGAAGGATTTTTTAGCTGCAGAGCCAGCCTTTGATTAAAAAAGCAATTGAATTATTTGTTTATTTGCATCTTTTAATCTATTTCTAATATTGTATAAAAAAAGCTTAAATGGAAAATCTGCAGAATGTGCCCATTTTTTTAATCCATCAGAATAATCAATAGATCAATCGATAAGTAAAATAATCGTTAGTTGCAGCCCTACTTATAACTAGAACCTTTCCATCAATATTAAAGAATTATTGACTTAAACAAGCTCCTATGTCGTGATGAAAAGTTGTTTGTAAGTTAATTTCGTCTTATTTCAAGTAGATTCAAGATATCTGCACTACAAACTAGACCAAAAATACTTGGTGAGGTTTTGTGTTTTAGCAGTGCAGCAGCCAATCATGTTGGTTCCTTTCAGCAAAAAGTTAAGGCTTGTTTTAGAAACCAGCCTAATTTAGGGTAAATCAACAACATTTCCAGAAATTAAAGGGTAATTAAACTAGAATTAAAGTTTAAACTCACAGGAGAGACAACCGTTTGAATCTGGGGCTCTTTGTGGAGCATCTGAGGTTCTCTGCTGGATTTAAGGGCCTTCCTTCGCTCTCGCTCCCTCCTGCGGCGTTTAATCCTCAGCCTTTTCAGATTTCTCAGACCTTCAGCGATCGCAGGGCTGCACATCTGAAGAAGCAGGAGGAGGGATGTGGTTGGATTGGGTAAGTAAAATGATGCAGAGTGCTGTAACTTCGTTACTTACACACATGAAGCCTCGCAGCTCTGTGATGAGTTTGTACTGAGATTTACAGATGAGACAGTCGGGGGGAGTGGCTGCACCGATCTCACCTGAGCAGAAACAGAAATAACAACCGAGTTTCAACTTCATCAGAGCTTCCTAAAGGGAGGTGGGCCTTCATTTAGATCCTCCAACGTAATGAAACCTCCTGGCACCGACTGGGCCAGGGAGATTACAGCTTAAACTGCATGGCAGCCGTGCAACAATGGTCAAATTTAATTATAAAATAAAGTTTCTTGAAAAGGTTTTTACACCCTTTGAACCTTTCCACTTTTTCCTCAGGTTAATAATTGTAAAGTGAGAGGAAAATTATATATGGTTCTTTTAAAAAACCCATTAAAATCTGAAAGGTGCAATGCTATTTAGCCCCCTTTATTGTGATCTCTGAATAAAGTCCTGTATTATTAATTCCCTTCAGAGGTCACCAAATGGGTAAACAGAATCCATCGGAGAAAATTAGTGAACAAACAACATCATGAAGAGCTCAAAAGCAGGAAGTAGACTACAGCGCAGGGCATTCTGGGTAAATACAACCAAAAAAAAACACGCAACTCAACCGCTGGAGGGAGAAATGGCTCGTATTCATTTTGCCAAAGTCAAAACAGAAATCCTACAACAAATCTGAAACCACTCCATTTTTGTTTACATGTTGTGAAGAAGGAAGTTGTGCTCGTGTCTTCGGAGGGCTTTGTGTCGTTTCCTTCAGTGGCAGCGCCACCACAGGTCGCTCAAAGGGTTTGGCTCGTTTAACACGGTGCAGCGTGAAAGCGAAGTCCCCAGTCGAACTGAGTCTACCGGACTATACGGTGTGAAAGCAGCCCTTAAGCAGAGTTAGGTGACTCCAGTGTTTAATCCATCATCTGAAAATGGAAAGATACCGAGACACGGTCGTCCACCTAAGATAACGGTTCATCAGAGAAACAGCTTAGAGGTTTATGGTAACTCTGGAGGAGCAGCACAGATCAACATCATATGGAACTTTTCCACTAACACCTTGCTCATCGCTACGTAGTTCGGGTGGTTTTCCTTTACGACTGAGAAGCAGCTCTGGTGGGTGTGGTCGTCACATAGCTGGGCGTGACGTGATCGGTACGCAACAACGGGAACCTATGTCGAACATTCTGCTCAGTCTGTGGCTTTTTGTCAGATTCAGTCGCTGTTTTGAGTTTTTATGAATTCGGATTATTGTAAGGGAGACGCTCTTGTGGCTCCGCCTCCCAGCCAATCGGACCGACAGTCAGGCAGACTTGGAACCCATCCCAGGGAAGCAGGTTCTCAAAATGAGGCTGGTACCACGTCACCATTACTAGTGGAAAACCCTTATGGCAGAGTAGAGCTGAGTCGAGCCACACTGAAACAAATCTGGCCAGACGAGAACAGAAAATACCCTTGTTATGGTGAACCATGGCAGTGGCAGCATCATGCTGTGAGGAGGCTTCCCTTCAGCAGGAAAGCTGGTCAGAGCAGACAGGAAGATGGACGGAGATATATACAGGGCAATTATGGAAGAAAACCTGCTTCACCTTAGAGCAGGACGACCCCAAACATTCACCCAGAGCTACTCCAGAATGGTTTAAATCAAAGCACATTCCTGTGTAAGAACGGCCCAGTCAAAGTCCAGACATAAACCCAACTGAGAATCTTTGATAAGACTTTGCAAGAGCTGTTCACTGAAGCTCTCCATCCAGTCTTTCAGTTTCTACGGGTGCTAATCTGGCAGGGATGCACCTAGAGAGGCTGGAACTAAAGATTGGTCAACTAAATATTGACTCAAAGGGGCTGAAAATAAATGGCCCGCCACACTTTTCAGGTTTTTATTTGTAAAAAAACATGTCATTATCCTTCATTTTCATACTTGGGAACAACTTAGTGATGGTCTGTCACATAAAAACACAAAATCTAAATAAAACTTGAAGTTTGTGCATCGTGTAACACAGCAAAATGTGAAAAAGCTCAAGCAGTTTAAAAACAACGTGCAGCTAAGCCAACTGGGGATGCACCGACATGAAAATCTGGGCCGATGCCGATATTAATATTGCTGTTATGGCCGATAACTAATATTGCATATATTACGTATATTTCGCTACCTTTTCGACACCCTGAAAAAAAAAAAAAATGCCCACACTGACTTCACCGACTGCTTCAGTTAAACCCCCCCTCAATCCTGCACTGCATCACTATCACATGACCAAACCCCTCCCCCCCAAGAAACAAACGGCAACAAGATGGAAATAAATATCGGTTGTTAATATCGGCCCAGTTTTATTTATCATACCAATACCCATATGTTAAAAAAAAGGACTAATATCGGCTCATGGTTTCCTCTATATTTATTCCCAATTAAATAATTTTAAATGAACTAAAAATAATGGGTGTTGAATAATGGGTGCAGAGCTTTATAAAAAGCTAAATCGTTAAAAAAAAAAAAAAAAAACAACAAAGAACAGCTTTCACTAATTGCGACTGAGTTCGACCGTTCACGGTGAAAAAAAAAAAAAAAGACGTTCAAAGGAATCGAATCGCCATTCCTAAATACACGCTGCAGGGGGAACTGCCTGGGATTCCCTCAAATAAGTGGAAGAAACAATAAGTACAACATGTTAGACGATGTTTTCTTTCAGCCCAAAGAAAGCCCAACGTAAATAAAATTTTAATTTGAGGTGTTACAGTTGCTGGATGCATTTAGTCAGCGCAGCGTGCACCGCCTCATCGCCGTCACTGCAGCCACAGCAGTGCAGCCTCAGACCGGGCAGACCTAGACCTGCGTGCCGGTGCATGCTGCGTATTATAATAGTGTTCTAAAAACAATAAAAGTTCTGAAACTCACCCCAAAAAACTAAAAAATATTCCTGCAAACATGAATTCCTCCGATATAAGTAGACCTGGCGTTGTTTTCTTTCCACCGGTGTCTTTATGGTGGATGTCGTCACCTCCAAGTCGCTTTTCTTGGAGATGTTAATGAGCCATGTGTTTACTTCAAACTTGCAACTTATTGGCCGAAACCAAATCAAAAGCACGTGACTAGCCAATAAAGCCCAATATGTTAATCAGCTCTGGGTTCCCCCCCTCACCTGGCTCAGATTTACTCTGTAAATGTCACAGTAGGACCGACAGGAGCTGGTGTTGCCGGGAAACGCACCAGCGGTGTTGGTTTTTCAAAATAAAGTAAATTTTAACGTTTCATGATATTTAAATTAATTTCAAACCCTGATTGTGGCTAGTTTAAGTGTGCAAATATAGGCTATATATATATATATATATATATATATATATATATATATATATATATATACATCCCATATGCTTTACATTGTTTCAACATATATATATTTAATTCTGAAGGTGTGGTGGCTTTTATTTTGGCGTCATGTGAGGGAAATTAGCCAGTGACAGGAAGAGATTAACAATGCAGAGGGAGAAATGTAGTGAAAATCCTAAAACAAGCTCCTGATGAAGCAGCGGTTATGTTAAAGAATCAAAACCTAACCTTTTCGCAGCAGTTTGTCAGGCGCTGCGATCCTGCTGGGACGGGGTTTGGACCGCGACTTCTTTGGTTTCGGGGTTCCATCGGAGGGGGGAGCTTTTTTTAACTTCTGAGAAGCAGAATTTAGCTTCACGCTGTGGTCGTTCAGAACCTTCTGGGCGGCCTCACCCGAAACAACACCTGGAGCAGAGGAGACGGTCAGGTTGGAGGTTGAAAGCGATCAGGTGTTCCCAGACGTGAAGCGTGGTTGAGGGGGAGTACCTGTGATGATGGGGATGGGTTCGGGTCCAGGTGCAGACGGAGACGAAGCAACAGCAGGAGGAGGAGCCGAGGAGGAGGCCGTCAGAGAGGCGGTGGTGGTGATGTAGCGCGTACCCAGCGGACTGTTGAGGGTCAGGGTGACTGGGATCTGGATTGTGGTGAAGCCACTGGTTGAACCTTCAGGATGAGAGTGCAGCCTCAGCTCTGCACCGCCACCTGCAGGACAGACAGAAAAGTCTGGGTGAATGATGGAGCGGAGCTAAATATCTAATGCATAGAATACCTCAACGTAAAGTTCACAAACAAAACTATGTTTTCTGAGTCTTAAATATAACTATAATACCATATTTCCTTAATTAAAGGGGCAGTATTATGTATTTTCCGGACACATAGACTCATTTTATAGCACAATCAAGTAACTATGTTACCTTCAGTTGTTTCAAAAACGCTGTAAATATCAAATATGACAAAAGAAATTTGACTTCATAATTTAACACCTTCAAATTGGGCCTCTGTCTCTTTAAGAACCTCCTGCTCTTTCTAACACGCTTCCTTCAGGAAGTCATCACAACATCGCTACTCTATTAACCCTTCAACAACGTTTTTACTAGCATTTCACTAAGAAGTAGCTCGTATAATGAGCTCAGCAGATGCACAGTTCCACCAGGTGTTTGCTAACTGCTGCCGCTAGTCTGGAGGAGCTGAGTGGGGAAGTCGCGGAGGAGAGGTGCTCTGTGAGGTGGAAATTCGAAATTCGAGCTCCACTCTGTGAGGTGGAGCTCGGTCCATCCAGGCGTTTTGCACAGCTGAACGGTTGCCACAGGAGATTAAAGGATTTCTCAAACATGCATAAAAGAATCAAAGCAACACTCCAGCTATGTTTTTGATGACATTATAACATGATGTAAAGTTCAAAAAAGTCGATTTTACATAATGCTGCCCCTTTAAAAGTCAACAATGTTCCAAAACACAAACAACTGGGTCAGAGAACGACGTTTACTTTTATCAATCATGTATTTCCAACGCAGATAAATAACCAGCTGATATAGTGCGTTTAGACCGAATGCGATTTGAGCATCAGGGGCGTCTGGTTTACATGCAAAGTCTATGTGGACCTGCATCTAGGGGGTGTCGAGAAGTCTCGCTGCGCGTTTTGAAACCTTTCTCGTGCCTGGTACTGCGTGTTTTCAGATTTCGAGCGTTTGACGCGCGTGCAGAGCGTCCGAAATCTAAACTTTTGCAGCTGGACGCGGAGCGTCAACCAATCAGAAAGACTCCACTATGTGACGAGTGGCCCATTTTCCGACAGGACAGAAGGACCGTCGGAAATCGCATGACACAAAGACGACAACGGAGGAGAAACTCATCGTCGCTGCTTGTGCCCGTCCGATTATCTACAGCCAATCGAGGAGGTCGTCAAACCGAGCCAGCGTGAGACGAAAATAGCACCGAAAGCGTCAGCGCACAGCTCCTGGAGATGATGGTGAAACTGAGAATGCCTCTGAATTATCTGGTGGATCAGACGCACAAGCATCCAACTTGAGGCGTTGGACGCCTTTTTAACCCACGACATGGTCTGAAAGCAGCACTCGGGTGAATCTATGCAGATTCTGCTGTTAATCACAACACTAACTGGGGATTTCTGTAACAGCCAATCAAACAGGCTCAGACTGACCTCCAGGTAGCAGATGGATTGGTCGACCATTGACTGTGAAGCCCAAAGTAGATCCTGCAGGCTGAAAACATGAACTGTGTCATTGCTACAACTTGCAACCGAGCTTAAAATCTACAGATAATTAAAAGTCGGCAAATGGTGACATAATTATGCAAATATCTCACTACCTTCATGGTCTTGTTGGGAGTGGAGGGTGTGATCACTGGTGGGGCTGGGATGGGGATGATCCTGACTGGTTCAGGGCTTTTTCTCCCCTCATGATTTGTCAGACTGACGGAACCACACACTCCTGCAAACACACACAACGTTGAACGAAACCAGATTCATTAAAGATTAGTAATTTTATATTTCCCGCAACACAGAATTTAAGATACCTGGAAAACATGTGACCTTCCACAGAAAAGAAGACAAGCCTACATACATTCCTACAATTACTGGTATCACCTGGGGCTGGGAGATAAATCGATTTTAGCAATAATTCAAACTTTCTCTTTTTGAAGATTTAATTTGTGAGAAAATCTGGATATTTTTCACCAATGCGCTCCTTGTGTTTCCATATTTCAGAGTGATGTCAGCTCACCCAACAACTACAACCTTGTTTGACAAGTGTGTTTTACAGCTTCTATTTATTTAGACTTTGAATTCAGGTCAACTCACAGAAGGAATGATTGAAATAAAAGACAGTTTTTAAAGATATTTTCTGTCATTTGTAATTTTTTTAAGGAAAAAAAAATCTATAAAAATCAGAAATTGGATTTGGTATACAAAAAAAAATAAATAAAAATAAAAATCAGAGATTTTATTTTTAAGCTATATCTCCCAGTCCTAATATCACAGACAGAAACTTAGAAGAATACGTTTAAAACAAACTTAAAATACTGTTTCATGCATGACTCTTTGAACTCTGACCTTCATCCACTTTCTCCTTTTCTTTATGCTTCTCTGGTGTTGGAGAGACGTTTTCTAGCTGCTCCTCACACTCCATCAGATGGTCTGCAGCGCCCCCTGCCACAGTCTCCACCTCCATCATCTTCCACTCCTCACTTGCAAACAAAACAACATCTAAAACATTTATTTTTATTACATCTCAAACCTCTTTAAAGACACAAAACATATAAATTAAAATGGGAAATAGTGTAAAAGGTATACATACATTAAGTAAAGCAGGGGTGGCCAAATCCAGGCCCTGAGGGCCCTGGCCCTGCATGTTTTAGATGCTTCCCTGATTGAACTAATATAAATAAATGAGTTATTTGCTGGCTGCTGCAGAACTTTGTGACAGACTGAAGAGCTAATTTAACTATTTGATTAAACTAAAATTAGAAAGACACTTTCCTTTTGAGGTTCAAAGTGTAGTTAAAAAACATCCCAATAGCAATTTTAAGTTTCTTTTAAGTGCACAAACTCTAAACACCAAATACCCTTGTTTTTGTAAAGTTAAATGTCTGAAATTACATGAGGTCTGGTTTGATGCCTCAAACCCATAATTTAATATCCTGCTGTGACCAGCTGCTCAAGGAAAGACTAACAGATGCAACAAATTAGCATCAAACTTAAGAAAACAAATGAAGTCGAAATCGTTTTTGCAGTTTCAGTTTATGCAATACCACAATTACAAAGGATTGATTTGATGCAATATTTTCAGGACTATTATATTTCAGGTTACAAAATAACATACATAGTCAGTTGGATGTACTTTTTACTGCCCTTGATGCACGAACATGATATACATTTTATTACTCAAGATGCTTAGGCTTATGAATTTAAATAATTTATGATAAAGAGAAAAGGAATAAGGAAAATGTGAGGTAAAAGCAAATGACAAAAGCGTCACAAAATCAAAACAATTAGAACCTGCATCACAGGAAAATAGCGTTCTGCTTAGAAAATGTCCAAACTGACAATATTTTTTCATCTGTGGCTGGAGGAACAACCTTGTTTAATCGGCAAACCTTTATAATACAGTAATATTTATTATCTTAATATACAGATGAAATATCCAGGTAAACAGAGTGATTGGACTTGATTTACCCAAGTAGATTAACCAAGTTGTTATTGTTTTCTTTCTAAAGTTAGCAACACAGACCCACATCACTGATTTGCGTATACCAACAATCAATGGAAACTATTTGGATGCAACTACATATCCAAAGTACATTATGACCACCAGGGTAAATTATTTCATTTATTTCATCGGGTCAGAGTGCCAGGCATTTAGAAGATGCAAGCTTTTAATTTTAGACGGGTGTTTATTCCTTCTTTCATAGAGAACATCATGACCACCACTTCTAGCCCATGAATCCAGATTTTAAAAGACGTGGGGTTTTGACTGAATCCTGACTTTTCAGTTCATTCGTTAAATTTAAACCGTAAGAGGAAAAAAAGAGGAATCTGCACCAATCTCAACCTTCACCAAAGTTATTTATATACAGTTCTCCTACATGTCGAGCAAATTAGGGGTGGACAATACAGACTTAGAATTTTATCACAATATTTTGTGATAATATTGTGATAACGATAAAAAATATGATCAAAAACTATTAATTATTATAATTTACTTTTTTTTTTTTTTTTTTTTTTTAGGTCAATGGATGGCGTCACCTGCATGGCACAGCATTCACAAAGCCAAAAACACAAATACTGTTCTTGAAAAGCATTCTCATTTGAAATAGGTTTCTTCAGGATGCCACTTACTTTAAGAAGTGTGATTTATATCACTAAGCTGCACACAGTAACTGCATTTAATCATATTTTCAAATTTACTGATATTTATTGATGCTGTCATGGAACAAACAGTGGAGTAAATAGCGAAAATAGCATTTCCGATGATACTGTCAGTTTTTTTTGTTTTTAATTTAACACCATCAATTGAAATTTATCGAGAAAACGATAAATCAAAATTCTTAAAATAAATTTTTCACAATAAATGATACAGTAAATGTCCACTCCTAGAGCAAATGTGGACTTGTTTGAAAGTTAACCAAAGAAATGTGGGGTTGGTAACACCTGATTTTATCATGAAAAAGAACAAAATGATAAACCAAAGAAGATAAACTCACTGGACAAAACAGGAAACTGTCGCCTTGAATTGTGTTGCCCCACAGCAGAGCAAAGCTACAGAACAACTAATAGCAAACAGCAGCATGGATTTTCACTAGCCTGAGACCCCAACTGGTATCAACATCCTACAACTTCAGAAAATAAATTTTGGAGAAATGTTGTGAAATATAAGCTTAACTTCTTATGCTTCTTTCTTACTCTTGGTTACTTTTACTCAGCGTCACCAACAAGTGGTCCCCTGCTGTAATCGTCGCAACACAACATACTTCAATTTCCTGCCACCTTTTTACCATCAGTCTTTCACTTGTTAGCTATGTATTTTGATGCATTATGGAGATAAACATGAACACAAATGCTCAAATTTGACTTTAATTTGCAAGACAACTCATAACATCAGAGATCATGAACTTAGATAATATCAGAATAAATTGGTAGAAATTACTTACTGGGGTCACATATCCCCACCTCAAAGCAGTACACCCTGAATAGTCTTAAATGCCTTAAAGAAGACATCAGATGTCAAAGAGCACCTTCAATGACTCTAAACTGCATACAAAGTTATGCATGACGTGTAACTGGAGTGCCATAAGATGCCTCCTTTACATACCAACCAAAAAATCTGAGCCAAAAAAGTATACTGAGTGGCAAAGGGGCAAAATTTTAACTCTTTGTTTATTTCTTTTAGGATTTCTAGGTACTTTTTAAAATTCCAACTAGTTTCGTTGACTTTTTTCCCTCTTTTTTTAAACATATAGATAGAAATGTTCCATAAAACTGCAGTAGAAACTTCTGTAGAAGTCAGGCTTTCTAGATAAACTCCAAATATTGTTTCTTCAGATACACATAATGGGAATGTATCAGTGAAGTTAATAGTCAGCAGAAAAAAAATTACATATTATAAGAGCTACATAGAGGTTTTATATGAAATCTCAAAAAAATTAAAATATTAATTAAATCATAACTCAATCAAATGTAAAAATGTCGAGAAAATGCCTCCAAAAAGGAAGACTGGGAAAAAACGGAATCAAAACATAATATAGTTACTATTCACCTACTATATCGCCAGATTTATTTATTTTTACCTCTTTGCACAACATGCAACCACACCTCAACTATAAACCACAAAAATTAATTTCACACCTGCGGTATGTACGGTATGGATGGTGTTAGCTCCGTGCTAAACATGCTACTTCAAACACTGTTGTTCATGAGTTAGATTTGTAACATTTTATCATTGATTTAAATTGTGCACACTCTACTTAAATAACAGTATCTAATACTGTTTAAAAATGATGTTACTAAGATGTACTGCCTCTTTAAGACTTAGCTTTTCAATTAGCTAGATAAGCTAACCGACTAGTGCACCGTTCAAAAACAGTTCAAAGATACTGCCTCAACATAACAACGATAAAGCTTGCTATCTGCAAAAGTTAATGACTTTACACTTACTTTCAGTCTAATAATCCTGACGTGCGGTTATAAAAATTAATGGTAATGCTGTGTTTTGCAGCATTACCATTACCACGAAGGGCTCTCCCTGCATGCAATATCTTGCCCCCACCTTCCTGAGCCAGTTCGGGGTTGAGCTAACGAAGCTAACAACTAGCCGAGCAGCTAACTCTTTCACTTCATAAACTCTGTGTGATATACGTTTGACAAGAATAATTCGCGTGCACTTACCTTCTCTTCGCTTCTAATATGATAACTAATTGTTTATTCCATTAAAATTCAAACCATTAAACGTATGGATTTTAAAAATGAAGACTGAATGTTTAATCTACAGAGAATTTCTGCTGTTAGCATTTAGCACCAAGAACACGTTTGAGGCTGGTGTGTTTTGTGAGAGTGCAGCCGTATCCCTCCGCCCTCTGTACTTTTGCTGCCGTTTCTTCATTGGACGGTACTACGTTCAGATCGAGCGGAGTGATATACGTCTGTGGGAATTCAGAAACCCAACCATTCTTGAACAGCTGAAAATTTATTTGTAGAGTCCCATTTTTCTCTCTGCCATGTTCTCATTGATATAAAACTATTCAATATTCAATAAGCTTTTGCTCGGTTCTTTCATTCAATGTTATGTGTATGAAGGCTTAATGTACGCTATGCATGCTAACGGATTAGCATGCACCTGTCCATAAAATTGTAATAAATGTGGTATTACATCCAGTGATTCACTTATTGCGTTATATGTGATTTTTAGAAAGCAACTAAATTGTTTAAACAATAATGAAACACGTTCCAGTTCAACAATTTATGGTTTTAGTTAGAGAGAACTTCATATTTGCTATGCATGCTAACAGGGAATAGCATGCACCTAGTTCTTGCAAGGGAGAAACCGATAAACCAAGAACTCAGTTTATTTCCTGATTGTATTAGATTTTTAGAATGTTCAGTTTGCACCTAAGCTGTTTGAAAAAGTAAATATGCCAAAGTTAAACTGTTTATGTTTTTAGAAATGGAACGCTTATGTACGACACATGCTAGCAGGAATTAGCATGCACCTACTTTCTGTAACAAATACTACATCCAGTGATTTCTTGATTGCATTAAATGTAATTCTCTACCATAGCCCTTACAACACAATAAAGCTGTTATTTGTAATTTTCAGAATACAACGGAACTGTTTAAAGAATAATTACAAAGACTAAAGCACCACTGCTTATGGTTTTAATATAATACTGTAAACTCCTTGGTCCAGCTAATAAAAACAGCTGCTGTGTTCAATATGATTAAGACCTAAATATTTTGTCTTCCTTTTTTAGTGTAAATAATAAAAATATAAGTTTAACTAAACAAGCAGCTAAACACACAAGCAGTATACAGTAACACACTTAAATGACTTGTCTTTTTTTCCTAGCAACTGTTAGCATAACAAAGATGAGCTACTTTCTTTTTAAAAAATATTTGCATTGGTCAAATTAAATGGAAACACAAGTCTCTGGGTTTTTTTTTTTTTTTTGGTTTTTTTTTTAAATATAAGTGCCAATATACATTTTGTGTTTTTTAAAAAATCAATAAACTGGCAACATTTGTGAATTTCTTTAAATCAAAATTTACTTCAGATTTGTAACCAAAACAAGAGACGACTTAATCATATTTTTTGGTTCAATTGTCTGTCAATGTCTCAATCAGCCTTCCCAGGAATGACCTGCCTACCAAAATTACTCCATTCGTGGATCACCGGCTCATCCAGGAGGTCATGAAAGAACCTAGAACAACATATAAAGCACTGCAGGTCTTATTTGCTTCAGCTGAAGTGTTTGTGATTCAACACTGAGGAAGAGACTAAACAAAAATGGCATCCATGAGAGAGTTCCAATGCCAGAGCTGCTGCTGACCAAAATGGTCCATGTTACATTTGCCAAAACAACATCTTGATCTGGTTCCCAAAATGCCTGGAAGACTATCATGTGGACTGACAAGACAAAAAAAAAACCCCTTTTTAGAATATGATTGTCTAATTATATCTGGCATAAAATGAGCAAGTCCAATTCTGATTGACTAACTAAATAAAATAAAGTTATGGAGTGGCCTATTCAAAGTCTGGACTTAAATCCAATCAAGATACTACAGCGCGACCTTAAACATGCTTTTCATTGCTTGAAAACCCTCCAGTGTGGCTGAATTAAAACAAGTCACTGAAGAGGAATGGGCTAAAATTCCTCCACAGAGAAGTAAAAGACTAATTGCCTGTTATTACAATTAACTGCAGATGTTGGCACAACCAGATATTAGGTTTTGGGGGAGTAATTACTTTTCACAAAGGACCAGGTTCAGTAGTTTTTTTTCCCTTATAATAAATAACAATTTGAAATAAGATTTTTGTATTTAATTTTTTTTTTTTTTTTTTTTTTTTTTTAATCACAAGGTTCCCTAACAGAACAAATAAAATCTGTGGGGGTTTTTTTGTTTGTTTTTTTTTTTTTTTGGGGGGGGGGTGGGGGGATGTGTGGGGGTGGGGAGGATAAACAACTGTTTATTATTTTTTTAATACACATCCTTGTTTTTCCATCACTGCTGAATCTCCCGGGACAGTGCATTACGTTCTACGTAATGACGTCAGGAACCCGGAAGAAGATTGTATCGGTGTTGCCACAAGAGCTCAGCTGACAGATCTTCACAACAACAAAAATACAGACATACAAAACTTCCAGAACGAGTGCTGCTGATATTTTACTGCTGATTTAGACGTTGTTTGTTTGCTTTTATTGTAGTTGTGTTACAGCGTCGCCATCATGAACGTGACGCTCGCAGTGAAGCAGTACATCTCCAAAATGATCGAGAACAGCGGGCCCGGGATGAAGGTTCTGCTCATGGACAAAGAGACGGTGAGAACCGGCTGGATGATGTGGTTCCGTCTATGTTTTTAGGGCTAAAACACTCCAGCACCTCTTGTTCCTGTGTATAGTTGCAGTATTACTGTTTGGTACTGTTACTCTAGAGTCATAGTGTTGCAGTGAAGCAACAACAGCAGCACACCGGTTCTGGTTCTGTTGGAGGTTTTTTTTTTTAGGTTTGTGTGTTAATGTGATGCTTATTATGATCCTGCGGTACATGGTGTCAGAGGTGCAGAGAGTATCTTACAATATTTAGCAGTTAGCTAAGCTGAAGCTCAGAATGATCCTCTTCACTTGCCTAGAAATCTGTGTTACACTGATCATCTCCTCTGCAACTCCTTTTCTCCCCTTTTCAGTCCTGCTTGAACAAGGAAATAATCAAGAAGCGTGCAAAATCCATTTCAAAGAATGCTGTTCTAAATCGTAAATGATTTGTTCATAGTGCCCTGGAAAGTTTCCACATCCCATTGAACTTTGCTACATTTTCTCATGTTACAACCGCTTTAGTATATTCTACTGCAGTTTTGTGTGATAGACACAAAACAATGCAAGCAGATTCTGAAAAGTGTAGCAAGGATGTGTATGCAGCTCCTCTAAGACCATTTTTTATTCTGCTACCACCCTATTTCACTATGGAGATGGTGCATTCAGGCTGATGTGCACCGTTTTCCTGCATGCATACCGTTTTTGCATGTTTACTTTTTAGTCACTTCTAACTAGAGCGCCTTCTTTCACATGTTTGCTCTGGAAACAGAACTTCTTGCAAACCTCTGGCAAATTCTGGGCCCTTCGTAGCTCATATCAGCCTCTTCTTTCTGGGATATTGCTGTTTGTCGTGGAACATATCCTATGAACATTAGTGAGGTTTGGAGCATAAATGTTCCAATAAATATACAATAATCCAGAGCCGCACCCTCCTTACTCCAGACAAAGCCTTGATTCTTGTATCCTTTTTGTTCTTCATACAATATTAAGAAGATTTGAGCAATGTTTCCCTGTTAAGAAGCATATCCTGTTTAAAATAAAAATACAAAAAAAAAATCACATAATAACACGTTTGTGTGTTTTCAGACCAGTATAGTGAGCGTGGTGTACACCCAGTCTGAAATCCTGCAGAAGGAGGTTTACCTGTTTGAACGGATTGACTCTCAGAACAGAGACAGCATGAAGCACCTGAAGGCCATCTGCTTCCTTCGTCCAACTAAGGTGAGAGGCGTGCCCATGAATCTGAGCGAAGGTCCCTTAAATGGAATAAAATGGGAAATTAGCATGTGTTTTTGTGTTTCCTGCAGGAGAATGTGCAGCACCTGATCCAGGAGCTGAGAAGACCGAAGTACAGTGTCTACTTCATCTGTAAGTTGCAGCTGATGATTTTACTGAGAGGCTTTAACCTGAGTATGATGGAGGCAGAGATGCAGGGCAGGAGGACACTTGTTTTACTAGTTTTCTGTAAATCAAAGCAGCTGTTTCTTTAAGGTGATCGCTTGTGTTCTGTTTGTGGTTGTGTCTGTTTCAGACTTCAGTAATGTGATCAGTAAGAGTGAGATCAAAGCTCTGGCTGAGGCAGATGAACAGGAGGTGGTGGCTGAAGTCCAGGTGAGATCTGGACTTCCTTATTGATCGGACTGGATATTCTTTATTCTTGCACCTATGCATCATATCACATGGCACATCTTGTAGATGCACCCCAGAGTAGCAAGTGGTTCAACACTTAACATGTGGATTTTGTTGTTAATTAAAGGCTTTTCTGGGATTGCAGGGATCTCCACAGAGATCTTTCACCTTTGGAGTATCTCTGTGGACCAGGGGTGTCCAAACCTTTCGTCACCAAAATCGTTGAGTCAAAAGTACTCGAGGGCCAAGAAAATAAAAAACAAACTAAAATCAAGCAAATAAAATTGTCCTTTTTGTTGTAGGAAAGGGATGTTATTGATTGTAGATCCAAAACTTAAAAAAATGATTTTGCACGTTTGCTGTATTAAAAGAAAGGCATCAAGTTTTTACTTTTTTTTTTGGCTCGGTTGAACAGATTTATTCTCAGAATAAGAACAGGATTTGGGTCACTTTCTTTCAAAACGTTTGCCATATTTAACCAAGTTTAATAAATTAGATAAAAGCTGATTTGGGTGCAGCAAAGTCGGCTTTTCAGTAAAAGTCTCTGGATAGAAGTGGTTCTGCTTAAAAGCTTGGTTCTAAAAAGACGAATACGTTGTGTCGTAATTAACATTTTCCATTCTAAGAAACGTATGTCGGTAATAATTTTACCCTTATTACAAAAAAAAAAAGCCTCCATCTGCATCAAGCACTTGTTCTTATTTGTGAACTGCAGTTGGGGGGCCACAAAAAATCAGTCTAAGGGACTCAAATGGCCCCTGGGCCACACTTTCAACACCCCTGCTCTAGACCGCCCTGAGTTCTGGATCCCCATCTTTACGCTCGGTTACTTTGTGTTTGTGTTGATTTTCCCTCAAGTTTTGGATCATCATCCTGCTGAAAGAACCAGTGGTGATCCAGTTTTGGGTTCCCAGTCCAGTAGATTTATATTAAATGTCAAAGTATTTCACAGAGTTAAAAATCCATGCACTCTTACAAGGTTCCCTGGGCATTTGAAAGAGCCCACAGCATCACAGATCCTGCACCATACTTAACAGTGGCCTTGAGCTGCTTTTCCACCTATTTATCCTTTATTTTACACCATGGGTGTTTATTGTTGCAGTGTTGAGTCTTAAACTCATCCGACCAAAGCCCACAGTTCCAGTTAAAGTCCTGGTGGAATTTCGCAAAACTCCTAACTGTGTCATGATTTTAATATCTAAACCTAAGATTTGTTTTTTCTTTGACTGAACAATTGTACTCAAATTGTAAGTTGGATTCTCTAAAATGTTTTGTGTCAGGTTATGCTACTGCAATAACTGAATTTATGTTTAGGTTTTGAACACGTCCACAGTGCTGCCCATAATGGTCGATACTAAGTGAGTTTAATCCAGTAATGTTTCCAGGGGAAATTCAACAATCAAATGCAAACGTTGAAAATCATTTACTTCCTGCTCAGGTCTTATTAGCAGAAAATATTTATTAGTTTTATTTTTAATGTTTATGAGCTTACATCTTATGCACAAACGAAAAGAATGCTGCAGTTGGAGACTATAAATGAGATCATATAAAGAGTCTATTGAGTCTGTAGTTTGTTTAAATATTTTAAAACTGAATCCATTTCTCAGAGACCAACAGTTTACTCAGATTCATATTTCTGACCTTGGATTGTAATTGTCTTTATAAATTGCAACAATTTAGTATTTGGTTTCTTTCTCTCATAATCTCTGTATACAATGTGTCACACAGCAGCTCTCTTCCAATTATGTTTTTTTTTCCTTGGTTTTTCTGAGTGAAAACCAAGCTTTGACATGTTTTCATGTGGAAAATTTGGTTTGTGGAATAATTTTGTCTCTCTGTGCAAAATCGAATAATACAAACGCCTAAAAAAAAATAAACCTAGGATGTTGGGAAAAGATGTGTTTGAACAATAAAATCCCCATTCCTGAGTTTGTTTGTGTTTTTCTCCAGGAGTTTTATGGAGACTTCATTGCTGTGAATCCTCACCTGTTTTCCCTCAACCTGCAGGGTGTCTCCCGGGTAAGAAAGATGGAAGCTCTTATATCTGTTGATATAAAAACATAAATAAAAGCAAAACAAGGATAGAAAATTGATAAATTATTACATAAAACATAATATCAGGCATTCATTGATTTGTGTTTCTTGGTTCTGGTCCAGTTCAGACGTGCAGCTGTGATTGCACCGGTTTATCAGTTTCAGAGACTCGGGACGTGCAGTCAGAAAGAACTGGCGCCAAGCAAGCATGAGCACATGTTTAGCACTGGAATTGTTTTTTTTTTTGTTGGGAAAAAAATCCCTAAATAGAAAAGATGCTCTTCTCACCCAAGATGATTCAGATAGACGGCTGTCAGAACACCTATTGCATTACAGTTTGTTACATATGGGTCAACAACAGGTAATATGTCGATGTGGGTGTCTGTCATCAAAACTGCCTGCAGTGTGCAGGTGGGAATCTCAACTAGATCACTTAATAATGAAAACGCTGGTGTATTTGAGCCGCTTAAGATGTACGAAGATGGACTTCTGAGGAAGTGATTGGAAAGGTTGGGTCCATCCCTTCATTTGAACGTTGCTTTGACATGTTTGTCGTGTTTATGTTCATCGTCTTTGTGTCTCGACCAGAGAAGCACCGATCAGGTTTTATCTGGCCGACACCGTTTTCCGGTAGGTTGTTTTGAATAAAACCTTTATCTGGTTATTCATGAATCTGTGGAGAAAGTTCATCAAAGTACCTGCTGGTGGTTGATTGGTCTTGCGAGTGAAAATGGTGGGAGTGCTTCCTTTTGATTTGTTTAATAAATTGGGTGAAAAAGATCAGTTCCGATCACTGCTTGATTGAAGGGTGTGTCTCTGTTGCTGACGGATGACCTGCGAAGCCCCAGGCTGGTGATTGTACGGTCTGGTTGGTGTACACCACATCTGGATGGCTCTCTGAGAACCTGCGTGTGTGTGTTTCAGGGTCGGTCCTGGGAACCCTCCATGTTGTCCCGCTGCACTCAAAGTTTGACCTCCGTCCTGCTTGCTCTGAAGAAATGTCCGATGATCCGCTACCAGCTGTCCTCTGAAATGGCCAAACGTCTTGCAGAAAGCGTCAAGGTTTCCACCACAAGTGTTTTACACCTAATCTTTCTCCTGTTCCACCTGTGCAACATTTGACCCAAGGGTTCCCTCTTAATTAGTCAAGTCAAATTTACAGTGCATATAAAAAGTATTCACCCCCTTGGGTGTTTTACTCATTTATTGCTTTTACAAATCAGTCATGATCGACAAAATTTGGCTTTTCTGACAGAAAATACAACAAAAAAACAAAACAACCCTTTAATGTCAAAGTGAAAACTGATTTCTACAAAATAATGACAATTAAATAAAAATATCTAACAGAAAATAATTGATACCAAAAATATTCATCCCCTTTAAAGTGACCAGCCTAATTCAGCAGAGGCCCAGCTAACTGGTGCTAGTAGTCTCACAATGAGAGGAATGGAGATCATGAGTGCAACAACTGTGTCTAAAGAGTTTTTAGTATAAAGACACCTGTTTCTTTATACTTTTTACAAGGGAGTGAATACTTTTCATAGGAACTGTGTTTATGTAGCACATCTAAAAACAACCGCAGTTGAGCAAAGTGCTTAACATAGTAAAAGACTGAAAACTGAACAAGTAAAACAAGCTAAATAATCAATAAAAGTAGGTCAACAAACACACAGATGTCCTGCTTCGCCAGAGTTGAAAGCCATCGAAAAGTATGGAATAAGATTTTTTTTTTGTACCTAAAAGTCTGGAAATAGAAAATCAAATATAAAAATGTTTCAGTTTCCAGATTTCTTTCCTATTCCATTGTCTAAAAATCCTAATTCATGACCAAATAAAGGGCTTTTATGTTGAGTTGGTTATAAACTATGTGCTTTAGCTTTCATTTTTATCTTTTTAATTGGTAATAGAAGACCAAAAGATGGATGCACACTCACTGAAAAATAAAAAAGGAATATTTTACAGTTTTCTGGACTCCAGACCCTCTTGTGCAGGTTCTTAACAAACAGGCAAACAAATGAGACACACAGATAATAAACTATGCTTTAAATAATCTGTTATTTAGTTTAGTACAGTAAAGTGTTGAGGATATTGAGCTGATCTAAGTTTGTCCAGAAAGCAAAAAACAGCGAAACAGCCCTTTACCAGAATGCTAAATGAGAGGCCAACTTCTGCGTTTTGTGTTTTCATGAATTGTGAAAAACATGAAAAATAAACTCAGGCCCCTTTTTTCTTTTTCTTCTTTCAAGAATTGTGTGCTTAAAATACTGTGGATCATTAAACCACATCTGTCTGCTCTCAGCAAATCATCACAAAGGAATATGAGCTGTTTGACTTCAGGAAGACTGAAGTTCCTCCTCTGCTGCTGATCCTTGACCGCAGTGACGACGCCATCACGCCGCTGCTCAACCAGGTGACCAATCACAGAGCTGCGCTCTCCTTTAATGGAATACATGACGTTCAGTGAACATCAGTTGTGGTGATTAGCTGTTTTTACATATATGTATCAGATCTTTAACTTCTCTCTAGAAGCAAAGATTTTTAATTTTAGAGAATTTTTGAAAAGGTTTCTGTTCATACTTTATTCCGTTTCTAAATCCGATCCTTGAAATTAAACAAAACCCAATTAACAGCATATTTAATCCTTGATCATTAAATATAATGACATTTTTTAAAAATATTTATAAAATAAATTTTCTAATAGCTCTAAAAGCAGGTTTTTCTGTGTGATTCTAATATAATTTATGAAATATTTTTTTTGTCAATTGGATATTTTTGGTTTGGAGAGGAATCAAGTTAGCAGTTAAGTGTTTTTTAATTTACATTTGAGTTTATTTTGAACTTGTAAACAATTACACAAAGTAAACAAAATAGTAAAGTTAAAGATAAACTGTACAACTAAACAAATGGTTGATCTGAAAAAGAGATGGAAGAGGTGTACTTATTTAATCCATAGCTTCTTGGTAATTCAGAATTTATTACAAAATTTAAATTATGTTAATTTAAAAATCTGAGTAATGATGGAAGTTGCTGTTTCGTAAAACATAAAACTCTGATAATGTCTGATAAATTCATTAACTCTTGTAGGTAAAAATGTGCTGAATCCCCTTGTTGCTTTGTGGAGATATAAAGACTGAAGATGACATAAAACGTCCTGCTTGGAAGTTTGCGTGTGGGAAATGGTTCCCGTGTTCATGAGACGTGGTTGACTGTTACAGTGGACGTACCAGGCGATGGTGCACGAGCTGCTGGGTCTGAACAACAATCGGATCGACTTGTCCAGAGTCCCGGGGATCAGCAAAGACCTGAAGGAGGTGGTGCTGTCTGCGGAGAACGATGAGTTTTATGCCAACGTGAGTTCTGAAACGGAGAGGATAGAGAACAGCTTTCTACTCTGAATCTATTCTACCTTTTGATGTTACGAATTTCCTCTCGCCGGATTGGTTCAGAGTATTAAGACCTACAAGTTGATGAAATTTAAGTCTGCTTTACAACTTAGAGGACAGAACAAACAACCATGATTGGACTGTGACCAGACATCTGACGGTTCTCATTCTTTACCGTCCTGTTTTGGTTGTTTAAAGGCCACGTCTGCTTCTGTATTCTCATTAAGGTTCATCTTAAAGGGGACCTATTAGTTCTTCCATTTGGGTCTCAACTGCTTCTAAAAACATCCCGAGCACTTAAAAAAACCACCCAGCTGTTTTTTTTGCAACAAGTTCATGTTTTTTGGTGTCTTGAAAACGACCTGTTTCAAAAACCTTCCGAATGTAACGTCACACTCCACCGTTACCTAGCAACCCCAGCCGATCGCGGCCCCTCACCTAGCAACCCAAGCAGAGCTTCGGCACGATTGGTCAGCTGGTTTTACTGCTGTATTCGCTCTACAATGGCTGCTGGAAAAGACAAGAGTTTTGTTGTTGACTTACAGTCCAGAAACAACTTGCTGCATTCTTGCTGGCTGTATAGGAGGCTCTTATTCTGCTTTTCAAAGATGAACGGTTGTATAATTGCACATCAGTTTGCAGCCATTTTCACTGCGAGTGTAAACGTTGAGTTGGGGGGCGTGGCCAGCAGCAGCTAATTTGGATTTAAAGTGACAAGAGGCCCTAAAACAGCTCATTTTGAAAGGAGCTCAAAACAAGTAGAACTGACCAGACTGAAATCTCATCATCTAAGAATGATTTTGTGCAAAAAAAATGTAATGAACATGTTTTGTAGCCCATAGAGCTACCCTAACCTGTTCAAGGAAGCACAATAGGTCACGTTTAAATTATCTTGACAAAATAGGATAATTTAGTTATGTTATAAAAGTTTTGCTGTTTGCAGGACGATAATCTAATTTTTAGTTTCAGCAACACAGAAAATATTCATGTCAAGTTTCTGAGACCATATTATATTTTTTGCAGCCTCAATTTTTATTGAGTTTTGGAGAATCAGTGAGCCAGAACAAGAACATTTGCTTGTTACAAGTCAGATTCTTGCTATAATTAGCGACACATAATGGTTCTGTCTTGAAATTTGACGAGATATGAAGGAGTATGTGGAGTATTTAGATTGGTTGTAAACATTACACATCAAAACCAGGTAAGAAAGCATGACAGTTATCGGTGATTCATTATCTCTCCGATCAGAATCGATTAAATTTAGGCCGCCATGCAACGTTTAGGTCATGTTTCAGGCTCAAATGTCATGTCAGCTTTTCTAGACTGTTAATTTCATGAATAATTTCAACCCTTTGATCAGTGTTTGGTGCGTTAGTCTGGAACCTTTTACGGGTTATTGCTCTTTTTGCTTCCACTTTTAAGGTTTTGAGCAGGCATTTGTCGTTTCCCTTTAAATTCTCTGTAAGAGTTAGGCTAGACATCCCTATTGGGTCTCCCAGGATATCCTTAGTGATTTTTTTTACACACCCCCAGAAGAGTCCCTTTTTATTAAATATCCTGTAAAATATTCAAATGACTTTGCGTGCTTTGCTGTTTTGCTCTCATTGCTGCTTACAGAACTTGTACCTGAATTTCGGGGAGATCGGCACCAACATCAAGAACTTGATGGAAGATTTCCAGAAAAAGAAACCCAAAGGGCAACAGAAGCTGGAGTCCATTTCTGACATGAAGGTTAGGAATTAATCTGTTGTTTAATTAACAATATTCCAGCCAAGTCTGCTCTAGATGTTTGATTTTTGTCGTCCCTCCAGGCGTTTGTGGACAACTACCCTCAGTTTAAGAAGATGTCGGGAACCGTGTCCAAGCACGTCACGGTGGTGGGGGAGCTGTCCCGGCTGGTGTCAGAGCGGCAGCTGATGGAGGTGTCGGAGGTGGAGCAGGAGCTGGCCTGTCAGAACGACCACTCTAACGCTCAGCAGGTAACGCTGTTGATCATTTCATCCCAACCTAAAGAACAGCAGGGAGTTAAGACCTCTTTTGTCTCAGAATGTTCGACGGCTGCTGCAGAATCCTCGCGTGTCGGAGCTGGACGCCGTCCGTCTCGTCATGCTCTACGCTTTGAGATATGAACGCCACAGCAGCAGCATCCTCCCCTCTCTGATGGAGGAGCTGAGCAAGAGAGGAGTGTCTGAGCGCTACCGCAGAGTAACCAAAGCACTTCGTCCTTTATTTTTATTGTTACGTAAACATGTATTTACTGCTGTTAGCCTCTGGAGGGCAGCGAGAAGTTTTATGTTGTGCGTCGTTGCCACAGATGGTTCAGTCGGTTGTGGAGTACGGTGGGAAGAGAATCAGGGGAAGTGACCTCATCACGCCAACGGATGCTGTTGCCATCACCAAACAGTTCTTCAAAGGACTAAAGGTATAAAATCACATCTAATATCAAGATTTATTTAAACATTATCAACTTAGTCATTTAAGCCAGAAGAAGCATGTACATTACAGTGTTCAGAGACAAAAAGCAAGATTTTTGTTGTGTGTTTTGTTGTGTTTTCTCAGGGCGTAGAGAACGTGTATACACAGCATCAGCCCCTGCTGCACGACACTCTGGATCAGCTGATTAAAGGTCGACTCAAAGACAGTCAGTTTCCGTACCTGGGACCCAGCAGCCTTAGAGACAGGTAACATACCTGAAAACGCCTGAAAGGCCTCTCCCATATAGAAGTTCACTTAGGTAATTTGTGGCTTTTAATGATTTATTCAAATAATTCTTTATCCGGGGTCTGAAACACACTCAAAGTATTAAGAATTTAGAGCAGGAGGATGAAAATACACCTTTGTAAGATTATACAGATACAAAGATATCTCTCTCCAGAAAGTAACATTCTGAAAATATGTTTCAGGCCTCAAGATATTATGGTGTTCCTGATCGGTGGAGCCACATATGAAGAAGCTTTGACTGTTTACAACCTGAACCGCAGTACCCCTGGGGTTCGGATTGTGCTGGGTGGAAGCGCCATCCACAACACTAAGAGGTGTCCGATGCTTATGTTGTGATTTTAAAAAATTATATTATTAGTTGTTAGACTCACTTCATTACAAGAAAAAAAAAAAAGAGGAGGACCCAAAAACTCATCCTTGTGGAACTCCAGACCTCAGTTTAGTTCCAAAGAAGGAAAAACAGAGAACCCTCTGATTTTGGTATCTTACTTATATTGTTATTGGACAGGGAAATCTTCTGAAGAAATTTGAATCTTCAGTTGTTTTAGTCGGAAGAAGGTCAAATGTTTTCAGTGCTAAACATTTCTGAATCTGGATTGTTTTGTAGCTTTGATCATTTTATTATATAAACAGATTTTTATTTCAAGATACAGAGGAAGCATGAATTGAACATTCAAACATATTCAGTTTAATTTGATCTGAAAACTGTCCACTGTTCAGGGTTTTTTTTTTTTTTTTTTTGGTTTTTTTTTTATTTTTTATTATCATACTTTTTCTCATTTCTCCAGTTTCCTGGAAGAGGTGATGTTGGCGACGGGTCACAGCGGCGACAGAGCACAGGGAAGTGGTCGTCATTCCACCAGGCGATGAACACAAACTCTTGTACTGACTCTTCATCCGTTGTAGAATAAATGTCATCACTCCCTCTGCTTGTTTATGTCTGTATTTAAAGGAACTTCCAGACATCTGTGAATTATCTGGATGTCCTTTTTAAGTCCCAACAGGTTTGTGTTTAATAAACACCCCTTACAGGCAAATTAACAATTGCTCAATCTGGAAAAAATTGGGATTTGGGAACAATAGTTTTCAGGTAGCTCGGTCTGTAACAGTACACTCAACTCATGGTTGAATATCCATCTCAGTGTTGGAATCTTGATTCAGCTTATCGAAGGTAAATAAACTCATTAATATTTACACTGAATTTAATAATAAATTCTGAGCTTCAGTTCAAAACATGTGACATGGGCAAGGAAAGCGTCTGAATGCAGGAAGGATGGCAAGAGACCCCTTTATTCTCACTGCAATCCAAGCTTTATATAGCGGTTGAAAACTTTTTTCGCTGTTCTAGCATTTTGATGCTGTTGGAAAACTGATAAACATGTTTTTGTTTTTTTGGGTTTTTTGGTGGAGAACTTGTATATTTGTGCTTCTTAATCACTTGTATTATGGCAACATTCTCAGGAACACCAAGGGTAACTACTGAACACACTCCGATTGTCTTTCTGAAGTGTTCCCACAGGAAAGGCAAATTTTCATGAGCCTTCAACTGTTACTTTTACAACTTCCTGTCGCAACTAGCTGTGCTGCAGTGCTAACACCAGCTTGTACATAGGCAGTAATAGCATGTGAAGATTCTGATTTGGTCCTCTTTATTGCTAGGGACATTTTTTGACCATCTCAGCAATTTTCAACTGTGAAAATTATACTTTAAAGAAAGCCACTTTTCTTATTTCTTGCAGATAGGCTACTAGCTTGACTGTCCTAACAGCTTGTAGAGGTACAGTTTTGTATTTGTTTTTCATTGTGTCCTGTTGTTGCACAGTGAAAGTCATGAATTTTCAACAAATATCTTTTAAAAAATCCATTTTCAACTGCTACTTTTCTACCCTCCTGTAGCAGATAGCTTTGCTTCAGTGCTAGCACTAGGTTATATATAAACACCATGTTTTATTCTTTTTGTATTCTGTAATAGTTCTGCTATTGATAACATTTGTATTAGTATCTCAATAATCTTATAATGTCAGAGGAAATGACTTCTTGGAGTCTTGCAGCTAGCTATCTATGCTGCAACGCTAATGCTAGCTCCTAGCTAAAAAACTAATAGTGAAGATTCTGTTTCAGATTTGTTATTCTATCTTTCTCTTTAACAGGTCTTTTGCTTGGGATATTTTTTAAGGATCTCAACAATTTCACAACCTAAAGGAAAATTGTCTAAAATTTTCAACTGTGACATTGATATTTTAAAAATAAATAAATAAATAAATAAAAATACAACTTTTCTTGCTTCCTGTAGCAACTAGCTCTGCTGCCATAACAACGTGAAGATTCAGTTTAATATTTATTTTTCTTTCTTTGTTTTGTAACGGAGTCAAAACTATGAAGCTATGATTTTTTTTGTAAACAAATCAAGAATCCCAAAACACATGAGACAATGGCTTACTATATAGTTTTAAACTGTTACTTTGCTAGCTTCCTCCAGATAGCTTTGCTTCCATGCTGCTAACTCCAAGCTTCTATATAAACAGCCTGTTTATTTAACAGTTCTACTGCTGATGACATTTTTATTAGTATCTCAAAAGTACTGCAACCTCTGAAGAAATGGCTTGTGGGAGTTTCAAGCTGCTTGCTAGCTGGGCTAATGTTAGCTTGTGTATTAAATGTAAAAGTGTGAAAAATCTACTTTTAGTTTATTTTTTATATTTAAGCCCCAAGATATCAGAGCAATATCTGAAATATTTATTTTTTCACATCAAGGTTAAAATAAAAATACACATTTTTGCTTATACCTCTTTTTTTTGAGCAAAAGTTTTTGTTATTATATGTACTAAAGTACTTTAATCCCATACTGTACAGTTCGTACTATGTACTTTAGCCACCAGATGGAGTGCTGCAGCTGACTTGACTGTGTACTGTAACAGACCAGAAAACTGAAATTGTGTTCTTAAGATATAATTAACTGGTGTAATCTTATCAACATTTTTAAATCAACACTTCTACAATTAGGGCTCTTGGAACCTCCTGTGCTTGATTTAAAGTGCAGTTCTGACTTTTTCATTTGTTTGGTTTAATGGAACAATTTTTGTTTGTCATGCAGTGATTCTCTTGTTACATCCTTAGATTTTCCGATGTGTCCATTTAAGTGTATGTGACTGAATGTGAATATGTAAGGATTATTATTAAAAGAAACCAGTAAAGAGATTTGAAATTCTTTTTGTTTGGTTGTAAATATGGACTCTGAATCTGTACCACGCAGAAATGAATTGAAATGTGTGTAATACGCTGGTGAATATATTAAAATTTATTTTAAAATACATTTGTTTAATTCTTAATTTGGGATGGCTAAAAAGTTGGAACAGGTATCTTGTAAACGGACAACTGTTTGCTGCTTCCACCACCACATGTTAAAGATTTTTTCATTAATCATTAGTAGTACACGAATGAGGTATCATAAGCAAAAAGCAGCACAGTTGGTGCCCCTTGTCTGCTGTGAAGTATTTTATTTTTCTAAAATCAGGTAATCTAGTTTCTTTTTAATTTTTTTAATTTATATATTTATATTAAAACTGTTTTTTAACTATATTAATAGTCAACAGATCATAGATTTCAATACACTGCAAGAACAGTGTGAGAATATTTGATCACTGTAAGAATATTTAAAAAGCACAAAAAACCAAATGTCTAAACATATTTTGAAATATATTTACAGATAGGAATAAAATATATTTCCTTATATTTAAAACTGGTATATAACCCATAAGTAGTTGTGTTAATTTTCAATATAGCGCACACATTACGAAAACATAAAGCGCTAGTTTTGCCACAGGTGGCTGTTAAAGGATCGTAAACAACTTGTTTACAGTTTTAACAGTATTTTCCAGTCCCATCAGCAGGTTTTGACCTGATGCAACTTGACAGAAAAACTGTTTACAGTCAATATAGATCTATCATGAAAAACAATGTTTGTGTGGACTGTTGGGTAACCGCACGTCCATTACTCATTTTCCTTTCTTAATAAGCAACTTAGGTTCCCTTTGAATGGTATAGAATACAGTTTAACATTTCCATTGGGATTCTAAATGATTTAAAAACTAAAAATATTGATCTATTCATACATGTACCACACAACGTACAAAAGGCGAAAACTGAAGTCTTGACAATAAGCACTAAACAAGGTCAAGAATCCACTGGAAAATGACTGAAATGAGGTTAACGGTGAGGGGACGGTGTGGGTGCTGAGTGAAAATTAAGCAACAGAATTAAAGGAATCAAATGTGAATTACATAATGTAGAGATTTCCTGTCAGGCTAAAGTGATCCTTAGCAGATGTTATGGAAAACAATAAAAATAGAACTCAAAACTAAAAACAATTGAACAAACAACTGGTTATGTTGGGAACTCTGTCAGTCCTACTATACCTAAAGTGATCAATGCAGTAAAACAAAGAAATAGAAAAAGAAAAATACATCACAAGGAAGTTCAAGACAGCTGTTTACTTCATCAAACAAATAAAATACACAACAGATAGACAGGAAAACATCTGCAGGAACACATAAAGTCTAAAAGGTGTCAGGAAATATCAAAATTAAGTCATGTAAACTAACTTCAAACGCTACAGAATGAAAAAGGGGAGAAAAAAATGTTAAAGAAATTATTAACCATCTTTAAAACGTCTCCAGGCCGACAAAATGATACAAAAATAAAAGAAATGTGACAGAAAGAGAAAAGCTGTAATAAAAGCAAATACTTGGAGGACTTTAACCAGTAAATGTTTTCCTGAAATACAAGAACACAAATAAATATTCACCTGTAACAGCAGTAAAGAAAAATATTGATCGGTTTTGTCATGGGGGGGCGGTGAGTGGGTTTGTTTTCTAGTGACCGGGGTCAGAAGCAGCAGTTGTCTGTCTGTTTATCTTATACAAAGAGCAAACAGACATTTTGAACTTGCTGTGGTCGGCCAGCAGTTTCCAGGTCAGCCTTTATAAACAGACAGCTCTCTTCATTGAACTCAGAGTGACTTCTCTCCGGTTCCCTGGTTTCCTGCACCTTCTGCCAATCCATGATGGATCTTCAGGCCACTGGAGCGCTGCTGGTTCTGATGCTGCTGAGCGGCAACACTCCGTCTGCCTCTGAAGAATGCAACCTGCCTGCAAAGATGCAACGAGAGGATTTGCACAAGGTGAGATCGCAAACAAGAACATCCACGTTGTTTTGTCCATGAGTCCTCAGACGTTTTGCATTGATGTATTTCTTTAGGAAAACAGTGTTCCTGCTGTATGATTTGTTCTGTTTCCAGTTGTCAGCGGTGCGGTGGGTTCTGGTTGAGGCGTTTGCAGACTATCCAGCTGGTGAGGAGCTGATGAAGAACGCCAACAGCTCCATTATGGAGTTGAAGCTTAAAGATAACAACGAGAGCTTCCTGTTTGTTGAGCAAAACATCGTGTGAGTTTAATTTGGGACTCAACTGAACTGGTTATCTTTTTGTCTCCTCCAGTACAGATTAAGACAACGTTGAAATACATTAATTTCTATCAGCTACTTAAGTTGAAGCAGTCAGTGTTATGGAAGGGCTGAATTACTTATTTCCCTCTGAATTACCTCCACTACAAATTAAAAAGACAATGAAATTTCTGTAAAATTCTAACAGATATGATTTATCATTTTGAGATAAGGACGGGTGAGCTAAAGAATGACAGAAAATAACCAGGAACTGTTGATTAGGGCTGCAACTAACGATTATGTTAGTAATCGATTAATCAAGTGATTATTCTGATGATTAATCACTTAATCGGATAAAAAAAAATGGAACATTCTGCATGTTTGTCATTTAAGCCTTTTTCACACAATATTAGAAATACATTAAAAGATGCAAATATGTCACTTGAGGAGTTTTGGGTAGAACATATTTACACACAAAGGTTTTTTATCTTAACTGCAAACTGTATGTATATTTTGCACAGTTGTGGCTTCAGTAATTGCTCTGAGTGTGTTGATTTTTCTCTTTTTTTGTCTGTATACTCCAGTTAACTATTATTCAGTTACTAAATTAAGTGACGATTATTTCAATAATCCATTCAACATGATTAATCCAATTAATCGTTTCAGTTCTACCGTTAATAGTATCAAAATTTGGCTCTATAATGGATAATACCTACAGCTAAAACCAGAAATTTACATGTGCTTTATAAAAAGACACAGCTGTTTTTTTTTTTTTTTTGTTTGTTTGTTTTTTATCACTGTGTGACATTAAATCATATTAAATGTTTCCTGTTTTAGGTCACTGAGGAGAACCAAAATAATTTCTGTTTATGAACATGTCTCAAAAAAAAGCCAGATTGCGTTTTTTTGTGCTTGTTTTGGAGTTATTGCTTCTTCCTTGCTGAGTGGCCTTTTAGTCAGTGCAGGACATTTTTCACTGTGGATAATGACTTTCACACCAGCTTCAGCCAGCATCTTCATATTTCTGAAATAATTAATAAGCATTCAGGACATTAATATGAAACAAATTAAACTCTATTGGTTATGCAGAGTTTATCCGAACCATTTTGGAAAGATCTCCAGTGAAAGTTCAAGGTACATTTTTAAAAATAGTTGGATTTACCCACGGACAGCAGCAGAACAAATTTGACCAGTCCCAAATTTTAGGTCCGATTGGAAACATGTCAGCCAATCACAACCACCTGTGACCAGTCAAAGAATCCACTTGCTTTTTTATTTATTTGTTTTTTGACTGTGCGAGGAAGCCAGAGTGCCCAGAGAGAACATGCAAACTAAACACTGTTCAAGTCCAAGCACTAACCATTACTGACCCTGCTTACACTGCAAAAACACAACATCTTACCAAGGATTTTCGGTCTGGTTTCTGGTACAAATATTTTGAACACACTTGAAATAAGACAAAACTAACTTACAAGTAGCTTTTCAGCGGATATAGGAGCTTGTTTCGAGTCAATAATTCTTCAGTATTGATGAAAAAGTTCAAGTTATAAGTGAAATAATCTGCCATTGGAACAAGAAATTTTTCCCATATTATAAGTTAAAATATCGTTATGTCTATATTTCACTTATAACTAGAACTTTTTCATCAATATTAAGGAATTATTGACTTAAAACAAGCTCTTATATCTGCTGAAAAGTTACTTGTAAGTCAGTTTTGTCTTATTTCAAATATATTCAAGATATTTACACCAGAAACTAGACCGAAAATACTTGGTAAGATTTTTGCGGGTGTAGCGTCCATGTTTAGACGAGAACAGGCATTCTCCAAGTATTTTGACCCTGCTATCTGTGAGATGATAAACTACACTTGTCTCTTTTCCTATCACTGGAACGAAGAGCGATGGAGACATGGGTGGAGAATGTTGGCAAGATCCTTATTTTTAACAAGGTCCTTTTCATGGCGGTGCTGCCTTTCGCTTTAAACAAGGGGATTCATTGAGGGCTGACATGTCATTGATATTCAGCTGTTTCAAGCAAAGGTTCACATGGTTAAATAACACCACATTCATGTAGCACAACCATTATCAATCATTAAAGCCCCAGCAAATGAAGGATGAATTAAAACTGTCCACGCTTCCAAGTTAGACGAACATGAGGAAATTGAAAGCATTTTTCAGTCACTCCAACCTTTAGTTCGAGGCCTGTCGAACCTCAAGATGCCAGGCTAATACAATCTGTTTTTTTGTGAGACACTGCTGTGTTATTTAGTTAACTTTCTAAGCTTTCTTTCCAGAGCTGGGAATTGTCTCATCTTCCGTGGGAACCTGTCGATTCCAGACGCTGAGACATCCAACCATACTGTCATTCTGGACGGTGATGGTGAGAGTTAGACTGGTTCAGACAAGACCTACTTTCCAGGCATTGAGGAAAACTCTCTAGAACCAAACCAGGATAATATAAACATCAAAGTCATTATCTCAGTGATGATTGTGGTAGTTTGGTAGAAAGCAGGGATTATGGGAATTTAGTGTTCATATAATATTGTTGCTGAATCCATTCCTTCAAGGAGTGCGGGAGTTTGGTGGTGTGGTGACTCCATACGATGACCAGGGTCGAGCAGATGTCCATCAGGTCTGTCCAAACTGCCTGCTCATTGTCTACCATGGAGTGTTTGAGGGAACACCGGGGAGGATACTGCTCATTTACAGTACGGCAAACACTTTAACACTGGTGAACTGGACAAGCTGTAAGGCATATGCCTGACGCATGATTGAGGCCGCTCTATGATCTGCAAAATAAGGCAGATTTGGAAAACTGTTAGTTATATTAAAGCAACTGTGATGTTGTTGCACTACGAGCGGCCATCTGCCTCCACCGATTAGGGGTTTGAGAAGACAGAGGAGATACACAAAATGGAAACACAAGCACTGATCCAGGAGTACTTTCTATGTTAAAGAAAAGTAAAAAGTGAATGGCAGTAGAAGCTCCTTCAGTGGTTTCATCTCGGAGAGGAACAGAGCGACACAGATAAACTCTGAGCTGGTCTTCAACTCCTTATGATTAAAGAGAGCACATACAGTTTGTTGCAGTAGGTAGGGTGAAACTCTAAAAGACTCATACCAGAGTACCATAGAAGGAGAACATTAATTTATTGGCATCGGCTGCACAGTTTACCCCTCTCCCCCCATTATTTGCTGAATAACAGCAAATAATGCAAAACTGAAGAGTAGTAGGAGAAAGTAGCAGAGTGGGGAGAAAAGTGGTCAGTTTGTACTCCAGTAGCCTAAGCATATAGCAGCATGGCTACAGCGATAGTTCAGGAGAACCTAAGATGACTATAAACTTTATCATAAAGGGAAGTTTTAAGCCTGGTCTTAAAAGTAGACAGGGTGTCTGCCTCACAGACTAAAACTGGGAGCTGGTCCCACAGGAGAGGAGTCCGATAACTAAAGGATCTGCCTCCCATTCTACTTTTAGAAACTCTAGGAACCAGCAGTAAACCTGCAGCCTGAGAGTGAACTCCTCTGCTAGGAACATCTGGAACAATCAGCTCTCTGATGTATGATGGAGCTGATTATTCAGGGCTTTTATATGTGAGAAGGAGAATCTGGGATTATAATCTGGATTTAACAGGGAGCCAATGAAGGGAAGCTAAAATAGGAGAAATATGATTTCTCTTTTTAATTTTCATCAGAACTCTTGCTGCAGCGTGTTACAACCTGTAAATTTCTCAGCTTCCCTCAGACACTCAGCCTAGCTGCAATTTGGAGGTGTGCGCGCTTCCTGCTGTTTGGCAGCCTTGCCTCAACAGGAAGCACAGCTCATCCCAAATTTTATATACTCAGGATGCCTGACAGAGTGTGGATTGTTTATTACAGCTGCTTTGTGGGATATATTTGGTCCCAGCAAGACACAATGTGCATAGCAGCCCTGCCATCAAGAGGTCAGCATGGCCACTCTGTACTACTGCAGATAAAACCACATGTCACTGATGAGCTGCCATTTTTCCTTCCAGGCTCTTTTTTGACACACCCAGAATCTAAAGCTCCCTGTTGGAGAGCTACAGCAAACTTTACTATGTTTTTAAGTAAAAACAAAGCAGAACATTGCAAGCCTCTACCCATTGGCTGTGTTATACTTGTGTTTATTAGAGCTGCCTCATTGGTTTTTATGTCTTGCAGAGGTTGCTGACTTCCTGTCATTTTCTCTGAAACAGGAAGTGAGGGGAAACACCTGGATGCTAAAGAGCTGAAAGCTGCTGAAAGCGAACACAGGAGGATGGCTAAATGTCTGAAGTTCAATGTTGGGATAAGTTTCCGCTATGACGGGAAAGCAGGTCAGGGACACGATTAAACTCATACATGATGCTGCAGTTACTGTCTGAAGTGGTAAAACTTGGTGTTAGACTTCAAATTTCATGTTTTTGTTGATATAGAAGTCAGTACTAGTTATAATATAGTATATTATATTGTAATACCTAAGGTTTTTGGTGAAAGTGTAAGAATATTTTCTAAATAAACCCAAAATTACCAGAATTAATAAATTCTTGAATCATATTTTGAACATGTCTCTACAACATACAACAGGATTCCTAGAATATCTGTGAAATTCTAGGGACCTTTAAGTTCTGTTTTCCTCTGCCAAAGGCTTTTATATTAAGTTGCAGAAACAAGCAATTTGAATGTTTATTCCTGTTTTCCTGTAGACGTGGATCTGGGAATTTCTGTTGAGAAATTTCTATATGCAGTAAATTTATCCTCTATTTCAGCCATTATTTGGATCATGAAATGGACGATTTTAAAAATGTTGTCTTTGTTTCTCTGCAGATTTTTGCCTCGAAAAGAAGGAAGAAGAAGCAGCCTGACACAACACGTAGGGTTTAATAAAGATATATTTAATCGCTATATGATTAAGGTTATTTGCTTCAATCTCATGTGTCTCAATTTGTTGCAGAGTGTAGATGGAAATCTGTACTAATTTACTAGTCTGGCAAAAGTAAAACAAGAAAATGTGCTACAATTTAAAAAATCAATATGCATCATTTATGTAAAACAAATGTAACTCAGATGTTAATGGCTGAGTCAAAATTAAGAGAAAATAAGCTAAGTTAAATTTCTGAATCTATCAATCATACATAGAACCAGTTTTTTTTTCTTTCACTTAATGAATGTGATTTCATTACAGAAAATAGTTTGATCCTGTGCTTTAATTTAACACAATATGCGAGGCTAGTCTAGGCTAGGCTAGGCTAGGCTAGGCTAGCTTAGACTTTGGACAAGACCCTTCATGGCACCCTCACTTCTGTCAGTCTGCTCCATCTGTGGACATTAGTGAACAAACAGCCCTATGAAGACCAAATAACACAGCAGACAGGTTAGGGAGAAAATTGTGACGTTTAAAGCTCAGATCATAAAATGATATGTCAAGCTTTGAACATCCCACAGATCTCTACTCATTCAGTCATCTGACAGTGGAAAACCTACCAACACATGGTCGCCTTGAACACGAAATGTATATGTTGAACACAAAATCCCAACTTTGAAACATGGTGGTAGCAGCATGATACTGTAGGGATGTTTTTTTTTAATTAGCAGGGACAGGAAAATGTTCAAGGCTAATGCGAAGATAGATGGATCTAAATACCCCACATTTTGAAAACCGCTGCCCGGATATGGGTCTAATGGGAAACCTGTGGACTGACTTCAAAGCAAATGATCACAGATGCTCTCCATCCAATATGAGTGAACTTTTGCAAGAAGAATGGGCAAAAATGTCGGTCTATATGTTCAAAGCTCGAGGAAATTTGTAGATGTAATCGCAATGAAAGGTACTTCTGAAAATACTGACTAAGGGAGGCTGAAAATAAATGCATGCACTTTTCAGATTTTTCTTTAAATCTTGAAAAACATTTGTAAATTGTCTTCCACCTCACGATCATGCACTACTTTGTGTTGTCCTATAATATAAAATCTCAACAAAGTACATTGAATTTTGTGGATGACCAAATATTAAAAAGTTTAACTTTTGCGGGGCACTGTAAGGCTACTAATTAAAACAGTTTGTGCCATAACTTGACAGAGGATAACTTCAGAAATTGCATTTAATTTTTTTTAATTAAAAAACAAACAAACAAAAGAATATCATTTAATTAATTTATTTATTTTAGCTAAGCTTCATTCCTTTGTTATGGAAGCAAATGTGTCTCAATTTTCAAGTTAAAATAGATTAATAGAAATGCTTTTTCATTTTCAAAATAAAACTGGATTTTTTTTACATAAATAAAATTAAAAATAAAATCATCCGAACTGCAGTCTTCTCCAAGACTGATCAATTTGTTGCTATGACGCTTGATTTCTCGGTAACCAGGCGTGTATTTTCTTTTTTTCCCACTTGTGCCGCTGGGTGTCGCTGTCGAGCTCCTCTTTTAATTCGCTGGAAAGAAAGCCGCCGTGCGCGTCCTCGTTGGGGGTGAGAGCGCGCGTGCTCGAAGCCAAAGAGCATCTGCTTCAAAGCGCACCGCGCACGCGCAGGGGGAGGATGCAGCCTGTGTTCAGACAACAGCCGCCGCGCTGAGGAGGAGACACAACCGGCGTGGACCCGGGCGGACACGGCGACACCGACACCGGCACCAGAGCTACCAGTGTCCGGGCTGCAGCTCCCACCGGGCCGGACCGAACCTCCTCCTTCCCCAGCGCTCTAACTGAGCGGGTCTCCCCGGGAGTGGAGAGGAGGCAGGATGAAGAAAAGCAACCAAAGCAGACGGGTCAGTCAGACAGGTTTTAGTCGTTATTTTTGTTTATTATTTCACAGCTTTGCAGTCAGCTTTAATCACTCATCCGGCTTTAACTTCTCTAATCTTTAATTTGACAGAGAGAATAACATTATAGTATAAATATGAATATAAATCCCTCAGATTTATGATCAGGGTTCATTATTCATCAATATTCATCACGCTGCTCCATAGACAGAAATTGAAATTCTTCATCAGTGCCTCATTTCTGTGTATTTCTGTTAATAATTTTAATTTATTATGTTTAATTTATGATTTGAATAAACAGGCTTTTATTACATATTGATTACACATCTTTTGTGTAAGTAAATTAAGTTTAATTGTAGTTTTTTCAGCCTTTTTTGTTTATATGTTTTCATTCAGGCTTAGTTTATCCGGATGGTTAAACATTTAAATCTTGCTCACATTAAGAATGAATATTTTATAAGATTTCACCATTATTTAGTTTTTGCGACCCTGCTGTTCTGGGAAACCAAAATCAAATTAATGATTCACGTTTTCTATCTAAAACGACACATTCACAGGAGGAAATTTTTTTTTTTTGTTTGTTTTTTTGCTAAAATGATCCAAACATAGAATCAGAAATTGGGGGGGAGAGAGAAATTGCTCAAAATCTTTGTGGAAATACTAAACTTCTGCTTTCCCTCCAGCACGCAGATAAATAACTCGAGTACTGAAACCTGTTATGGTCAGATCAGAGGATAAAACAACATCCCAAACCACTTCCAGCTCAACTTTCATGTCTTTTTTTTTTTTTTGTCTCTTTGAAATTTTCCTGAGTCTCCTTTTGACTCCTTGTCTCTGAAGTTATTCCCTAACAGATCCTGTTGCTTCCCGTCTCTAGTTGATTTCAGAGCATCTCTTTCGCTCTGCAACACCTCGCCCAGTTTTCTTCTTCCTCTTACTTCTGTCAGAGTCGGGCTGTTATGCAATTAAAGTAGGTCAGACTGACGGAGAGCAGTGAGATCATGACAAACACGATCATCGTGAAGATTTGCACTCCTCCATCAGTCACACGTTATTCCTCCTCCTCTTCACTTCTCCCTCGCCTTTCTTCTTATTCTTCTAGTCTGAGACTGAAGCGTTACCTTTTAATGTTTTTTTCTTGCCAAGCGTTTGTCTACTTGTGTTCGTCTTTCATCTGGTTTTTAGTCAACCCTCATTTTTTTTACCCTGAAAATTATGGAGGACCGAAACTGACAGAATTAAAAATGAAAGCAGAAATATATATATATATATATATATATATATATATATATATATATATATATATATATATATATATATATATATATACTTTTTTTTTCCTTTTCCTTATACAAGCGTTTGTTTTTTTTCACATTTCCTCGTCTCCTCTTACTTTACCGTCTGCATTTCTGCCTCATTATGCAAAGGAGGAGGGCGGCCATCTTGGTCCAGCTCCTCTCCTATTGGTCAATAAACAGGAAGCAGCAGGCTTGATTGTGCAGGCCTGTGTCTTTGGCTTCAGTTTAGCAACCGAAGTATAGTTATGGAGGGAGCAGAAAGACGGTCTGTGTCGGAGTTGTTAAGGGAAGCTGCAGATAGACTGGACGAGTTGGAAGGAGGTAAGTTTTCAGCTGACCAATAGCAGAGGAGCTGGGCCAAGATGGCCGCCCTCCTCATTTGCATAACGAGGCAGAAATGCAGATGGTGAAGTAAAAAGAGGAGACGAGGAAATGTAAAAAGAACAAACGGCATGTATAAGGAAAACGAAAAAGAAAAGATATACATTTCTTGGCGAAAACGCTTGTATAAGGAAAAGGAAAAACAATATATATATATATATATATTTCTCCTTTTTTTTGTATCATGTCAGTTTTGGTCCTCCATAACAAATGAGATGAAATGATCTTCTTATGAGTTCATTTTAAGCCTTTTTTTTGGTTTGTTTTTGGAAATCAAGATAATTTTTTACTTTCATGCTCCTTCTTTTACTCGTTTATGCAGTAATCATATACCAATCGCACAAAGAAAATGCTCCTTTCTAAAATGTTTAATAACAAATTATGTCATTTTTAGGGGACACGTTGTTTGCTGGGAACCTGCGATCTCTCCTGTTTTACTGCTGTGTCGTTTTTGTCTGGTCTCTCTCTTTCGTCGCGCCTTGACTCTTCTTCTTGCTCCGTTTCAGGGCATCCAGGACTCCGGTCCGCTCGCCGTCCAGCAGCCAGAGAAAACGGGTTGGATCCGGAAGTTCTGCGGTCGAGGGATTTTTAGGGAGCTGTGGCGGAGCCGGTACCTGGTGCTGAAGGGAGATCACCTCTACATCTCGGACAAGGAGGTGAGGACTGAGCGATTCCAGTGTATGGGACAGCGCTGGGAGGACTGGGAGTCGTTTTGCTTGACTGATTCAGGGCTCCGAGCTCCAGCAGCTGTTTGGTGTCTGAGACCTCACTCTGGGTTAGTGTTAGAGAGAGATGGAGACAGTTTGTGTCCTCGAGCTGCAGCGGAGATTAGGAGCAGCAACTGATTCAAGAATCAGACTTGTGATGTTGGAGAGTGAAAAAGAAATCCCGTCTCCCACAGTTTATGTTCCTTTAATGAATCCTGCTGCTTAAAAATCAACATTAGAGATGACTTTTACTCATTGAGCTGCAAATGGACTATTTGAAATAATCCCCCGGACCTACTCACCGAAAGAGTAGGAGGGCTTCTTCTTCTGAAAGTAACTCTAAAAGTAAAGACATGCAAACAAAAACACCATAAATAAACTTAGTATGATTATGAGAACGCTAAAGACAACCACAAAAGTCAAAAATCATAAAACAAAACAACCACAAATTTCTTCCAAACACCCAAAAGACACAAAACAATCAAAAAGTGATTCAAAACAAATACATTGCTGAGAATAAAGATTCAAAACATTCCTAAAACAACTTTAATACACCAGAAACAAGAATAAAAACAACCAGGAAAAGAACTAAAATACATAAGAGATTTAAAATGGATGAGAAGAAAGAATACAAAGATTCAAAACGAACACCAAAAGGTTCAAAACCTCCAAACACCTTTAAAGCGACTGGAAACAGCCTCAAACATCTGAAATGAAACTCAAACCGGCTATAAATTAAAAATAACTTTAAAGTTGCTGAAGACGACAGCAAAGAGCCACATAAAGACCATCAGAAGATCATATATTGATAGTATAGTGAGACTCAGGACAGCGCCAAAAGACTCAAAAAGTGACTGAAAACAGACTTAGAGAACCCAAACCAGAATCAAAACAACCAGAAACACCAGATTAAAAACAAACACAGGGTTTAACACACCCAAAAATACAGTCAGAACAATCCATGAAGAACACCTGCAATCAGAATACAAGGCTTAAACCAGCTCCAGAACACGCCAAGCAACCAGGAAGACTCAAAATAGCCAACAGAGACTTAAAATGACTTAAAATGAACATAAAGGACAAAGAAAACTCAAAGCACGCGTGTTAAGAATCAAAAAAGCCTCTAACATCCAACATGATTGAAAACAGCCTGACTCAAAATGGCTCAGAGACTCACACGAGTGACAAAAAACTGAAACTAACCACAAGAAGACAAATAACCCACTAAAGACGACACAAAACAACCACAAACAGACTTCAAATGAGGATGCAGAGATTCATAACTGCAAAGAGTTTCTTATAAATACAGCATCAGAGCTCATTCTGCTCTCTTGTTGTTTGGGAAACAGAAACGGGTCAGGCAGGTTTTTCCATATGGTTCGGTCAAAGGAGCTCTTGTTCTTGTGCGTCCGTGAGCCACGTCCAAATGTTAAACCCGAAATTATAACGATTCAAAATGAGCTTGAAGCTAAAATAAATGCAAAACAAACCCTGAGTGACTCATAATGAAGTCAAGATAATCACAGAAAGAGGCGACAATCACAAAGAAACGTCCACAACTACCCAAGGGCTGTTACACATCGACCAACATTAGATCATAAGAAGACCTTTAATTTGACGGCAACAAACGGCAAAACATGCAAAACCACAACAGAAGCACAGAAAGATTATTATGAGCATCGCATAGAAGAAATAAGCACAAACTGGCTTAAAATGGAAACAAAAACTTCTACAAAGACAGAAAAAAATTACAAAACAAATAAGATTAAAGGAATATTGAGAAGATCTTCGACTGTGGCAAATCATCCGACTAATGGTAACAGTCCAATAAAAATATGCATATAGTTGATGAATATTTGCATCCTTGGTAAATTACAGGTATCGAACAGTACTGACAGTGATTTAAATCTTGATTAAAGCTAATAATCTCCAGGTTTCCAGTAAAATCAGGGTGTGGCTTTGTTTATTTGACTGTTTTACGGAGTCAGCTGATGTGAAACGGATGTTTTAGTGAGTCAAGGGAGGAACAATGTGCAGTAATCTGCGTTTACTTCCAGCTCAGACTGTGCGCAGTCTCCTCTGAAACGTGAGCTTTTCATGTGAACCAACCTCATCAAGTTCCTGTTCTATGAAAGTCCAACATCCTCATTAGAGAAGCTACTTCACATCGATTTGGATCTTTTTGCTGCACTGTGCGAGACATTTATAGATGTTAACCGATCATTGAAAGCCGGTGGCTTCACTGATGCTGTTTTCCTTGAATGCTGCAAAGTTTGACTGCAGGTGGAAATCAGAGTCGCCCTGCAGAGGGCGGGTGTACCTTACGTTCAGTAAAGCAGTTTGGATCTTAAGTGCTGAGTGTTCATTTATGTAACTGTTATTTTATGCAACTCCACATAGAGAGCTGCAGGACGCTGAGTCAAACACTTTCTTCTTAGTTTTGCATCTCAGCTGGCTGGTTTTAGCTCTGCAGAGGGCAGACAGGCAGTTCTGAGGAGGAGGAGGGTTTCTGTCGTGCATAGTTTAAAAACAATAACTGTAAAACAGTTGATATTTTGATATAACTTGATATTTTGATCTCTCAGTTTTGGTTGTTTTGTTTTTTCTCTGGTACAAGAAGAAGCTGTTCGTACCGACCATGCATTAGTTTTATACCCACTTTGAATGATTTAGATGATTTTCTGCAATCTGTACCCATAATACACTGTAGCTTAGCATATTCTCAAAATGGTCAAATCCTTTATGAGCTAACATCATCGTATCACCCCAACCCTTTAAAGACAACAAATCCTGACAACAAATTTATTTTTTCTGTGGTTTTGGGGGTGTAATAAGATCTGTTGAGCTCTGATGAGGCCCTGTGAATGTCAAGAGTTGGTACCAAAAGCCCTGCTCATAGACTGTCAGCTTTGTTTCTTTGCTCAAAAACGGACGAATCAGAGAGCAGGTTATCTTTCTACGTAATTCATATTCTCCAATCAGAGCACAGCATCAAGCAAACAGCCCTCCCTCCTCCCCCCCAGCAGATACACCGGCTAATTTAACGGCTAAGTCGCGCTAGCATGTCCGGCTACTCCACTTGGGAAGTCGCCGGACTAAAATTTTCTTAAATTTTTGACAGAAAAGTTGGTTTTGAAATTGGTGTAAAGTTTGCAAGAACACTTGGATCAAGACAAATTACAAACTGGTTACAAATACGGGGCCACTGTGACTCCGAAGGTTAAAAGAAAATAATGAAACGACGGAAAATATCGAAGGCTCACGAGCAGAGTCGGAATACGCTCAGCAGCATCCCATTTACGTCATCCTCTGCTTTAAAAATAGACGGTTTCAGCTGCATCAGGATGCGGAGTTAGAAATAAATTGTGTTTCTGCTGAGAGGTTGTGTTTGTGTTTGGTTTAATTTTAGCTGCAGAAACTCGTGTTCCTGTGATTGTTGCTCCTGCGGAGGCCGACCGAATGAACCGAGCAGCGTCATGGCGACTCACCGTAACCCAGTTAGTGTGGTGAACTCACGCTGCGGGGAGCTTGAGCTTATTATTTCAATCGCAAATCATTAGGTTTCTGGGAAAAGACGTGCTAAGGGTGAGAAGAAAACAAGTTAAGTTTGAGCCTTGAGTAAAAATGCTGTAAGTCACTGTGATGTGCTCTGAAGCAATGAAAACAAGCGTGTGTGTGTGTGTGTTTCCTGTAATTATAGATTTATTTCATCGCGAGTTTCAGGGATTTGTCCTGTTTCTGTGTCTCAGAATGACCCGGGACCGTTAACTACTGCAGCCAGAGGCGGTGTGTGTGTGTGTGTGTGTGTGTGTGTGTGTGTTGGATTTCTATTTTTAAAGGCAGCGGTTTTACTTTGAAACTAAAGCAGAGAAGACCGTCGTCCTCCATACAGATATTTCTCATGAAAAATGCTCTGCGCTGAAGATCTAATGCAGATAATTGATGGTCCAGACACCCAAAGCTCTGCCCCTCTTTTGAAATGTCTTCATGGAGGCAGCGCTGAAGCTCAGGCTTCATATAAACAGTACAGATGGTGGTATTGATGATGGTATTGATGGCTTCTCAGCTCCACCAACATGTGACTGCTGGTCTTTCATGGACCCTGCAGCCATGAAATGCTCCCAGAGGAAACCCACACATGTTAAATCATCCTAATTATACTCGAAACACTGAACAGTTTTACATGTTTCAAGGTTTCCAAGTGTTTAGAAAGTGATCTTTATTTATTTGCATTACACTCTGCACGCGCTCATTAGTCGACTGGGTCATAAAATGTCGTTAAATTAATCCACAAATTACAAAATTTCTAAATTTAAATGAAATCCCTCTGCAATATTGCCAGTATTTCATGAACATTTTTCATTCCAGACAAACTAAGCATACCTTTAACATTTTGAGACTAAAGCACAAACATATAGAGATCTATAGATATTATTTTAAGCCACTAAAAAGGCTGCTTCAGTGTGAGACCTTTTATATTGATCGATTGGGAGCAAAAACATCCTGAACTTAATGACTAAACAGGCTTTTCGCCATTTTTGTTTAAAGAGCAACAAAGTTTTATGGAAAACGTTTATTCTCTAATAAATATTTGCTTCCTTTGTCTCCTTTATTTATTTGAATTTCCTTTTCTCCCATTTTTTAATATTTCTATCATTTATTTTTATTTTATGTTCTCCTTTTTTATTTTATTTCATCTTTTTCATTTTTCAAAATATTTTATTTTTATTTTTCCTAATGTATTCTTGGTCTGTTCTTTATTGTTTTTACTCCCTCTCCTTTTTTTTCTTAATTTATTCTACAACTTTTCTCCATTTTTATTTAAAAAACAGCAAGAGGTTATGAAAAAATGTTTTATTTTCTTGTCATAATGAAGTATTGAATTTCAGTGCCTCATTTATTTATTTACATATTTACAATGACTCTTTGAAGGTACTTGAAGGATATGAGTTACAGCAAAGTTTAATTCCTCTTTGAGATAAAGTGTTTTTAAATTTTAGTTAAAATTCCACTAGAATTTATTTTTCTGTGTAAAAAAACAAATTACACACACACATCTGAAGAATATTTTTAGAGCTTTTAGATGCTAAAGCACATGAAAAGTGGCGAGGACATTAAATAATGGTTAAAGAAAGTATCGCAGTTACATATTTTCTTGTCATGATGCAGCCTTGCTGGTTTTGTTTTATATTTTTCCATGTTCCAACAAGTATTCAGTATTAAAAATCTGTTTTTTATTATGAACTGGATGACGCTTTCAGATTTCATTGTACATGCCACTGTGATAATAAAGATAACTGAATTGAATTTGCAGAGGATGGGGATAAGTGATCAACAATTCGCCTCATCTGATGCAATTTTGCTTCACGTTTGGTCATAGTTGGTGTCAAGTTGGACCCAATTGCAGGCAGAACCAAAGGCAAAAATGTGAAGTGAAAGTTAACATAAATATTTATAATATGGCAAAAAAAGAGAGCAGAACAAGCAGGGAAACTGAGGGAGAGACACTAATTAACAGAAAGGAGATGAAAAACGAGGTAAAGGAACTACAAACCAGGAGGAAAGAACAACACTGATCTAAAAGAGCTAAATCCAGTTTCACAAAGAACAAAAAACAAGAATAAACTAGGAAACTAAACACCAAGGAATCAACCCGTATGGCAACAGCACTGTAACAATAATGAACACCGGTAAATGAACTGAATGAGACATAAAAACCATTAATAAATCACAAAAAAAAAAAAAAAAAAAAAGATCAAAAACACAAAAGAAAACCAAAAACCCAGACATCCAAGGATCATGACACTTTTACTATAAATCATTCAATTTTGGATTAACTTCAGTGTGTTTTTGTTATTCAGATTTCAGTCAATTTTTTTTCTTTTTTGCACAATTTAAAACAACAGATCTCAATCAATCTGATAGGAAACAAACAAAATGTGCAGCTAAGTTAAAAATACTGACTTAAAAAGTCAACAACCTCAAATTAACACAGCTAGGGATGAAAGAGAAGAAATGAACCATGCAAAAAATATGACAAAAAAGGGCAAAATAATCCTAAAACTGATAAACGTGTAGAGAATGACAATTTTCATAATGACGTTTCATTCGAAAGATGTTCTCTAAGTCTATGTTAATATGTTTTAAGAGAGAATTTGAATACAATTTTTACAGGAAGTGAAAAATTTATTACTTTTAGAATTAAAAAAATTATGATTATTTTGATCGTGTTCATTTCCATTTGTCATAAATGAGGTTTTACAAGGACCTAAAATACAGCCGACCAGTCAATATTTTTTTTTTTATTAAATATTTTTCAGTCTAAGAAATTTGTTGGGATGTTAAAACCTCATCTTTAAAATTTATCATCTTTAATTTTCTGAATTCTGCTGTTTTTTGCGGCTGTAGGGTTAGAACCAGCTGTGTTTGAAAATCCCGTTTCTAATCGATTAAAGATGCAGTCGTGTTCTCCATGATTGGTTTCAGCTCCAAATCAGTGACTGCATGGCAGCATGCGTGCCAGTTCCTGCTTCATCCATGTGAAGACTGGAATATTGGACAATGGCGTTTTATTTTAGTCTCATCGCATTTTCATTTGTTGTTGTAAAACCTACTGGACAAAGAAGGGAGAACTGAGTTTCATAGACGTCCTCGAGTGCCTCGTTTCCACTGAGCGGTATGGGACGGGTCGGTCCTGTTCGGTTCACTATTTTATGGTCGTTTTTTTTTTTAAATTAGCCGTCCCCTAATGATGCAACCTTAATGACCTGGAGGATTGTTGTCCATGATTATGAAATTAGTCCTGTGCTGTAAATGCAGTGGCACAATGACTGGATTAATGATCTTATTGAGGCAGTGTGGGCTTCTCACTGTACCACTCGCGAAGTGTAGGGAGGTTCTGTATCGACACCTGCCCACACTGTAACACCACCACTACCAAAGGCTCGTCTGGTGACAATAGTGGCTGATGCACAGCGCTCTTCTTGACCCGCTGGTCCCTTGTCCAGCATAGATGCTCCCTGGCACTGCAAGACGATGACGACTGGTCCTGGTGGTGTGCACAGGTACCCTAGCAGGTCATCTGGCACGCAGACCACGCTGATGTAAACGGTTTTGAATGGTCTTACGTGACACAAGGATGCCTCTCACCTCCTTTAAAAGGTGCCAGGAGTCGAGTGACGTTCACCATCCGGTTCTGCAGGGCGCCGTTCACTTCTGTGCTTTTCTGTGACTCTTCCAGAGAAGATCCCGTCGGAAGCCTCGCTGGTGTTAGGGGTCGCCTTGGTCTCATGATGTTAAAACGTGAACAGCAGCATGAGGAGGACTGTTGAAATGCCAACTCTGACTGAACCAGGAGTTTTTTTGGTCGGTCCATGGATCAAACACCGGTTGTGAATTTTGTTTAGCTCCTTGTTAGAGAACAGGAAGTTGTGCAAAAAGCACTGAAACACTGAACAGTTGGACACGTCTAACATTACGTTCACCTGTAAAAGTTATAGTGCATTTCAGGTTCATCCTAAAGTTTCACTTTAAAGTCAGATATCCCTGTTTTTTTGTGAGTTGTGCATGTTTAATAAATGAGAAAACCCTGCATTTAGCATACACTCTGGTGTTCGATTTCTGCCTCTGAACACTCTAGGACTGTGATAGTTAACTCAATCTGGTCTGAGACCAGCAGTTCATCAATATAATGAGGATATAATAACAAATAAACAGCTTTCCCAGTTTTCTTGTGGTTGTTACCTTTAAAAATGTGAAAATAAACTGTGGTTTGACTAGATAAAGTGCCCTGCTGCTGCTTTCTCTGCTTTCATTTATTTAAAGCCACAGTTCCAGGAGAGTTAAGCTTTGTTAAAAATGAATAAACACCTCTTCATCTCAGTTAAACCCGTCCTGAATCCCTTCATTGGTGAAAGTTGGGTTCCCTCTTTGCTCAAAAGCTTTCGTCCAATTTACTTTTTAAAGTTGAACGAAGTGAAAACTACTCTGATGAATGAAACACGGAAATCCAACAGAGAGCAAGTCGACTCATTCACCCCACACTGAATCCTCTCTTGACTCTGCCTCCCTCCTGTTTTTTCATTAAAAGGACCGCTTTATCCTCCGTGCAGATGAACCGGATCCAAACTTAATAAAAATAATGCTGCAGAACATTCGTATTTATTCTGATAAAGACTGTATTCCAACACGGACTTAATGCTTTAAAGGTTTTTCTTCTGCACATCATGAACACACGGTATCATGTTTATTTATCTCAATCAAATGAGTGAAAATGTTCAAACTAATAAGCCAGATGTTCGACCTGAACGTAGAAAATGTGAACAGGAATGAAAACAGCTGGTCCCATTTGTGTAAAACAATCAATAACGCAGTAAAAAAAAAAAAAAAAAAAAAAAAAAAAGCTGTTTTGAATTATCTTTAGTATTATTAAATGTTATACAAGTTTATATATATATATATATATATATATATATATATATATATATATATATATATATATATATATATATATATAAAAAACGGGTCAAACAACCACCCATATTTCTAAGAACTTCATCAGGTAGAAATGCTATTAAGAAATGATTCAGCACAACAACTAAATTATCTTACGAACATTAAAAAGGTCACATAATAGAAGAGCCGCACGGTAAAAGTTGGGATTGGTCCTTTAGTTTCAGGCTTCTTCATGAACTCAGCGAGCAGCCGGGTCGAACCAGATGCTACAGTCTGTTACAAACACACGCTTATTTCTGTGTCACTGACTCGGTGTGCGAAACGTGCAGCAGAGACAGATGTGGACGCCATTACATTTGTGAATGTCTGTTTCTAAATGCAGGGAGAAAAGCTTTAAAACGCCACTTATTGTTGATTTTTTTGCTTTGCTTTTTATAGAACAGACATGGGAGAGAAAGAAAGTGAGGACGGAGGATATGTTCGTCAGGAAGTGACGCACATGAAAACGTGTTTATCCGCTTTTGGGTCTGGATCAAGAAACAACATACATAGCCTCGCTGTGTATTTACAAGTTTGACCTTTTCCACCTTTTTGTCTTGCTATATCCACGAACTGTAATTGATCTTATAAGGATTTTATGTGCCAGAGGAACACAAAGTAGTGGATAAACAGGACGGATGTAAAAAATGTAAAAATGGTAGCATCCACTGGTTATCAGGGGATGAAACCTTGGAGAGCCGCCTTTTGCATCAGTTACAGCTGCAAGTCTTTTCAAGCATGCTTCTACCAGCTTTGGGGGTCTGGCAGCTGAACTGTTTATCCATTCCTCTTTGAAAATTGGATCAAGCTCAGTCACAACATGTCCAGACTTTGACTGGGCCATTCAACACACGAATATGCTTCAGTCTAAGGCTACGTTCACACAGCGGGCAAATTCGACTCAAATCTGCTTTTTTGGGGGCTCATATCCGACTTTTTCACCGCAGTCTGAACGGCCCAAAAACAGTCTTTTCACCCCAAAACAGTCCGACCTGTGCCTCTTCCACATGCGGTACTAAATCGGATATGTATACGATAGTTTTCTGTCTGCAGTCTGAACGGTCATGTCGGATTTATCCGACTTTTATGCCATTGATGTGAGACGCGTCTTTATTCTGCACCAGAAGAAGCCAGAAGCGGTAAATCGGGACGTAAACAATGGCTGAAAATTACCATTATGAATCTATGAAAAACGTCTGTGTCACTGAAGCGCATCGCATCACAATCCCACCACTCCCGGCTCTGACTTCCCTGCAGAAACTGCAGTCGCTATTAGCTGTGTTCTCTTTTTTTTTTATTAGCTTCCTTTGTGTTGTTATGATCTTGTGACGATACTGAAGGCTTCGTTGCTGATTAAACTTTAAAATCAATACATAGACGGCGGCGTCCATTATTACTTCCGTAAACAATGCGCCGATATGTGACGTCTACGTTCTTCTGCGCATGCGGGTTCACACAGAAGTCTGATTACTGCCGCATTTAATCAGAACAACCATAAAAAAAGATCTAATTTCAGAAAAATAAATCGGAATTGAGCATCAAGACCTTCTGTGAGAACGGAGCCTAAGTCGGGGGTCTCAAACTCTGGTCCTCGGGGGCGGGTGTCCTGCAGCTTTTAGACGCTTTCCTGTCCAGCTACTTCAACCCAAAGTCTGAATGCATGCAGTCAAGTTCTACATAATCCTGCTAATAACCTCCTTATTGGGTTCTGGTGTGTTTAAGCAGAGGCACATCTGAAAGTTGCTACTATGGGCCTCTTGGCTGCTTCTCCACGCATCAATTTTCCTTCCACTTCACAACTATACACTGCTTTGTGTTGTTCTGCCTCATGAAATCCCAGTAATATATACTTCAGCCTGTGGTTGTAATGTGACAAAACCTATAGGAGTGCAAAGGTCTGCAGATCTAAACCTATAAACCTCACAAGCGTGCAGGGTTTCTATGACTGAGACAGATTTCTGACCTTTCAAGAGTTTGTGATCAGATGTCGACAGTTGCACCACCTATAGCATTCAGTGTGTTGGTGCTGGTGGAGTCTATGACTCTGCTTTCTCTGTTCCTTCTTTACTGGCGGCAGGATGCTCCAGCAACTCCTCGATAAGTTAACGCTCATCTCCTGACGCATCTGGTGTCTGTTCTACATATGTCAGCTCCTTGCTAATCAAATCCTTTACGAACCCGTTGCTGGTCTGCACATGTGCTGAATTTTGTCCAAATCACAACATTTATTCTGGTGCTTATCTGTTTATGCAGTGAGTTGTTTTGGCCTTTTCAGGTTGATAATCTGATTTTGCATCTTTTTTAATTGTATTCTTCGTCCTGTTTCCCAGTCATCACACTTGTCCTGTATTTTTTCTCCTTTTGTGCATGTGCAATATTATGATTTTCAACAGGTTTAGCTGATTTTTGGGTGTTTGTTCCTTAGTAAAAGTCCTATCACCCCCACTGCCTTGCTCTGAATTTGAAGCCACACATTTAATTTGAAGCGTCCTTTAATCACAGATTTTGCAGCACTGACAGAGACCTGCTGCCAAACAGCTGGATTATAAGCAGCAGTGATGTAATCTAAGTGTTTTTGTTTTCCTGTGTTGATGTTTGCAGGTTAAAGACGAGCGCAAAGCCCAGGAAGTGTTTGACCTGGCTGATTACGAGCGCTCAGAGGAGCTGAGGAAGGCGAAGAGTCGGAGCAAGAAAAACCACAGCCGCTTCACGTTGCTGCGCTGCAAGCAGCGAGGAAACACGGTGAGTCCTCCTGCCTTTCTCCCCCTCTGTGTGTTTCTAGTTGAAGCTACACTTCGATGCTAAAGAAGATGTCATTGCGAGGTTTCTATGACTGTAGAGAATATAACGTGGCGCTCCCTCTACTTGTTAATGTGAGTTGTCAGTCAGCTGTATGCGAAGTTGGGGATTCCCCTAAACTTTTCACCATGTTAAAGAAACGTAAAGGCGGTTTTGATGTGGATACCAGCAGAGCCACTGATCACCCCTCTTAGGGTAACTCCATGGGCTGGCCAAGGTTTTATGAAGCCCTACACACAATTCGATCTGGGGGCCCCCGACACTTCTGTTAATTAGCAGAGCTCAACTAATCCACTCTTCAAATTTTACTTCGATTTACATTCGCTGAGTGATGTATCCAAGCACATTAATGGAAGATTGAGTGGAAGGAAAAACTGATATAGAAAAAAATTACACAAAACACAGGTATAACAGAAGCCTTGAGAGGATTGTAAATTGTCAGATTGTTTGTTTGTTTCATTCATTTACAGTTTAAAATAAACATGTCACATGTTGACATAAACAAATGTTTTGAATGAAAAGGAGTAGTTTGAAGAAAAAAAAAATCTTATATAGTCTACCCCTTCTCTCAAAAGTCAGTTCATTATATCATAAGCAGCTAAGCATCAATCGACCATCCATAGATACATCTTTAAACACAAAAAAGGCAATGTGTATATTAAAAATAATAACAAAGAAAAAATATTTATCTTTGTAATGATACTGAATCAATATACTTCATTATACCTTGATAAAATATTATGCTTTATTATTTTCTTAAAAGTAAAAATGGATCTACTCTCTTTGGTTTCCTTGGACAGATTCCTCCACGTATTTGTTCCATAAACAGAAATACAGCGTTCCATTTGTTATTGTTTTTAATTATAACTGTAACCGTGTCACTGGTTTAAAGGCGACCACACACACAGACGTATTCAGGATATGAGCTTCAAATGTGGCGTTCCTTGTGTCACTCCACTCCTGAAACAGAGTCAGAAGTTTCTTCCTGGGGCTAAAGAGAGAAAGCATCTTGGTCCAAAATCATGTTGTCATATGAAAGTCAATTTTCCGTTTCATTTGGAAATCGATGTCCGGCAGTCTGGGGGAAGCGTTCAGAGTTGAGCTCCAGTGGGAAGTTTACACTGGCAGGAGTCGTCGTGCTGCCTGCTGGTGTTGCTTCACTGTGATTTATCAAGTCCAGAACCAGCACAGCCGTCTACCAGGACACTTTAGAGGACTTCATGCTTCCTTCTGCTGACAAGGTTGAAGAAGATCTGATTTTCCAGCTGGACTTGGTACCCGGCCCACAAAAGGTACCAAAAGCTGCTTCAATGACCACGGTGTCACTGTGCAAACTGGCCTGAGGTTAATTTAATTATTTTTTTTTTTTTTTTTTTTTAAGATAAACTAGATTCATTTATTTATTTTTAATTCATAATTTTGTTACTATGTTTTTAAAAAAAAAAAAAAAAACTAGATAGTTCATTTATTTTTAATTCATAATTTTGTTACTATTTTTTTGTTTTTTTAAATAAAACTATATATTTTTTTTAAATCTTATTTTTGTATTTTTCTATTTATTTGTACATTTTTAAAATAAAATCTTGATTTTACATTTATTATTCATAATTTTGTTACTATGTTTTGTGTTTTTAAAAAAATAAAACTAGATTTTTCATTTATTTATTTATAATGTATTATTTTTGGTATTTTTGTATTTGTTAATTTTTAGAATTAAAAACTAGATTTTTCATTTAGTTATATATAATTTTCATTTATTTTATTTCTTATCATCCTGGGCTTTTTTAAACACCTGAGCAGAGCTACAATTTAATCCAATTCAATCCAGTTTATTTATATTGCGCCAATTCACAACAAATGTCTCAAGGCACGTTACAAAAAAAAAAAAAATCATTTCTGTTCAGTCATATTCCAAATGATCCTACTTATCAAACAGTACAGTAAGCTCAATTAATTATTCTAAGCAGTTTAAAAAGTTTCTATCTAAGGAAACCCATCAGATTGCATTGAGTCATTGTTCAGAAACTGAATTTTGGGTTTTCATTGGTTGTGATGTAAATAAATGCTTGAATCTTTATCATTTTATCATTCTGCGTAATGGATCTATTCAGAATAAAAGTTTGACCCTTTGATTGGAATCGCTACATTAAAATAAATTTCTCAAACATTTATAATTAACAGTGACTGAACACTGAATCGTTCTGAACTGATTAGAGGAGGCTTTTGTTTGTCTTTGTTCTTCCAGCTGCAGCTTGGATGACCTCTCGGGGTCCGGTAGAACCCAAATCCAACAGAGCATAATTCAGGCCGGGGAGGAGGCTGACTCGCAGATCTTATGAGGTCGCCACGTACACGCTGCAGCGCTTTAATCGCTGTTTTAGCCGAGTGGTTTCTTCTGCTCAGATTATCTATTGAAGAGGCTTATGAGAGAAATCCAGAGGGTTTACTTGGTCTTTAACTTTTTACTCTGGAGAGTAAAGAGCTCTCGTGATTTTTTTTTTTTTTTTTTTTTTTAATTTTCCAGCTGAAATGATTGAAACATGTCAGTGTTTTTAATTTAATGTTATCGATTCAGTGAACTGGCCCAAACTTTCATCTGGGACGAAGAATAATGTAGAATAAGGGAAGTGACGGGGCTTATTTTTACTCGTAGACTACTGTGCAAAAGTCTTGAGTCATGCAATTTTTCTTTAAAATCCCTTTTTCCCTGATGTGCCAGATGTTTTGTGGTCTTCAGCAGAGGTTCTCCAGGATTTCTAAAGCAGCTTTGAAAGTTGCTCTTTAGGCTTCGGCTGCTTTTTCGCATTAATTTCCTCTCGGGTGCCTTTCAGTTTTCTTGGCGTGTTTTTGTTCGTTAAGCTGCTTGAACAGTTCAGGCTTTAAAAGGCTCTAAAACCTGGAGAAGGAACCAATGTTGACAGAAAATAAAGATCTAAGTACAATGGATCCATTCATCTATCGGGCTATCAATCCATCTGTCTTTTTATCCTCTCATTCATTATTTATCTTCCTTCCTTGCATGAAAAACACCAAAGATTGACAGAAAACATGATTTGCTGAAAACCTGATGCATCTTTCAGGTCTTGTTTCTGGTCTTTGGTGTTTTTTTTCCTCTTGCTTTGTAAAAACTAGACCTTTGATGTTTTTCGTTCCTCTGTTGTCCTCCACTGTCGGTCCAGTTTCATAATGCTTTAGTTGCACAATCTGCTACCATGGTCAGGAACCAGAAAAAAAAAAAAACAAAAACATGTGCACAGAGAGATATGTGAGAACGTTAAACCTACAGGTTTGTTTGACAGTAAAATAAACCGTGGTCATGCCTTCAGGTGAGACGTCCAGATGTGAAAACTCCTTCCTTGTGTCTCTGTTCGTCTCCGTCTGTCCTCTGCTTCCGGAGGTCATGCCGTCCCAACTGTCCAACACAGCCACCCATTGGTGGATTTTCCTCTGACTTCTGCGTCAGGATTGGTGGATCTAAATGTTTATCTCCCTCCCAGATGGACTGAACAGCTCTTGACTGGCCGAGCGCTGATGGGTTTTTTTTAACCCTTTGAAACGGTTTAATCTGCAGAATCCCATTAGTCTGTGAGCGACAGCAGAATAATCCCTGAAACACTTTCTCATGCCAGTCTTCCTGCTTACTCTTTCTTACAGTCGTGCAGCTCTGAACTGAAAGCAGAGAAAACGTGACTGAAGCGGCTTTCTCGTGTGTGGCAGATTATGTCTGCTTTAGTTTACAGATTATTATTTTAAAAGGTTTTCCAGCTGATGTGATGTGAGCGAAGCAGCAAGTTTTTGTCACAGTATTTAGTGGCAAGAAGTCACACAAAAGCTAGCTATAAGTAAACGTGAAGGTAAAACGCTTTAACTCAGCATTAAATGTTAATAAAAGCTGAAGATTTTTAGCATTTCTGATTAACTGTAAGCAACAAAAGATGGGAAAGAAAATGAGATGATCAGAGGAGCATTGTGCTCTGAGTGAAAAGAGCTCAAGGTGAATAATTTCTGGAAACCTGGATGTTACAATCCCTTGAGGAAGTATTAATACTTGCAACTTTTCTATTTTTTTTATGTGACAACCACAGACTTTAAGGTACATTAAAGTAATATAATAATAATAATAATAATAATAATATAATTGAGTCCCACTACTTAATAATAATATTAAGTAGTGGGACTCAATTATAATTGTTAATCAAGTAATTGCAGGATCTATAATTAATTTATCAAATTTTGATAGAAAACTGTATATCGTAAAATAAGCAATATTTTCATTTCAAAAACCCTTTTTGCTGCTAAATTATTGAATAACTAGACGGATGAGTTCAACAACATATATATTGATTGTTTTTAATCTGTTATTTAGGTTATTCATCCATCAGATTGGTACAAAGTGATATTCCAGTCATTCAGCTTTCAAGTGTTTTAGAAACCCCTGATGATTCATGCAGCTCCTTTGAACATGTTTCGCCTTGAGATGCTGTTTTGGGCTTGAACAGCTCCAGTGATCGGCCAACTCTGTTCACCACAACAACAGTCTTTTCCAGCGTCTCATCAGATCGTTTTCTTGAAGCAAAAATCAACCCCCAGTGGGGCAGGAGAAACGGCTTCACCGTCCATCGCTGTTGTTTGCGGCTCTTGCTTGTGCGTCAGATTTACGGGTGTGCCAGAAACGTGTGAATACAAAAGTTCCAACTGGAACCTTTGTATGTGGGGAAAAAAAGCGATTAATTGTGTTCAAATTTTTATTGTGTTAAAATCAATGTGTTTAATTAATTGAAATCAATGCGTTAAAGTCCAATGCAAAGTAGTGCATGGAGGTAAACTTAGTTTTCATGTTGTTTTTTTGAATAAAATCTGCATTTATAATTTACCACATTCACTCTGATACACTTCAATAAAATGCAACTAATGGCTACCAGTCTACCTGTGTATAATTCAATCTAAATATAAATCAGACTGTTCTGTGAAGGCCTCAGAGGCTTGTTAGAGAACAAATAGCATCATTAAGACCAAGGAACACAGCAGGCAGGTCAGAAAGGAAGACGTGGAGAAATTTAAAGCAGGGTGTGGGTCATAAAACAATTTCCTTTGAGCATCTTGCAGAGCTCTGTTCACTTTATTACCTGAAAATGGAAAGAGGCTGCATGTCCATGAAGACATAGGCTAAGAGAACCACAGTAACTCTAAAAGAGCTGCAGAGATAAACAACTCACGTGGGAGAATCAGTCGACAGGACAAATATTAGACATCTGCACCGCAAAAACACAACTTCTTACCACGTATTGTTGCTCTAGTTTCTAGTGCAAATATCTTAATCCACTTGAAATGAGACAAAACTAACTTACAAGTAACTTTTCAGCAGATACAAGAGCTCGTTTTAAATAAATAGTACTAGAACTTTTTCATCAATATTAACGAATTATTTACTTAAAACACTCTGAACTAAGCAACCATATTTCTGTAGCATTTAATGGAGAAGCACATGATGAATGCAGCACTGAAATGTTTGTCAGAGAAGGTTAAATGTTGTCTTTTTGCAGGTTCCTAACCTGGTGTTCCTGGCTGTGAGTCCGGAGGAGAAGGAGGCTTGGATCAACACCCTGAACGTGGCCATAATCAAGGCCAAGAACAGAGTTTTAGATGAGGTCTGGCCCGGTTTGTTTGCAGGATTATAAACGTTTGAGGTTGAGGTTTGTGAAAATGTTCATGTCTTTCAAATGGGCTTCTAGGTGACCATTGAGGAGGACAGTGCTCTGGATCATCCCACCAGAGACCGGGCGAAGATCCCTCACAGCCGCCGGCTGCCGACCAGAGGACACCTCATGGCCGTGGTAAAAAGATCCCATATTCCTCCTTCCTGTTATTCTGGATTAACGCCTTTCATGAGATTATCTCTGATGCTTCACTCCAGGCCTCCACCTCCTCCCACGGCATGCTGACCCTTGACCTGGTCGCAGAGGAGGACGGCTTCTGCCTCGACTACGACGACGACGAATCCTGGGAGGACAGCTTCCGGGTCGACCTGCAGAAAGAGGGCTCCGGAGGAGGGGTCGGGGGCCGCCAGCGAGCTGGTACCGATGTCTCAAAGCTGCGGGTGACGTCCAAAGAGCCCAAAGTGAAGACGGGTAGCCTCCCAAGAGGCAGCGAGCGCTCCTGGGGTAAACAGCCCCACTTGGAGGCCTCCAAAGCCCAAAAGAACCAACAAGTCCAGGTGAGACACTTTTAGGTTAGTGTAGCCTGAAATCTGACGTACAGTCGAACTCGTATGTCCAGATTCTTCTTCCAGGATAATGTTCTGTATGTACAGCACCCTCCACCTTTCCTGGCACTCTGGTAAAGATGTGTAAAAAGCCTTAAAGGTAAAGTTTTTCCAACTTAAAAGACTTTTAAGACCGAAAAAAAATCAGTATCGGCCAAAATTGGAATCGGCAGGTCAGGCTTTTTAAACATCGGCGATCGATGAACGGCCAGAAAACTGCAATCGGTGCCGCCCTAGTTGAGACGTGGATCCCGGATAGGAGCGGGCGAAATGAGCTTCCTCTGGAGGGCGAACGGACTCAACGTTAGAGAAAGGGAGAGGAGCTCCGTCATCTGAAGGGAGCTTAGAGTGGGGCTGCTGCTTCTCCGCATCAAAAGGAGTCGGCTGAGGTGGTTTTTGGGCATCTGGTCAGGATTTGGAAGTTGAACTGGCTGGAGGGACTAACCCGTCTGGGGTTCCCTCCTGGACCTGTTGCCCCTGCCCCCTGATCTCAGATGAGCGCTAGATGGATGGATGGATGGACAATTAATTCTTAACATTCCCCTGGAATAAATGTGCTCAAATTAAAGATATGGTTTCTCTTCCAAGCTTTTCAATAAGATGAATTTATTTTAGGACTTTTTACTCATCCAGGATGTCCATGCATCCTTAAAAAGTCTTAAATACCTAAACTGAAGACCTTAAAATGTCTTAAATTCATTAAAAATGTAAGTTGGCCTTAAATACATTAATCACCGGTCTTAAATTGTTATTTATTTTTCTCGTGGAACTTTTCTGTCAGGCAAAGTTGTCCTAAAAGTTGCAGATGTCAAATGCAGACGTCTTCATTGCGTTCTGTGACTCAAAGCGGTTGAGGCTAACGCTGATTAGCTGCCAATACACCCTCGCGTCTATCATTGGTAAGTAAGTTATCGCCATTTGGCTGGAAAACATTTGTCTTGGTCACTGGCTCACTTCTTTTGCCAACCCATACGATACACCTGCAGTCTGAGCATAAAAGCTTGGCACTACTATGTAAAATACGCAAATTTATTTGTACATTTCTGTCGTGATACAGGTCTTAAATTTAATTCATAATGGTCTTAAAAATCTAAGTTGGAGAAACCAGTTAACAGGGATGTCAACAGCTGTGAAGGATGTTGTAAAATGTTTTTTTGTTCTTCTTCTGCATCCTAATCAGTGCTGATTTTCAGTGCTTTTTGTGTTTTTATGGCATCTTTTTGAATTAGCTCTAAAGCTGTTGTCATCGTCCCGTCATCTGTGCTCGTCGTTAAAACTTGGTTTCTTGGATCATCTGAACCAAGATTGCGAATCCTTCATACCACAAACTGCTCACCTGACCTTTGCCCCCTTCAGGTCCTTCAGGCGCAGTCTCGAACGCCGCAGCCAGGGAAGAGGTTCAGCATGCAGGGTCGGAGTCGCTGCGCCTCCATGGATGAAGTCCTCTCCTCCAGGTGCGCCATCAATAGAGGAGAAATTCACCTGACTGGAAATGACTAAAATATCATCTTGAAGCGGTTCCTCTGACCGTGGAGACGCACTGGAACAACCATTCCTCTAATTTGGTCCACTTTCACAGTCAGCTGGAGAAATGTTGCACAGGTTTTCCAAGTCAACTTCTTCATCCGCACCAGAACACGGAGGAGGATTAGGGACACTGAAAAATTAAAAACAAGAGTTCTTACTTTTTTCTCAGATTTTTAAGATTAAAATCAAATTTCTTACTTTATTCTGGGAATTTTTGTTTTTTTTCTCAGAATTCTTTAATCTCAGAATTATGAGGGAAAAAGTCAGAATTCTGAGATTAAAGTTGGAATTTTCACTTTATTCTGAGAATTATGTGTTTATTGGATTATTTATTGTCCACCTTTTAATCTTACAAGCACTTTATATGTTTTTGATTGGCAAGTTTTGTGTTTTTAAGCGTCACTGGTTGAAGCAGTGGAATTTAGTGCTATGTCCTCTGGTTAAATGTTAATTGTTGGTGTATTGTTTGTGTTTATTGTGACTTGCTCTAAAATTAATAGCCCATTGGGACATGAATAAAAATCTGAATCAGGGAATTCTGAGATTAAAATTGGAATTTTCACTTTATTCTGAGAATTTCAAGATTAAAATCAGTTTTTTTTCCTTCAGAGATCTGAGATTAAAGTCAGAATAAAAGTCAGGATTCTGACTTTATTCTCTGGATTCTGAAATTTTGTGGCCCTAATCCTCTTTTGTTCCAAAAACAGCTCCAAATATGCCCGGATAATTTAATATTTTCAATCACACTGACTTATTTCAGCATATCTAGAGGTAGAAATCTTTAAGCTATCAAGAAGGAAATTAGAGATTGTAAATTTAAGGGTGCTTCAACAAGTGTAATTAAAGGGATTCTTTGAAGTTTTGACATTTGGAGCTATTGAACTCATACACGGACTGCGAAATATGAGCACCGAATCTGAAAATGGGTTCTCTTGAAATGAAAACATCATGATGCATCAAAGCATCGCGCAGAACTGTGAGCACAACATTGATTCGTAATGTGATTCCTGTTTGTGTTTTTATCTCTGTACTTATTTTGGTTGTAAATGGGAGAGAGCGGCATGTCCAGCTCTTCCTGATTTGAATCCCAACTGAGGCCTTTCTGTTTGGATTTTGCATATTCTCATTTTGCATGTAATTGGATTTTCACCGGTTATTCCGGTTTCCTTCCGACAATCAGGTGAGTCAGTGACTCTAAATTGGTTGTAAATGGGAATGCACATGGTTGGCCTGTTGACTTACCCTGGAGGTGCTCTGCCTCTTGCCTAAGCCGGGTAGGACAGGCAGTTACAGCCACCGGATGCATAGACGGGATTTCTCTAATTGGCTTTTGTACTTACTCTGAATTTTAGTGTTATTTATCAGACTGACACAGACACTTTTCCACCCTTCCTAAGTTAAGACATAATAGAAGCAAGTTCTTACTGAGGTTTGTTTTCATCGGCTTTACACTAAAACTTTTGCCCTTTTTTTTTTTTTTACAAGGCTCTAAATAAACTGAAAGTGAACTGATGGACTTCTGGTCCTCAGAGCATGCAGAGGCTGCTGATGTCTGATGACATAAAATATGACTGTACTTGAAAATGATATAAAAACACTAATATTCACCGCTTTTCCTTCCAGACCAGCAATGATTCGGTCCGAGTTTCGTTCGGCTCTTCGTCGCTGCCCAACCGAAGAGGAGGCAGGCAGCGGCTCTTCCGCCCAGCCTGTCGGCCAGCTGCAGAGCCTCATCGCTCAGAGGATGCAGAGAGCTCAGGAGCTGCTGGAGGAAATGAGGCTGCAGGTCTGACATCCTCAGAAACCTTTGTCCCTCGTGAGCAAGTTCACTCAGATTGTAGCTTGTGAAACTTGTGGTAAATATGACTGTTTATAGGAGCTGCAGAAGGCCAAAGCTGAGAGGGAGCGAGGAGGCAGCTCAGCGTACCTGAAGGGGGTTAGCTCCCCTCGGCTTCACCACCTCAGGGGCTCAGACTCTCCCCATTCCAGGTTGGTTTGATCAGATCTGTCGACATGAGAGTAGAGCTGGGCGATAAATCGATGGTATCGATTAATTGAATTTTGGTTTTGAAGATTTAATATTTGGAAAATCTGGATTTTTTTTCACCAATGCTCTCCTTGTGTTTCCGTAGTTCAGAGTGATGTCAGCGCGCCCAGGGCGGCCATCTTGTTTGACAAGCGTGTTTTACAGCTTCTGTTTATTTGGACTTTGAATTCAGGTGAAATCTACGACGGAGTGTTAGAGGGCCAGGCTAGGATTTTTTTTAAAACAAAAATAGTCATAATGTTACAAGGATACAGTGGTAGTAATACGAGATTAAAGTCATATGACAATAATGTCAATATAAGAATAAAGTGTTAACATTACCAGAATAAAGTCATAATATTAGAAGAATGAAGTAGTAATTTCATGAGAACCTCTAACACGAAAAATAACAAAAATTAATTATACAAGCTTCTCATTAAAATGACATTTAAGACGTTCTTTTGGTAAAATTGCGTCTTTATTCTGCTAATATTATGACTATATTCTTGTAATTAAACAAAAGTTATTATAGCCTGGCCCCTGATACTCCAACACAAAAGGGATGATTGAAATAAAAGCCACTTTTTGAAAATATTTTCTGTCATTTGTAATTTCTTTTTTAGAAAAGAAAGCAAGAAGAAAAAAAAAATCGATTGAAATCGGATCTGGCATGAAAAAAAAATCTGAGATTTTATTTTCAAGCCATATCGCCCAGCCCTAGATGAGAGTGAAATTTTGAGATGTCAGTAAGGGTGATTGAACAAAACTCTGCAAAGATCAACATTTGATCCATTTTTTTTACTCTCATCAGCAGGTCATCGGGGTCTCCGAGGAGCAGGAGCAGCGACTCGCCTCGTCTCCGGGGCAAAGACTCGCCTCGCCTGAGGGGAAGAGAGTCTCCTCGACCCAAAGCCAAGAAGAACCGCTCCAAAGCCACCGACTCGCCTCGCTCCAGAGGATCTCACTCTCCCGCAGCTAAAGCCGCCGACTCTCCTCGCCTGAGAGATTCTCCTCATCTGAGTGGCTCTCCTCGATCAAAGAGCTCCGACGCACCAAAACTCAAGGGATCGTCAGGTGCCAGCTCCACCAGAAAGGATGATTCTCCTCCACAGAAGACTCCTGAGACGCCTCCATGTTTGAACAGATCCAACACCTGTCAGGCGGAAGGATCTGGTTCACTGCAGGGCGGCGAAAATGACCCCCCTCTTCCAGGCATTATTTGGGAGACTCAAAAGAATCAAAACTCCCCAGGTCTGCCCAGATCCTTCGACTCCTCGCTGCCCAAAACCCCCGACAAACATCGCCTCTCTCCTCCTGACCTCGTGCCGCCTGAAGAGGATCTGGAGGTGGAGAGACGACGCGCTGAGGCCGAGCGGCTCCTGGAGGAGGCGGTGTCGTCCTGGAAAGAGGCGCAGGAGGTCCTGCAGGAGGTGAAGGAGCTGCAGAGCCAGACGCTGAGGCGGCAGCGCAGGAGGACCTATGAGAAGATGACGACGTCGGCTGCGGCGGCTTTACAGCCTGCGGTGAACTCGGCGACCTCAGCCGCAGAGGAGGACGACACTCCTGCCTCCCCGACGTCGCCGGAGGACGACGATGAGTCCGAGACACCCTGACGAGAACAAATACCTGCGATACTCTGCATGCTTATGGACAAACAAACGAACGAGGTTTACACAGTTTTTACATTTTTGATCCTATTTCCGAAAAGATTTCCAAATTTTTACTGATCAAAGCAACAAGATGCACGAGACGATACATGTGGATTATTTAAAAAGCAGGGATACGTTTCGTTCCGGGAGGTTCTTTGACTTTAATCCTGCCTCGCGCTCCACCGTCACCAGGCAGAAACCCCCTCTGTCCTGTCAGGAGACCTCCATCTGCGGCAGGAGCTTTACATTTCACTTTAATTAACGCAGCTTTAAAGGCGAGGAGCTCCTCTTCTGCTTCTCTGGCGATGCTGCACGGCTTTCTTCTTTGTCTCTTTCTGCAGAAACTGAAGAGAAAGTTCTCTCAGTTCGTTTTAAAACCAAGATGTCAAACCTTTTTATGACAAAGTCAATGAAGAGCACAAAATTACATTTTATAAAGAAACAAAATGGACTTCCGATTTCTGCACTGATTTAAAACTTTAACCTGTTTGTTCGCTGATGTATCACTGAGTCTTCTTTGTAGCATTTCTTTTTAAAAAAAAACGTCTTCGAAATCGCTTGACCTGATTTAGTTGTAGCTTAATGAACAGTGGATCTGCTAAAGTTTGCTTCCAGCTTGTTACTGATTTTCATATAATCGCAGTCTTTTCAAGCTACAGCCAAAATCAGGGAGTTTAAAGTTGTAAAAGATTAGCAAAAAAAAAAAAAAAGAAGCAATAATAACTGAATTTTTTATTTGTTTGTAATTTTTGGCTGAAACAAAGCCACAGACCAGCTCAGATATTATAAACTCTGCACTATGGACTGAACTTTTTTGCAACAATATTGCTGAAACCAGCTTCTACTGTATGATTGAAAACTGAAATCAGGATTTTATTTGCACATGTTCTGAATATTTGAGGCTGATAGTTGATTTTTTATTAAATCCTCACAGAACCTTTGATTTTTTTTTATTTATTTATTTTTTTTTCAATCATTAATTTGTCCCTTTAAATTATATCCCATCAGAAGATCAGTAACAAATGTGCTTCTGTAAAATAAAAGACCATCAAACAGATTTTAATATCAGGAAAAGATAAACTGAGTAGATACAAAATGCAGTTTTCAAATAATGATTTCATTTATTAAGGGAAAAATGATATCCAAACTAACCTGGCCCTATGTGAAAATATAATTGCCCCCAAAAACTAATAACTGGTACAATAAAGGGCATCAGGAGTTGCCGATAACTGGCAATGACTCTCCACATCACTGTGGAGGAATTTTGACCCAATATGTTTTTTTTTTTTTTTTAAATGTAAATTACATTTTTCCTGTAATTCCACATCGGTTTTAAGCTTGGACTTTGACTAGGTCATTCTAAAACCCTTGTTTTTATTTTTTTGAGCCATTCATAGATGGACTTGCTGGTTATTCGGATCGCTGTCCTGCTGTATAACCCAAGTGTTCTTGATCTTAAGCTCACAAACTCAGGGTTGGACGTTCTCCTTCAGGATTTTCTGGTAGGGAGCAGAATTCACGGTTCTATCAATTACATCAAGTTGGTCTGATCCTGAAGGAGTAGTGGCCCCAGATCATCACACTACCACCACCATGTTTAACTGTGGGTTAAGTGTCTTTTTCTAAGATGCTTTGTTAGTCTTATGGCAGATGTCATGGGACACACACCTTCCAAAAGGTTTCACTTTTGGCCCATCAGTCCACAAAATATTTATTTGAAAATGTTGGGGATCACCAAGATATTTTCCAGAATTTTCAAAAATCCAATGATTATGCAATTCAGCACTACTGAAAACTAACTATAATGCTTGAACTATTATGTTGCATATGAGCGAATAGGCTTTTTAAAATGTTACTCACTGGATCTTTAATGATGCTTATTTAGAGAGTCGAAAACTCTGGGTTGTTTACAAGTTCTCATGTTTTTCCACTAAATATCACTATGGTATTTTCATAATTCATTTTTTTATGATGTTGTTGAAGTTAACTCCTTTATAAAAAGAAGAACTAGAGGCCTTGGCGACATGAAAACAATCCTTATATTTGTTGTTTCTAAAAAGGTTGTTTGCTATGCTGTTGTTTCCAGATGTTTCTTCATCCACACAAAAACTCTGAATACAGCCCAAAATGCTGTCGCAACTACTCCTGGCCTGTGTGTGGTGCTGTGACGCCAACGCAGAAATACACCAAAGCAGAGAAAAAGGGGTAGTTCGGCTATAAGTGGGGCTATGATGTCTCAGTGAACAAAAACATGTTGGTTATATCTGCACTAAAAGTGGAAGATTTTAATTTTCTCCCACATGAACACATTTCTGAAAAATATTGTTTTAATGCCAGTTTACAAAGCCGAAACAATAAAAATAACTTTTTAAATTTATTTTTTTTAAAACGTTGTAACAATGTAGACGGCACCAGAAACATATTACATTTGCACCCATTAGCTAACAAGCTCAAATCAAGCAGAACTTGAGTGAGTCCCGCTTGATTTCAAGTTTCATTTGAAGTTTTAGCTAGCTAGCTAACAGCCATTAGTCACACGGGCGTCGCTTCATATGAATTTTTATTTAGCTATTAAAACATTAATTAATCGAAAAAATACCTTAACTGAAGAATGTCAGCTAAGATTAGGCTGAATAACTACTAGTTCTACTACTGATCACTTCCTGATTACTTAATAATACAATGAGGAAATAAATAAATATAATCATCCACACATTTTAGAGATTTACCGCAGAATAAATGTCCAACTTGACATTTTCTGTTTGTTTTTGGGAACATGAAGGATGTTAAGAGCTGCTAATGTTCTGTTAAGGTTGAATATTGTCTCTGTAAAAAGTCACATTTTGCAATATAAAATTTTCTTATTTAAGTTTGCCGATGTCGCAACCTTTGAACTGTTTTTATTCTCCAGTTTGTGAGTTTTTGCACATTAGTCATAAATACTGAGAGCATGGCTAAGATAGCACTGACGCCGACAGAGCTAAATCACATTGTGGGTTATTTGTATCGTGAGATCTTGAGAGGATGTGAAATAGCTGTATTAATTTGTAATTTATTTCTATGTTTATGCACACTGAAAAAAAAAAAGAAGCATTTTCTAGGCAGAATCCAATGCTGTAATCACTGTTTATATAGAAATATGAGTTCCTGCGTTGTTTGCTGACTTTACTTGACTTCAGATATATCTGTTCATGTTTTTTATGCATTGTGGGAACACCAAAACAAAAACACTGCTGATTTTCTGTGCAACTAATGCTAATGCAAACTATAATAAGCTAAACTGCTCGTAAGGTGAGCAGCTTCACCTGCTGTGTTTTGCTTTAGGTTAGTTTCAACACCATGACGGGTTTATATAAAAATTCTGAGTCAAACTGACTTAAAGCAGGTCGATTCATCTCACCTTACTGGCTGATTTTTATTTCTTGTTTAAATAAAAAAAACAAAAATCAAAAAAAAAAACAAGGTACTTGGACTAATATGTGAATGTTGGTGTATGTGTATGCATTTGCATTAACTTGTATGAATTTACACAGCTCCAGATACACAATACAACTGCAAAGTTGTGAAATAAAATAAAGAAGACTGACATTTACTTAAATGTCAGTGTTAACCCAAGATTCAGATTACTTTTTTTCTTGTTAAAAAGTTGCAGTAGCGCCTTTAAAAGTTTTTCTTCACACAGCACTTAAAATATGTTCTTGTTGTATTAAGGATACAGAGTCACAAGGTTTTTCAATGTTATTTTTACTATTTGGTCAGCAAATTGTGATTGTTTTGAAGAATAAATGTAAGAGTTTAGCTGTTTATTTTAAGAGTGCACAAAAAGCAGAGCAGAGAAAAATAATTAAGAGTGAGTTGTAACAAACTAGTCAGCAGCAATCCTATAAATAAATTTTATAGCAGTTTAGCTGAGCTGAATTTCCCATTAATAATAATGGCCAGGTAAAAAGCACAAAGCTAACTGTATGCTAGAAGGCTAAAATACAATTATTTATTTATATCCACAATGGTTTTACTTCTACATTAACGAAAATGGGAGACTGATTAAAGGAAAGAATTTAGAGTCAAGCTGTTATTTTGTGAGACCAGTTAGAGGGGGTGATTTATTTGCAGTTACCATGCCAACCAACAGCTACCGAGCTAAGTAAGCTAACTAGCGTCGGATTTTCACAAGTACATGCTACAGTTAAAGTTTGTTATATGACCCCCTCCCTGAGCTACCATTGCCGTCTAAAGAAACGCACCGCTCCCGACTTAAAACAACCAATCAGATCCAGGAGGAAGGTCTTAGTGCTGTCAGTCACCCTCGTGTAACGCTGCTAAATGTGCTAATGGTGAAGAAACAACTTACTGTTCCAGGAAATCTGTTTATCCGCCATCATTGGTGGCCACGCTAACTAGCCTTAGCATTCGTGGAAGGCTTCTTCCTCTTCTTTTGATTTTAATGGTGGATGGCAGGCTAGTTTAAGTGCATTACTGCCACCACTGGACGGGAAGTTGAATACGTGAAAGACTATGTTGTTATGATGCAGCTGTAAAGTCGCAGAGAAGAAGGGGGGAGTGTGAGAGCAGCGCGTACATGAGGGTGATTGACAGCGCCAAGACCCTCCTCCTGGCTCTGATTGGTTGTTTCTGACTGAGTGGCGTATTTCTGCAGTTAGTACTGGGAGCACTGGGAGAAGGCAGAGGAGCTTGATTTTTTAAGAAATTATCTATCTTGTTCTGTCACGACATGATGATAATTTTAACAAATATGTAAAAAAAAACAAAAACAACAACACATTTTTCATAAAAGTTACGCATTTCAGCTTTAAGTTGCTGTCGCTTTTACTTTCGCAGTATTGCTGGCCCCGCACTATAGTAAAAACACCAAGATGCAAATTCAAACTTACACAGTAAATGTACAATATTAATTATTCTATGCAGCCCAAAATGATTAATAATTAAAAACCATTTAACTGTCAAAGACTGGGGGAAAAAAGAGGTTAACATAGGAAGACCACTGATAGTGCCTTTTTTTCTAACTATCTTATCTGGGGAGTGCATGAGATTGTCATCTTTCTCTGCCATGAGGATACTGAATCCTCATTATGTGACTTCTCATCTCATTATCAACACAAACACTCGCAGCCAGACCCAGAATGGGTCACTGAGCTGTGTCGAATGGATGAGCAGATGTAGGGCAGGACAAAGAGCAAAGCTCCATTACGCAGCTCCACCTCCATCTACAACACACACCTACCCTCCACTCTGATGCACTGCTGTGTGTGTGTGTGTGTGTGGGTGGGTGATCATGTATGCATGCATGAGCATTTCTTGATGACTAATATGCTGCCATTATGGGTGCTGCATTCGTGTGTCGCCGCAGGAAACACTGAGAACAAGAAAACCAGGCCCACCTTCAAGGAACAGTCTGCCAGCTCTCTGGAAACAGCTTCCCAGACTTGGCCTCTGCCTCATCTGCCTGGGACAAAACTCACAGCATCAATGAACTGTAAATGAAGTGCTTAGTGAGCGTTTTGAACAGATTCCCAGCACTTCAGGGGGATTTAACCTAGTTCTGCAGCAGGAAGAGGGGGTATTTTATTATTTTTAAATACCCCTATAAATTTCTTCTTGGAAAAAAACGTGAAAATAATTTCTGATTATGTTAAAATGACATTATAGGAAATGAATGTTTTTCTTCTGTAACTCTGAAGATGTGCGACCTGACAATCACACAGCTGGTGCTACTGAAAATCAGTCTCAGCCTCCAACATGGCAGGGTCATGGATGATGTTCTCTCTTCATGCTCCGATTGTTGTCCTCAAAAGGGGAGGCTACTCACTGTTGGTTGGTTGGTCATGAAGTTCGTAGATGTATTTGCTATCTAACGTGCCAACAAACTGCAGACGCGAGCGTCCACAAACTGTACAGCGCCGCGGCTTTCAGAGGCTGTAAATATTTAAAACTCATGTGTTCAACTTTTTATAGAGCTCTCTGTAGAGACCGGAATGGGCAAACTGGAAAAGTAGCTGGTATGATGTGAGTTTTGTTTGTTGTTTATGATATAAAACCTGGACTAATCAAAGCAAAGATTAATACCTCTAGGACTCCACTTCAGTGCCGTTGTTGGATTTTCTGTGATAGACCCACAGAAAGTAATGCATAATTGTGAAGTGGAAGAAAAAAGCATGTGTGGTTTTCTGCATTTTTTAAAATAAAGAATCGTCTGGAAGGTACGGGGTGTATTTCTTTCCAACCTCCCAAATCATCACTTTGTTGTACCACCTTTCATTGCCGCTACAGCTGCAGCTCTTTTGAGTTATGGCTCTACCAGCTTTACACGTCTAATCTGACATTTCTGCCCTTTTTGCTGAGTAAAACTGATCAAGTTCAGTTGGATTGGATTAAAAATATCTGTGAAAACCTATTTTGAAGTCTTTCCACAGATTCTCAGTTGGGTTTAGCTCTAGACTTTGACTAGGCCACTTCAGAGCATACACATTCTTTGATCTAAATCATTTAATTGCAGCTCTGGCTGCACGTTTAAGGTTGTTGTCCTGCTGGAAGGCGAACTTTTGCTGCAGTCTTAAGTCTTTTGGAGCTCCTAACAGGTTTTGTTCCTGGAATGCCCTTCATTTAGTTGCGTTCCTCTTGAACTCTGACAGCTTCCTCAGAAAGTTTGATGGAAAGATGAGATGAGAAAAAAATTGCAAAAATAAAAAAATCTAATATATTTTTGAATCACACATTTTTATCATAAAATCTAATCTGTTTTTCAATCATTTTAATAAAATTAAAATGATTTATTGAAATGTTATTTGCTACGATCATCTTCCTGACTGGCTGCCAATCAAATTTAACAAGCTGCTTTGCTCTTCAAGAGCGAAATGGAAAAGTTTCTGACCAAAAAACAACCAAAGGAAGCGTCTACCAGCCCTGCTGAGGACCCCTGAGAACTTCTGACCAACTAGAATCAGAAAGTATGAGGCAGAATTTATGCTACACTGATGTAATAATTATTGGATAGTGAAAAAAACCCTGCCCTACATTACTCGTGGTAAACTGCAAACAGAACCTCTAGTTGCTTTCTTTTTGCCACTTATTGAAGCCCAGATATATGAAACCCATGATTCATTGTTTTCCTGTTCCGCAGATTCTCCCAGGACCTGCTGGTCGTCTCCTTCACGGCCGTTATTCAGTCTGTCTTGTGTTCGTCCATCACTGTGGTTTGGCTCATCCACAAAGCAGGACAGGGCCAGACTGTAATGAGCATTTAGGTCTGCAGAGAGGAGGATCAGCAGGGCTCACGTTCCCTTCATCTAGGACCTGCACAGGTCTAGGCTCAGGAAAAGGGAAGCTAGCATCTCTGCAGACCCCACACATCCTGGACACAAACTGACCCTGGACTGCTTTCTGTTGCCCTTAAATGATACAGATTTGTCCCACCAGTGCACTTGGTTGATGCAAATGGAGACTTTTTTTGTTTTTATCGATTAGGACAAAACTATGATCCACTTTTCACAACAATATTAGATACAACACAAAGTATTCATCTTTTAATAACCCATCTTTCTGCTTTCCCTTTCATTTCATGGTAAATAGAACCACATATCTCCAAGGAGTTAAAGACTAAAGCAGACCTTGGTGCACTCAAATCTGTCTTTAATTTCATTATTAAAACTTGGCTGAATACAGCAAGTTTAAAAAAAAATAGGGGCCTAAATGACGTTCATAGTGCTAAAAATAGACTTTTCAGTTTTCTTCAATCGAGCCCAAAATAAAGGAAAACATGTGAAACCCTTTTTAAGTTTTGAATCTCCAAAGATTCACACATTCCTACAAAAAACCCCTGTATATTTAATTTGTTTAGTTAACATATTTCATGCTAAGTTTATTGTTGAGCAGGTAAAAAAAAATTTCAATAAAACCTTGTCATTTTTATTTTTTGACCTGCAAGTACTCTTTTGTTGAGGATTTTGGCCAATGTTACAAAACGTCTGGACACCCCTGGTTTAGACTTTTACCTTCAGGTCAGCGCTACAGAGCGCTATTTGCAAAAGGAGCCGCCTGAGAGACAATTTCTTATACTGAGAGCAAAGTGGAAGCAAAGTCAAATTTCTTGTTTCGTACACAAAGTAGGCAAAGAAAACTGATGATGATATGCAAAAAAAAAAAAAAAAAAAAAAAAAAAAAAAAAAAAAAAAAAAAAAAAAAAAAATTATGAGTCTAAATGCTTTAAAGGACACTAAAATTAGGAGTTTTATTTGTGTTTTGCATGCACTTGGTTTTTGCAATATAAAGGAATTGAATGCATGGTGAAGAATAGATTTAAGTAGTTCTGTCTGGTTGTGTTAAACAGAGTCCATGGAGTCACCTGTGGAGTTAGAGTTTGCAACCGTAAAGCTGAATTATGAGGTTCTGTTTCTGAAGCCATGGAGGAACTGGAACCAGTTGCAGCGGCATGTGATGCAGCGGCAACTCCAGAAAAAACAAGTGGTTCTTATTATGCTGAGTTTGAATTTAGCCAGTGTTTGGATATCAGAAAACAGTGAAATGTTTAGCTTGCAGACAGAACAGGTGCCAAGGCTTTGTGTAGCCCCTTGGTTTACATGTATGTCCTTTAACACGGCTGTTTACTGGGAGACACGGCGGCTCGTTCATGTTCACATCAGAGCTGAGTGAATTATTTACACCGATTCTCTCTCTGTGTGATTCCCACTCACTGTCTGATGCTTTGCTTTAGTTTTTCCGTCAGCGGGAGGCGGGGGAGGGGTGTTATTACATGTTTTATTAACACATGCACACGTGAACACACACACTCCGAGGCCCGGTGTTCCAGGTCAGTGTTACAGTTTGTTCTCGGTTAAAGCAGGGAGGATTACAGAGGGAGGTGGGGGGATGGTAGCTGTGTGATTCAGAGCCCTGCAGCGTCTGTTCAAAGCTTCGACCTCGTTTATTCCTCTCAGTCTCACCCTCCCCCCCCCATTTCCCTTCCTATTTTTAATCCTCAGTTTCCTTTATCGGTATTATCCCTCTTCGCTTACCTTTAGTAACCTTTCAAAACACATATTGCACTAGTTGCCCTGATTCTGATGCTGATGCTTCATCTTTCGCCACTGGATGAAGATGCAGTTGCAGTTTTTAACTGTGCTGTGACAGAATGATGAGGCTGCCATCCGTCCGTCCATCATTTCATCAGGAGAGAAGTTCTAACGTTTCTCCAGCTCCTCCTCAGGTGATCCAAGGCCATGCAGTGAATTTTGCTCCTCATGAAGAAGCAACAGCAGAACGTAGTTACCCTCGGAGGGAAATGTATTTCAGCCGCTCGTATCTACGCTCTTATTCTTTCGTTCAGGATCTGAACTGCCTGGCCTTCAGTCAGGGTTGGAATGGAAATGGAGCAATAAGTCATAAGCTTTGCCACTCGGGTCAGCTCCTTCCACAGCTTACAACCCCAGTGACCCAGAGCGGCATCCTCATTACCGTGGACAGAGCCCTGCTCCCTTATCCAGCTCCCAGTCCATCCTGGCATCATTCCTTAACAAGAAACTGAGAAACTTAGTGTAAGCCTTTCTGTTTGAGACACATTTTTACAGAACTGACTCTCGTCCTGGCTGCAAACTGCTCCGAACCGAGCTACTCAAAGTGTGAAGACACCAGCAGAAACATCATCTACAAAAAACAAAGATGCAAACAAGACTGGTGAAGGTAAAGCAATCAAAGACCTTTTCAAGCTGTAGTATTATTATTTAATCTCAGTGAAACTTTTAAATGTTTTTTTTTTCTAAAGTCACAGATATCTAGTAACAAAAGCCCCAAGAACCATCCATCTATTCATCCATGCATTGGTTTCTGGCTATCCAAGAATGGGTTGCTGAGGTAAGAAGGGAAGTGTCGTCCTTCCAACAAGTTCTCCTCCAACTGAGACATGCCTGGAAAACTCCCAGAAGGAGATGTCCAACCAAAGAGGCATCCTGATCACTTGACTGATTCCTCCGTGCCTGACTCCGAGCTCCAAGGAACTGACTCAGCCCAGCCCTTTCACACTAGTGCATGTTGAAAATCATGACTAGAAGACGTCAAAAGAATCACATCATCTGTGAAAAGCAAAGATGAATCCCTAAGGATCCAAAACCACTACCCCCTCTCCATGATTACTCACTGAGATCCTGTTCATGAGCTGCACAAGAAGGGGCAGCCTTGGTGGTGAACAACCCGCCCAGGGAACAAGCTCAGCTTTGTGCTTTGGACACACAAGGACTGGAAAGCCCCTACAAGCCACCCAGGCACCCTGTACCCCAGCACCCCCACCCCATGCCCATGATACAGAATACCTTGACCCTTCTCTGTATCCACAAAGCACATTTGGACCAGACAACTAGACTCTTGTGAACTCTACGAGGGTAAAGATCTGGTCCACGGTTCCACAGCCACAATGAAAACCAAACTACGCCTCCGAAATCCAAGGTCCTCCAATCGGTCGGAGCCTCCTGTCCAACAAACCATCAAATCTTCACCAGCTAAACTGAGACGCACGATCCTTCAACGGCTAATTAAACTGGCTCATAGGGGTCTGTGACAACCCCTCGGGGTTACTAAATATTTCTTTCTTTCTTTCACGGCCAAACTATGTCTTAAGGGTGGGATTTGGTTCAACACTTGATCCTGATCTGCAGCATCGACATGATCGGTGATGCTGTGGAGCTTGGAGGCCCTGGGCTGTGGCTGGCAGGCTGACATCATTAGGAGCGGGAGGCAGAGGTTCAGCTGCAGTTTGTCATCCGGCTGCTTTCGTAGCAACAGAACTAAAAATACTTCCTGTTTATCCTCCACACAGGGATACACTCACACACACACACACACACACACACACACAGACATACACGTTGGATTGCATTACTTTGACTATATGACATCCCTGGACAGTAGCCTTTACCTAATATGTTGTTTTATGACATGATGATGACTTTTGCGCCCAAAATGTAACTGTGAAAACACTCTGGAGTCCTCACAACATTAATAACACAACTATAAACACACACAAGGCATGCACATTATCGAGAACGTGAGTAGGGCGAGCTGATCATCAAAAGTGAGTTTGTGTCGCATCTGCGTGTATCCATATCTCATAAAAAGACCATGACAACCAGAAGGCTTTTAGGTCAAAGAGTTTAAATATTTCAGAGGAGCTAAAATGCATTAGGATGTGACTCCGACTAACACACACAACCCACAGTTTAACAACGCTTACATATTCAGAGTATTTAAGTGATAAGTTTTCTCAGCTGGAGCTAAAAAATCTAAAGCCTCCAACATATAGAGCCGGTCAGAAACACAGCCGGATTTATCTTGTATCTGAAGGCACCCATAAGTTCCCGCTAACACGCTACCCTCTGAACATGAACCCTGCAGCTATCAGTGGGGACTGATTCATATTTCATTGCTAAAGCTGCACCATAGACTGACCGACGCCTCTGAGGAAATGCAAGCTGGAGCTGATAAATGTGCTTCATATTGATCTGTGGGAATGCTTTCCGAGAAACAGAAATGTATTATGTAACGAGCTCTCTGGCTTGCTTATTGCAAGACCATCAGCTTATATTATATGAGTGTAGCAAGAAGGTTTTTTGTGTTTATTTAAACCCGCACTGTGATTTTAACGTGGACCATCTAGCAGTGATTGTCATTACCAGTTAAAGAAACCAAATGGATATGAAGGGAGAGAGTGTATCTTCTGGGTTATGGTATTTTATATTTAATGTAGTAATAAGGAAGTATTTTGGCACACTGACAACGCTATGTAAACATTCTGTTGGTTGAATGTCCCCTTTGTGCTGCATGGATGTACAGTGAGGGAGAGATCCTCTGTCATACCTGTATCTTTTGGACTTTTGCTTCTCTCCTTTCTTTGTATTGATTTCTTATTTTCTCTGTTAGTTAAGTTATTTTTTTATTTGAATGGTTCTTCATATTTAGCATTTTCATTCCCCCATTCTAGTTTGTTCCTTCTGATTAGTCCAGTTGTTTTTAGTGTTCTGTTGTTTCATTTGGTTTCATTTCTTTTATCTACTCAGCCATGTTCTGTTCAGTCTACTCTTAGTTATTTTTAGATTATGTTTCTTGGTAGTTATCCTCTGTTACTGTTAGATTCATTTTCTTTGCTCCCCCATTTACTCTTAAGTTATTATGTCATAATTTTTATTAAATCTTCAAAGAAACTACTCGCTGCATTTGGGTCCTTCAACACCACAACTAATCATGACATCCTCCTCATTTACAAAGAAATAAAATGCTTCTAATTTTATGATAATTTAATTTTAATGTGAAGAGTAGAATATCAACAAGAAATAGTGTCTTTGAATTAGGTAAAAATTTGATTCCCTACAATACTGTCCAAACCCAACCAGTCAAACAACCAACCAGTCAACCAGACAACCAACCAGTCAAGCAACCAGTCAACCAACCAACCAACTAACCAAGCAACCAACCAGTCAACCAGTCAAGCAACCAGTCAGTCAACCAACCAACCAACCAGTCAAGCAACCAGTCAGCCAACCAACCAACCATTCAACCAACTAACCAACAAACCAGTCAAGCAACCAGTCAGCCAACCAACCAACCAACCAACCATTCAACCAACTAACCAACCAACCAGTCAGCCAACCAACCATTCAACCAACTAACCAACCAACCAGTCAAGCAACCAGTCAGCCAACCAAGTAACCAACCAACCAGTAAACAAACAAACCAGTCAAGCAACCAGTTAGCCAACCAGCCAAGCAACCAGTCAGCCAACCAACCAACCAACCAACCAGTAAAGCAACCAGTCAACTAACCAATCTGCAATATTAAAAATAGTAAAAAAAGGGCTGGTCTAAGACCAGATGATTTTGCCCCCAAGCTGATTGCCTGATTATAAACTCCGGTCCCAAAACCCAAATTAGCTGCCTTACAGTCATTGTTTTATGAAAGATCTCTGCAGAGGGAGAAACCTCACACAGCAGTGCCTGCAAAATGCAACATTTCTCATTCACTTACAGGAATTACGGCATTTATCTTGTGGCAGAAAGTCCCCCTCTTTCCCAAATGGGGGATCGGTTTACAATCTAGCGGCACAACATAAACAGTTGTGTCTCGAAAGAGTCCACACAGTGTCACGTGGGAGAGTCACACTGGGGGATTTGGGGGAGTGCAGCAAGATGAGGTGTGTGAATACAACAAAACAACATTCTCCAATACTCCACAACCAACAGACTTACTAATTAATCAACCAAACAACCACTAACTGGCCAATCAGCATTCCAACCAGTCAATTAACCAACTAACCAATGGATCAGCCGAACAGCCAACCATTAACCAAGCAATCAACACCACTTTAGACTGGGAACACCTCACCAAAGCTGCAGTTCTGGAGATGCCCCCATCCAGTCGAACCTGCGCAGTTCCTTACACTTTTCCCTTTTCCTGCAATTAACAATTCAAGTTTGAGGACTTGATTCAGTTGCTTCTTAAAACATCCCACCCGCTGACCTGATCCTTGAGATTGCAGTGATTTTAAAACAGAGGAGTTTCATGGTCCTACCCCCTTTGTGGTCCAAACTTTGGAGGGTTTTTTTTTTTTTTTTTTTTTTTCTACAGGTAGGACACTTAGAGTTCATTTATTTTGCAGAACTGTGTTGTACCATCCCTTTAAAAATGTGCGACTCATGGAGAGAATTAAAAAAGAAAAATATCGATTCATCTTCCTTCCTTTATGCAACCCCCTCCCGGATTGATCATTGATTCTTTAAGTTTGTTGCTGGTGCTCTTGCCACCCCTCAGCACCTCGTAATCAGAAACTGATTGACTGATTGATTGATTTGAGGTGCACCTCCATGGTGAGCTGTTCCTGGATGTAAACGTGCATAAACTCCCTGCCTGCTCTGTAACAAATCATTTAACTAAATCCCACTTGATGACACATCTTAGTGACCAATCTGCTGGCTGTGGCCGACAGCTGAACGAATTACTAGCACTTTGAAGTGTTTTCTCCAGGGTGGAAGTCAGGCAGGAAGCTCCCAGGGGAGGATGGAGGAGGCACGTGTGTTAATGTGTGTGTGGCCACAGCTGTTGTCTCCATCAGTGGACAATTTATCTACTTGAGCTGTTTAAATTTCACAAAGTGGAACAAAGGGAGGAGAAAAAAAAAAAAAAAAAAAGGGTTGGGCATCCGAGGTCATGACTAGGAGCGTCCTGATCTCACCTCCTGGTCTCCTTTCCTTACTCCCTTCACTCCTGCTTTAATCTGGCTGGTTTCAGACAGACTTTAAAGCATCTGTAGATCAAATTCTCCTCCTCTGGCTCCTGAACAGTGGTGTCGGGGGTCTACTATCAGGGGAGAATCAAACAGAGACTCAAACATCTCAAAACAGAGCAACAGTAACAGAGCAGAATTAGAAGAACAAAAGCAGTGAAACGCTCCTTTAATTTAGGTCCGAGACTCAACTGGAATATTATCTCTAAAATGCTGAAGTCGTTTATAATTTAAAGCTCAGTAGGAAGACACCGGATGGAAGACAAGACTGCCCCCTGCAGGATAAATGATGAGCAGACAGGAGAATCTGAAGAAAACGTCACAGCTTGACTCAGAAAATGAAACTACTGTATTAAATACATTCATGGCAGCCAAAACGTTGCTGTTCTTCTCTGTAAATGTTAATGATTATGTATTCAGGCTAAACCCAAACTCAGCTTGTCAAATTAAAAACAAAAAAAGATTTTAAACAGAAATGTCGCCTTACTGACAAGTATGTTCATGTGTTGCTCAGTGTAGGCACTCAGTGATTGGTTGGGGCTCCTTTTACATGAATTACTGCATCGATGCGGCGCGGCACGGAAGTGATCAGCCTGTGGTTCCGGTAGAGGAAGCCCGGATGGCTCTGATATCTGCCTTCAGGTCATCTTCGTTGTTGGTTCTGGTGTCTCTAATCTTCCTCCTCACAATAGATTCTTTATGGGGTTCTGGTCAGGTCGGCTTGCTGGCCAATCACCACCACGGTCACTGAAGCAGCTTTTGAAACCTTTGGCAGGTGCCAGGTCCTGCTGGAAAATGAAATCAGCATCTCCATACAGCTTGTCAGCAGAGGGAAGCACGTAGTGCTCTAGAATTTCCTGGTAGACGACCGAGTTGAGTTTGGACTTCTGGAAACCCGGTGGACCGGGACCAGCAGATGACATGGTATCGCAAATCATCACTGACTGTGGAAACTCCACTCTGGGCTTCAAGCAATGTGGATTATGCGCCTCTCCAGACTTCCTCCAGACTCTGGCACCTTAAATAACCAACTGGAAAGAAAAATTTACTTTCACCAGAAAAGTGCACTTTGGACCACCGAGAAACGGGTCTAGTCCTTTCTCTTCTTATCCCAGATAAGATTCTCCTGAGAGCATCTTAGCATGAGGAACGCCACAGTCGTAGCCCCAAGAGCTCCTCCAGAAAGTCTAGTAAGCAGTAGTCTGACGTAGGGACACTACTGATCTTGAAGTGACGCACCAGAACCAAAAGTCAGGAAAGAATTTCCGTTTTATTTAGCAATGCTACCATGGCAAAACCTCAAATTTAGGTTTGGACAAAATGTTTTTATTCCAATTAGGATTTTTTAAACACCTCAATAGTCTGTTTATACCAAAGATCAGCTGATTTTGTGTTGGAATGTGTTTTTACCCAGCAAAATGTTGTTTTTTGTGGGTTGTTTTGGGGTTTTATTCGATTCTATTTTTCATTATTGTTCTTTGTTTGCCTTATTGATTAGGCCAGCCTTGTTTCTGTTTTACTTTAGTTCTGTCCTTTCTTAGTTATTCTAGTTTAATTGTGTTTACTTATTCCTTGTCTTTAGGTATTCTTTGCTAGTTATTTTACTAGTTCCCTGTTTACTCTCCCCGATTCCATTCTCTCTCTCCTCAGTCTGCCTTCTGCTCTCTCCCCTCACACCTGCAACGCTGAACAAGCTTGTTCCTTGTTCAGTAATCAAGCTCCCCAGTTTTTATACAACCCTTTCTCAGTCACTCCTCGCTGGATCCTCTCGTTACTTCCCCGGTTTACCCCGCTGTCTTTTTGCACCTGGTTGCTGTGTTTTTGTTCAGCTTTGGCTCCATGCGTTCCCTGTGGTTTTTCGAAGTTTCTTGTTCTTCATTTTTTTCATTAAAATCACAAAATCTACTCACCGCCTGTCTGCATTTGGTTCCACTCAACTCCATCTACAAACATGACACAGATATGATATCCTGCCCTTATTTCAAAGCAAGAGTGCACGGCAGACACCCAAAAACAGGTGATCGATATCCAGCAGGATGAGGATTGATTGGGGTCTGGGGTCATCGTGAAGCAAAGCTCACAGTTTACCAGGTTTGTCTATATTCCCGTCTTCACCTATGGCCATGAGACATGGAGGATGACCAAAAGACTCTGAAATCTTCCTCGTTAAAGGAGGTTAAAACATAGATGAGTAAAGGAGAAAACAAACAAATCCAGCTGTAAACTGAAGTCATAATAAATAGATTTTAATGAACACTGTTAATGCTGATCTGGCAGAGATCATAAAAATAACAAAATGACAGACAGACAGAAAGTCAAACAGCAGGTTGAACCTATGTTGGTTTAAAATGACAGCTCTAAAAAAACAAAGATGTCTCCCTTTGTTAAAGTCAGGCTTCCTACACAACCTAACTCCGGAGTCTCCTTAAATTAGCTTAGCTCTATATTTCTGGCCCGTTTCTACAGAATAAAGTATTCATGTTGTGTTTACTGTGGATGCTAACAACCGAGGTCGGAATTCAAATCCAAAATCGGCAAGAAAGGAAGGAAAAGAAGGAAGAAAAGAGGAAAAATAGGAACAAAAGAAGGACAGAGACCAGGGAGAAAAAGGGAAGTAAGTAAGTTAAAGAGGAGAGAAAACAAAGGAAAGCAAGGAAGGAGGGAAGAAGGATGGACAAAAGAAAAGAAGAAAGACGAAAGCATCAAAAGAAAGAAAAAAATTAAGGAAGACAAAAAAAGCAGGAAAGGAAAGGAAAGAAGAAAGAAGTACAAAACAAATGAAAGATGTAAACAAGAAAGCATAGAAGAGAACATGAAGGGATGAAGCAAGCAAGTGAGAAAGTAAAGAGATAAAGGGTGGATTAAACATAGGAAGGAAGCAAGGAAGGAGGGGGAAAAGAAAGGAAAGATGGAAGAAGAGATGGAAGAAAGCAGAAAAGGGAATAACGGAGAAAAAGAAGCCGGGATGACAAAACGACAGAAGAAAGGAAACAAGAAAGGACTGAAGGATGCGAAAAGGGAAGGAAACAAGAAAAGAAGGAATAAAACAAGGAAGAAGAGAATGAAGGACATAAGGAAAGAAGGAAGGAAGGTAAGAAGGAACATTTAAAACATTAAATTGGGAATAAAGTCCGGAAATACATTTTTGTATACAGTGCACGAACCTTGTAAATGTGTTGGTTTGACACTTGGTTACTCCACAGCGCCCCCTCCTGATTACAACAAAGAGAGCCCGAGGAGGGGAGGAAAGGAATCAAGGCTGCTTAGCAAATCTGAGCATGAGAATCAGAAGTGGGCGGAGCCTGAGCTGTGAAATCAGGGTGATCTGACGGTTTAAAAAAAAAAAAAACGAGCAGCTTGTTTTAAAAATATTAACAGCTGCTGATTCAAAATAACATAAACCAAGAAGAAGAAGAAGAAGAAATAAAAACAAAAAAAAAACAAACAAAAAAAAAAAAACCCACACAAAATCAAAGAAAATCCACAAATCTAAGATTTCCTTCCACTCTCTTGCTATCACAAAAACAACGTACGACAAGTCAAACACACACTGAAACAACAGGGGCTGCTTGTGTGGACCTGAGGAGCAGCAGGTCTACCTATTACTAGCTGGAAAGGAGAGGGCTGGGTTTAATCTACGCGGTTCTAACCTGAAAAACATGACTTCCCTGAAGGGCTCTGAGGTTCTGACGGGGGAACCAGCGGAAACGCACCGACACCAGCTGCAGCACCAACCAGCTCTTGCTCTTAGGTTTTATTTTTAAAGATTCTCTGGAAGCTTTGTCGCTAAAACAGGAGAACTTCGAAGATCTAAACACAATCTCGAGGTTTGACAATAAACCAGCAATTTATGGTTTCCAATCGGATGGACAGGTGAACGTATGGAGAGGATTTTGATTGAAATAAATTGTTCCAGCGCTGTTGTAGACCTGTTTAGTCCCAGGCTGCGGTCAGATAAACTCTCTGCAGGCAGGATTCAGGCTGGGCTCTCTGTTTGCCGTGACGTTTACTGCACTTTTAAGAGCCTGTGTTGCGATTTTTTTTGTTGTTGTTGTTTGTGCGGTTCTCTGTAACGAAACACCCTGGAGTTACAGATGGGAACAGAAATCCAGCCCAGCTCTCGTTTTTATCTGAATTTGGGGCTGAACGGCTCTCGGTTTGGAAGGTTTTCCCTGAAGATCTGCGAGAGACGTGTTTAGAGGGGGTTTCTGTGCTCGAAGTGGTGGCGAGCAGATTGACGTTGGTACGAGCTGCAGCAGCAGCCTGAGGAAGCAGACCTTCAGCTGTCCAGCGACGCCGTCGGACGAGTAAGCAGAGGCGGGGTTCGGGTTGTGGGCGAACACTGAGTTTGACCCTGAAGCAGGGTTTGTTTTGTTTTGTTTTTTTTAAAAAGGGAAACGTGTGGAGTCTTCAGCTGGAACCAACAGGTAAAGTTCACATCAAATCTCTTTCTCTTTAAATATAATTTGATCTAAAAAACAAGTGACTCTCTAACAAACTGAAACCAACTATCTCGGGACGCAGCGCCGCGGCTGCTGCTCGGTGGAGGTTGGGTCCAGAGGAGGACTGAGATGGGGCAGGACGACACGCAGACGACGGCCAGACGGAGGACTAGTTGTCTTCATCGTCGTCGTCCTCCTCGCCTTCGTCGTCTACGTCTCTCTTCCTCTTCTGTCCCTGAGTGCTCTGCTGCTCCTCTGTGGAGACGGGACACAAGGGGGCCTTTAAAAAGTATTCACACCCCTTCAGATTTGCACATATTTTTGTCACATTACAAACCTCTGAACTGCAAAAACACAAAAAATACACAAAAGTACCAGCTATAAGTGAAATAATCTGCCAGTGGGACAAGACATCTGTTCCATATTATAAATTAAAATGTCTTGTTCCACTGGCAGATTATTTCACTTATAACTAGAACTTTTTCATCAATATTAAGGAATTATTGACTTAAAACAAACTCCGACATCGAGCTGAAAAGTTACTTGTAAGTTAGTTTTGTCTTATTTCAAGTGTATTCAAGATATTAGAACAAGATAATAGACCAAAAATACTTGGTAAGAGTTTGTGTTTCTGCAGTGTGTCCGTTTTATTGGGATTTTATGGGATAAATCAACAAAAAAAGTAGCTCAAAGTGATGAAGTGGAAGGAAAAAAATGTTGCAATAAACATCTAGACAGTATTTTTACCCCCAATTTATTTTGATACCACTAAAAAAACACAGTCCAGCCAGCTTCATTAATCTCCAGCTGTTCTGTGAAGACCTCAGAGTTTTATTGGAGAAGATTTGTGAACAAACATCTTCATGAAGACCAAGGAACACAGCAGAGAAGTCAGGGAGGAAGCTTGAAGCAGCTCTGGTCCATTTAAAAATGATTCCCAGGCTTCGAACGTCACACACTGTATCTCTGGAGGAGTGGACGTCCACAGCTCAGGAGAAAATGTCAACACCTCTGCAACTCCGTTATGAAAGAGTGGAAGAAGGTGCTCTGGTCAGACGAGACCAACGGTTTTTCGTCAACGTGCAAAACGCTATAAATCGATTTTATCAATTAACCAAATTTCTGAGGATTTCATTTTTGGAAAATCAGGATTTTTTTTTATTCTTTACCAATGCACTCCTTGGGTTTCCATAGTTCAGAGTGATGTGAGCGCGCCCAGGGCGGCCATCTTGCTTGACAGGCGTTTTTTACTGCTTCTATTTATAAAGACTTTGAATTCATGTCAAATCTGAGACAAATATAAGGGTCAGGCTAAGATTTTTATTTTTAACAAAAATAAACTCATGATGTTATAAGAATAAAGTTGTATGACAATAAGTCAAGTCGAAATAATACAAGAATAAAGTCTTTTTATTTCCAGAATAAATAAGTTGCAATATTTGGAGAATGAAGTCGTAATTTTATGAGAACACCAACAAGAAAAATAACAAAAACGTAATTATTCAAGCTTTTCTCTCATTAAAACGACTTTTTTATCGTAATTTTAAGACACTCTTTTGGTAAAAGTGCGTCTTTATTCTGCTAATTTTATGACATTCCTGTAATTAAACAACACTTCTTGTAGCCTGGCCCTGATATTCTGTTGTGCAACTCTCAGAAAGGATGACTGAAACAAAAGCCACTTTTTGAAAATATTTTCTGTCATTTGTCATTTTTTTCTTAGGAAAGAAAGCAAGAAAAAAAATTGATTACGATCGGAAATCGGATCTGGTATGAAAAAATTAAAGATTTTATTTTTAAGACGGTCGAGACTCAGTGTGGTGCTGAAACAAACACATCCCACACTTTTCAGATCGTTATTTATAAAAGAAATTTGATAAAACTGTATCCTTTTCCTTCCACTTTAGAAATATTCTCTACTTCGTGTCAATCTGTCTCGATCACACACAATACTAGTAAAAATAACTGAAGTTTCAGGTTACAACCAGAACCAGATGCAACATGCTCACCTTCCTCCTCTGCATAGTCATCCTCATCCTCGTAATCTTCCTAAAATGAAGAACAGACACAAACAGAGATGGAGAGCAGTTTAAAACTTTTAAAGTGAGAATTAAAATCTTGAAAACCTTTCGATGTTTCTGATTGGACGACACTAATGAGGCTCTTTCAGGACAACATGGTGACCGAGCCAACAACCATCAGACCAACTCTGACGAGCTGTGAAGCTACAAGCATGCTGGGTCATTCATGCTGGTTTCCATGAAGAGTCCTTCATGGAAACGATGAAGATGCAGCGTCAGTGGTGGTCGTTCTGGTGCTGAACTGGGTCCACAACAACACTATGTCTGAGGTGAGTTCATCTAACCAGCCAGAGAACTGGGCCCAGTCCTTCAGAGATCTGATGCAGGACTCTGATCTCTGCCTGATGCAGCACTGTTGCATGATGGGATGGGAGGGAGGGGGGTTGGGGGGACGGACTGCTATGAATCCTGCAGTTTCAATGGCGAGTTGCCCACCTGATTGGCCTGGTTCACCTGAAAGCTCAGCCCCACCTCTCTTCCCTCTGAGCCATCCTCATCCTCCTCTTCGTCATCCTCCTCCCCGTAATCGCCGGTCGGCCCCGCCCGGTCCTCACCGTCCTCATCTGTAAACACAGACCACCGCTAAGCTTTTTTGGTCACATACAGACTGGGGCTGGACGACAAATCGATTTTATCTATTAAGCGAATTGTTGGTTTTTCAAGATTTAATGTTTGGAAAATCTGGATTCCCCCCCCACCAATGCTCTCCTTGTGTTTCTATCGTCAGCACTCCCGGGGCCACCATCTTGTTTGACAAGCGTGTTTTACAATTTCCATTTATTTAGACACAAACAACGGTCTACTTCGAAGAAAGAACACACGGACTGAGCTTCTCGCGTTAGATCTCCACTCTCGCTTTTTGATCAAAAAGACTTTTTTCCTCACAATTTTAGGACGTTCTTTATTCTGCTAATATTATGACTTTATTCTTGTAATTAAATAAAAATTCTCGTAGCCTGGCCCTAATACTCCGTTGTACAACTCACAGAAGGGATGATTTAAAAAAAAAAAAAAAAAAAAAAAAAAAAAAAAGCCACTTTTTGAAAATATTTTGTCATTTGCAATTTTTTTTTTTTTTTTTTTTAAAGAAAGCGAGATAAATTTTTTAAAAAATTGATTAAAATTGGAAATCGGCTCAGGTATGAAAAAATCAGGAGATTTTATTTTAAAGCCATATCACCAAGCCCTATGACGGACAGAAACACTCCCAGATTCTTCCCACCTTCGTCATCGGCCTCGGAGTCTGGGGCCTCGTTGTCCTCCTGGTCGAAGCCGTCCAGGTAGGTCACCTGAGGTAGCAGCTCAAACACACTCTCCCTGTAGTCCTCCAGAGAGGTGATCTCACAGTTAAACAGATCCAGACTCTGCAGGCTCTTCAGGTTTTGCTGCAGCAGGAATCATCACATACAGTAAGAATCTTCAAACAATAATGACTAAATAAACCAAACAAATTGAGGCGACTGACCAGCGCCTCCAACGTGCTCAGCTCTTTAATCTTGTTCCCACTCAGGTTGAGGTAGGTCAGGTTGGGACATTTCTGTGCTAGGGTCTCCAGAGACCCTGATAAGTTGTTGTCACTCAGCTCCAACTGAGGAATAACAGAGAGTAAAAGAAGTGGTTTAATATTCAGCAGAACAAAAAATAACTTAAGCTTCATGTAGACATTCCTTCTTAAGCCCTACATGCAGAAACAGAGTTTTACAGGAACAGTTTAGGCATTTAGCTAAAATGATACAACAGCAGTTCAGTCTGGATGCAACAAAGTCTGCATGAGCTTATTTTATGTGTAATTTGAAGTAAAAAAAACAAAACAACCTAGCTTAAAGAACAATATCACCGAAGCTAAAGCCATTCAGAACAAGGATTTATCTGCTAATGTTTCAATGTTGCTTTAATTATGAAATTCAAGTGATTAAAAACTCAATGTATTTAGGACAGCTCTTAAAATTAGCATATATGAAGAGAACAGAAATGGTCAGAATCCAGAACCTTGTGGAACACCACAGCTAACGCCATGTGAAAATGACCCAGTTATGTGTCCTCTAAAGCAAGGCTGTTGATTTAAAAGGCATTTCAAAACCTTCCCAATAACATGTGGCAATTTATGGATTTATAAGCAGCAGGGAGATCTAAAAGGAAGACCAAACAATGGAAGAATAAGCATGAAAACAGCCAGTGTGATCACAGAATCCTTCAAATCCTTCTTGAGCTAATTTCATAAATAGCTGAGAGTAAAGGAAAACTATAAAGAGCCTTTATCCTCTCTAAAATTTGATTTTAAGTCATGTTACCAGTGAAAGAGATAAAGGAGAAACTATTGGTGTCTATGTATCCAGTCCAAGCCTCATGCTGAAAGTTTATTGTTTAGTTTTGGGTTTGAGACAAGCACAACGATGACACCTAGTGGATTAACAGGTGAACTACATGTACTGTTCAATACAAAAACGGCCACAAAACACATTCAACTGCCCTGAAAGATTTTCACCATTCTCAAGCTCAAACTAATTCAGCATCAATTGGTTAAGAATCACAACAACAGTGAATATTAATTTCCCCCTGCTGCCATTAGAAATTTGTGAACTGTTTAAATTACTTCTCATAAGCTTCTGGATTTATTTATGTTTTGTTTTTTTTTGTTTTTTTTGTTTTTTTTAGCAAATTGATTCTTAGTCTGTAAAAACATTTGATTTTAAAACTCTAAAATTACTTAGATTTAATATCACAGCACCAAAAGTAAATAGTTCAGGTGACGGGAGAGGAGGGCTTACCTTACGTAGTTTGGGCAGTGAAGGCAGCTTCGCCAGTGAGCTCAGACCCACGTTGACCACACTGAGAAACTCGAGCTCTGTGAACTCGTCCGTCAGACCCTCGACCTCACCATCAGCAGACCGACTGTTGTCCACCACCAACTCCACGATCTGAAACGGTGAAGACAAATCCATCGATTAGTGATTGAAATCATGATTACTTTGTCGTTTTTATTCTGTTCACTAAACACACCAAAAACTTTCTTATGACTATAAATGGCTCAAAATGTTTGTATACAATTTTTTTTTTTGATTCAGTAAAAAATGATCATATAAAATAGAATAAACGGAGATAAGTCTGAACGGTACTAATATTAATTTGTTAATTAATTAATAAATTTTTACACTATAAACTGGTTCATGTTTATTCATTATATAATTAATGAATAATTAATTCATCAAAATAAATTAATTGATCAGAAAATAAACAAAATAACAAAAAAGGCATGGACATTACTTACAATCATACAAATAAATACCTTTTTTTCCATCTCTACATGAATTTGTTTATACTGTATGTACATCTAAAAGTTCTATGTTATAAATTCTGTTTGATATATTATTAATAATATTAATTGTTATTATTTATATTTGCTATTTAAATAAATATTTAATAATTATTATTATCACTATTTATATGATTGGCCATGACTCCCTTGAAAAAGAGGTTTTTAATCTCAATGGGGTTTCTTTTTATCCTGGTAAAATAAAGGTAAAATAAAAAAATAAATAAATATTATTATTTATGTTTTAAAATATTTAATAATAATAAAATAATAATTGTTACATATTAATTCCAATTTTAATATATTTTTATTTACTCATATTTTAATTTATTTTATATGGACCTATTTGCATCTTTAATAAAGTGACGATGACAATGGATATTAATAACAATAATTATTTTAATTATTTGTACTATTTTAAAAAATATTTACTACTAATAAAAGGATAATGATTAATATTATACAACAATAATAATAATTATTATCATTACTAATATTAATGTACTTTATTACACTTTAGGTAAATTACATGTATATTTTTTAATAATTTTGCAATGGTAATGGAAGGTTGATTGATGAGGTCAGACAGCAGCCTCCGTGAATTATGATGTTCGCAGATGACACTGTGATCTGTATTGAGAGCAAGGAGGAGGTGGAGGTATGATCTGGGGAAAAGAGGAATGAATGTCAGCAGAAGAAAGACATGTGAATAAGAGGGGGACTGGTGGAACTGTTAAACTGCAAGAAACAGAGGAACTAAAAGTGGATGAGTTCAGGTACCTGGGGTCAATCATCCCAAAACAAAAGGTAGGGCAAAAAGGAGGTGAAGAAGGGAAACAAAATGAGTTTCAGAGGCAGTTTGTAACAGAAGGATAGCTCCAATGAGTGAAAGGGAAGGTTTCTTGCAATGTGTGATTTGGAGATGGTGGCATTGACAAAAACACAAGTGGAGTAGCTGAATAAGAGTATATTAGAGGGAAAGCTCAGACTGAGCAATTTGGCGAAAAGATTTAGAGATTGAAGATTGTGATGGTTTGGACGTGTGCCGACAAGGGATACATAGTTTGAAGATGGAGAGAAAAAGAGGAAAATGACAAGAGGTGGTTTATGGATGCAGGGGGTTGATGTGACAGATTGGGACTGGGTGATATGGTACAGCGCCCCCTACTGTGCATAACCAAAGGGAAAAAAAAAAACACTTTCTGCGTTTCTTATTTTTTTGTTTACTTAAGTATTAACAAGTTTAGTAATACTGTAGTGGTTTGAATAATTGGTGTTTTAAGTAGGTCAAGAAATGTGTTCGGTTTACAAGAAATGAAGTCAGTCTGATGTAAGAAGATTCAGTGCTCTACCAGATGTCCATAAAGCCAGCAGTGTGCTACCCAGAAGACTATGCTAACATTATAAATGTTTTCATAATTCATTTTATGAATTCCTGCATTAATTAAAACTATGCTTATGCTAACGTGAGTACAGCAGTGGAAATAAATAAGCAATGCATACTATGGACAACTATATTAGAATATCTCATAGCAGAGGCCGGTTTAGCAACGTCCCTGCTTTCGACCCCTTCAATATAACAAAACTAGTAAAAAAAATTAATTTATTAACAAAATAAATAAGTCAATGTAATTTACTATTGAATAGATTGTGTATTGGAGAGATTACTGGTTGGGTTTTTTACTCTGACTAGTAGCTGCTTTTATTTCCCAGAGTCCTTTGGTCTTCCAGGCTTATATAACGTAAGAGCCTGAGCAGAGCATCAGCCTGCAGCTCCATCATCATCTGCGCTGTGAGTGTGCAGGGTTTAACCCACTGTAATCTGTATGCAGAGTGCTGCAGGAGGAGGAGGAGGTGGAGGTTTTTCTGCATTAACCATCTGCCGGCTGCCCCCAATTTATAAAACATGACCGCAGCGTTTCATCTGCTCAAGTAAATTAACTTGAAGTATTATTTAACCTGATCTGTTGGTTATATAATACAGACACACACACACACACACACCCGGTTTATGGAAACAGACAACTGGACACACCAATATCTGCGCTCACAGTTTTGACGTACCTCCTCGAGAACACACAGTAATCTAATTTCTTGTACTCTACAGGCTCAGGTGTAACGCCATCTTGTTCCGTTACGTCGTCCTTATTCCGTCGCCGAACCCCCGTTACCTGGTGACCACGTTACAGCGACCGGGCCGCGGTGTAACGCCGCCTAGTTTCAGCCAGTTTCTGTAGGTCACCGACTCGACATTTTCGCCGTCGTCGAAAATCTCGCTCGACAAGAAAGCTAATCCGCTTTTTGTAGCGGCAGGTCGGGAACCCGTTACCGCTCAGCCGCGCAGCCTGTGACCGACCTTTGCGCGCCACCGAGCTCGGTCGAACCGAAACCACCGCAAAAGAAAAAAAAAAAAAAAAAAAAAAAAACAAACAAAAAAAAAAAACAAAACGAAAACACAACAAGTTGACTGTAAATCGAAGTAGATATAGCGTGTCGTGACCGGACCTGTTGAAATTAAGTCTGCTGTAAGACAATGTCGTCGAAGTTTAAAGCGGCGGCGACTTAAAAATGTCCGCTCATAAAGGACGGCGAGTGTGTAACGGACATCGGATGAGTTGTTGTTTACCCCTAATGTGTTCCCGAAAAATAGGTTTAACACAAATAAAATTATTATTTAAAAAAAAAAGGAGTTGCCCAGGGGAGCAGATAAGATGAAAAAGTTAGAGCCGAACAAGTTGAAGGAATTAGCAGCGTGTATCGACCGTTGAGCCGGAGTGAGAGACGGAATTTTGTCGGAGAGCAGGGGGGCGGTACGACCGAGCAACCCGTAAGATGCTCCACATATACCTCAAACAACTGTAACGAGCTGGGCTCTTACTCACACTGTCAGCGCGTCGATAGATACAGTTTAGCTGGCGATAAACCCATTCGAACTCAATAAAGGGAGTAAGTAAGTGCTGATAGGCGAGCAGCGAGGTTCGGGCTCCGGACGCGCATCACGGACAATTACCACCTTATTACAGTCTAAGTCGCTTACCTCTGCTGGGCTCCGGTTCCGCAGCTCTAAAGTAATCCTCTTCTTCATATCCATGTTTGGCTGAGCAGTTGAGAAAAGTCCCGGGGATCAGACGGGTTGCTGCCCTTCTCTGTTGGCCGCAAGTTGCCTACTGATCCTCCATGATAACTTGCGCCCTGCCCCCTCCACTACAGCCCCGCCCACCGACAGAACGGGGTTGGCCGTCCCTGTTTTTCTTGCTTTTGATTGGTCGAGAAACATGTCAATCACGATCATCGGTATAATAATCTTCTATCTGGATGGCTTAAAAGGCGTAGGAGTTGTAGTATTGGATGCGGGTAACATTTATAAATTTGTCCGTGTTGTTGATCTCCTTATTAATTAAAAGAATATTAATCTCAATTTCTAATTTTCAGTCAACACTTTTGCGGCATGTGTTTTTTGTTCTTTATATATATATATATATATATATATATATATATATATATATATATATATATATATATATATATATATATATATATAGTAGTAATATATTCTCACAAGTTTAGGAGAACCTAAACTTTGTTGCTTGACTTATGTTAAGAAAATATTTAATCAGTCATTGGTGGGTTAATTGTTGGTGCCCCTAACAATCCTTTCAGAATTTATGTATATGGAGCTTTTTATCCTAATATATACCTCTTTTTAAAAGTTGATCAGAGTTTCATGGATTTCAGAGTCATCAATTACTTATAAGAAAAACTCCAAGTCAGTAATCCATGACTTTCTAGTTCCCTGTGTTATAAATGTGACATGACACTGAGGCCCGGCCCAACTGGCCACTAGGCTGGATGAGGACCTATTTTTATCTTACTACCACTCACAGTGACAATGGTGGTGAGGAAATTAAAACAACTTCTAAGCTCACTGGTGTGACTTCTCAGGATCAGTCTCTATTAGAAACTTTTACATATTAAATGGTTGTTTGGGACTGATGGCAGAAAAAAAAAGCATTTTCTGTCCCACCGTCACAAATTTAAACACATGGATTTATGATATGGAACTTTTATTTGAACCCTGTGCTTTTCTCAGATAATATTTGGATTTTTGGCACAAAAAACAACAAAAAGACTCAAGTTGTTGTTGCTTAAAACAATGGATAAATGTGTAGAAAAACACCTTAAGTCCACTATTAGGTATGGCAGAGGATCTGTCATACTGTGGGCCTGTTTCTCTTCCTTAACCTGAAGAGTCCCAATCATCTTTGAAATATATTTTAAATAAAAATCTGGAGGACTCTACCAACAAGCCTAAAACTGATCATCGTTAAGTCTTTCAGCTGGATGAATATCCGAAGCGTAAGGCCATATAAAATATTTTTACACTGTATTTTAATCTGTATGCCATCTGTATGGGGATTCTATTTTTTTTTTTTTTTTTTTTAAATAAATTATCTATTGCATTGCTTTAAATGTCACAAAGTTTATTGGAAAAGAACATAAAATGAAGATTAGTTAAAAAAAAAAAAAAAAAAAAAAAAAAATCCCAAACTTATTTACAAATATATTTTTACAAAAGTATGACCAACACTAAACTACATAGCTACGCTGTGCTCCAAAAACTATAGAAAGCTCATAAATAAATGATGCAAAGTAGTCATCATGCTGAGGGTGGCTATTGCTCTGAAAGCTCAAAGACACAACAAAGACGTTCTTCAAAAAAAAAAAAAAAAAAAAAAGTTTATATTTAATTGCAGGCAGCCATCATCATCGTCACAGAGAAGCCAGTAGATAAAGTTAAAAAAATACAACTTTGTATGTACATAGAAAAGGGTTGGTTTTGCAAAGCGTATAAAAATAACTGTAACACAAACAACAGCTAGTCTCAGGTTAAAGGAGAAAAAGTGTGTGTGTGTGTGTGTGTGTGTGGCAGGCAGCTGAGAGAATACATGTGATCGATCTGAGCAGTGAAGTTCAGCAACACGAATCGGACCAACAGGAATCTCCTCAGGAGGAGCATGTGTTTGGCTTCAGGGGATTCATCTCCGAACGCAACTGTAAACTTTAACCTGCGCCAAAATCTCAAGTTCAGATTTGAAAGGTTTCTTTCGGTGCATTCATTTCCACATGAATTTGATTTATGGAACTTTCTGTTGAGTTTTTACTAACTCGGAGCAAATGAAGATTTTTTTTCTTTTTTGCCACAAAAAGTCAAAAACACCCCTGAATGAGAATATTAGCAGTGCACTTTACTGCAGGATTGTTTCACAACTTGCATTTTTTACAAACCATACAGTCGTAAACAGGTCGTTCTGCTTCAGTTTGCGGCGCCGACCGTCTGCAGATCTAGCAGAGTTGAATGAGCTGAGAGGAAGCTGATGATGCTCAGTTTTGGACAGATGTCACATAAAGATGCAAACAATCGAGGTCGGGATCGGACAATTTTTCCCCAACTGGCTCTGATCAGCAGACCAAATGCTGAAAAAAAATTGTATTATTTTTCTATTCATTTAATCAAAACGTATAACTCCTCCTAGTTTTGGTCAAGAAATTATTAACCAAAAACATGTAACATGAAGTTTTGCAATAATCAAATTACTCATTTTCACTTTTTTGTTAAATTTCTCAAAAGGGAAGAAAAAAACAATTTGTCAAAATCCAAACCACTAAGTTACATCTCGAATGGCCAGGAAAAGCCTGATCGGTGCTTCTCTAATGTTGACCATTTCAAGACGAGTCACAACAAAACAACGGGTTCCAACACAAACCGCTCCAGCAACTGCAAATTAATCAAGGTTACAGCCGACATCAATGTTTTCTCTCTCATCCAGTCCCTCTGTAGCCTCAGAAATTCATGCATCGAGCCTCCTTCGACACACTGAGCTGCTGTGTGTCGAAGAGCTGGTTCCAAACCAGAGCTGCAGACGACACAGCAGAATTGGATAAAGATGTAAGATAAGCTGGAGAATGCACGGAAAAAGGGAAGACATCGAGCATTTTTCAGCTTCTCGAGGGAAAAACATCTCCTTTCCCACGTGGAACAACTGATCTGGGTTCACCTTTAACATGCACCTCAATTAAGGGCTTGCTTTGTGAAGGATCTGACAGATCGTTGGTCTGTCAGATCAAATAAGTTTAGGTTTAATAAAATACCTAAACTTTTATTTAGGTATTTTAGGTTTAATAAAATATTTTAACTGATCATCTTGGACTGTTTTTTTCAAGCCTAAACATGTGAGAAAGTATCTGTATAACTGCTAAGTTTAGACAGCATTAAGCTCTACACATTGGCATTAGATGAAATAGCTTTATAGCTACCTGAAATTCAGGACTAAATATTTAATATTGCAATATTATAGATTCGATGATAGATCTGGAGTAACCAGGACTGTGGGAGTGGCAGAAATCTGTTTAGCCTTTCTGCTTGATATTAGAATAAAAGCTGTGAAGCAGATGGGAAATGCTGCCCCACATTTAATCAACTTCTACAGGATGATGGGACATGGCTTTGGGTTTGCTGTTAAATATGATGAAATCCCCTCAGAGGGAACCCAAAAACAGAGCTAGACATAAGCATCGCTAAAAACGGAGCTCACATTGGAAGGAATCACTGCAGTGTCTCAATAATCATTCAGGTATGATCACACAAGGTAAACTAACTGGGATTTACTAAATTAAAAGACTTGGACAAAAATACAACATAATATATGTAAAATAAAACATAAATGGGTCTGATGGGGTAGTTATTGGCCTTCAAAAAGAGGAAGTAAAAGGACAAACTTGAATTAGGACTAACTAAAGGTCTAAGTTTCTTGTGTGTCACATTTCAAACAGGGAAGCAGAGTGTAGATAAAGCAAGGTTCAGGAAACAGAAACGTTTGTCTCCATGCAGGACCGTCCCCGTATCTCCTCACACTATCGTTCGCAAGCGGATGACAAAGTAAAGCAAACTTCATATGAAGGTCCTTGACATGCATCTTTTCCCTTTCTGTTGGACCACATCAGAGCCCGCTGAAGGAGGCGTTCAGGAAAAAAGGAACAGCTGACTGAAGTAGTCCATCGTGTCTGCCTGGTCTGTTAGGATCCACTCGTTCAGGGGTTTAAAATGATGCAGAGCTGAACTACCCTATCCTGGCCGGTCCGTCTTTCTTCTCCGAGTTTCTTTGTAAGGAATCCGTCTTGACTCGGATGTTTGAGGTTGTTCAAAACACTGTACTTCCTGCGGTGAGTCAGCTCCTTCCCCTCTGTCTCAGTTAAACGTCGGAGTCTAATCAGCCACCTCCTGTTACGATGCGTCTCCCCGGTCCTCACCCTCCTTCTCCGTTAGGAGCTGACCTGTGTCGCCTCCCCGCCTGTCTCCACCAGCGTCACCTGACCTTCCTCCCCTTCCATGATGATGCCTCCCTCCTGCAGCACCACCATCTCTCCCTCCTCTTCCACTACGCCAGCAGGCCCCTCCTCCTCATCCTCCCCACCCACCACCTCCTCTGGGCTGGCGGCGTTGGCGCCGGCACTGACCACGGTGTTGCCGTTGCTGGTGTTGGCCTGACTTTGAGCCATGGCTTCCAGCTTCATGCGGTACTCCTCGGCTTCCTGCTCCTTACGGAGGAGCTGCTGGCGATACTCCTGAGCCTTCCTGTTAGCTTCCTGCAGTTGTCTCTGCAGCAACTCCTGAAGAGGGAAGAAGAAGAAGAGGCGTAAGTAAATCAGTCGTTCCATCTTAACTGTACTGTATCATTGGGGGGGGGGGGAGGATTGGTGGGTATGTGTCGGTTGTATGGGCCGGTTTTACACTGGAAACAGATAAAACACCGAACCGAACCGACCTGGCAGAACTTTTTAAAATCAGAAGCAAGTTGTTAATTTTACAACATAACCAGTTCCAGATCACCCAAAGTTTGTTTTCCATTTCTTTTTTTTTAATTTCTTTATGATCGTGCTCCATGATGTGTTGTTCACATTTACCAGTCAGTTTTGGTGTTCCACATGGTAGTGTACTTGGTCAAGTTTGATTTTGCCTTCACATGCTCCAAATTGTATTTACTGATAAGAGAAATATAGTAGCTTAAATTATATCTACCTAACAGACATTGTGTTAATGCTGCATCTTCCACATTTACCAGTCAGCTATGGTGTTCCACAAGGTTTTGTGCTTGGTCATGTTTTATTATCCCTTTACATGCTCCCATTGGATGAGATTATCAGTAATAATTATATTATTTTCGATGTTCAGTCACTACATATCCCCTTTAGCATAGTACTTCAGTCACTACCAGTTTTTCGTGATTCTGCTATTGAGGAAAATCAACAGATCCTCGCATTTTTTTTGCATTAAAGCATAATTGTGAGTTTATTGCAAAGTTTCTGCAAAAATGGTCAGTAACATTGTCATAAGTGACGGCTAACTCCCATTCTTACTTCCACTACACTGCTGCTTTAGCCTTACTTAATATTAAGTTATAGTCTGTGATGGCTACAGCAACAAAAATCCAGCTATTTAAGTTCTTTAAAGAATAAAAATGTTTGTGTGTCTAATCTGTCTGCTTGTTATTTTTCTCATCTTTTTTCTTTTATATGTAGATTTCAGAAGGGGTTTAATGAGGGAAAAATATGACAAGATTCCTTGCAAATATTTTTAAAGGGGCACCACAAAACCTGTGATTTTAATTAAAAAAAAAAAAAAAAAAAAAAAAAAAAAAATCACAAAAAACAATCATGAAGTCCTGAGGGTACTGGTATCTACTACCTCTGTCAGGAACCTGTGAGATTTTAAAACAAGGCAAAATCTTACCTCTTTGAAAAAGCTTTTTTTTTTACTGTACATGTTACTGCCTGTGTTGTACATTATTAACATGCACTGCTTGATTTTTTTAAACTTACATTATTTAATCTATTTTTTTTATCTACTTCCTAATTTCCTTTTTAATCTAACAAACTACTGTTTTATTATTTTCTATTACAATGTCTATTTCAAGCCCAGGTTTTGACTTGTACTTTGAGTTTCACGTTTGAAAAGTGCAATAAACTGGGGATGAATTGACAAGGTTCGAATAATAAATCAGACATAACTTTCTTTTATTACTTCTACAGTTTGGTACTTTTTTTTTCTTAAGATTTTACTCTTTTATATAAATAATAAAAATTTGGATGAACATTTTGGCCAAAAAGGGGCTAGTACAGTTGTTTTAGATATGCTTGTTTTAGATGTATTCACAGAAACTGCATACAGCTACATAAGCATGAACAACTCACAGTTTCTCCTGTGTCATTGTGGTTGTTGGTCACCTCCAGCTTCCTCTTCCTGGAAGGTGGAGGCTGCGGCTCCTCTGTTACCACCTCCTCTGTCACTGTGTTGGCTGGAACTGCGAGCACTGAGAGAAAACAAACAAATGTTCAGCACATAAACCATCCTGTAGCCTCTGATGAGAAGCAGTCTGCGACATACTCTGCTGCCCGTGCTGCATCGTGACGAAGAATGGCTGGGACATCCCTCCCGTAGTCTGAAGGTTGCCGTGCTGGTCCGTTACAATCGTGATGACCCTCTGACCGCTCTCGTTGACCACAGCGGTATGCTGGATGTTGGAGTCCAGAGCACTGGCAGCCATCGCCTCCTCCGATTCTCCTGCAGAGCAAGAACATAGGGGAGAGCAGTGCACTGAAAAAGTATTCATACACCTTAAACTGTTTCACATTTTGTCGCGTTACAACAACAAACTTCAATGTATTTTATTGAGATTTATTTTTGTTGTGATGTGAGAGCATCTGTAAGCATCAATTTTCAACTACTTCCAGAGATCCTTAATTGGGTTTATGTGTCTACACTTTGTCCAGGCTGTTCTAACACATGAACGTGCTTTGATCGCATCTGGCTGGATGATCACTGCTGTCCTGCTGGAAGATGAACGCCCGCCTCAGTCTCACATCTTGTGCACCTTCTAATACATTTTTTCCCCCCAGGACCGCCCTGTTTTTCACTCCACCCATCTTTCTATCATCTTCTTGCTGAAGAAAAAAGGGCATCCACATCTTTAGAGCGATACTTTTTGCACATCCTTCTTTGGGAAACAGCTTCATCTCAGATCTAAACCACTACGTTGAAGCTCTGGTTGAATATTTTGGATCGTTGCTCGGCTGTTTCAAATTCTCTGCAGCCTCCAAGACGTTTTGTTCCAGAATTTGACCCGTATTTAGTTCAATCCACCCTCCTGTGAACTCTGACCAGCTTCCCTGTCTGTGATGCTGCCACCACCATGTGTCAAGGTGAATATTATGTGTTCAGGCCACACTTTTAAGATTTTTAGAGTTCAGAGAGAGTAAGGAGCATTTTTAACACACTGTTCTATCAACAGAACATTTTTGGGATTTATAAGTGTTTAAACAGCACAGCTTGTGTTCGTACCTGCGTTTGCCTTATTGAGCAGCTCCGCCAGGTTCACCACCCCCCCTTGGATGGCAGGTATTCCCTGGATTATGAACTGTGGCTGATTGGTGGTGCTGGTTGTCTCAACATTCATGCTCACCTGGTTCATGTTAACCTGGTTCTGCATGCTCTCCTGCAAACAAACACCAACAAACATCTGGCTAAATGTAAATGTGCTGGTTTATAAGCTCCTACACAGTTATTCCTGGCTGAAACTATAGTTTTCCAATTATCCTGATTGTACAGAACTTAAGTTGGCACTTTTATGTGGCATCCTCTAACAAGAGTACATATTTATGATGATAAAAGGAACAACTTAATCAATAAAAAAAAAAATGGCAAAAAAGGCAAAGTTCCTGCAGGAAAAAGGTTGGTGCCAAAGCTGACTGGATGTTCCGGCGCCTCTCACCTGCAGCATCAGCATCAGCTCCGTGTTCTGGATGTCCGCTGCGATGTCAAACGGCGTCTTGTCGAATTTACTGCGCGCGTGCACGTCAGCGCCGTGTTTGATGAGGGTGTCACACACGCCATGGTGTCCGTGCTGCGCCGCCCAATGAAGAGCCGTCATCTTCAGCATGTCTTTGGCATTGATGTCAGCACCGCTCTGAAGGCAGATTTTCCAAAGAGGTTAAAAATGAACTGAACTCATGAACTCACCTGGCCGTCTGCATTTATAGCAAAGAGTAAAAGTCTTGAGGTAATGTTTAGCTTCTGTTAAGACAGGCTTTCATGTAATAATTTTGAGGGATACAGAGTAATATTTCTTAACGTTTTTTGCTTTTTTAACTTCTATGCAATCCTGTTTTTGAAGATTTTTTTGTTTGTTTCCTACTTTTGAATTTTTGGTGGTTTTTAGCCGTCTGCCACAAAAAGTTTCTTTAAAACCAAGTGTAGATTTATACCTGCCTTGGGAATGTTTCGTACCCATTTTAACGGCTGCCGATTACATATAATTTCTTTCCTATATGCTCATAGTTTGCAGCATTGAAATCTGGTTATGTGGCTCCAATGAATCCCATCTCCCAGTAGGACGTTACTCAGTTATTCTGGTTTGATCAGGGTTCCAACAGCTGATGGTGTCATCCAGGACATGTTGCTGTGGAATATCGTCCCTGCTGCCTGGATATTGAGCTGCCAGCATGTTATAACAGTCACGAGATGGTCATACAGCAACAGCCTTCAGTCAGAGGTCTCCTCTGAATCACTGCGAGACTGACTGCTACCAGAGATTCTTCCTGCCCACCGCATCACAAAAATAAATAAAGTACTTCTGAACTGAATTGATAACCCGACTGGCCCAAAAAGGAAACAGAAGCAGAGTTAATTGAAATAGGGAACTGTATAACGATTAAAAATGTGCACATAATATGCACATCATAAAATAATTAAACTTTATTTCAGGTTATTATAGCCATAAAAGCAATAATAAATTAGTTCCAGCTAAAATATTTTTGTGTATCCACCATGTGCTCAAAATATGCGTAATGTTTAAAAAAAAAAAAACAATGAGATTATACACAAAATTCGAGCATCTTTATTATTTCTCTTCATGATTAATCAAAAATACTTAACTACTAGGAGAAATACACGTATGCGTAATTTTTAAGTACATGAGTATAAAATGGTTTTCAATTTTCATACAGGTGAGAAATGTAAGAATAAAGGGGAAAAATGGCAGCACATTGGTATGAACTGGGTATATTAACTGGTGAAAGGGTGGCTGACACGGAGCTTACTCTGACCAACAAATGCAAACTTAAAAATGGCTTTAAAGCAGGAAAGGCTGCAGATCAACAACTTTAAATAAAGGCAATTATTTTTCTTTTAATGCTAAATAGATTCCGACTATTCATTTGAATGTTTTCTGCTCAAATTGACAATTTTTCAGTTACTTGTCTATTTGCACTAGTTGTTTTTATAGTCATATTTATGTTCCATCCACTGTTCTGTGAAATGCGTTAAATGCAACCTAAGAGTCCAAAACACAATTTCGTCCAACTATTATCTGGTCTTTGAATCTATCACGGCCCCTAATGAAGTAATAAAGGTGAAGAAAGGACGGCAGACTAAAACTATTAACACTGAAACAAACTGCAACCAGTCGGTCCAGAAGTCTCACCCTGATCAGCAGCTCTACGATGACTGTGTGTCCCTCGGCAGCTGCCATATGCAGCGGGGTCCTGTCCACTTTGGTACGGGCGTCTCTGCTGACGCCAGCTCTCAGCAGGACGTCTGCGGTGGAGTAGTGGCCGTGCTGAGCGGCCAGGTGGAGGGGGGACGTCCCCAACTGTGGAAAACACAGAAGAAGTCACATGCAGATCAAACAAGTGTGACGTCACTGCGGCGAATAAACCGGCTGCTTTGGAAAACCTGACAGAGGTGTTTCAGCTCGACTCTCGGTGTGCAAAAGCGAGGTCAAAAGCACAAAAACAGACCAAACGCATTAAAATTAGTCAATATTATAACAGAACTGAATAAATTTAAGAAGTTGTTGTTTTTAACCATTTGAACTCTGCATTGCATTCTTAACATTCAGGGCCTTCTACAGTATCCATCACCTATTTCCACCATTTTGTCACATCAGAAGGACAAACTGTACTTTATGTGATAGACCCATATAAAATTTAATACATTTTTGAAGTGAAAGACAAGATACATAGTTTTCAACAGATTTCTATAAAGTACAGTGTGTGTGTTGGTATTCTCTGGTTCTCTGCATGCTTTCATTACCCAGTCGGCACGAAACTGTTTTAATTATGTAGGGGTATCAGTTGAAAAGGGGCTGATAACATAGGTTTACTGATTATTTTCTGCAGAAATTATGCAAAAATGCTGGTCTATGACATAAAATCCCAATAAAATACATTAAACCATCTGCGGTTGGAATGTGACAAAATGAGAAAAAACGTTTACTTTTTCAAGGCATTGAACAATTTAGGGGTAAAAGCAGATTATTCTAAAGGAATCTGCAACACGGCTGGGAACGGGACCTCTCACCCAGTCGGTGGTGAACGGCGCTCCATTAGCCATCAGGTTTCGGACCTCGTCGTCGTTCCCTTTCCGAGCCGCCTCCAGCAGCCTCTTCCCCAGGTCCACCAGCGACATCTAACACAGAGCAGAGCAGGAGATCAGGTCCCAATCATTAGGTCCAACATTATCGGCCTCCACTTGTTTTTTAGTATATGCAACACTTTAAGTTTTCTAAGAAGAACTGCCAGCCATCTGATTTATATTATTCATTACATTTAATCAATAAAAGTCTTTCGAAATCATAACATTTTAGTTTCAATATTTTTAAGAGGTTTTTAGCTGCTATTGTTCTCGTTTTGAGTTTTATTCTTTACAAGAATGTTTTATTTTTATTTTTATAACTTTTCTGCAAAACTCTTTGAATTTGTGTCTGAATAGAGGTTTACATTTAAAGATGCCTCGATAGTCAGCAAAATCATAGTCTGTTTCTGTTTTAAACAACAGAACAACAAAACCTGCAATCTGAAGATTGTTGCTTTGATTCCAGCTTCCTTCTGCCACAAGTCGATGTGCCCTTGGGCAAGGCACTTAATCCCAAGTTGCCCATAAATTTGTGTACCGGTGTATGAATGTGCGTGCGTGTTGGTAAGTGCAAAATGGTGAATGTGGCTCTCGTGTAAAGCACTTTTAACAGTCGGTATGACTAGAAAAGCGCTTTTTATAGGCAGTCCATTGTTTACCTGAAGGAATCAGAGTTGGACGAAATCAACTTTTTATCATTATTTTATTTAATTTCTGTGTTTTACAACTAAAGCTTGAGCTTAGAGCTACTGAGACATTTAAACCCATAGTTAACCCTATGCACCGCAGAAAAATAAAGAGGGTATGCTGGCCGCAGATTATGATCCTAACACTTGCTTGACTTTAAAAACAAAAAACTAAAACTATAGAAACAGTTGAATGTGACTGAAGGTTGATGGAGTGGGAGAAGGAAGACTTTAAGGGTGACTGAGCATTTAAAATAACATCTCTACTCACTAATATACATAATTAACATCAAAACAAGACAAGTTCTAAAAAGATACAAAGCTTTGATTAGTCTATAAAATAATGATTAAACGAAGCTGAAGAACATTTTTAGAAACCCTCAACGCCTCCAGCTCACAAAGGGATAAAAAAACATGACAAAAACGTTACTTTTTAGATGCGTATCCTCATCCAAACTACACAAATTTTCGATAAGTGTCCAGTGATATGAGTCATATTCTGTCAATTAGAATATGCATTCTGAAGAGGCTCATTTGTCAGACTAAAAGTATCTTTTGAACAACCTTTACACAGGAAATAAACATACTTTTTATAAAGCCCACATTTCTGTAGTAAAAAAGTTTTTTATTGGACTGAAGTAATATTCTAATCTTTGATGTCGTGTTTTCATCAGCTGTAAGCAGAAAGCCATCATAATTAATGAAAATAAAGACTTGAAAACAGTCTGTGGTGTATTCATCTGTATAATATGTTTCAATTTGTGAATTAAGTTACTGAGATAAATGAACATTTCAATAACTGTCTAATTTAGGGTTTGATTATTTCTCAAATGTTTTGGGAAATAGTTTCATATAGCATCCACAGAAAATTATTTACTTCAGCCTGAAAATATTCTTTTAAGGCTGGAGAAAACTTACTTACATAAAATCTATGATTAAAAAAAACCCTTTAATGATGCTTTTCTTAGGTTCAGAGTTAATTTTAACCAAACCTATGTGGACTTCTGACAATTTATTAAATACCAGAATATAATTAACGTCAGTTTATTTTACTAAAGCTTTACATACAAGGAAAGCTTTTTTTTTTTTTTTTTTTTTTTTTAAAGAGGGTGTGTTAGCTTCCCCCTCCATTCACTGTAACTGAGTACTAAAGCTAAATGTATGTCCATTATCGGACATAAACCCCGCCTTTCGGTAACAGACTGCATTTAAAATAAGTTAAAAATTTGTGCAAGTTTTCAATAATTTAAGTTTTAAAAAAATGGGACAACTTTTCCGTTTTATAAGCAAAATTATAAAACCCGGTTATGGTCCTATAAATAAGGCCAAACAAACATAATCCATGCGTGTCCGATTATAGATTTACTCGCATTCAAGCGTTTAGCCCGTTACCTTCCATTGGCTAAAACTACAAAGAAATAACCTCATAAGAAACAAAGTGAGACCGTTTTATAAAACGTGTTATTAGTTTGAGGTGCTTCTGTAAGTTTATAATGAAAATTTTATATTTTTGTAACTGTTAAAAAGTCCCGTCCGATAATGGAACCCGCGCATACAAACAGCATTTGTTATTGCGAAACAGCGGAGCAGGACGAGACTTCTCTCTCCGCGGCCGAGGAGCCATTTTACGCGCCTTCACGGCCAGAAAATAGACCGCCATGTGCCACGTACCCCCTATCCCCCCATCTAAGCTGCTTTCTACAGCAATCGATATATAAACCTCTCCATCGGTGCCACCGAGAAATAAACAGAAGCACCGACAGGAAACTGTTTGATATTAAGTTGTTGGTTTTCCGGGGGAAGTCACACAGAAATTTCCTATTTTACACACGGAGAAAAAACTACTTCCACATCCGGTTAAGTTGCATTCTGCAAGCGTGCATCGTCAAAGCGCTTACCGAAGGAGTGTATGATGACATTGTTCCAGCTTTTGTGGTTATTTCTGTAATCTTTAAAGACGAGAGAGCTCGGAAAATGAGTCTTCTCCTGGCGTAGGACGGCAGAACAGCTACTTACCGCGTTCAGGTTTGTTCGGGTCCAACCAGACTGCTCCTCTGCTAGTGTTAGCAAGCTAGCCGGCTAAGAAGCACAAACCCCGCTGTGTGAAGAGGATTTATGGGATTTTATGGTTCTCTGACACGTAGCATAGATCAGTTATGCGCAGAATTTGTTTCAAAATTCGCTAAAAACGGCCATTTGGGACCACTGTAGCTTGTCGTAGTCCTCAGAGCTTGTTTACTGCGGAAAGTTAGCGATAGGTAGCAGGTACGCAGCCGGAAGTTGATATTACACCTTCAAAATAACACTAGTTATTCTCGTTGCCATATCAACTTAAGAAAAAAAAAAATAAATGTCACGAAACTGCGTATTTTATGTCGTCTTCCAATTTATTCGTTTCTGTTGGAGCTTAAATTCGTCAAACATTTATTTGGACTAAAGTCAAAATATTTATTATAAATTAAAATTATTACATAAATAATTTGTCATCTTAATTTTACAGTTTAGCTAAGGTGGATCATGCATTAAATTCAGAGCCGCACACTATATTAAATCGCATTAAATGTCATGCATGCCACTAAAATATTTGACCAGTTCTTTGTGTAGAAATATTAAAATGTTTTACATTATGTTCAATGTTTTGGAGTTTTTAATAAACTAACTTAAACATAGGTCAGATTTCCTAAACAATGTAAAAAAAAAATACCGCATGAGACAACACTGAACAGACAGTTCTAGTCAAAAGTAATAAAGAATAACATGACTAGAAGTTGACCTTTTTGCATTTTACATTAAGTATTTTGGCAGATATTTCGCCACTTTTAAAGTAAATATCGTTACTATATCAAGAGAAACGGTATCAAAGATTAGAGCCTTACTATTAACAGAAGTGTAGACATTTTTTGTGAATCGAAATAAGCCTAAGTAAAAAAGTATTTCACCGAAATATCAGTTTACCACCCCACCTATTTTATTTTGAAAGTTATCGCAGGAAATGCGTCCTTTTTTTACTTTGCTGTTTACCAGCTAAGTATGTTAGCCGTTAGCCTGTATGCATTAAAATGGTTAAAAAGTTAAATTTCGGATGGTTTTTACCTCTTTTGCTACCCTATAAATCCTGTAACCGTATCTTGACAGGGGTGTGTTGTAGTCTGGCCAGGATTTACCCGCCGAGGAACCGTTTAAAAACTCTTGATTTTTGTGTTTTGTCTAATACAAATATGGCGGCGACGCGACACCGGAGGTGGAAGCCATAATACGTTAAGCTCCCTGTGGGCGGGACTTAGCCAGCGCGAACCAGAACAGACCAGAGGTCAGTGTGCTGCAGCATGCAGAAAACATAGAGCACTCCTGCGCCTTCTAGGCCACTTAAAAAAAAAAAAAAAAAAAAAAAAAAAAAAAATTCACACCGTTGAATTTACCTCAAAGCAGAATTTTATTTTAATTTTTCTTGATTGCCCAAAATAAGCAAAATTTTTATTCTGAAAGGTTTAGACTGCGCTGAGTGAGTGTTAGTATTATCATTATTTAAACATGACAAGCAAATATGTCAATTTTTTATGCATTTTTATTCAAAGTATATTTTATAAACGTGTTACAATATGGTTTTTGACCCTAAAAAGTTATGATTTATTATAAAGAATATTGTAAGACAAATGAGCTAAATTAAATCTGGTCAATCTGCAAAAGCAAGGTGTGAAAGAACATTTAATAGAGAATCCTTGCCAGTATAATCTGTGGAAGTAATAAAAGATAATTAAAATCTTTTCAGGAATTAAACATTTATGCTGGTCAGAATATTTACGTCTACCTCTAGCCTTCTTATTAATCCCTTAATGCCTGAATTGTTATCCAATTTTACAAAAAAATTGCTGTTTTTCCTGTCAGATGTTAATTCGAGGTTATTAATTTGAACATTGCACCAGTCATTAATGTAAATATAGGTATAATGCTAATAAGATCCAGTTAAGGAATGAAACAAACTTTTCAATCTCAGTGTGTTGATTATTTAATTGATGATATTTCTCAAACAAGACTTTGAAACGGAGTCAAAATGTATGTTTTTGAACAACCATTGCTTTTTCATGATTATAGTGTTTTATATCTCCAACCAGTAGATGGCATCAAAGCACTAATAATAGTATCCTGTTATTAGTGCATGTGTATCATTGAACATTTGTGGTATTGATACACCCCCTTGGCTGTATTCACAACCAAACAGGTATGAAGGTATCTGGCGTAACGTGTCCGTAAGAGGCTGCTTTTTCTCCAGTCCTTCAAACAAATGTCACCTCTGTTGACTACATACTTATGTTTTGTCTGGTTTATCTTGTCATTGCCATCAAAAAAAAAACAAAAAAAAAAAAACAAAACTGAAAAAACCCCATATACATTTGCAAAATGCTTAAAATGTAGAATTTAAACAGGCACGTACTTTATGAATGTATATAGAAATAAACTGTATACTGAGGTATTTTTCAAATTGTTACAGCATCACAAAAGTGGATTAAAAGATTACTTCAACTCTGTTTTCAATTAAAAAAAAATTTTTTTCACATTAAAAAGTGTGTTTTCATCAGCTTATTCCAGGTTAAAGTTCACTGTGTTTATATCTAAAAATGAAGTTGTTGCCTTAAGGTGTGAGAACAATCTTATTTTAATTTGTTGTTAATTTCTGCAGATAATTGATTTGAAATTTGGGAGAAATGTTTTCAGTAGTTTATAAAATTAAACCATAATGTTGATTTTTACTTGAACACATACACCCTCTCCCTTGTGTCTGACCTCTGTAAAAGTAAACAAAGGTTTCTGTACCAAATATTAAATTCTGGTTTCCTATTGGATTAAAATGCTTCTTTCATGCAATAAAATACAAATTATATATTTTAAAAATCGTGCACTGTGACTTTCTGGTTTTGTTTTGATTCTGTCTCTCAGTTAATGAATGAATGAATGAAGAAAATTACAGACTTCTTTCTTTGGAGGTGTGGAAACTTGAAAGATTATTGCTACATACTTTAGTCACTGTGTATTAATATTAGAAAAAGATAACCTGAGTTAAAAAAAAAAAAAATTCATTTACTAAGGAAAAACCAGATTTTTAAACCAATTTGTTGAAAATGCAATTGAGTTAACTGTGATTAACCTCATTTTGGTTAAATTTTAGAACATTGCCAATTCTGTACAATGAGGAAAATCACTTAAATAGAACCTGTCAGACAGCATGAAGTAGGCGAAAAGAGCTAAAGAAAAAAAAGCAGCACATCCGGATTTTTGATCTTACTGAGGTTCTTATTAAAAATTGATGATTTGAAGCATTTGAATGTGATCATTGAGCCAAATTTTTTTTCTGAAAGGCCAAAAACAACCAAAAATAATCAGACTGGATTCAATTTTTTTTTTTTTTTTTTTTTAAAGGAGCGTTTTATTTCTGGTGTAGGGTCTGTTCTGAAGTCTCAGCCTTGCTCAACAACAGCAGGTGAAAAAAAAAAAAAACTGAAATACATGCATAAATAAATAAATAAATAAATAAATATGAAGAATTAGCTGTTAATAAAGCAGATCCAAATAAAACATAAAAGGCACAGATAAAAAGAATATTAACTCATGAAACATATGTAAACTGCAGAATATTAAGTTATTAGTCTCATTTCATGCCAGATGAAATCAGACTGATGGGACAGGAAGTCCTTTGATCCTGCAGCCAAAATGTGCAGCAAGATTAAAATAAACTCAGGGTTTAACTTCATGCCTGTGTTCATTTTAGATTAAACCCATGAAAATTTATACGATGCGTTTCTAAGTGTTGCATTTTGTGAAATCCAGCTTAAAAGCTTTAGCAAATAATTAAAGTTGAACAAACTAAACTATAAATAAACTTGGATAATCATCATGACATCAGGTGAGCTTTAGTCTGGCTGCAGAATGAACAGGTCTCGTCACACTGATTATTGTAGGCTGTGGGTGAAGTAGGGCTGATCTGGGTTCGGATTCTGGTGGGTTCAGGGCAGCAGGTTCAGATCAGCCAGTAGAGCGTCCACATCAGCGATGGGAGCTCTCCAGTAATTAAAGGAGGAAAACTCCGACAACTCATCCTGCAGGGAAAACAGCAGAAAAACGACAGTAAACGTGTTGCAGGTTCGGGGAGGGATGTGACCCAATGAACTCAAGCACTTTGTGAATAAATCGGCTCGCCTCGTCGTCTTGTCCGCGCAGCTGGGACGTCTTGTCTTTGGCTTTGCTGCTACTGATCGGCTCGCCGACGGTAAACCCCAGGTCTTCCAGCTCTGACAGGTCCAGGGACGGGATCGGCTGCCTCCAAAAGAGGAACGAGTCGTACTGGCTGCTTGATTTCTCCATAGTGTCACAGTCTGTAAAAACAAACATTTTAAATAAATATGGACAGAGCTGCTTAATGATAGGAGACCCTGCCACCCAGTAGCTCGCATTCTCCCCTAAGGTTGAAAGAACTTCAGTGAGAAGCTCCATAAACACGGCAAAAACCCCAAATCTCACCAAGTGTTTTTGGTCTACTTTCCAGTGCAAATACCTTGAATACACTTGAAATGAGATAAAACTAACTTACAAATAACTTTTCAGCAGATATAGGAGCTTGTTTTAATTCAATAATTCCTTAATATTGATGAAAAAGTTCTAGTTATAAGTGAAATAATCTGCCAGTGGAACAAGATATTTTTCCCATATTATAAATTAAAATGTCTTGTTCCACTGGCAGATTATTTCACTTATAACTAGAACTTTTTTTAAATCAATATTACAGAATTACTGACTTAAAACAAGCTCCTATCGTGCTGAAAAGTTACTTGTAAGTTAGTTTTATATTATTTCAAGTGTATTCAAGATATTTGCACTAGAAACTAGACCGAAAATACTTGGTAAGATTTTGTGTTTTTGCAGTGCAGCCATCTACCAGTCTCTGACATCAGTCTGAGGCGCTTTGAGATGTTCTAGGGGTTTCTAACACAGGGTATCTGCAGGTTTCAGCAAGTGAAATTTAAGACTTTTTAAAGACCTTTTTAATGCCACCTTGAATGAAATTTAAGACTGGAAAAACTTTAGCTATAGGGGATGGTTGGAGGAACTTGCTGCATTACAGTCAAGCATAGCAAGCCCAGCTTTGTGCCTCTCACACTGCATATGGCTTTCTACAACCTTAACCCCCATAGTGCCAAGCTTAAAAGGTTTTTTTTGCACCTAGCATCGTACGGGTTGGCAGTAGAAGTCGGTCAGTGGCGAAAACGAACGTCGTCCAGCTGCCCATTAATTTGCAGTTACCCATGATAGAGGCAAAAAAAGTTAGCTAGCTAGCTAGCAGGGGTATATTATGAGCTAGGTATTGGTAGCCTCAACCGCCTTGAGTCACAGAAGGCAATGAAGATGTTTGCGTGCAACTCAAATCTTCGCTTGACAGAAAAGTCCTGTGAGGAAAAAACAAACAAACAAAAAAAACCCACTAAATTAAAGCTGCAGTATGTAACTTTTGTGAAAAATATGTTGTTTTTTTACATAGCCTATTCATTAAAATTATGTCGTGACAGTATAAGACAGATAATCTGTGAAATAAATCAAGCTCCTCTGCCTTCTCCCAGTGCTCCCAGTACTAACTGCAGAAATACACCAGTCAGAAACAACCAATCAGAACCAGGAGGAGGGTCTTAGTGCTGTCAATCACCCTCATGTAGCGCTGCAGCTGGTTCACAACAACATAGCCTGCTAAGGCTAATGCTAGTTAGCGTAGCCAACGATGACGGCGGATAAACAGTTTTCCTGAAACGGTGAGTTGTTTCTCCACCATTAGCACATTTAGCAGCACTACATGAGGGTGACTGACAGCACTAAGCCCCTCCTCCTGGCTCTGATTGGTTGTTTTAGGTCGGGAGCGGTGCATTTCTTTAGACGGCAATAGTAGCTCTGGGAGGAGGTGGAGGAGCTCCATCTTTTCACACATTATCTGTCTCATACCATCCTGTCCTCACATGACAGTTTTAACCAATATGCAAAAAAAAAACCAACAAAACAAAAAACATTTTTGTAAAAGTTACAAATTGCAGTTTTAAATAGTTAAATAAGGATAAAATTTAAGACCTGTGATTAACGTATTTAAGGCCAACAAACATTTTTTTAAAAACGAATTTAAAACATTTTAAGGCCTTAATTTTAGACACATGAATTTGAGACTTTTTAAAGATGGGTGGACACCCTGTAACATTCACAGCCCGTTTCAGGTACTCTGCAGCATTTCAGTGGGATCAAGATCTAGTTTCTTTGAGAACAAAGATTTCCTCCCACCAAACATGTGCCGTCTCTGATTGTACAGTTATGCACATTTATACCACACACACCTGCTCCAGGTCCCGAGATGACAATCTGGATTTACTGGAGACTTTATTTAGCATTTTGCAGTCTGCTTTCAGAGTGAACATACTTGGATGGTCAGACCTGGGTATGCTGGAAGTTGTTTTGGATCTCTTACACTTGTGGGCTTTTTTCCTGTGCAGTGGAGTGGGTGATTTCGAATTCTGTTGTAAATCCCTTACTCACGACAACAGAAGGCCTCAGAGAGTTCCTTGGAGCTCACTGAGGTGTTCCTTCTCACTTCAGCCGTCAGAAGCACAGCATCCTAAATGTCTAAAGGGTTCAGCTGCAGTCCAAATGCTGGGTAATTGATGGGATACCATTTTTTCCCCTCAGTGGAAGTTACTTTCTTGAATACAATTTCACTGTCATTGTTTACTCCTATTCCTTGGATTTGTTTTACTATTTTAAAACTAATATAAAAACATCCATATGTCCAAATATGTCAGAAAAAACAGGCTTTCATAGGGTGTCAGATATTTTTTCTAACGTTTTGTAGTGATGTAATAAAATGTAATCTTAAAGCAACTACCCAGACTTTTCTGTAAGTTTAAATCAAACTTATCTTCAATAAAGTTTGTCACCTATAAAACAATCTGGGAAAGTTTTTTTTTTTTATTTTTATTTTTTTGCTATTTCATTGTTAATATTTATTAAATAACGTTAAAATCTACCCTCCAAAAGACAAGCTTGTACATGCTGACATCACAGAAGGTATAAGAAATCAGTGTTTTGAGTACATCCATTAGTTTTTCTTAATCTTTTTAATCACATTTCTCTTTCAAAAAGGCATTTACTTTTATTTTGTGAAGCTCCAGCAGAACATTTGAGTCATGTGACAATTCTGCATGAATTTCAGTAAAATAAATAAATATATAAAAAAGGCAACACTATGAACATATGGAAACAGTTGGTGGAGAACAAGAACGGAGTAGAGTTTACATTTTAAATTAACTAGAATAAATTTGTTGAGGCCATAGCACAGCAATGACCTAATGAGACTAAAATGGACGTTCCCATCTGTTGAGAGTTAAATTAGAAGATGATGGAGGTGATTATTGTTAGCCAGCGCCTCTGGTTCTGCATCCATCACCCCTATTCCATCAACCAGATGCGGATTATTCCTGACACTGAAATAAAAAAAATAAAACTGGGTCACCGCGTCTCCGCGGACGGAAATAACGCTCAAATTTCTGCGGGTTTTATTGCAGGCTGGTTTTATTCCTGGAAACGCGTCCTGCATGCGTCAGCTCATGCATATCAGGACCAACAAAAACCTCCAAGGCTGGACGGCGACAAATAAGTAAAGATGTGGGTTAAAAATCTGTCTCCTATCCCGCTGCTGGAGTTATTGATTATTGGTTTTTGGTGGCAGAGGCGGACCAGCGCCGGTTTGAGGCGTTGGCCGGCGGAGCTCAGGCGCATAAATCACGACTCACTCTATACAATAACATATGAATCAAAACAGGTTTCACTAAAATAAATAAATAAATAAATAAAGAAAACAAAACTAGGATAAAGAAGCTCCTTATTTTAGCGGTGTAGTTTTATTTTAGAACAACCTCCGATGCGGCGTCTAAATCAAAAAGAAACAAGAAAAATAATTAAATAAAATTGTAAATCAGCTGAGGAGAACAATATTACTTCACCTGTTTATATCAGGATGTGTCTGCTTTCCTCTCCTTTTGTCCCGCTGGTTTCTTTTTGTTGCCGGAGGATCAGGTGGTGCCACTGATGTTCTGCCGCAGCCTTAATGAGCTCAGTGCGTCAAGCTAGGTGTTTTATACAGAAGCACTTCCGGTTAAGAAATTCAAAATAAAAGAGGGGTAATTCTGGAGCGGGATCATTTGCAAAAACAAAACAAAAGCCTATGCGCTTGCTATGACAAGGTAATTGAATTTAAAAAAAAAAAAAAAAAAAAAAAAAAAAAAAAAAAAAAAAAAAATCTGACATCTGTTGTCCAGGTATGCCATTTTATTATCAGAACTTTATTTATAAAATGTAATTTGTGCCTCTGTATCATTCCATCTGAACAGTTTTAATTCCTTTCTCATTTTAGTCAAGATTTAACTCCGAATTGTGTAGATTTCGCTACAATATTACCCACAATACCCAGTTTCGTGCTCATATCAACACAATTCTTCTGTTACAACCAACTTTTGAAACATTTTGTTATTGTTTTTTAAATGCTTCATTTTCTGTATTCAATTTCTTATTGTCTTTAGCTTTTTTAGCTCATGTTGGGTAGTTTGTAACCTTTGTTTTTAAAAGTGCTCTATATAAAAAAAGGTATTTGCTTATTTAGAGCAAGCCGCTCGCATGCAAACCCAAACTGAAGCGAATTATGGGCTACTCTGTGAAGTACTGATGATGCTGTCTGATTTATCTACATGACTCAAAATGCCACCACTTGCTCCCTGGTACATCCTGACACACCAGCTTCCTGCAAATCTAAGTATTGACAGTTACAAACACATTTTCAACATAGAAAATTAGTTTTATTTTGAAAGGAGTTAACATTTCCGGTACGCTGGACTACATTTCTTCTGGACTTGGTGGTGTGCGCATACTGGTAGACACATTAGCCTATTTACATGTGTACTATGTGGTCGCATAATTAGGTTAAGAATCAAATATTAATTAATTAATTTGTTTATTTATTTATGTGGGTCGAAAATATGTAAAAGTTTAGTAATAAATAAATAACACGAAGAAGAAGAAGGTGCAGGGTGGTGCAGTTGCTGGTTTTGTTGTCTCACAGCAAGATGGTGTCTAACTTAAACTCCTTGTTGGACTCATTATTGGTTCTGAGAGTGGATCCGGTAGCTACTATGGTGATGTCTTCATCACAGTCGCTGGAGTTCAACCACAAGTGTTGCTGATGCCATCATCTACCAATTGTGCTCCGCTCTGACCCACTTGGAGAAGCCTGGAAGCACTGAGGAAGCCAGTGGGACCACTTCCAGATCAAAGCAAGGACAACTGGGCACTGGAGGTGGTGCAGGCGAACAATCAGGGAGTGGAGATTGAGATTGTGGACTGTTATTAGAACCCGGGTGTTCCTCTCAACAATAAATAGGACTAGCGGCACAGCACTGATGAACTTTACAGAAGAGTCAGAGGAGACTCTATCTGCTGAGAAGACCAAGTTCATTTGGACTAGGGAGCACTCCTGAAGACCTTTTTTTCTGACCAGATACCCATTATGGCCACACTAGGATAAGACAGGCATGGAAGATGGATAAAAGAAATAAGCCTTTTATTCATAGAAACCTTAAAATGTCTTTAAAAATTCCACAACATGGATATATAATGCAGAAATAACGTATGAAAATGGTGGAAATAAGTTTAGTTTGTTGATATTGTGTAAGACTATCTTGACCCTCATCAGTCATAAAATAAAGTGGCAAGAAAAAAAACGAGTTAATCAAATTTGTGCTTACAGGTGAAAAACCCTGCAGCCTGCAGAATCTGACTTAAAAACAGGGCTGCGTTATATCGAAGACACAACAGTTGGTAAGTAAATGGTAATCATGTGGCACCTTTCAAAGATTAAAACCAGAAAGTCAAACTCAGGATTTTAGAAGGATTTCTCAAACAAAGTTAACCAGGAGATACCTGTGGAAACCGCATAATAACAGTCCATATGAGAGGAAATAAGAGACAGAATAATCATCTCCTTTCACCAAATCCCTGTTTTGATACCAACCTTCTTAGTTTTGATATATCTTAAATGATAAAAACATTTCTGGACAAGTTGTTTCAAGTGACCTTCAGCACCTACATCTAAATTCCTGAAATTTGGCTTGACAGTAGGATTGAAATTGCCCATACAGAGGAACTGAGCTCTTTTTGGCTCTCGAGTCGTGAAAGACAGTTTGAAGATCTCAGAATTTGAAGGAGCAGCACAGCTCCATGTCATCTGCGTTAAAGTGGTTTATTAACGATCTGTCGGAGGAGTTGTAAAAATAGCAAAAAAGAAGTGGGTCCAAACCGGAGCCTTGGTGTACCCCACATGCAGTATTAGATGGATTAGCCATGGTTTGCAGTGTTGGCATCCAAAAACCTGTTGTTTTCTGTTAAAGTCCTTCTGTTATGAATTCATTCTTTGAAAACTAAGATATGTTCAGGCTGTTGGAGTTTTATTGCAGTAGGTTCCTGATACAGATGGAAATACCCAAGACAAGAATGAGAGGAGTAAAGAACATGTGCGTTTCATGTAATTTATTTTGATATATAGATTTGCAAACATCGTGGAGCCCCAGTTTAAAAAGTGTCCTAAAATCTGATGTTGATTAAAGTTAATTTTTCACGTTTAAAGTCTCATATTACCGTGTTCAAGCCCCAACAAGGAGAGAGAAACTGTTTTTTTAGTGTGCCGTATTCAGATGATTGTACGATGCCAGAAGGAGGCACTGTTTGGCTGTTCAGAAACGCTAAAAGGGAGGAGGGAAAGAGAAAAATGAAGCTGTTTAGCAAAAAAAAAAAAAAAAAAAAAAGAGGGTGGATTTCCTGGTTGGAGCCACACCTCACAGAGAGAGGGAAAGAGAGTCTGTCAGAGAGCTGCAGCTGGTTCATGATCTCACTCCTTCAGCCGCGCACTGCCTCCCTGCCTGATCGTCTCTGGTGAGTCTGCTGCTGCTTGCTTTTCTTGGTAAAACTGAGCCACAGGAGCAATTGTCTCATGGTAATTGATTGGAGAAAGATTGAAACCAGTTAAAAATGTGAAATGTTCTGGTGTTAGCTGGAGTTACCAGTCCACGTACCTCCCTGAAGGACAGATTAATCTGTGAATCATTAATCTACTGTACACAAGAGTCACTTCACATAATTTAAATGACCCTGACATGTGGATTGAGACGAGATTAGAGGTTTTTAAAAGAGTTTTAGATGCCTCTTTGTTCTCATTCTCCTTAGGCTGAAAGCATGTTAGTAATTATGGCTTTTAAGGTGCTTCTGGAACATCTGTGGAGCCTGGTGTTGCACTGTAACCCCGCTGATCGTCTGCTTTGGTTTTGATGACCAGCTTTAAAGCCTGTTTTCCTCCTAAAAGGACGATTCAGCTTGTGTTCAAGGTACACAAGACCAGAGTAGAGTTCCTAATCAGGTCAGAGAATCTAACGGGTCACAGGATACAGCATACCACCAGAACTCATGGGAGAAAAACTCCCCTGGGCTTTATTACCCTCTACTCTCTGGTCTGGATTTCCTGTCTGTAGGAGGGGAAATTATCGCCAGTTAATCCATTTTATTTCTTTCTCCTCTGTAGGGAAATGTGCAGTCCAAGTTGTGGTTTAAGTAAAGAACTATAATGAATAGAAATAAGGAGGAAGCTCGTGGTTTTGTTCTGTTAAATCGAAATATTTAAATAAATCTGCAGCTAAATGCAGCAAACAAGCTGCAAAATCTGACAAACTGAGTCTTTTCAAGTAAAATAAGTTACTCTAGCGAAATGTAACAATCTCTCTGTGGATTTTTGTCTTTTCTTGGGAAAAAAAAAAAAAAAAAGGGCAGAAACAATTAGAAGATCAGAGCGAGTGTGCAGAGTTGAAGGTGGAGGTTAAAGTCAGAGGTCAGAGGTTGCAGACGAGCTCCGCTCCATCCGTCAGGCTCGGGATGAACCCTGAGTGACGCTTCTGCAGAGCCAAAAATAACACTTCTCTCCTGCGCCGGCTGTAACGGAGTAAGTTCTTGTTTTCTGGGTCTGTGAGCATGAGGATGTAGATCTGGAGCCAAATTACAGGTCTGGAGTCAGTTTAGAGGAGTGCGGTGAGCGGGAAGGAGGGAAACACTGCAGCGCTCTGTTCCCAGTGTTTGTGGGATGTATTCAGAGCATTAGGCTGTGTTCAAGAGCGGCGAGGAACATGTTTAGTCATTTTGGAAAGCCCTGAGTTTCCACTGGGATTCACATTTCTCCAGGCAAAGATTTCTGGATAAATTAAAAAAAAAAAAAAAAAAACCCAAATACCTCTGAGCCAGCAGATATTTCTCATCAATTCAACCAGTTTTTGTTGTGCCAAGTGCAAACGCAGCATTTTAATCTATGTCAAGAGTTATATTCAGTTACATGTGAAGAGGCTGGAGAAGCAGTTGTTGAAAGTGAGTGACCCAGTTATGGGTTTGACCTCCTCACAGATAACCTAGTTAGTCTTGTTTACAGCAGCAGGGGGGCTGTTTTTATCTGGCTGTGTGTGTCATGCAAACACTGTTTGTCAAAATCATGAAAAAAGGCTTTTTTTTTTTTTTTTTTTTTTTTTTTTTTTATTTAAAGGGAAATGTCTAAAGATTAACAGAAAAAGTTAAATGCAAGCAATCTGACTTCAAAGAAACATGTTTCTGGATACTTTCCAGGGAGTTCCTTTGTTGTTTCTAGACTTTTGGGTGATATGTTTATAGATTTTGTTCCAAAATTATTCTGAATTAATTTTATATGTTAATTTTTGTGTTATTAATGCTGGATTTCTATTTTGTTTCTGGTTAGTTTCACACAGAAGCAGAGAATAGCCCAAAAGCTGTTTTCAAGATAATGAGATCTCATTTTCTCAAGATAAAGCCACTCCTCTTCTTGAGGAGACAGGTTTATATATTTAGTTATTTTGACCCGTAAAAGTTCATTGATCACTGGAAATTATGCGAACAACTAAAAGTGTCACATAGAGACGTAAAAATTCAATTAGAACATGGGTGGTTTTCGCGTTGTCTTTCGGGGTTCTCTTTTACGAGTGGTACAGCGTGAGATATTTTAGAGCGTTTTGAGCATTCACAAAACCCATGTGGGAAGATTTATGTGAAGGACCCAAACACATGCAGGAGGTAGGTGAAATAGGTATTTCGATGATTTTTAAAAAAAGACTGAAAACTTACAAAACTGAAAGTCCAAACAGGTTGGGAATGAGACCAATGGGTGCCATAGCACATACGCTGCAAAAACACAACATCTTACCAAGTATTTTTGGTCTCGTCTCTACAGCAAATGTCTTGAAAACACTTGAAATAAGACAAAACTAACTTACAAGTAACTTTTCAGCACCATATAGGAGCTTGTTTTAAGTCAATAATTCATTAATATTGATGAAAAAGTTCTAGTTATAAGTGAAATCATTTGCCAGTGGAATAAGACATTTTTACTGTATTATAAGTTAAAATGTCTTGTCCCACTGACAGATTATTTCACTTATTGATGAAAAAGTTCTAGTTATATTAAGGAATTATTAACGTAAAACGAGCTCCTATATCGCGCTGAAAAGTTACTTGTAACTTACTTTTGTCTTATTTCAGTGTATTCAAGATATTTGCACTAGAAACTGGACCAAAAATACTTGTTAAGGTTTTGGGTTTTTGCAGGGTACAACACAGCAGAAGGATCCAACAGTGGATCGAGGGAATCAGGAGGGCAACTACTGAGCAAGGAACAGTAGCTGGAAACCAACTGAGGGGAGATATAGACGGTGACTGAATTAGCATAAATGGAAAGCACAGAGAACAAAGAAGCAAAGACTAACCAGAACCAGTTTAAGTAAAACAATGCACATAAACATAAATCACAAGAACATACAACAAAAGCATAGGAACATGAAAAGTCCCCAAGCATCATGACAGGTTTTGGTGCCCTGAATGGGCCAGCAGCATATTTGAAGAGAGACCGGCCATTTTTTTCCTCGTATCTTCGCGACAACCCTACCATAATCACATCTTGCTGGCAGCAGTCCATATGTTATTATTTTGCTCTTGCTGGCGAGGTTGCTGTGATAGACCCATGATCCCAATGGGCCAACGAATTCTTCATCACGCTTAGTCATCCGTCATTCGTCTTTTAGAGGCAAAGCAGGAGCGGTCAAAATGGTCAGAGACGAGAAAGGAAGAATGGTGAGTGTGGTTGAGGTTTTGCACAGAAAAAAAAACCCCACTTAACTTCTCAATGACCTGATCAGGCATGAAAACACTGATAGTATTTTTCATCGCGTTAAGGCTGAAACTGATGGTGGAGGTACAGAAATCTCCTTTGTATAAAGTGGAAAAATTCTGCCGATCTCAGCGAGGTTACGGAGCAAATCAAGTGCAGTCATGCTGAACGTTTTGGTAGCGTTGTGTTAGATGTTTTGAGTCTATGCAACGTGTAAAATATGGAGACATTGGCCTTTGAGAACTGACGTTGGACACCGCTCCCCTAAAGGGTCTCCCAAAACAGTAACCTGATTGCCATCTTTAAGGACTCATTCCTGATGCAAAAATAGTCTTTCCATATAATCCTCGAATAAATATGTGATTGTTAAGATATTTCTGGCAACTTTTTATCTTGAATGTTTATTTCTGGGTATTTTTTTGGTATCTGGTTCCCACAGTCGCCCTCGGTTCACTGACTTTAAACGTCATCTTGGCTGGATTTCAGTTTCTGTGAAACAAACGTCTGAGGACCAGCAACGGATATGTGCCATCAATCTTCATCTCGGTGTGAGATGAACGCTTCGCTGAGCTCATCCTTTCTTCAACCTGCATCCAGTTAAATCACTGCAGGAGTTTTTCTGCACTTTCTCAACAACCCAGGGTGGTTTGGTTCCAGTTGTAAAAGTCCAGTTGGGGCAGTCTGCAGTTATTGGTCAGTGTTTAGAGGATTATCACTCTGTCGTTGTTTTTGGATCGTCGTCAGTGATTTAAATTTGGAAAATAAGTGAAAACTCTGCATAGACCCGTAGAGCTATTTTATAACTGACAGCTGCACGATAAAGACTCGCATCTGATGACAGCATCTCTTATATTTCATTTCAGTTTCGCTCTGTTTGTGAATCAGCTAAAAGCGTTATTGTTCTGCATTCTCAAGGTGTGAGAACCTAAAGGCTTACGTCACTTTAAGGTGTGTTAACTTTCTTTTTCCCCGTTGGGGAGAAATGAAAGCTGCTCGTTGTGTTAAAACAGGAGGGTCAACCGTTAACCAGTTGGAAAGTGTTTTACTTTCAATGTCTTAATGAAAAGGCTTCATTGTGAAGCTGCCTGCTCCTTCTCCCTCTCTGCTCTCCAGCTGTAGCCGCTCTACTTCTTCCACTAAAACTGTTCTGTCTTTATATTCAGAGGTCAACATTTTCCAATGCTGAGGTTGGAGTTTGAGCTGTTGTTGAATGGGAAAGACTAAATGTAAAAGATGCATTTTCTAAAAAGGGAAAGGTCAGTGAAACTTCTTGTTTGCTGGTATTTACTATGCACTAACATGAAAAGGTTTTATTTTATAGCTCTTACCTGTGTAAATAGAGAGTCCAAGGAGCTCACAGACAATCTGATAAGGAGCTCAGGACTTTGACTCATTAAAAATCCCTCTTGTAACCACTTTGAAATGGCTAATCGTTTTATAAATGTAGCACCCCGCTGCGCTGTCTGGTATTAACTGGGACAATATATAAGCACACTGTAAATAGTGTTAGTTGGATTATTAATAAAAGCTTCCATTAAAAAAAAAAAAAAAAAAATCAAATACGATCCAACATTACCATCATCCTCTTGTAATCATTTTACAGCTCGGGGAAAAAATGGTTTCATTTCGCAATAAATAGGAATACAGAGCTGTGCAAGCATCCAGTGATATTTTTTTTTTTTTTTTTTTTTTTTTTTAAATTTTGCTTCCAAGAAGGCAAACTTTTTTTTTTTTATAACACCGTAAATTTACCAGGATAGTAGTAGAGAGAGGAAAAGTGGTCAGTATGTCCTCCAGCAGCTTAAGCCTGTACCAGCGAAGGACACTGTACCTAAAAGTGAAAGTAGCTTGAAGCTCTGGGGAGTTTTGTTTCATTGAAAGCTTGTGGTTGATTAACAGGGAGCGACTGATAAAAACATAAGAATAAACCAATGGTATAAGAAACGGCTGAAGTGAAACCAATGGTAAACTAAGAGACAGTTGAAGTGTGTGCAAAAAAAGGGTGTCTGAGTTATTTTAGCTAACCACTGCTTCTCAAGAGGTTACAGGATGTTTAAAGCAGGATAACGACTTTATTAGATTTTTCTTCCACTGCGTTGCACATTAACAGCCGCATCTTGGCCCACGGCAATAAGGAATGACTTTTGTAAGTATTTCTTAACGATCCTGTTAGTCACTTCCTGGAAAATTACAGAAATCTCAATGAGTAATCCTCTACATAGCATTACGTGTATTATCTGTAGTCCATTAGGTCCCTGTGAAATCCAGATCAGGGCACTGCTGCTGACTAATCAAAGACGAGAAGTATTTTTGATGATGCAGTCGGTCCTTCCAGCTTCTGCTTAAGCAGGATATGTGGAAAAAAATAAACAAATGTCACACTGATGCATATTTTATGGGAAATTTAGGTTTTCTGAGGTCAGTGTTCATGAAAATGTGAGAATATGACTTTATTTCTGCCTAGAAGTGTGGCCAAACATGCAGCTTTTGCTGCAAATGCTTTTAAGTGACTGCTAAAAAGTGTCTGATCAAGGAGTAGTTTACAGTTTAACCTCGTATTTAATGTGATGATGGGGTGATATTGAATGTAAAGAGTTCAAAAGACCCACAATGAATTAAAATATATTTCCTAAATGGTGTTCTTTCTTAGAAAAAAAATGTTAAAAGCTGATGTAAAAGTATGAAAATGACAGGGCACATGAATAGCTGCCTTTCATGTGCTGTTTTATGCTTTCCAGGCATGGGCCAAGAGAAGCTAACGCGATCACAGCCTGGAGTAAAAGTACCACGGTTTCATAGTATTTACTGAAAAAGTGTTGTTGGTCTAGTTGCTAGTGCAAAAATCTTGAATACACTTGAAATAAGACAAAACTAACTTATAAGTAACTTTTCAGCAGATATAGGAGCTTGTTTTAAGTAAATAATTCCTTAATATTGACAAAAAAGTTCTAGTTATAAATGAAATAATCTGCAAGTGGAACAAGATATTTTAACTTATAATATGGGAAAAATATCTTGTTCTACTGGCAGATTATTTCACTTATAACTAGAACTTTTTCATCAATATTATGGAAAATTGACTTAAAACAAGCTCCTATATCTGCTGAAAAGTTACTTGTAAGTTAGTTTTGTGTTATTTCAAGTGAATTCAAGACATTTGCACTAGAAACTAGACCAACAACACTTGGTAAGATGTGTTTTTGCAGTGTTTGATCTAATTGCTGTCATTTAAAAATATAAAATCAAAAATTGTTCCTTTGCTAAAAATAACAATAATAAAAAAATCCATCCATTGTCTTTATCTGCAGGGTCGAGAGGGAGCTGGTGCCTTTCTCCAGTGGTCATACATTCCTAATATTAAACAATACTATAAATAATAAATCTGTAGATATTTACTATAAAAGTTACAATATTGCTTTCTGTAATATTTATTTAATGTTATTAAAATTTTATCCATATACTTAAGCAAAAGTTTAAGCTACCATGAAACCTAGTAATATTTTCCAAGTAAATGTGCTATATTACTGAAAATCCTCCAGGTAAACCAAATGCAGTCTTGAATTAATAAAGTTAATCTCATAATTAGGACTTCATCTTGAGATATTGTTTTTGTCGAGCAAAACTGCCTTGGCACATGTAGGCAGCCAGCGCCTCCATATGGTACGCCTAAAATGCAGAAAAATGACAGGAGTGAACGAAAAGATGGCATTCCTCTTGTTAATCCTTTAAGACTGTGTTTATTTAGTTTGTACTATAAAACTAAAAATAATAAATTATTCTGAAATTGGAGAGGATTTTATGCTTCTTTGAAAAGCAGCGATTAGGAGATTTTGTGAAACCTGCAACCTGTTATTTTTTTCTTTCTGGCTCCAGTCTTTTTTCTTTACATCTGAACCCATTTCTTGTTGTTTTATTATTTAATTGATGCCCTTGTTTTTTTTTTTTGTTTTTTTTTTTGTCTTATCACAGCCTGCTTATGATCTTAGATAAGCTAAAGCAGGAAGTGTGAGCAAGTTTAGAAAGGAGGAAGTGGAGCAGGATAACACTTCGGTTCCTCTGTTCTTTAAATATTTCATGTTTTACAAGGGAATTTTTTCCAAGTTGATCAAACATCAGCTGGCATTTATTTTGTTATCTGAACAAGCAATCCTTTCTGTTTTTCCCAAGCAGGTTCTTCTGCAAAAATATCTAAACATCACAAACCAGTCTGTTTATTAAGGATTTGTTAGAATCACCACTGAAACTCAAGCAGGAGGTTTGCTGGTGTGAATTTGCTTTGGGTTTTAGCGTTAACATCTGATAAACGAAGTTGCTGGTGGTCAGTTTTAACTCATTCATTAAAGAGTTTTTCATTCTTCAGCATAGATGTGACTCATTCTCACAAAAAGATGAAAGTCTTCTCAAGTTTTCTGTCGCCGTCTGAAGGCTCTGCCGACGTTAGTCATCAAGTTCGGCGGGGTCGTCGTGAAACTCTCAGGGGTCAGACGTCGCAGCAGACTTGTGTAAATAAGCGTTTCTCCGCATCGCTCTCGCCTGCTTGAAGTGTGATCGTGTGACCTGCAGCCGGTCGTCTCCAACAGGCAGACTGTTGTTTTGGTTTTGTGGAGTTTCAGCTGATTCTCCCCTCGAGCTGATTAGCGCTCAGCTGCTCTCAGATCAGGAGGTCGGTGGTAACGGTGGCTTTTTGTTTGTTTGGGTATTTGAATATTTTTGGACGGTTCAAAAACGTGAAACATTACAGAAGTGATCAGCAGATAAATGCGTCATAAAATACTGGAATAAAAACAAAATTAAAGCATCTTCCATTGACTTGTTGATGAAATATTTATAGTCATACAGTAGATATTGTTGAACAGTTTTTAATTAATCCTTTAGTTCTTTTTGTTATCCTTTAATACTGCCAGACTATTGAATAATTCAGCAGTAGCAGGCTTTCTGAAGGTCCTGCACTGCAAAAACACAAGATCTTACCAAGTATTGTTGGTCTAGTTTCCAGTGTAAATATCTTGAATACACTTGAAATAATATAAAACTAACTTACAAGTAACTTTTCAGCAGATATAGGAACTTGTTTTAAGTCAGTTTTCCTTAATATTGATGAAAAAGTTCTAGCTATAAATGAAATAATCAGCCAGTGGAACAAGATGTTTTTCCCATATTATAAGTTAAAACGTCTTGTTCTGCTGGCAAATGATTTCACTTATAACTGGAACTTTTTCATCAATATTAAGGAATTATTGACCTAAAACAAGCTCCTATATCTGCTGAAAAGTTACTTGTAATTTAGTTTTATCTCATTTCAAGTGTATTCAAGATTTTTGCACTAGAAATTAGACCAAAAATACTCTGTAAGGTTTTGTGATTTTGCAGTGTATCATGTTTCTTGTCTGACTTTTCAACAGGATGTGTTTGGTCTATTTGTTTAAAGCAGTTACCTTAATGATTCCCAGGTCAGCGTCATCAAAAGGCTGAAAGGACGAACCATCGTTGTCTCTGCACAGTAACAGAAAACTCAGCAAAAAAACGATTTCAAATGGGCTCTTTAGGCACTTCAGGATATTTAATTTATCTCATTTTCAGTCCAGTTTGGTTGTCTCAGGCTTAAACAAAGCATCTACAACAGACGACCACAAATTTATTTGTTATTTATTAACCTTTATTTCACCAGGAAAGTCCCACTGAGATTAAAAACCTCTTTTCCTGGGGAGTCCTGGCCAAGAGGCAACAAGGTTACAGAACAATAGCAATTACACAGTTAAAATGCCATACAAAGAAGTGTTAAAGAAGCCTTCTCAAGCACTTTCAGTCTGGTCTTAAAACAACGTGTCCCATGCAGCTGGAGCCGAGTAAACAAAAGCCCTTTTTCCCCAATTCTGTGCGAAGAAGTGGAACAAAGAGTCGGCTCGTTTGAGCGCAGGGAGGAAGAATCAACTGTTCTCCATGTGATTAAATCACAAATATAGGATGGCGAGAGCCCTGGAATGGCCTTGTAAATGAAAGTGTACCAATGTCATGCTGCCACTACCGTGCTTCACAGTAGGGATGATGTTCTCAAGCTTTCGGGGTCTCCATATCTAAGATCTTTGACGCTGAGTAAATTTGCAAACTTTTGGCTTTTTATTTAATTTTTGGAGTAATGATTTCGTCTTCTCTGAGCTGCCTTCTCGCCCATGTTGGCACAGGCCTCGATTTAGTGTAAATGCTTGTTCATACAAACCTATAACTGTTAGAACAGCTGAATGTGGCTCCTTCAGGTAAGTGAAAATTTTACCCAACGACCAACCAGACTTGCTGAGGTCCGCAGTTCTCGTCCTGATATCTTAGCTTATTTAAATATTCCGATCATGTCGATCAATCAAGCATTTTGTTTGAGGTGTTGCTTTAAAATCCATTTAACTCAGTTAAGTTTGGCAACCACTGATCTTCTGTATGTCGAGTCTACAACGGATAGCTCTTTGAGAATCATGTTGTTGGTGTTGAACTCAAATAAGGTTTTATATCTGCCAAAAAGTGCCTTCTTTGGTATTTTACATACAGGTGTGTCTTAAATTAGAAAAAAAAGTTATTTATTAAGGATATAATTTAAGAAAGAATATAATTCGAGTGTTTATTTCTGTTAATTATGGCTTCCAGCAAACGTAAACCCAGAATTCAGATGAATTTGTGATCCAGAAATATTAGAGTGATGTTGTTGCCTACAGATGAACAGGACTGCTGACCTTACTTTTGTTTATTGGACAATCAATAAGCCACAAAAGACCACAAGGTAGCAATGGCTTGAAGGTCATTGCTGAAAAAGCTGGCTATTTACAGAGGGCGTTGTTCTCACACACTAATAGAAAATTAGGTGGAAGGAAAAATGTGAGAGTAAAAGTGGTAAAAACTGTTTAGAGACCAAACAAGAAGCTTTAGACAGCTTTAGACCTTCAGAAACGCTGGAGAACTGTGGGTCGGTTGCAAGGCTCTGATGAGTTGGAGGGAAACAAATAAGTAAACGGGAATGTATCAAGATTTCTGCACAGACTGTAGATCCTGCCACCTGCAAAGAATACAATAGGAGTGGGAGGAGGCTGTTTTACCTCCTCCCAGTGATGTAATGGGACAAAATTTATTATAGCGGACGCACAGACAGACTGCAGGTCAGGAAGTTTAGACTGAGTTTGCGCCATTGTTCTGCTGAACATTTATGCACTCGGCCAGCCATTCGTCTGTCCATCTATCCCCTGCAGACAGTCGAAATCCACATTCCTGAATACTTACATCAGCGTGAATTCTGACACCCAATTTAGCCTCTTTGCCTTCTTTTTCTCCAATCTTATTGCTGTCTTCTTTTGTTCATACGAGTATTTAACATGCAGCAGAATTTTGCTCCTGTCGGGTTACAGAAAAACTGTACGAGTGGAGTTTTTGTAAATTAGATTTTGATTTTTTTTTTTTTTTTTTTTTTTTTTTTTATGAAATAAAACTGCGGTTTCATTTGTCTGTGTGTTGGTCTTTCATCCTCTCTGTCCAACCAAACTTGCTCTGTTTGCATTTACTCAAATCTCTGGTTGTAACCCAGCAGAGAACACGTTTGCCACCACACCCTGAGAGTGAAGGTCTTTATAAATGGACAGCAGTGTGACTAGAAGTAGGATTTCAAACAGAGGTAAAACCAGCAGACGAAGACCTTTTCTGTCCTGATCCTCATCTCTGAGTTTTTCCCGAACATCCCTGATATGTCGAAATGAAGGTTTGTGAAATTTATGTAAGATTAAGCTCAGACATGTGGAATGTTTTTCGAGTGATGGCTCGTTAAGACAAACCAGGATCTGAGCGTGTGTCAGGCTGAAACCAACTGCTGAAGGGAACCAAGTAATCAAAACAGAAAATGTGTCTCAGGAGTTGAGAAACCCCCCCCCCCAGTATTTTCTGGAGACCTTCAAACTTTTCAGTTCACAGTTTCATAAACTGTAAATTGTTTGATTCCCAAACAGGAAGTCCTCTCCTTGGTGAAGCAGACCCCTCGGGCTGAATTCCTCTCTGCTGATCTTTGTGGATGTCAAGCATGAAGCTACATGTTTCTGGCCTCCACATTCCTTCCTTATCATCTGCTGAAATGTGTTGGAGGGACTCCAGATATTTTTCTAACAGAGGTAGAACAGACCGAGAATAGACACAGCATGCTTGTAATCAGGATACTCCAAATGCTTCCTGCCATCCAGTCGAGGTGAGCTGCAGCAGATTTCAAGTTACTCGTTTGGATTCACCCAAAGATTGGTTGAAATCCAGAAACAAGACCAAAAAAATGCTGAATTATTCTCCTCAGTTAACCCACAGCAAACAGTCATGACACCAGATGATGATGATAATTTAGATCCAGACATGCCACCAACAACATGCCTTTCAAATTTCAACCAGCATTAAACACTTGACAAGCTCCCATAAACAAACTCTGCCCTAAAGGCACAATTTTCCTGCTTTGGTTTAGAACAGTTTTTGCATTCGATGCCTGTAGTTGTACATTTTGCACCTGCTTAAAGCTGATCTTCAGTTTATAAATGGTTTTTTTTTTCAATTTTTCACAACGTTTACTTATTTATCATCTTTAAATCTGGCAATTTATTTTGTTTACAGAATAACTAAACCCCAAATCAAAATTTTCTTTTGCAGATAAGCTGTATAAATTGGTCTTTAAGGGCGCTATCTTTATTTTACTGTACATATTGTGACATTTTTGTGTAAACTTGTTTAATTCAACAATATTTGTCCTAAAACTGTCTCAGTGCTGCCCTCTTTGGGTTAAACTGGCTACTGCGGTTACCATTCTGGCTAACTGCAGCAGCCTCAAATTTTTTTTGGGGGGGGGGAGTGTGGGGGGTGAAAACATTGGAACTGGGCCGTTCAGACTGCCATGAAAAAGTTGGATATAGGTCGCATTTGGAAAAAAATAGGAGTTGGGTTGCATTCGCCTCCTGTGTGAACATAGCCTGAGTCTCCCTGGCAGACCAGGCTATATTAATGACACCATCAAAGAACAATCCCAATATTTCCTAAAAAAAAAAAAAAAAAAATGGAACAGAGACCTGGACCGTTCCCAAACAAAACCTAAACAAACAAAAGGTTTTTCAAATGCAGTGTTTGCGATTAGATCCTGGAGGGTCTCTACAAGAGGGGCTCACCAACAACACCATCCAATACCCAACCATTGAAAAACAAGCCCACGAAACGGAGACTGTAGTAGCTTGAATGCTAACTGACTGAGGCACCAAAATGCAAAGCAAAATGAGGGAGACCAGAAGTTTTGACTTCTTGGCCCTATTCAAGCAAAAGCCAATGCCCAATGGGGAAAACTGGAAATAAATTGCAGACCAAGTCGATCACTGGGACCTACAGTGGCATACTGGTTGCAAGGTAGACTTCTCCATCAGGTCATTATTTGGGACCAAATAAGAAATTAATTAATAAGAAATTAATTTGGTTAAGACTGTAGATGAAGAAAAAAGGGAAATGTGTTTACAATGTGACACAAGATTCACTCTGTGACAGACTTTTTAACCATTTTTCCTGCAATAATCAGAAGGTTTCTGAAGATTAGACACTATCCTCGCATTACTGATGTGTCCTAATGAGATCTCAAGCTCACACTGATCTCTATAAAGGCAGAAAAAAACACAATATTAAAACTGCAGTACGTAACTTTTACAAAAATATGTTTTTTCCATATTTGTTAAAACTGTCACCATGTCGTGACAGTTTGTTATGAGACACATAATCTGTGAAAAGATAGAGCTCCTCCCTGAGCTGCTATTGTCGTCTAAGGAAATGCACCGCTCCCGACCTAAAACAACCAATCAGAGCCAGGAGGAGGAGCTTAGTGCTGTCAATCACCTTCGTGTACACGCTGCTAAATGTGCTAATGGTGAAGAAACAACTTACCATCGGTGGCCATGCTAACTAGCCGTAGCATTAGCAGCAGGCTATGTTGTGGTGACCCAGCTATGGCATAGCAGAGAGCTTGGGGGAGTGTGTGAGCGGCGAGTACATGAAGGTGATTGACAGCGCCAAGACCCTCCTCCTGGCTCTGATTGGTTGTTTCTGACTGGTGTATTTCTACAGTTAGTACTGGGAGCACTGGGAGAAGGCAGAGGAGCTTGATTCTTCTTTTTTTTTTCCCACAGATTAGCTGTCTTATACTGTGACAACATAATGATAATTTTAACAAATATGTAAAAAACATATTTTTCATAAAAGTTACAAACTGCAGCTTTAAATATATGATGTAAATTTAACTGAGAGTTTGATCATAGATTCACATATGGGGATCATTTTATCTGTTTGAGTTTATCTAACCTGAAAACAACAAGAGTAAAACACTAGAAAGACTGTTTAAGTTGATCATTACAGCTCCTAGTGTGCGTGTCTGCTTCTGTTACTTCCTGCTCCTCCGTGTTTGGACCACACCTAATGTTTAGTCATGCTTAATGTGCTTGGCGTGTTGACATCTCAGAGGGTTTGGTTCCCATGCAGCTCAATGACAGACTGCGTCAACATTTTCTCTTCTTTTTTGAGATGGCTTTGGTGATGTTTAAGGATTTCCCTTGGAAATGTGGTGATTTTTGAACCATAAGTGCTATTTAAGCATCTAAAAAATGTAATCACATATGCCATTACATTGCTTTTCAGGCAGCTTACAGAGTTTCACTGACGTAGCCTTATTTGGTAGCTTATAACGGCTGATGTTAGTAGATGTGTTGGTAACTGCTGCTCTGCTCTTTGCTGTGGCTTTGATTTGAGGCGCTTTTTAAAGAAATTAAGTGAAGGTTAGATAAAGGTCTAGTTGTTTTTAAAAAACTAAATCAAGCTATTAGTGAACAGTTAAAGCAGATATCATGTGGAGGAATTTAAAGATTGCAGACTGATTGTGGTTATTCAGAGACTTGAGGCAGTTTGAGTCTTTAAGATGGACAACCACAGAAGCATTAATATAATTCCTGGTTGCTGAGGCATTTAAAAGCTAACAATATGATAAATGAAAGGAATGACTTTCAGTCTGATTGCAAAAGATGAACTTACACAACCAGTGGATGGATGCACATCTATAAACTTCCCTCATGTGAAAAGAAACAAAGCGTTGACCGAGGCAAAGTGATTTACTGTTCTTCTTCTTAGACAAAAATGCAATTATTTCCCAGTATGGATCTAAACTTAAAAAAAATTAGTTTGTAACGTGATTTTTTTTTAAATTTTTTTTTTTCCTGTCTCTGCAGGTATAACTTGCAGTTCTAAACTTGCCTGTCTGGATTTCAACGTTTGAATCTTCAGTCGCTTTGTTTTTTTCTGAGGAGTAAACCTTTTTTTTTTTTTTTTTTCCCTGTGAGGATCATTCAACGGAGGAAATTTGAAATTTGTGGATATCCTGATTTTTCCCATCTGAACCACCTGGAGTCCACCTGTAGATAGCTTTTTTTTTTTTTTTTTTTTTTTTTTTTTTTTTTTTTTTTTTTTTTTTTGTCTAAGGTGGGATTTTCTCTGGGTTTTACCCTCTGACTGTCTACATTTGTGTGGCTTTTTGTCTGGATGCCCCAGGATTACCCACAGGCTGCAGTTCCTTCTCAGGCCTGCAGGGCGGCAGCAGAGACCAACGGCCAGCCGCTGGACAGGCAGACCATCGGCATGAGCGACTTCTGGCACAAGATGGGCTGCTGCGTGGTAGCCAAACCCCCTCCGGTGAGACACCGACATTTTTAATCTCTCTGTAAAGATCTGCGTTCAGATAATCTAATCCATAATCACTGTATTATAAGGAAAAAAACGGTTGACAAAAGATGTATTAAAAATATACAAGTAATCGGTTATTACTTAACATCGTAATAACCGATTTGATTAAGAGAACCAAGCTTGGTAATAAAAAGGAACATAATTTAAAGGTGAACTAAACAATTGCATAACATATTTAAAAGTAAAATAGGTTAAAGTGGAATCTTTAAGTATCATCAAATAATGGATAAATAATTTTGGATTTAAAGAACTATAATTTACATAAATACAGTGAAAGCCCTAGATATTTTATTAATTAAATGACTGACAATTTACCAATAATACAGTGGATTTTTTTATTAGGCTGAAACATTTGTTTATTTATTCATTATTATTAGATGTCTTATCAATGGAAGTTCCCCAAGAAGTAGTCTGGTGACTGTAATCAGCTGATTTTATGCATTTTGGGCACCATCAGTGATCAGCTGCTCTGAAACTCTTGGGTGTGGAAACTGTGAAAAGGCTATTTTTAGTTCACTGAGGGGAAACGGGTTGTAAATAACTTGCTGTCAACAGGGTCATGTCAGGTGTTCTTTCAGAGGGAGTTAGACATCCTGCAATTTGAAGCTGCTGCAGCAAAGTTGCTCTGTATTATCCCTCTAAAGAGTCCAGTTCTGACCATCATAGATTATTCTGGATTAGGAAATCCTGGTAGATTGCTGTTAGTAGTGCTAACTTTGCTAATCAAGCTAACTGTGCTAATCGCTAATATAAGAATACTTGGGATTCCCTCCATAAAACACTTATAACTGCCTATTTTAATAGTTCAAACACCAAATAGACCTTAATATCCGTTAATAAACACAGTGGAAACTGGTTGCCACTACCAGAGAAGCTATATATCTACAGCCTTTCCTATTTCCACTCTTGCGGTATAGCTAATCAGTACCAAGGAAAACAAATGGCGCTCCTGGATTGGCTGCTTTTCAAACGACAGCCAGAGCTCTGTCAACTGGCTTTGCACCATATATTTAGAATATTTTAGAAAAAATCCACAAATAGGAAAGTTTTCCACAAACTCCAACAATCTGAGGTTACGTCCCACAGAAAAATCCAGGTGAATCCACGAATACTGAACCGTGAACAGGCGGGGGTCCACTGTAATGTGAGGTAAAGCATTCAGGAGAGAGATGGTTTGGGTACGTGATGTTGCATACCATAGTGACGAGATCTGTTCCAGACTAAGGTCCTCATATTACAGATGTGTCTTGAAGTCCCGTTGGTCCTCACAAATGAGGAAAAACAAGAACATAACCTATTTCAGTAAACAGGTTCCAGAACTTCTGACCTTCTCCTGCAGAAGGCTCTCGGTTCCTTTTTTAAACTTCATGCAGAAAAGCGACAGCATACAGCACTGCTTACAAAGCAATACTGTTACTCAAGTCACTGCTGGGTAGGATACAGTTAGCATCTGATGTTTACAGATTTACTAATTTCATTACGATTGAGCTGTTGCTGAGACAAAGCAAGTCCTATAAGGAAAATGTAGACGAACAGTTTCAGTCAAAAGTTGACCGACACGCTTTATTGGCATCAATGTCACATTAAAACTGGACTTTTAACTGTTTGTTTGAACAATATAAGGAACTGATTTTTTTTTTTTTTTTTTTTTTTTTTTTTTTTTTTTTTTTAAAGCAAATATCTGGAACAACTCTGGTTGAATATATCTCACCTCTCTTCTTGCTTAATTTGCAGATTTAATTTGGAGATTTTTAAGCATTTTCCCCAAACTTTCAACAGGGCCGAGGGTCAGGGCCTTTGGAAGGCCATTGCAGAAACTGGATGTTTGCCTGCTTTATCCATACTAAGATAATCTTTTAATTTTTTAAAATTTAGTTGTGTTTTTGGTCCTATTAGATTGCCCAGATGTGTCCAAGTTTCAACAATCTAGCTGTTGATTTTAAGTTATATTGAAGATAGTCCCACAGCATGATAGTACCGCCACCATGCTTGGTAGCTGGAAGAGTGTTCTGTGGTGTTCTCTGAACTCATTTTCTTTCATTTGCTTTTGACCGTTTCACAGAGACATACAGGACAAACAACCGTGCACAAACTCATTCACACCGAAGGGCACTTTAGAGTAACTAATTAAGCTAACAGTCATGTTTTGGACTGTGACAGGAAGCTGGAATACCCAGAGAGAACCCATGCATGCACATGGAGAACAAACTCCCAGCAGAAAGATCCAAGGTTTGGATTCAAACTCAGGACCTTCTTGCTGCAAGGCAACAGTGCTACCAACTGCACCCCGACACAAATCCACGACAGATTTTAGTTTTGAATCAATCAAAGTTGTATTTTTTTTTTTACTCGAAAATAACTGTTTGACTAAATCATTTCAAACCCAAACCTAATATGACAGCTATGCCCATGGTGAGTGTATGGAAATGTCTCAGCTGGACTGTAATGTTTAACACGTCAAACAGGTTTATAGTTAACAGAGTCAGAGCGATCCCCTGGGACTTTGGGAGTGAAACCCCACCACATGTACCTTCGTATTCAGGTCGGCTGCAGCCGACCGACACACTGTACACTCGCACTCCTGGGAGGAAGTTCTACTCTGTGGTGTTTCTCTCCAGGGACCTCCTCCCTCCTTCCTCCGTCTGTATTTTTAGAGTTTTCTGTTTGTTCCATTGTACCGCTGCAACAATACACCTTTAACAAACACACCGAGACGCACAGCAGTGCCAGCAGGGACTTCACTCTGGAAGCAAAATAAGGAGTTTCTCTTTGAGGATCTGGACCGTAAAGCTGGAGTTGATCCAGCTGTAGAAAATAATGTAGAAGGGACGAACACATTGTCAGACATGAGAAGAAACAGGATTAACATCTGTTGGTTTGTCTTTATATTCATTCATTCATTCATTTTTTAAAATTATCTCTAAATGAAAGAAATCAAATTTCTCCACTGTGTGTCTAACTCTTAAACAACAGTTTTATTTTGTCTCTTTTTGCCTGTTTGTGTCTCTGTTTCAGTTTGTGTATGTTTTCTTTTTATATCTTCACTTTGTGTCTATGATCATGTTTTTTATTTTCTCTGCATTTATTTTAATTTTTCCTGTACTTTTTTTGTGTTGCATTGCTTTCTAAATTGTCTCTTTTTATGTAGTTTCACTTTGTAATATTATTTGTGTTTTTGTTAATTATTTTTGCCAATCTGGACCCCATATTTTGTGGTGACTTTTTTTTTATTTTTTATCTTACCTTTCTGTAGTTTGTAAAGTTGGCTGCACTCAGTAAAGGGGCCTGTAGTCAACATTATTGGTAGGCCTGTCACAATAACAAATTTTGCTGGATGATAAATTGTCCCAGAAGTTATTGCAATAAGCTATATTATTGTTTTTTTGAGACCATTTTCAAGTAATAGTAATGGCATAATAATGCAAGTACACCCTCTCAAAGATCGATAAACTTTAATTTCTAACAAACATTTCCACTGGAACTGGAAGACATATCCAAAATAAATAACAAAACACCCAAAACAACAAATAAAATGGAAACTAAAGTTTCTGTAAACAAAACTGCCCTTCAAAAAAAGGAGCGAGTTGAGACCCATACACCAGACTGAAGCCTTTTGTCGTCCAGTCTTTGGTAGAAAGAGAGCCACGAAAAAAACAATCACGCAAATATAAATTATCGAGCTCGTTTTAATTGATCATGTGATTAATTGCTTTACTGCTTATTGACTTTTGCTCTTCTTAACGAGGTCTGGGAACAGCTGATGGGACCAGGATCAGCTGCATTTTGTCTGTGACGTACTTTTATTTTAAAATTGCAGCCTGTCCCTTTGATGTTGGTGACTCAGATTACAAGATGATGATATTTGGGATGAAAAAGACGGAGCTGTTTATCAGCCCAACACAAAGGTTGCCAGGAGAGACTCCCCCCCCCCCTCCCTCTAATTGCAGCAGACTCCGTGTTGCGTTACATAAACTGCTCTAGGATTAGATTAGGCCTTCTTGAATCTTAAAGCACACTGCTGCCATTAAAATCTGGCAAGGTCATAGCAGTGTGAGCAATCCCAAAGTTTTGCTAAATGACCACAAGTAAATCTAAAACAGAGAGCTACACAAAAAAACTGAGGAGAGTTTGTGTAATCGTTGGCACCGAGTCAAAAGTTGGAGTCCTTTATTAAAAGAATTTGTAGCTGCCGCGTTTTTACAGCACCCCAAACCAACTGATCTGTCCTGCTGGAATTAAGACTCCTTCCAGTTTGTCCATCAGCACTTCCCAGTTGCTTTTTTAAATTGTTGTTGCCATGACAGCAGCTGTAGCTGTGGAGGAGGATGCATGTAGGCCGAGTGATGAGTCACTGCCAGCTGGCCGAACATGGGACGCCGACATGCTACTGCAGCTTGTGGTCTGACCCAAGTTTTCATCTCACCGAAGTTTTCCCTTGTAGATGCATTAAAAAAAAAAAAAAAAAAAAAAAAAAAAAAAAAAAAAAATATATAAATATATATATATATATATATATATATATATATATATATATATATATATATATATATATATATATATATATATATATATTTGTAACCGCAAATGAAATTAAATTAATGTAAATATTAAAATAGTATAAGAACAGCAGTTATAATTGGGTCCACGCCCCCTTTTTAGGAAGTATGTCCTGGTGCACGTCCTTCCAAACCTACTTTCCTCTGCATGCATCTCACTCAGGGCCGTATTCAGGAGTACATCGGCGCCCCAGGTAGAGAACGGTACCCCAAAAATTGTGGTTTCTTTTACACCAGGGGGTGTCCAAAGTGCAGTCCGGGGGCCATTTGCAGCCCTTGAAATGATTTTGAGTGGCCATTGATCACAATTCAATAGATATACAGATATAGATTTAAAAACAACGTTGGGGTGCAATTTTCACTGATGCCAGGGCTTTCAAAAAAAGACAGACAATTTAAAATCTTAAAATGGAAAATGCAAGGTGCAACACAAAGTATCCATACAGGTTTTTGTTTTGAATTTAATTTAATTATTAGTAAAAGGGATCAAAAACATCTAGTGACTTTTATATAAAATACAGACTTGAGCATGGCCATTTAACCAACTTTTCAAAATTAAGCAAGAGTGAACCATATATTATTCTTGTTGAATATTATCAACCTTTAAAATTTAGGATATGGTTTGGTGTTTTTTTTTTTTGTTGTTGTTGTTTTTTGTTTTTTTTTTTTAAATATGGAAACCTGCAAGACATTTTTTTTGTTTTGAATCTACAATAATTTATACATTGCTTGTCTCCAGAAATCTGACTGCTTTCATTATTTCATTAATATGTTACGCTTAGTTTCCTGTTGATCAGGTAAAAATGAAAAAAATAAAAAAAATAAAAATAAAATAAAAATAGTTTTTACAATTATAAATAAAAACAAAAGTACTAAAAAGTTCATGGCCCCCGGAGTTGTTGCAACTTGACAGTTTTGGCCCCCACGCCAAAAAGTTTGGTCATCACTGTTTTACACATGCAAACTACAATAGGTTGATAGGGAGGGGCATGTATATTTTAAAGTTTCTTGGAATTGTCCACATGAAATGATATTTAATTGTAAAAGTTCCTTAAAAATATGGTATATATTCTAGAAATATTTTTATCCGTAGATAATACGGGTCTCCAAGACCCCGGTCCAGAGCTTCTGCCCAGGTACCACCTGGCTAAAGCCAAACTTTCGGCTCCTGAGCAGGAGTCGAGTGGAACATAACTGTGAGACTTGGACTCAACACCTTTTAAACACATATAAGGAAATGTTCTGTGCTGATGAAGACTGATAAAGGTTTACATTAGAATTTTTTTCATTAGCTGCGTTTCCATTAACCTTGAATGTGCACAATTTAAAATAACGAAAATAAATTCGCTTTATGGAAGCACGCCATTTTTGGGAAAAAAAAAAACAAAACAAAACAAAAAAAACCCTCTCCTTTTTCGAGAAAACCTGCCGCTAGGATGAGGTGCATTTTCGGCAGTATCAAAACTGGTTTATTTCGCAAAATTGCAATGGAAACACTTTTCTCGCATCACGCGAGTCACGTGATCAACAACCGGATGTTGCCGCTGGCGCAAACCACGAAGAAGACAACAACAGGAAGTAGTAGAGAATCACGGCGCGGCATGTTTTAATGACTTAACATTAAAACGAACTTTTTAAATTGAAACACCGCAATTGCAAAATTGCGTCACATTAGCAGAAAAGTGATGGATTTGCGCACCTTTGTTATGGAAACGCAGCTATTGTCACTCAAGTCTCACCTCGCTTTAAAAATATGTATTTTAAAAAGATATTTGTTTCTTCTGCTAGTAGCCCCCCCACAGTGGTTAACCCTCACTGAGCTTTGTGAATGGCCTTTTGATTTAACCAATGGAGAAATGCATACAATGTCAAGATGATAGTCTCTGAGGGCATACCGAATACAGCCAAATTAAAAAAAAAAATAAATAAATAAATCTGTATTTTTTTCAGTCATTTACTTTGACTACTATCTTGTATTTCCCTGTGCACAATTCAACAAATAATGATCACTTTCCCCCCATAAATTAATTCTTTTGCAGCAATGAAAGTTTGGCAGTGAAAAGATTTAAACGGTGTTCATCTGCATCAACCTGGGTCAAATTTGGCCATTCTTTAGTGGTGATTTTGGGTCATTCTGCAGCCCCCAAATTTCCCTCTGATCACATGCTGGACACCTCTGATCTAATGCATTTTTTTCATCTCTTTAATCAGTTTTTCGCATGTTCTTCACCGCTTTTTGTTTGTCTGCTTTTTTTTTTCCTCTTGACTTTCTTCTTTAACAGTGATGAAGCAGTTTGTGATTAGTGCATTTAGACTTATTTAAAAAAAAAAAAAAAAAAAAAAAAAAAAAAAAAAAACATACATTTTCTGAAATTATTCCAGAAACTGCAGCTCCTCTCACTCCTACACTCCTGATTTTGTGTGATCTTTAAGGCCTGTCGTCTCGGTTGCGTTCACCCATCACTTTTAGTCCTGCTGCGTTACATAAAGGCTCTGAATAATCTCAAGCATAAGCCTCTTAAATCACATCTAAATGGTTTTGATTGTGGCTTGGATGTGTTTCCACACAGCGGGGTTTACAGGACTCCGGGAGCCGAACGAGGTTTTAATGAGGGGTTTCATTGGCTGATTCCCAGACCTCTTAGTGTCCCTGAATGCACTAGAAGGAGCTGAACTCTGAAGAAACCTTAAATTAAAACCTAATTTCAGGTGTTGGATGTAATTTCTGATGTGAAATCTATTGTAATCACTGTTTTGAAGCGTGTGATGTTCCTGTTTTATTGTGGAGGCTCGGCCTCCAGGTTCCTCCGGTGTTTTTCCTATTTCTCCTTCTGTTGCGTCACTTTTTGTTGTTCCTACATGATTCAGTGTGGTGATTTGAGACTGAGAGTATGTGGACATGTGGAGACACATCAGAGACAGACCATCGGAGGAACAAAAGAGACACATAAGAAAGATCTTGAAGGATTTCAGTGCTAGACTATTCACATTAGGGCAGTGGTCTGCAACTCGTGGCTTTTGGCCCCTATACTGTGGCTCTCAAAAACCAAAAAGGAAATGGTTTTGACTATGGAGGCAACAAGAAATGGTCATTTTAGGAGTTTTTCCTGTAAGTTCTTATGCAAAATCTGCATACAATGTCTACAACAGGCTTTTAACAGTAACTAGCTTCAAACTATTCTTTCTATTTTTCTTTAGTTCTCGTATTAATAGAACAGGCTCATCTCGTTCTTCTGGACTTTATTCTTTTGTACCAGGGAGTTCATTTTGCTCTAAAATCTGAAAATAGAGATAATTTTTAGTTTAAAATTGCTTGGCTTTTATAATAAAACATTTTATGTTGTACATATTTATAAACTCATTTGCTGTGGCTCTCGGCGAGTTTCATTTCGCAGCAGCGGGGGCAAAAGTGGCTCTTTGAATGGGAAAGGTTGCTGACCCCTGCATTAGGGACTCATGATGATGCACTTCGCATTATAATTAAATGCATGAGGGGAGAAAAGAGGGCTAGAGCAACATCCTATGACACAGGTGCATCATCTGTCCATGTTGTCTGCTTCCTTTTAACCTGTTGCTGTCAGTTAAAATCTCATTTTAACAGTCCATCTGTGCAAACCATAACTTCTTTCACAAGTATCCTTTCTCCTTCAGATGCATTGTTAAGGACTTCTCTAAAGCGGATAATCTCTGTTTCTGTGTAGAAGAAGAAGAGGAGGAAGATCGACCGCAGCATGATCGGAGAGCCGACAAACTTCATCCACCTAACGCACATCGGCTCCGGGGAGATGGGAGACGGTCTGCAGCCGGTAAGACGACACGGAGCTTTGATCTTTACCTGAAGCGTGACCTTACGTTCGTCTGTTATGTGGCTGTAAAGCAGGAGAGAAAGTAAAAGTAAATTTCTGCAGCTTCCTAGCAAACAGCGATAGCCAGGCTTCAGTCCAGCATGAGGACAGAGGGGCTCTCTGTGTGTGGGTGTCAGGAAGTGTCTTGTGGCACTGCATCCTTCCTGCTTCTATTTTGGCTTTTCTGTCTTACATCTGGTATGTGAATTTCTGCATCCACTCTGGCAGTCACTGAAGTCTTTCTGGACCAGCCTAGAAATCCTGCTTGAGTGTCTCTGTCTTTAGGCTGCCTTAAGTGACTGTGTTTTTCCAGCTGAAGCTTGCTTTAGTTGTAAAATACTCAGAATCTAGGTGGGTTTAGAAGTTGCTCCTTTCCTATATGTTTTTCAGGCTGAGTAGAGGCCGATGAAAAATTTGATTGAAGTTTTTGATCCGTCTGGGAATTTATTAGAATAAAATTCAACTTCAGGTTGCAAAACTGATAAATGCGTATCTTTAAGTGACACCATACTTCTGAATTTTCATGTTAGGTGAGGGTCAATCCTTCTAAACCATAGAAATAAAGTGACATTTCATCTACAGATTTGAAAAAAGACATGCAACATCTCATAAATGGAAATAAAAACAATGAAAAGACGAACTAACTTGAGTAAAACTGGTCATATTTGACGATGTAATGTACCAAGAGGTGCGTGACATCAACACATGACATCAGCTTCTTTGTCTGGCCTGAGTCAACAGCTGTTCTTCCTTCACGCTGAGATCAGAGGTAAAATATGTCTCGGCCCCGCTTGCTTCCTTTTTTCTCTTGCCTTTAAGTCTAAGGAGCATTTAAAGCGACTCAGATCATCTGCATTTATTTCTTCATGTGTGTTTAAGAAAGTCCCTCTTGAGAATGACATCCCCTCTCCAAAGAAAGGTTCAATTAAACAACATAAATTGTAAATCTTACAATTAATAAATCATTAAAGATAAAGATAAATCCTTTTATTAAAAAAATCAAAATATAAGTATCTCTGCTAATATGTCTTTACAGTTACCCTTTTGTCTGGGATTATCAAAAATTAATTAATGAAAATTATTTTATTTGCAAATTAAATTTCTAAAGCAAAAATACATATTAATTTATTAAATATGATGTAGAATAATATTTTAAATAACTAATTTACATGTTATTTAAACAAAAAAATGTACATTATTATAGGAAATTTGAGCAAAGGTATTCATTTAACATATTTATTCATTTGTTTAAGTAGGATAAAAAGGGATTGTTTCAAATAACAGGTTTAAATTTTCTTGATTTAAATTTTTATAATATGAAATTAACAGATTATTATTTTGAATATTGAAGCTAAAATGTTATTTATTTATTTATATATTCATTTATTCATGCCTAAAATTAACTTATAAGTATTTATTTTATTTTAAAATGAAACTGTGCAGGTTGAATAGGTTTGTTTGGTCATTGAAGTGTTCAGTTTGGAGACAATACATGTTACAGGAGAGTTTATATGTTTTTATCATACATTAACACACATAAACTAGCTTGTTCTCCGTATTAATTAGTTATAAGATATGTTTCTGCTCGTAGTGTGTCACTAAATTTTATTTTTATTTTTCTACAGTCAGGGTCTGTTCAGGAGCAGATGAGGTCTAAAGGCCCCAACATGAACTGCAGGAACAGCCTGTTATAGCCGGTAAGGACGCAACACTCACTCTCATTGGAAAGAAAAAAAAAAATGTTGTGTAACTTTGTCTGTGTTACAACCTGTAAAACTGTTGAAGGTACTGTGACACTTAAACCTTATGATTCACAACTGGTTCAGTGAATCTGACTCTGTCTGACGCTTAATCTAATCACAGCCGTATGACTTTTTGGCTAATTTTACTCTCCTTTTTAACCTGGAGGTGTTTGAAGGATTTAGATCTTATTTAGGTTCCTAAAATGAATTTGGAGTGGACTGTCACACAGATATTTGTTGAATAATGTTGCCTTAAATTATGATTCCAGCGGAGTAATTAACTCCTTACCTGCATGCTGACGACACTTGTCAGGATTTCATTTTAAATCTCCGCTCCATGGCTCTCTCTTGTTTTAAATATGTTTCAGGATTGTATTAAATTGACTCAGACCAGCTGACTGACCTCCTCCGTACTCTGAACCTCTGAGCCTGTCCTCCAACATCCAGCTGATGGCTTTACCCACCCTGCTGCCCTGCCGACGTGTCTTTGAGCAACAGTTGCACCCTTGTGACCTACAATTTAGAATGTTTGAGCAAATGTAAAAACAATAATAATAATTTTTGTTTTCTTTTTCATTCTGGTCTGAAAATAGTTAGCCAGACAAGAATTATACAGATATTCTTTTTTTTTTTGGGGGGGGGGGGTAAAATTTGGCACCAGGTCCAGAACTGATCCTGCATAATAAAGCCAGGAACTCAGAATTACACAGGTGCCCCTGCTTTTATATTTAATGGTAAAAAATATCCTCAAAAGACTTAAATATTTAATTTTAGTTAGAAACTACACAGAATGTTCCTCTCTTGAGATCTCTCCCATCAGTATTAAATTAGACAGAGCTAGCACCACTGGGCCCAGCATTCTTAACTGTATTACAGAAAACAGAGTTGTTGTATAATAAAAATCAAATCAGGAATACAAGAACAGCATTTAACTGCTGATGGAGCTTAATTTTCGATATGTTTTATTCTGCTAAACTCTTAGTATTCAGCATCTGTGTTTGTTTGTTTTCTCTATTGTTTCCCAACCGTTAAACTTCATCAGACGTCTGGTGACATCATTGGACTTCATTTCCCACAATCCTTCAGTTGGTCAACCCATCTGGGTGTTTAATGACAGACTCTTGTTTTCAGGAGACAGGAAAGTCCCACGAATCTTTGCGACACTGGACTGGAGTGTGTGTGTGTGTGTGTGTGTGTGTGTGTGTGTGTGTGTGTGTGTGTGTGTGTGTGTGTGTGTTTAGGGGGAGGAGTGTATGTGTGTGTGATTTTTTTTTTTTTTTTTTTTTTTTTTTTTTTTTTTGATATAGCTGAACTTTGTGGGGAACTTCAGTGGCTTTATTTGTGGACATTTATGGTAAGTCTTTGGCCTCTCTTTTTAAAGAACCAGATTTGAGGTCATGGGACTGCATTATGTCAGCAAAGCTCCTAAAAAGAGGTAGAAAAGAAGCACAGACATGTGAATGTGTGTGTCATAGTGTTCCCAGTTAAAATATAAACAACCCACATGTCTGCAAGTTCTCTTTTGATCTTTGTTTTACTCTAGAAAAATGTTCAGCCCATCCTGGTGTTGGCTTGGGACATGAAAATGGTTTTCAGCCATCACTGTTCAAGACATTTCGAGTATTTTAATACATTTCATGCTGCATCTGGTAGAGGACTTAGGGTTTGACTGCTTTATATTGTGAGTGCTTGACTTAAAAGAAAATCTATGTTATTTGTAATTTTATGCTGTTTTGGGGGATTTATTGTGTGATATTTGTAGAATTTATTTTACTCATTTTCTTTGGTATCTTGCCCCATCCTGATTATCTTATTCTGCTTATTTAGATTTTTGTTTTAGATTTTAGACATTTAAATTTTTATGTGGATGGAGTCAAAAGTTCTGTATGTCATGTCTTCAGCAAACAGTTTTAAATACTTTGAGATATTGTGAAACTGAATATATTTTGAGACACTTTGACATATTTACTTCAGATGATTTTTTTTTTTTAAAAAGCAAAATATATTAAATTTGTTTTATGCTTTTTGGTTAATCGGAAAGATTAATTCTAGCACTTTGTAAGAAATAAATCTTGTGCAGTGCCAAATAAAACTGTACAGTCCCTTTGAAACAAGTATTTTTCAATAATTCAAAAAACAAATAAATTTTTAATGTAAATACTTTATTTTATATTTTTCTTTTATATTTTCTACCTACATCAAGGTCCAAATGTGTCAACAGTTCATTAACACACCTTAAAGACACTGAGAAGAGGAAGAAAATATGTATACATGCACTGATTGTCATGTCACTAAATTTCTTATATTTTAAAGTATTAAACATTCACATATTTAATGGCAGTGAAAGCCCAGACTTGTGTTCTATATTAAACATCTGGTCATTTTTTTCACTTCTGGTCCAAACATGTCATCAAACCAAAAGACAAAATTAAGACAAAATTATACATGGGAGATTTACATCATTAATATCCAGGGGAAGTTTAAAAAAAAAAAAAAAAAAAAAAAATAGTGGTTAAAATCTAATCTTATTTCCTTACAAAATAATATGGAATTGAATTTTAAAAAAGGCTTCAATTGGAAATGTTAAAATGCTTACCAAAATGGGTCAGGTGTTGCACTGTTATAAAGAAGACAGAAATAAACAAGGTATCGTAGCTGAAATCAAATCTTCCTCTTTAGCACCTTATTGACCTATCCTTAGTGAATGGATACATACCACAGGCTTTTATGGTTGGAGTAATTAAACCTTTACTCAAGAGACTTGCTCTACATCAAAATGCCCTTACCAATTACAGAGGTATATATGAGTTTCAGACAGGTTTCAGAGCTCATCATAACACAGAAACTGTACTAACAGTGACTAAAGATAGTCTCATGACCTCAGACAAGTCTATACCTGTCCTGTTTGATTTGATACGGTCCCTCACAATACCATTTACAGGCTTAAGTGTTGTGGAGATCAAGAGAACTGCTTTAGCCTGGTTTAAATAATATTTGTCTGACAGGTTCTAATTTGTTCATATTAACAATAAAGCCCCCTCACATTCCATCGTAAGTTATGGAATACCTCAGGGCTTGGTGCTTGGGCCAATACTCTTTATTATATATATCTTTGTTTCCACTAAGTAAAACTATTAGACAGTTTTGGATGTATTTCCATTACTATGCTGTGATAGCATAGCTGAAACCAAATGTTAATTTATCATTCCTGCTTGCATAAAAGCTAATGTAAATACTGTAGCACAGCCAGCTGCTACAGGTGGCTAGAAAAGCAGCAGTCTCCTGATTCATTGTTTTGCCAGGCGTGGTGGTTTGTGGTTTGGTGGTTTTTTGATTTTAGACATGTGGGAGCCATTAAAGCAACTAATTAGCAGTTGCTTGCTAGTTTTCAATGTTAGTGTTCTTAACAATTACTTATTTGACAGTTCTACAAGTCTTCTACCTCTTTAAATTAAAAATTTAAAGTTAAATCAGCAACCAAAGCAAAAATACACGCACTAGTACCACAAAGGAATGAACACTTGGACTAAACTTTTCTTGACACCAGTAACCTACCTGGGGGAAATCCCCAGTCTTCATGGAAACCACTGAGTCACGGTGTTTCTCCCAGTCTCTGCTGTAGTCATAGCAACCGTCCACTTCCTCCCAGCGGTTGACACTAAAGATGTTGAATTTCTGTGTAAGGGAAAATCTGAGCTGCAGCTTCTGGTCATGTTACGTTCACAAGACTCCTCTCACTGTGTGAGTTTAGAAATGGCCTCTTATGTCCCTTTTATGGCCCCCAAGTTTTTACCCTAATCTACATGTTTCAAACAGAACTTGAAGTCTCCCGTAGGAATTTTTAAGGCTTACAGAAATATTTAAAGAGTTCTCAACGCAGATGCTTGAACTGATGCAATAAATAGTTTAAATACTTTTGGCTTTTGTATAGCAGAGTGTTTCTGAATGGCCCATTTGGACACCACATGTGAGCTTGAAGACTCTTCCCACCCTCTTTGAGCCTGGAGAATGGATGAAAGGTTTTCACGTTTATGTTGACCTTTTGTCCTCATCTCCATTTCTCCCCCTCTGTTTCGTGGAAACTCTAACCTGTTCTCTGGCTGCTGAAGTGTAGTTCCTTTTGTTTATCTTGACCACAGTTTCTCCCTTCCTCTTCCTCTTCCTGTTTGATTCCCATCAACCCTTACAGTCCAACAACACTGGGAAACACTTTCCCCTTCGGACTCACCTTAAAGCAGGAGCAGAAATTTTATGCTTATCTCTTCCGTCATTATTATGAAACTCACCCTGTGCTTTTTGTTGTTTTGTAAGATAGTACTTGTGTTATTGTCAGAATGTATGATCTGTAAAGTACTGATCACAAAGATCAGAACCTCTGTCGGTCCTGCAGTCCAAACTAGAGATGAAAAACATGTTTACTTGCTTAGAAAACATCCAGGTAGTTGACTAAAGTTCATTCTTTTATGAATAATTCAACACCCCATTCCTTTTTTCAAGATTTCAACTATTTAATTTGATTTTTATCAGTCTTTATGTGTTAAATGTATTTTCTAAAAAATATCTAAAAAAAACTTCATTAGTTTTATCTGAAAGCTCAACTTTGTGGTGTTTCTGATCTATGGTCCATCAAATTTTAACTACTAGTACACAACATATATTAAAAGTTGTTCCAGTGACAGTCTGCTAATTCAGTTTTAGCAGATTTGAGGAACAAATTGGGTTATTTGCAGTTGACTTAACAAACAGAATAAATCCTGAGATCTGAAAAAGGTGTAGTTCGAATTTTAACTGGACTATTGATCTGAGCTCAACAAACATCTAACAGAAGATGAATAATCTGTATTTTTATAAAAGTTCAGCTTTAAGGTGAAATTGTTGGAATATAATGTGATTTTGTTTGTGTTTTCAGATCAAATCTCAGTTGTCAATTGTTATGAACAGGGGATTTGTGTATGACATGGTAAATTTTTGTATTTTCAGTTTGGGTTTTGTTATGTAACCTGTTCTTCCTTGGCAGGAACAGACCCACAGACTGACTTTATTCTTCTTATGTAATAAGTGTCTCATGGCGGCTGAATAAATCTGCTGTTTTCTCCTCGACTCACTCTGCATCTCTATGTGTGTTGAGAGTATTTTACGATAACACCTAACATATTGGAGAGTGTGGGCAGTAACAGAGATGATCTGCAAGAAAAAAAGAACAATGTGCCAGTTTTAAATTCTTTAGATTTCACATTTTTCCAAACGAAATAAAACATTTGAAGGCTGAGACTTTCCTAATTAGACAACAAATCACTGTAACTTAATTGTACTGGCACTGAGGTTTTGGAAAACCTGCATGCTTCTAAATAAACAGCTATATAGCTGTAAACATTGCATTTTAGCATAGATTAACAACTGCAGGACCATCACCTACAGGATTAATTCAGCTCAGTTTAATGTCACAATTAAGACCTTTTAACAGTCTTGGTCAGAAGAGTGAAGTATGTGCATATATGAGCATCAGTGTATGCAAAAGTATATAAAAAGTCAGTTCTTGTTACAGTTGTGCTGTTTCCAGTATAAGAGAAATACTGGTTTAAAAGCTGAACGTGCAAAGTTATTTATGGGGGTTTTTTTTGGACCAACCTCTCGATCCTTTTGAGGAAAAATGACAATTTCAAGCCTGTTCTACAGAATTTACAAAATAAACCCTCAAATTCAGGAAAGATGGGGATTCTGAAGCTTCAGTTACAATTATTCTTTTAAATACTTTTTAAGACAAAAATACTAGTATATCAAACTTTAAAAACTCTTCTTGCTTTTTCTCTGTGTAGTGCAGTCCATTCTTCTACAAGATGTTTTGACCCAGTTCAAACATGGCATCACACTTCAGGATCACGTTTTATTACAAGCAGCTGCACGGAGACCACAGGGCTGAAATAATGATGGTTAAACTCTGCGTTTCCACGGCAACCCAAGTCCAGCGCTGGAGACGGGGGGTTGGGTAGGAGAACACGGGCGGAAAAATGAAAGATGTGGTCGCCGTTGGCTTGTTTGGAGCTGAGTGTGTGGGAAACGCATGCACACTCTAAATGTCCAAGATTTTACAGGATCGCTGTGTTCCAGCAGCTACAGTTTACTGCAAAGTGACCCATTGTTTAGGAAATTTCTCATTTGGCTGAAGAAAGTAAACATTTTGCATGTTGAAAAACTCCAAGTTGAAAGCATTTGCTCCTGATTAATGTGGGGCTTCAGTTTTCAGTTTGCCAGATGGGGAAAAATAATACTTAGGAGTGTCATTTCCTTGGATCGATCTGCTGATAAGGATATCAGAGAACATGGTTTAGGTAATTTAAACAACACAAACTGATCATTCTGTCTAAATTTAGCCTAAAACAGTGGTTCTCCGTCCTGGTCCTCAGGGCCTGCTGTCCTTTATTTAGCGGCGTCTCTTCTCCAGAACACCTGATTCAAATGTTTGCATGTCCTCCTCAACATGTCAAGTGGTGCACAAGCCTGTTCATCATCCATTTATTTGAGTCAGGTGTGTGGGAGCAGGGAACATATCCAAAACATGCAGGGAAGCTGGTCCTGTGTGTTAGAATAGAATAGAAATATCCATTATTGTCCAACAGTGGTGAGATTCAGGTGTTACAGCAGCAAGAAAGATAAGTGGGAGCATGCATATTCACACAACAGTAAAATATATAAAAATAAGAGTGAGAGACTTAGGACAGGTTTGCAACGTAAGAAAAATAAATGTTATTAAAAATAGCATAGTCAGATTAAAAGAAATGTGCAGCTGAGTAGGGTTAGTTCTTAGCTCCTTCTTGTTTCCTGATCTAAAGACCAACTTCTTTTCCTTGAGGAGAGCCTTTATTTCAGCCTTTATTTAAATTTTTTTTTTAAATGTAAATAATGTATTTATTTATTCCTTTTAACTTATTCTTTTAGTAAATGTCTGTGTATCTAAGTAGAAAGCCATCCTGGAAGGAGAAAGTCAAAAGATAAAAGGAAAGTGAAGAAAAACTGGGAAAATTAGTTGGGAAGATGCAGAACAAGTGGAGAAAAGACAGATGAAAGGAGATAAAATAGAAAAGAGAGAGCATCTCATACAAAACAGAAACATATTGTGAAAATGGAGAGCATCAAATATAACCATCACAGCTAAGATCAATAGACCACACCAACCAAACCTTGTCTTAGCTATTTCACATAAAGTGTGTCAACACCGGCCAAACATTTTTGCCACAAAAGCCAAAATAGTCAAGTTGAAATCACTTTCAAAAACATTTTTTTCAAAACTAAAATAAAAAAATGAATGTTTCATGCATTTTTAAATTTCATCTTCTCTATAATAAACTGAACACTAATGGCTCTAATTACAACAAAATTCAGATCAATACAGAAACCTAGTTAATAAATGAGAAATAATTGGTGCTGTACCTAATTTTATTTGTCTGTGAAAATGTCGCCCTATATGATAAAATTAGGTGTCAATCTGCATCAACTGGCCACACTTTGGACATCCCTGCCCTAAGATACTCAAAAAATGTAGGTTAAAAGATGTAATTACAAAAAAATGTTCCGATTTCACCGAATTTAACCTTTGTCTAATAGATTTAGCTGAAGAAATGGGTACAAGCTGATTCATCTGTTGAGTTTAAAAGCCTTTTTACACATGAATGATTAGAAATATGTGGCTTATGATAAGGTAGAGGCCTGAAAATAAGTAAAAATCCTGAAGAACCACTTTATCACAAGACATTTAGTCTATTTTTAAGAAAACAGTAAAGGAATAACGGATGATTTAAGGCAGTCCTGTAAACTCAATAAGTCATAATCAGCAACTGCAAGATTTAATCAGCATTAGAAGTAAACTATCACATTTAAGAGCCATTCCAGTGCTCCCAGTGTGCTTTAGTGTCTTCCCCATTTCAATGTTCCTCTTATGTGCTTTACATACGTGGAGGAACATAGAACCTTGGAGAAAGAGGAACAAAACCAGTAAACATGACATATGGTTTCTTCATGCGTTTAAGCTGCTTTGAAAGCCCAAAGCGAACTGGGACTCACACATGATCTGCTCTGTGTTCCTGTTTATGAAGTTTCCTCAGCAGCTACCTCACCTCCTTCCTGTCCAGCTCCATATCCTGACAAACGGTCCATACAGACCGCTCAGACACACAGGAACTCGTATACATCCTGACATTACTGTAACCTCGTTCCAGCTCTGACGTAACCTTCATTTCAACCAGCCTTTTCAGATTTATGTCGTGATTTCACCGGCGAGAAACTTCAGAAAGTGGTTACGTTCTTAAAGTGCTGACATTCCAGCGTATCTAAAGCTTGCACTCACAGTTACACGCTTTCTTGTTCTTTATTAATGACCACAGTGTTCCTGCTCAAAGTGAAGGTGTTCACATGCAGCTCACACCGATGTTTTCATTGGCGATCTGGATCAGACCTGCTGGGCCTGATAAGTGCTGTGGCCAGAGCCTGAGCGACCTGCTGGGAGGCCCCCAGGCACATAAGATCCACAGCACCCTTTGGGTATTATATTTTTGGACTTTTCTGGGTTTGTTCAACACATATTTATTTATCATGTATAAAAAAGATGATTCTGATCAAAATGAATCAACTGTGTTCTGATGATATGTTTAAAGCATGCAACAAAGCTGCTCATAATGCAAGGAATGCTAATAATGTAACATGTCGTATCTCCATTTTTAGTCAATCTTCTCGTAAAAACTCTCAACTCTACTGATCACCTTTCATGCCTCCCTGTGGTTTCATTGACATTTCAATAAAAAGAATCAAAAAGAGAATAAAACTTTGATCAAACAGTAAGCAAGACCTCTGGATCAAATGGGGGAAATTTAACCCGACACAAACTAAACATTTTGCTCACTCCTCTTTGCAAACAACAAGCTAATTACGCCTCTGTCTGTTCGAGGGTGAACCTCTGTACCCCAGTTTGCATCTTCTAATAGCTCCATGCATTTCCCCATCAACTCTGACCTGCTTCCTTATCATTCCTGAGGAAAAGCATCCCCGTAGTATCATCCTGCCACCACCATGTTTTACATTGGAAACAGAACGGTTTCACTTCGTCTTCAAAACCACAGAATTAATATCACGCTTTTGATGTGTGAATTTAAACATCTGGTTGGATATTTTCCTGAAGTAAATCGGGACGGCCTGAAACAACAGCAACAGAAACATCTGTGAACTTCTCAGAGTCAGAATCAACTTTATTGGTCAAAACTGTGGGCATAAGCAAGGGATTTGACTTTATTTTTCAATTGCTCACAGCGTACATACATAAGGTATTAATATAAAAACATTAAGAGAAATAAAATAAGGATAAAGGGAAAATATTTCAAATTTTTTGCTGCCAATTTCTTAAAGAAAGAAAGGATTATTGCAACAGTGCAATATGCTGATTAATTTCACAGTAGAATCTGTATTTATGGTGCACTCTTTTTTCAAACAGTACCACATCGTTCTCATGAAGTCAGTGTCATTTCCCTCCACAGATGCAGAAGGATGTACTAAATTATAATGCTATTTCCATGACTTCTGCAGAAGTGTAATCGGTACCAATGCTGAAAAAGCACAGAGTTCATTTTCAGGAACATCAGCTTGAAAACAAAAACAATGAATGTAACACACGGCTCTGCGAAACTTTAAAATATTAAGTTTTATTAAATCACAAATGGTAAGCAGCCACATATCCAGATGGGTTTGATGAATGAACTTGTGCTCATAACACTGAAAGTGCAGAGAGGGCAAGTTTAAAAAAAAAAAAAAAAAAAAAAAAAAAACACAACAACAACCATCCACCAGGTTATGGAGCAAATGACTGAAAGCGTGACAAATGTAAACACATTTTAGTTCTCATTTACCTTAATCCTTATTAAAATGATGATTCACATGATGTTTTAAAAAAAATACTTCCTTGTTTTTACTGCCGTTTCATCACTGTATTTTTTTAATCTATCGTGCTTCATGTCAGCGCTTTCGCTCATAACAATGTACATGAAGAAATGACTTTACCACTAAAATCCAGACAAAAAAATAAGTTAAAAAAATTTTCAAGAAAATCATAAAACCAGGCAGCTTGTGTTCATTGTTAATTTGCATTATGTTCTTCTTCTCTTTAAAAAAAAAAAAAAAAAAAAAAAAGTAAGTTATTTGAACTGTATAGCTCCATAGCCTCCATCAACACTGTTTACAAAATAAAAACTGTAAAAGTAGTATAATCCTCATCCTGAAACCCAGACTGGAAGTGTCCTGGAGATGCAGAAGCACCTCCTGCAGGGTGAGATACAATAAATACGACAGAGAGGAATATTTTGATCTGCTCACGCTGAGCTTCACCTGGACAGGTTCTGGTCGTACCTGCAGGAAAATCAGAGCAGTCATGAATCGAATATTTCATCTTGTTGTTATTAGTCTTTTTAATCCTTTTGGTTTTGTGTTTAACTCACTGTCTCACGCAGTCTGGGATCTGCACATGCTCAGTAGTGATGAAATGAGACAGCTCCTGAAGCGTGTTGACGAACTGAAGCTTTCTGCTGAACTTAGAGCTAAACAGGTGAAACAGAAACAGATAACGGTTTCATTGTTTTACTGCCACCCTGTAGCATAAACGTCTCACTTCTCTGTCCGTTTTGCCGTTGAAGAAGTTAAGAAGAAGAGGCAGCAAACCTGATGAAGGGTTTGATGATGGTGGCAAGGATTTTGATGTACCAGGTGGGATGAACCACGTAGAAACCCTTCAGGTTTTTCCTCAACCTACAAACGGATAGGGAACCGAACGGGTGAAAAAGAAAATCGAGGATTTGTTATCCAAAGAGCTAAATGCAGCTGATGTGAAGCCTAAATAAAACTATTTTCAATGCTGACTGGAGTCACTGTCAGAGTAAGCAGACCAGATGAACTTGTAACTAAATAAATAATGTAGAAGGATGCCACAAACAAACTCATAATTAACTCATATAACTTAATTACACTGCATATTGCCTCATAACAACAGACAATTAAGAGATAATAGACCCAAATCTATTATATGAATTGACATATAAAAATCGGTTAATGTCATTTGTATTTTGAGTTATCTAATTTATCTTCTGTCTCTTTTCCTTGGATTTGTTTGGTTGAGTTAAATTAGCTTTAAATTTTTCACTGTGGGGAAAAGCCTCCCTCTACTGGGATGTTACTGAAATAACACAACAGTTGAAATGGAGAAAAAAAAAAAAAAAAAAAAAAAAAAAAAAAAAAAAAAAAAGCCCAACACAAAGAGGTGGTTAATGTGTAACTCTTAAAGTGTCTGATTCTTATTTCAGTCATTTCTAGTTGTTAACATATTTAAATATTGTGTCATGAAATTGTTCATAAGTCCTATAATTAATACACCTGTACCACATTTTAATGAGATAAAAGAGCATATTTTTTCACCGCAAAGACACAAAATCTTACTAAGTATTTCTAGTTTCTAGTGCGGATATCTTGAGTACACTTGAAATAAGACAAAACTAACTTACAAGTAACTTTTCAGCAGATATAGGGGCTTGTTTTAAGTCAATAATTCCTCAATATTGATGAAAAAGTTCTGGTTATAAGTGAAACAATCTGCCAGTGGAATAAGACATTTTAACTTATAATACGGGAAAATTGTCCTCTTCCACTGGCAGATTATTTCACTTATTTATGATCATCCATCAGCAATTATTTACTGCAAAAAGAAAAGAGATAAACTTAGAAGGACTGAAAACTTCAGGACGTGTCGCTGTTACCTCCGGTCGATGGAGGTGTAGCACTCTTTAAGCCAGCCGATTCCTGGGAGTTTTTCCTTCTGACCTCCAGCACAAAGATAAACTATCACATAGTTTTCTGCCACCATCAGCTCCAGAGTCCCGATGACAAACCTGGCAGACGGGAAACAGGAAAAAAAAATAACAAACGCGATCAAGGTCATCGGTCAAATCAATCAGCGACCTGATCGGTTCCAGCGCCTGACCTGAAGAGGTTGTCCATCACGTACTGGTAGTTCTCCAGACTGTTCTCCGGAAGGTAACAGGAGGAAAACACAATGATGTCATCCTCACCGTCTCCATAGTAACCTGAGAGATGACAGCCACTGGTTAGGCTCAAAGCTATGGGTGAGGGTTAAACAGGTGTGCAGGCAGCAGGTCGAACCTCCATGTGACAGCACCCTGAGGTAGGGCTCCAGCACGCTCATGTTGACCCTCGACTCCTGAGGAGGGTCACCTGTTGTGAAGCAGCGCCACCTGGTGCCTTCAGTGTCCACCACATCCTCCCTTTCCAAAGCTCCCAGTCCAAACTGGTCAAACCCTGGTAAAGAAACAGGTCCGGAGCCCGACCTGGATGTGGACCCAGACACTCGGTGGCGACGGGAGGCCACACCGAGTCGCTGCATGTCATCTGAAGAAGAAAACAGAGCAGGTCCTCGCATTATTCCTTCACTCTGACTTCTCAGCCTTATGGGAAGAAAACACACGTTCACAACGAATCGTTCTCCCTCTCCTGCTCTTAACTTTTTACTTTCATGAACATCAAAAATAATCCTACATAAGTTCATCTGTTCCTTCTTGTGCATTCTGCTTCTCGAACCCCCAGTCGGTCGTGGCAGATGGCCGCTCATACTGAGCCAGGTTCTGGTTCTGCTGGAGGTTTCTTCCTGTTAAGGGGGAGTTTTTCCTCTCCACTGTCGCTACATGCTTGCTCAGTATGATGCTGTAAAGTCAATGACACAATGCAAGCGATTGTCTACTGTCGCTACATGCTTGTCAAGGAGGAGGGAATGCTGCAAGTCAGTGACTTGATGCAATCTGCTGGATTTCCTTAGAAAGAAACTTTTTAAACTACTTTGAATAATTAATTGAGTTTAATGCACTGTTTAATTACAAGAATCAATTGGAATGTATATGACTGAACTGAAATTATTTTTTTTGTAAAGTGCCTCGAGACGACATTTGTTGTGAAATATAAATAAACTGAACTGAAATTTAAAAAGCAACGGTGATAACAATTATAGAAGAATAAGCAACATGCGGAAAATCATTTTGCATTTGAGAACATTTCTGCATGCGAAAACTATGTGGAAAAACTTCACATGAGGAACATTTTCCCATGTGAAACGTTTGTTCACATGTTACAACATGGTATTGTTTCCACATGAAATTCACATAATGGAAAGAACATGGTGAAATGTTTCACATAATGCTATGCAGCATAATTTAAAAAAAATGTAAAACCCATGTTGGAAAATGTTTGACATGAGTAAGGTTTTCCCTGCTATATTTTCCACATACAGTTGAAAAACGTTTCACATGCAGAAAGTTTTCACACATTACCACACAATATAATTTCCACATGTGAAACATGTGGGAAAATGTTTGCACCTGTGTTTCAGATGCGGGAAAAAGTTTCACATGTGTAACACGCGTGCTCACATGTTACCACACAACATAATTTGCAGATGTAAAACACGCGGCGAAATGTTTCACATGTGGAAGGCATCTCCGCATGTAAAACATGTGTTCACATTTTACCACAAAACGCAATAATCACGTGAAATATTTGTAAGATAATGTCTCACATGTGGAACATTTTCAAAATATAAAATACATGTTTTCATGTTGCCAAACAACATAATTCCCTGAAACCTGTGGGAAAATATTGCACATATAACATGTCATAAATGATAAATACTCCAAATGTGAGTCACATGTGACAAAGCTTTCTCCATGTGGAATATAAGACTGAATTCTTTCAGGAAATCTTTGCTAAAAATGACCTAAAAGCATACATAGAAGCCAGTTGTTGCAACATGATCATGACATTATATTCCCCGTTGAAATATTTTTTTGAAGAGAATAACTTACTGGCTGACAAACTAACACTGAACCCTGAGATGCTTATTGATCTGTGTGTAAAAGCTTTCAGCATTTGCTCAAGTGCTGTTTAAGTTGAATCTATTTAATATTTTAAATGCATTTCTATGGGTTTTACATGGGAATCACATCCCCGCAGTTTCACGTGGAAATTTACAGGTGTTTTCACACATTACACCATCGATATGTTCAAAACCCCATGTTTCTTACATGCGGTTTACATATCCATCTCGTGATGTGTTTAATCACATTCACATGTTCTAAAATGTGAATTTGCTCATGTGAAGTTCATGATTTGTTCCCTAAGGCACCTTCAAGATCCAGGTCATAGGTGGGGAAGTGCAGGGATTCGCTGTCGGACGGCGTCTCCATGGCGTCCAAATCAAAATCGAGTCCCGTGTCTTCTGCATCCTCGGGTGAGGGGGAGAGGAAGGCTGAGTGGAGCTCATCAGACTTTATCGACTCGCTGCCACCTGAAGGAGAAATGCCATCATCTTAATGTGTCGGAAGACAGGATGACAACTGTTCCAGACAGACATGAAGAAATAAAAACGATTGAAAGAATGATAAAACAATGACTTTGTCACCTAGTGACAGACTCAGAGCTGGAGCTGCCAGGACTTTCTTCTTCATGTGTCGTTCCCCTGTCAGAGGCAGACTGCTGGGGGGAGCTGCAGAGAGAAATGCTGAACACAGTCAGGATGTTTTCAGAAGGTACAGTTTACATACAACAACTAAAATCAGGAATAAATAAGTACATTTCTATCTTTCTGTTCTATCCAGTGTTAAACATTCCTTTAAAGAATTTATTGTGCTTTGAATGTAATCACTGTTTAAAAGATAATATCAAGTGGGACATAGTTTACACTAACACATGTTCACTGACTATAAAAACACAGCTGGGTAGAGCAGTACTGTACTTTCACAAAATACAAGCACAGAAGGGAAAAAAAAAAAAATACAAAAAAAATCCTGCTGTTTCTGCTTGGTGTGTATTTGGGTCAATGGGATCACACGAGACAAGAATACATCTGACCAGCTGGCATGAGTCAACTTTATGTCGTGATTTGACGGATTTTGACGTAGATTCAAAAGTGATTTGAAATTCTCTTCCCATCTGCTCTGGTCCTCTTCAGAACCCACTTCCATGTGTTTTATTGTTGCTAATTTTTTGCGGAAGGTTTTTGGCGAAGACCTCTGAAGGACAAATTAGACTGAAAGCATGCAAGTATAAAAGGAAAAACAGCAAGAAAAATACAAATTGCCACCTTTAAAAGTTCTCTAATCGGATGCCTTATGTGATGTCATGAGAAGCATGTGCAAGTGGAGACTTATTTTTGGAGTGTAGATTATTATCTTGATTACTTATTAACAGCAAAATAGAAAAACTTACCCTGAGGTGATGAATTTGATCTCAAATTAGTTTAATTGCTCTTCCAGTAAATTCTGGCTCGCAGCTTTAAAGGCTTAAATTATTTTGCCACTGTGCTGTTGCCATACATTATATGATTTAAATTTGTTTGAAGATTTTAGCCTTTTTTTCTTCCATAATTTTCATCATGACTGAACCAAAGAGTCTTATTTTGAACATGTTTCACATGTCTTCGCACACTACTGGTGCTAATATGAATATGTACAACTTCTTTGGCTAAAGTGGTTAAAAATACCTAGGAGAACAATCGTTAATACTTTTTTAGGCCTCTTTTTGTCCTTAACTTGTTCACTTTCCAGTTCTTTTAAGGAAACAGTTCACATCGAAGGACTGGACTGAAAATATAAATGCAGCAGAAGTAAATACAACTTAAAGATAATTTAAAAAAAACCCAACAACACTTTAAAAGACTTAAAAGAAAACAAGCTCCAAACTGTAGGATGACAGGAAACTGTTCCTGTGTACCTGGTCTCTCTCTGCTGGGTGTTAGCGGTTGCTGCTCTGATTCCTCAGACTCCTCGGCTGCTGAAGAGCAAGAGAAACACAGGAAGTGAGTGAAGAAACTGAGGAGGAGGAGGAGGAAGAAAGGTGGTAGACTCACCTGTCTGGCATTCAGACACCTGCTGAATCCCTCCTGACCATAAAAAGTATAAAACTGATGAGAACAGACACATTTCTGAAGTTGGGATGATAAAGCATCTTGCAGCGTTCCTCACCCTCATCATCTGCAGCAGGTGTTTCATCTCTTCCTTCCTCCTCCACTTTTTCCTCCTCACCTTAAAATAAAAAGGAAATCTGAAAGACCTACTGATCATTTTATAGATGGTCCTCCTGTCCTCAAAATGATGATGAGACTTATGTCTGTCGCTCTTACCTGCTGAGTCCCCTTCTGGTGCTCCCGTAACAACCCTGACTCCCCCTCCTGTTTCCTCGTCTTCTGTTGGGACACATTTGCAAACAAGTTGGATTTTTAGTTCAGATGAAGAATAAAGTCTGATTCTTCTGAGATCTGCTAATGCTGTCTTTTGAGCCACAAACATGGAGCAAACATTAACTCAAACATAAACATTTTTTTCCACACCCTCCTTTTAAAAGATCCAGAAATCATCAGCAAATGTCAAAAATACTTCATCTGTGTAATCTGGTATGTAATTTTGATTTAAATATTGTCTTTGAATTTTCGATTAGAGTAAACCTCACTCTTTGAGTAGAAGTGCTTGAAGTCCCTACAGGGTTAGGGACCCATCAGTCCCTACAAATGAAATGATGTGGTAAACTTTAATTCATCAGGAATAATCCCACAATAAAAAAATGCCTGTTTTTGGTCGACAGTGGCACTAGTGCCAAAAAAAAAACAAAAAAAAAAAAAAAAAAAAAAAAAAAAACCCCCCCCCCAAAAAAACCCAAAAAACTATCATGAGTTTAATCAGAGGCGAGGGCTATGATGTTATCATTTCAAAATACTTGAGTATTGTTTATCTTGACAAAAATCCTACAAATTAAAACACCTCACCTGATATGGCATTAGGAATCTTACGTAAAGCACAATATTTGCTAAACATGCGTTCATTTAAAAAAAAAAACAACTCTTTGGGGCCCCCAAAAATTTAAGGCCCTGGGCTACATTTACATTTGTGATAGTGGGTGTAACTGTGCTACACCTAAATCAACCATGCATTTCCTGGTTGCTATGGAAACCTGGAGACCACTTGATGCGACACTTAGCAGGAAATTTGTTATTGGTGGCATTCGGAGCCTTTTGTTGGTTCCCTGTCCAGCTTGTTTTTACAAAGTAGAAGTTAGTTTAAAATTCTTAATTATTGCTTTGGTTATTAAGTTCAACACACATCCACCTTACTTAAGTGGCATGTTCTCTTGTCTTTCTCATTGTGTGGAGCGACTGAAGGACATAGACCTTTTTCATGTCATGTTTAAAATGAATGGAAGCAGGAAGTCATGAATTACCATTTTTTAAGACCTCTACCTTAAAAAAAAAAAAAAAAAACATAAAATAAAATATAAATATATATTTTTAGGTGAACTGTTAAGGGTGCAAAAAAAAAAAAAAAAAAAAAAAAAAAAAAAAAAAAAAGTGTGATCCTGATGATTTTCTTTAAAACAGCTTCCCAGCTTCTCAGTGAGAGTCCTGGTTGTACCTGTTGGGGTTGTAATAGAAGTGGTTTCATTTGCTGTATGTTGGCGAGCGGTTTCAGTGTTTTGATCTCCCAAAATGATCCTGCAGAAACATACAGTAGATCAGGTAGTTACACTGAAATTGAAAATTCGAGTATTTTTTATTTATTATTATTTTTATTTTTTTTCAGGTTTCTTATGTCCCAGTTAAAAGGAAATCAAAAGTATTGAGTTTGAACTCTTACCTGGATATTTCATCCTCATGTTCTTCTCCTGTGGACTCCATGTTGCTCCTGTTCTTGGTGCAAAAAATAAATGCAATTATTTTTGTTTGATTTTGGATTCCGACGCCACTGATGCTACCGGATTCGGCCAACAGATGGAGGTTCTTAAAAATAACAACGTTGTGCTGGCTGCCTTGACGTCACCTTCTCAAACCTGTTTTCAGTAAATAAAACACACCACAGCTTAACCAGTTCTTACACAGCGACTACTCACGGGTTTACATACATGCATCTTGAGCATGAATTTCATATTTATCCTGCAATTTTAATCCTTTATTTGAATCATTCTTTACCAGGCTGGACTGATGCAAAATACAACCGAAATCACCTCTGAAAACAAGATTTGGGTGTTCATTTTAATGGTTTTTCTCTAATCTAAACCGGGTTAAAGTTTATAATTACTGGCTCTTCATAAAGCATTTTGGTTGAGATGAAAACATTATTTGTAGATTCTGTCTTAATTCTGAAAATGTCAACAATTTTGGCAGATTTTGCAAAAATCATTTTGCAAATAATGTTGATTCCATTCCAAACCCAGTTTAAAGTGAGTCTGGGACCACTGTCCTGTTGGGTCGGCCATCTCGCTGCTCATTTTCGGTAAGGTTGAGGAATTTAGAGGTAGTCCTTTATTTTCGTTATTACTAAACAAGCCCCACAGCATGATGCTGCCACTACCACGCTGGACTTTTGGTAAAATGTACTCATGGCTCATGGTGACTCTTCCAAACATGCTCCTTCTTGTCTGATCATCAAACCTCTCCACAGAAGATTTTCATCTTGTCCATGCAGGGAGCTTCAAATCTGATTTGGGCTTGATGTTGCTGATTTTTTTTTTTTTTTTTTTTTTTAAGCGATTGCATATTTCTCGGTAGTCCATAGTGATGTGAAACACTGGGTCCCCAGAAAGTTTGCAGTTCAAGTTTGTCTTTATTTGAGCAGACATCCTTCCCAACCATGATCCTCAGAGTTCACGTTTTAGAATACAATGGAAATATAATTTATTGTCCCAGAACGAGGAAATTCAGGTGTAGAAGCATCAAGTTAAAAGTCAATGGATATGAATGCATGCATATTCAAACTAAAGTTAAAAAAAATGGAATAAAGACAGAAAATTAAGATGTAAATAGATATGTCTCTGCATGATCTCAGCACGCCATCAAGTGCTGCAAAAGCCTGTTAATTACCAGTGCATTTAAGTCAAACGTGTGGTAGCAGGAAAACACCCAAAACATGCAGGGCAGTGGGACCTGTGGAGCAAGATGGAGAACCACTCTCCTAACCAATTTTCTTTCATATTCAGTCGAAACCTGAGAACTGATGAATAATTCCGCTTTTACCACTTGTGTCAAGTCAGCAGTTCTATTTAGACCTTAGTCAAGTTCACTGAACTTATTGGTTCTTCTGAGGATTGGTCAACCTAATTAGTGCAAACGAAAAATGCTCATGTTGCAACAGAAACAGCCACAATTGATCCTGATCACAAAGGAGAAAATGATGATTTAAATGTTAGAAGAACACAATTATCTCCTAACTCCTAACATCCATGCGGAAATTAGGAGTTTTTCTGACTGCAACTGGTCTTAGATGCAATTATTGAAGAACAGCGCAGCCTATTTGTAGAATCAAAGCATATTTTCAAAGAATTTTGACTAATAATGGATAATTCAGATGCTTTTTAACACTGAAATGAGAAACAGCTCGAACAAACTGAAGTGTTGACACAAGACTGTACAAATGTTGCTGCACTAAGATTTCTGGAGCAGAACCAGGAAGACAAACGTAACTCACACACTCGTTCACACTCATACACAGCTGTCATCTGTGCTGATACAGCTCCTCTCTGACAGTAGGCAGATCAGAGAGAAGGACTGAGCGACAATATGAAACTCCAACCCCACAGAAAAGATTAAATAAAAGTTTACTTTAGAGCAGACTTACAGCAGCTCCCTCGGCCCAGTTAGCCCCAGCAGGTGAGGGGAGACAGGTGAGGAAGGGTGAGCCGTATTCAGGACAGAGGAGATCGGTGAGGGAACCTGCTCCACACCTGGTGACTCAGCTGATCAGTTTATGAGCGGACTCTGACACCCCCTCTCCCCTCCTCCCAGCTGTGTTTTACCTCTCTATAAAGAAAACGGAGGTGTGTTGCAGCAATAAGGGCCCCACCCCGTCGCTGTGGCAACCGTGACTGTATAAGGAGGAGTGCCAGGGTGGAGGCAGCAACGTGCATGTTGCTGCCTGCTGAACGTGTCCGCATGGTAAAATTTGATTGTACAGCTCATATTATTGCAGTTTGACAGCTATGTCTCGTAGGGTGGGATTTTGCAACAGACAAAAAAGTTTAAAGGCCACTTACTTTTTAGGAAACAATAAACTTCTGACAGCACTGGCTAAAAGCTGCTGGAAAGTTTTTTTGTTTTGTCTAATCATGCAGAGAAATCACAGCAGTCAACGATTAAAACTTTCTAAATGAAATATAAAAATATGAAATGTAAATAACTGGTTATATTTCTTTGAATTTGCTGCAGTGAGGTTTTCTTGTTCAGACTGATACAAAAGTACAGCTGTGCCTTTACTTTGTTCACAACAACCAATCAGAGCCAGGAGGAGGGGCTTGGTGCTGTCAATCCCCCTCATGTACGCGCTGCTAAATGTGCTAATGGTGAAAAAACAACTTACCGTTGCAGGAAAACTGTTTATTCACCGTCATCAGCTAATGCTAATGCTAGTTATCATTAGCATTAGCATCAGGCTATGTTGTGGTGAACCAGCTGTAATGCAGCAGAGAGGGAGGGGGAATGTGTGAGCGGGGCGTACATGAGGGTGATTGACAGCGCTAAGACCCTCCTCCTGGCTCTGATTGGTTGTTTCTGACTAATCAGTACTAACTATTTCTGTAGTTAGTACTGGGAAGCACTGGGAGAAGGCAGAGGAGATTGATTTTTTTCAGAGACTATCTGTCTTATATTATACTGTCATGATATAATGATAATTTTAACAAATATGTAAAAAACATTTTTCATAAATGTTACGTACTGCAGCTTAATCTTTTGTCGGTTTGTGTTATGTTTGTATGTATATTTGAAGCTTGAAGCTTTGTGCTACATTTTGTTTCAGCTGTGGCTATTTTAAAGCACTTTATAAATAAAGTTGGGTTGGATTATCTAAAATTTCATGATAACATTGAAATGAAGTTGAATTAGAATTTGTTGCTTGTCTGATGTTTTGAACTAGACATTTAAAAAACAAAAACAAAAAAAAAAAACAACTTTATTGAGAGGTATTTTGTAGTGGCATAGTGTCTGGCTGTGTTATAAAATGAGTCCCACACCATGATGTTTCCACCATAGTATAGGACTACTTTTTATAACTATGGTGGCAGTATCATGGTTTGGAATAATTTTTCAAAACCACAACAGTCCCATACCATGATGCTGCCACCATTCTACATCACATGATGCACGTGGACAGAGTGAAATAAATTTCTATAAAAAACAAACGTTAATAAAGTATGGAAAAATTTGCCCTTTAAATGAAAACACGCTAAATCAGCTTCTCAAAACATTTTGGTAAAATAGTTAATTTCAAAAAGACTCTTTCTAATGCTCTCGTTGAATCTATCACACAGCTTTTCCCTCTATGCTGTCTTAAATGTTTTTATAGATGTAATAAAAAGAGTTTTTTTTATTATCACTGTTCTTTGTAAAGGTTTTAGGTCACTTTTTTAATGTATTTACACCTTGCTTCAAAGAAAATAAAACAAAATTCTATATTTTAAAGTGGTCTTGATTTTTCCAGTTCTTTATGAAGTTTCTCTTCAGAGTTTGGCTGTCTTTTGACTCATTTTCAGCATAGACCTTAAAAAACTCAAGACTGAACATTGTGAACAGAGGTGCAGTACCCAAAAATTGTACTCAAGTAAGAGTAGCACTACTTCAACCAATATTTGCTCAAGTAAAGGTAAGAATCAGTTGCCCAGAAATTACTCAAGTAAGAGTAAAAAAGTATGAGGTAAAAAGGCTACTTAAGTACGATTATGTCATAAGACAGAAAAAGTGTTTCTTCTCCCTAAATTAGTTATTTTGTAATTATGTTATTTGTATTTTTTCCATTATAGCCATTAAATGACCAGAATTTGCACATAACCTTATATTTTGGTCTGTCTGACATAATTTTAAAAATATTAAATACGACGCTATGGTCAGTTAGGACTTAAGTAGCCTTTTAATAAAATTCTTTTTTACTCTTTTTTTGAGTGATGACTACTTTTATTTTTACTTGAGTAAAAGTATGTTGAAGTAGTGCTAGTTTTACTTACGTACAATTTTTAAGTAGTCCACCCACCTCTGTTTAAATGTAAACCTTTATTTACACCAGAATCACGACAAATTGCTATGTCGCATAAAGAAAGTTGGAGGGGAAAGTGACGTACAATGATTGTGTCGTCACTTCCGTCATATTCAACATGGAGTCCAGCGGTGTAAAGCTAAACTTCTGGGAGAACGGACCCAAGCCCGGACAGTTTTATTCTTTCCCTGGGACCAGCAGCACTGGGCCCGGTACATCATGTGGCCCGGTTAGACACACACTGTGAGTAGATGTCTCTTTCAGAACCAGAACTCCGTAATGTTCGTTGAAGCCGAACACCGGTGCTGGTTTCGGTTTGATCTCCGCTGCTGTGCTGTATCATCATGGAGAAACGACTGCTAACTGACGCAAAAATATTAAACAGTTTACCTCAACATTAAGGTTTAAGTTCTCATTAAAGCAAACAGGCACTTTGAGTAATTACATTAGTTAAATAGTAAAGATGATCACACACTAAGTAATCTATTTAATTCTGCTTTTTGGCTTTTGATAAATTGTAACCTGTTAGCTAAGCTAGCTTAGAGAACAGTTTGTTGTTGCTCCCAGATATTAAAAATAAGATGTTTACCAGTTAATTAATTAAACATAAATTACGGTGTTGTTAGCCTACTCAAAGCATTAAACAACCCGTTAAAGAGTAATCTAACTTTATTTAACGTAAGCGCTCAGACAAAAACGGACTGCAGTCTGTACCGTAATTATTAGAATAATAATAAGTAAAAGTACCAGCAAAATCTCGTATTTTTTTTCATCCAGGGCTGTCTTGTTTTAGCGCAGTTTAAGCAAATTTCTGTAGTTGAGTAAAACATTATTTCTTTTCTGTTGGAAATAAAGTAATTATAGCTGCCTATTACTCACATATACTCTGTGATCAAGCTAAATGTTATTATCAGTACAAGTCAGTAATTACGTATTTATTTGCATTTTGTCTCTTAAGACATTAAAAACCTGGTTCAGTGTGAACAGCCGTCTGCCACAATCTGCCCACTGTGGGTTTGAGAAGGCACACAAAAAAGAAACACAGAAGCACTGATCTAGGAGTACTTTACATTATAATAAAAAGATAAGTAGATATTTGATAGTGCTGTGTTTACCACTGATTTAATGAAAAATCATTGTGTTAAGTGTAAGTTAACAGTTTATTATTGCTTTACTGTATTATATTTCTGGCAGCCGTGTTGGATTTTTAGGCCTGATCTGGTGAAAAGGTTTTCAAGTAGAACTTGATGGGGATATTGTAGTGGATTTCTCTGGCTTGGAGCTCACAAACTCTATTAGTAACTGAATGCACCATGCATTGATAATGTCACTGTAATCAGGAGCAGCAGGAGGACAATTTGGCATGTACCTACTAGTGTTGGAGACCATAGGATTACTTACAGTTCCTACATGGCAGGGTGGATGTAACAGTAGTTGGGGTAATTTTTTACTATGCCTTAGTTTAAACAGAATCAGAAAAAGATATTTCTGTTATGTGTAAAATCTATATAATTTTTTTGGTTGTGCTAGCTACATCACTCATTTGGGATATTGTCACCAAATAATAATATGCAAATGACACAGACTTTTATAATCATGTCTATCTTTAAATATCTCTTAATAACGACTGACAACAGTAACCATTCTTTCTTTTCACAGTAACCCGATGGTAACTGGTACATCGGTGCTTGGCGTGAAGTTCACAGGTGGGGTTGTTATTGCCGCTGACATGTTGGGTTCTTATGGCTCTCTGGCTCGGTTCAGGAACATTTCCCGCCTCATGAAGGTGACGACCACTGTCAACAACAATAAAAAATCCTGACATTTTGATAACTGTAAACTGTATATAATGTTTTTTTTATTTTTTCTAGGTGAACGACAACACCATCCTGGGAGCATCAGGGGACTATGCTGACTATCAGTACCTGAAGCAGGTCATCGAACAGATGGTGTAAGTTCCTCATTGAGGATTAAAAGCATAGCTCACTGACTTGTGTAGATGTGTGTGTGTAAATGTTGTTGTTTGCTGTTAGTATCGATGAGGAGCTGCTTGGAGACGGCCACAGCTACAGTCCAAAGGCCATCCACTCCTGGCTGACCAGAGTGATGTACAACCGTCGCAGCAAGATGAATCCTCTGTGGAACACTGTGGTCATCGGAGGTTTTTACAACGGGGAGAGGTGAAACTTCCTGGTTTTAGTTGTGTGCTTTACAGAAATGTCCGAACGGTCATTTTTCACTGTATTTGAACGCTGTAAGTGCTTGTTTTTTCAAGGACACAGCAAACTTACTGATACTGATTGATATTTAGCCAAGTGTTTTAGTTGCATCAGAATGAATAAATATAAACCCAGTAAATGAACCCGCTGCTACTCGTTCTTCCTACCACTGTTTTGTAAAACATTATTAACTTCCTAAATATTTCAACCTCTCCAGTTTCCTGGGTTATGTGGACAAGCTGGGCGTTGCTTATGAGGCTCCCACAGTGGCCACTGGTTTTGGAGCGTATCTCGCTCAGGTGAGTCCCTATTTGAAAAGTGAAACAACTTTTGCTCTTTTATAACGATAATAATTAATCAGAGAGAAATATTGAGTTTGTATGTGATCATCACAAATTCACTCAATCGTAACAGTCTGTCAGAATTCAGTTCTGGTTGATTAAGTTTAGTTTTTATGCTCCAGATCCCAACAAATATGACTTTAAGGTATTTTACAAGACAAAAAGTTCCCATTCATATCCAATCATGTGGATTTTATGTGAACCCACCTATAGTAGCTGCTGGTTCTTAGAGTTAAAAATGCCCAATGATTAATTTCTGGTCATGAAACCTTTGAAGTGTTGCATGTAAATAAGACAGCTCTGAAACTGATGTGAATTCAAAGTGAATCTTACAGTTGGTGTGCTTGTGCTTCCAGCCTCTGATGAGAGAGGTAGTGGAGAACAAGGCGGAGATCACCAAACAGGAGGCTCGGGATCTGGTGGAACGCTGCCTCAAAGTGCTGTACTACAGAGACGCTCGCTCCTACAACAGGGTGAGTTAAGCTCGTATTTCCAATCAGTCCCAGAGTGAAGGCCAAACAATAATGTAGGAAAACTTTATTGGATCTTGCTTTCACTGAATATGGTGATTTAATGTAGACCTTTTATTCCAGCATGAGATTGCCATCGTGACTGAGGAGGGTGTGGAAATCATTGGTCCCCTTTCATCGGAAACCAACTGGGACATTGCCCATTTGGTCAGGTAGGGTCTAGCTTTTATTCAAACCACGAATCCCTGATATTAAACCTTGTTAGGATAATGTCACTGATTTTCAGAGGGTGAAAGGTTATTTCTGCATTGATTTCTGTTTGTCTGGTTTCTCTGCAGCGGGTTTGAATGAAGACGAGCTGGAACTGTTTCCCTGCTACATCAGAAATAACTTTCCACCATGCAGCCTATCTATCCCAGTTTAGTTTCTTTCTGTTTATGTTCACTTTTGTATAATGGAAAATAAATACAATAAATAAAAAAAACTGTATTGTAAATCTCATTTTATTTTCTACCTGGTACCTAAAAAAAAGAGATGGAACTTTTTAAAGAAGGCAGTGAACTCTTCTTAAGGTAAAATAGATGCATTTTACACATCTTACTATCGTTTTTTACATTGCATTGAACTCTACTTTTATTTTAGTTATTTGCTTTATGTGAACATGAACGGTTTCTTCATTTAAAGATCTCAGTATCCATTATATCATGTATTGCCAGAGTTGAATACATGCTACCCTCCTCCCCCCAAGCAAGGAGTCAGGAATTTTTTCCTTGATTGGCACTAAGAGATGATTAGCATGTTAAATACAGAAAAAAATATATCAAAACATATTTCAAATATCTGAAGCTAAGAGCACATGCTGTTTTCAGTTGATAAGCAAACGAGAGATGCTTTTGTGTAGAAATGGGGATGATCTTTTATTGTTTGATTCAAAGCTAATAGTCTATTGAAAATGATCAAAACATTTATTAAAATAAATCTGAATTGGTCACAACTGAAATTGGAATGTCAGACAAAGAAAACTAAAAATTGTTATGGTTCTGGAAAACCCAGCTCAGTGCATCTGGTTTGTGTCTGTGTAACATCACTCAATGTTTATAGCCAAAACTAGGATATTGTACGTAAACTATTTAACTGTTAAATAAATAATAATTTTCAAGATACTAAAGGTGGGTCAAAACAGTTGGTATGATGACTGCAACACTCGTTTTCATGTTCTCACATTTTTGTTTGATCAGGGGGCTGTTACTAGGTAGATTTCGTAAGATAAATTCATCTATTTTGTAACTGGGCAGACCAGGACACGTTGTCCAATCAGAAAATTCTCTGACGAAAAAATGTTTCTGCTTAACCAATGAAATGGTGCCTACTTTGGGTATCCAGGGCAATTTTTGACAGCGGACCAATCGCAATAGACGTTACCTTTGTAGTCAGGCAGACATAGCAAAGTCGTCCAATCACAAAAAAATCTGAAAGGGGATTTTTGCTGTATCTTGGTTCAGGTACTTTCTTTTTCTTTTTTAAAATAAATACTGCAATGTGAGTCACCCAGTATACCATACATTAATAGCATATTTAATTACCTATTACCTTGAATTATTTTTAAGTCATAAATGACTCTCATAAACGTGTTTGGTAGGGCTTTCTTTGCTTGCTAGCTAATGCTAATGACATTATGTAGCTTCTCACAGCTAACTGGGTAGTTAACCGCGTTAGTCGCTTTAATATCTGTATCCTTTGGGTCAAGCGCATGTTTATATCGTCTGTATATGTCGGATGTTTGTTAAATGTGTTCTTGATAAACCAAGCTATTAAATGTCTTTGCTTTTGTCGGCAACTGCGAAGGATGTGAGTGTTGCCCGCTAGCCAGTTAGCTCCGCAGTAGCATGTACACTTGCGTCTGTGTGTGTTTTGTAGTAAATGGCAGGCACATGACCACCGGCGCCCGCTGTAAACACGGCAGTCAGAGCTGACATGGGAGCTCCAGCATTTCCACTAAAACCCAGCGGGTTGTAAGGAGGGGTCGTGGCCGAGGACGGGCTGCTTTCGCTTCTAGTGAATATTCCTCCCGCTTTTGTTGTAGTAGTTAAGTTCACCAACACCCTGTCAGCCAGCATGGGTCTTTACCCGGCAACCAGCGGGCCCTTTTTTATTATTACAGCCGGTCAGAGCGGAACCGGTTTGGATTCTGGTATTAATGACAGCACGATGGGATGCTAAAATGGGACGAGCAGCATCATTGTTTTAAATAACAACTGTGTTGGATGAAAAATAAGTAGTTATTTAAACCTTGTCTCAACTGTCCCTGAATCCTACTGCTTAACTCTGTAGTCTTTGTTTGATAAAAACAATAACAAAAAAGTTCGGCCCAGATTTACTTCTAATACACACGGTATACAAAGAAATATTCAGTATTGTGGTGTCACCTCCTGAGTTGTGTTCATTTTTTTAGGCCTCCAGTTTACTATATTGCCATAGACATCTTTGTATTTTTAACTGGAGGACGTGAAAACTGGATAATCGCAAGATTCGTGTATCATTTAAGAAATCTCGCACTTGAACTTGTACATAGCTTAAATGTTTTTCTTCATTTTATATTTTATAATAAAAATTGAAACAAGCTTTTCTAATTTCTATGGAGACCAAGATTTTATTTAAATGCAAATGTTTTTCATGCTGCAAAGTTAATAGTTTTAGTATTTATTTATTTGTTTATTTATTTATTATTAGCATTTAATATTATTATTTATTTTATTTATTGCCCACGGAAATCTACTTACGTTCATAGCTGTGTTTTTTTTTTCTCTTTCTACTTTACTTTTTAAGCAATGCAAGCCCCTGCTGTCAGTTCCATTTATTTATCTACCAGTCAATGAATCAATCAATGAACTGAACTGTTGAACAGCACATTTAATACACTATGCAGCACATAGCGCTATGCAGGATTAGAAACAGATCTCCAACCAACAAATAAAACAATTTAAAAAAAGAATGAAAAGTAAATTTATGTATGGTTAAAAAAAACAAACCAAAACAAAGACAATAAAAAAATAAACTTATTTTAAATATTTCTAAAATGTATACAAAAATGTATAAATATGGTTCTATACCTCATGTTTTTAACCTTAAAACACAGCCCATGTTTCTTTTTCATGGTCTTGTTCTGTAAAGAGTTTTTTTTCCTGCTTTAAATTAACTGAGGGTTCTGGAGAATTTCAGTCTTATGGGATTTTTATTCATTATTGTGAGACATGCAGCACAAAGAAGGAAGAACAGAGTTTCACAGATTAGAATCCAGATGTCCTCTGTATATTATGATGTTTAGAAAAGTGTGTTTAAGGTACACTTCACATTTCTGCTCAGGAATCAGCTGTTATTGTTTTAATATAACAGATTTTTGCCTTTGTGTTCTCAGATGGTGGTTCTCAGCACAGGTTAGTCGGTCCAGATGTCGGAGGACCAGCAGCACCAGCGGGCCGATGCCTCCCAGAGGGAGAAGGGAGGTCTGGAACCTGGGGAGGGCGACACAGAGCCCAGCATGTTGCTGCAGAAGCTAAACAGCAACATCTCGTAAGTCAACCTAAACACAGCGTCACATCAGAGCTTCCTTAAAATGATCTAATGCTTTTTAAAGGGTGTTTATGTTACTTTTATATTTTCATCAATAAGAGAGCTAAAGAAAATTGAGTAGTTTAAACAGAAAATAAGAGAGATTTTGTATTTAATGTGAGTTTATAAAAGTGTATAGAAAGCCAGATTAGATTTCACCATTTAAAGTGGAGTATTTATTCTGCAATGTTTTGACCATTTAATTAAAAATATCAAGAGTAATTTGAACTTTTCTTTTAGCTGCTGGTCAGCTTGGAAGTGAATAAGTTATCATTAAGAGGTGTTGTCTCTAGCAAACAGCTCTTTAAAAGCTAAATTCTGGCATTCTAACTTCAGGAATAAAAGAAAAAAAAATAGTCAAATAGTCATATTAGTTGGTAAAAAATTATTATTGGTATATAATTAATATGTTTTTATAATATTAATAAACTTCCTGTGCTCAAACAGTACTAATATTGAACAAGTTCTACTGTTTCTGTGCATGTGAAGTTTCGATGACTTGACACGTTTTCTTTCTTGCAGTAAGAACGTTCAGACCAAAGTGGATCAGATCTTGGTAAAAACCTTTTTAATCTTACATTTAAAGTGTGGTGAATAGAAACCTGTAAGACCTGCAGAATGTAATGCTGTTTGCTCAGGTCCGCTCACGTAGGACTTGTTTTGTTTGACAGCAAGACGTTCAGCGCTTCTCCGACAATGACAAGCTGTACCTGTACCTCCAGCTGCCCTCTGGACCCAGCTCTGGAGACAAAACGTGAGAATCGTTTATTGTGAACTAAAACATATTAAATTTACGGCAGGTTTAGGCTGATTGTGTAAATGTTGTATTATATAAAATAGATGCATGGGATCTGAGACAGGCTGTACCATGATTCAAGCTGTCGTTAAATTTTACCTCAGAAGTCCAGTTTTCTTATGATATATATTAGTGTTAGACGACAGTAAGATCGTAGATTTAAAACTTTGATTTCTGTAACACAGTGGTGGCGACCCCAGTTCATTCAACACAACTGACCAGTTTCACACCTGTAACTGGATCCGTGGTCACCTGGAGGAGCATTCAGACACCTGTCTGCCCAAACAGGACGTCTATGAGACGTACAGGTGGGAAAACCCAGACAGACACAACCTCACACACATTACAACAACAAAAACACACACATAGTGAGATTATGATGATGTAATCTGTGAGCTACAGGAGGTACTGTGAGAACCTGCAGCATCGACCGCTGAGCGCTGCCAACTTTGGGAAGATCATCAGAGACATTTTCCCTAACATCAAAGCGAGACGACTCGGCGGCAGAGGACAGTCCAAATATCCTTTAAACTGCTGCGTGAATTGGCAGCATCTCTTTACGGTTTAATCTGGTATTTTTCTGGTTTCTTTTGAAAATATTTCATTTGATTTAATTAAATGGTTTAAAATGTGGGCTCTCAAGGATGTGGATTTTCCTTAAAGGGGATCTGTTGTGCAAAATTCACATTTTGCACGTCTTAGTTCTTCCATTTTGTCTGAGCTGCTTCTAAAAACAGCCCGAGCGCTTAAAAAAAAAAAACACCCAGCTGTTTTTTAGGAATAAGTTCATGTTTTTTTTGTTGTCTGGAAAACGAGCCATTTCAAAAACTTCTGGATTGTTAAGTCATACCGCGCTGTTACCTAGCAACCCCAGCTGAACTCAGCCCCTGACCTAGCAACCCAAGCAGAGCTGCAGCACAGTTGGTCAGCTGGTTTTACCGCTATATTTGCTCTACAATTGCTGCTGGAAAAGATGAGAGTTTTGTTGTTGACTTACCATTCAGAAACAACTTGCTGCATTCTTGTTGGTTGTGCAGGAGGCTCTTATTCTGCTTTTCAAAGAGGAACAGTTGTATAATTGCACATCTGTTTGCAGCCATTTTAACTGGGAGTGTAAACATTGAGTTGGGGGGCGTGGTCAGCAGCAGCTTATTTGGATTTAAAGTGACAAGAGGCCCTAAAACAGCTCATTCTGAAAGGATCTCAAAACAAGTAGAACTGATCAGACTAAAATCTCATCATCTAAGAATGATTTTGTGCAAAAAATGTAATGAACATGTTTTTGTATAGCCCAAAGACCTATCCTAATCTGTTCAAGGAAGCATAATAGGTCCCCTTTATGTTGGGGGAGAACTGATTCTTCATCTGACTTACATTTAATCTATTCGGTATGTATTTGTATTTGTATTTAATTATATTTCGAAACGGTTATAGAAAAATACATTCGGTCTGGGGTCTCAAGCCCATGAGTACCAGTGTCAACATACCTGAACCGAATGGCTAAATCTCCTCGTCCTACATGCAGTCGAGTTCTGCAGAGTCCATCTAACAGCCTAATTATTTGATTCAGGTGTGTTTAAGCAGAGACCTGACCAAAAGCTGCAGGACATCTCAACAATAAATCAGCATATCAGGGCTTCCAGGTAGTTCTCCTTCAAAGGGTTCATATAAAAAGGTGATGCGTCACTCCTCTCTACATCTAACACACTTTTAGTTTGGGAAAGTCTCGGAAGAAACTGAAAGAAGGGACAATTCTCAGCCAAATCTCATGAATTTACGCTTGTTATGAAAATCCAATTTCCCTGCAGCTGTTTACGAGTGCAGCTGCAAGCTGTCTGAGTGATGTAATGGATAAGGTTGGACTTGAGCCCGGAACAGTCCAGATTATTGATGATGTTTTCACCTGCTATAGTTCAAACCTGGGATGTTAGGAATAAAAATGTAGCACAAGAGTTTAAAAACTAATGAAGTTAACGAGTTATCAGCTACTTGCGGCTTATTATTGTTTATTTAATGTGCAGCTTGTTCAAGTAAATCAGATGGGCAGGGTTGCTGGTTGAATTCCTTAACCTGCTTGGCTGATACGTACTGCTATAGTGGCATCAGGAGGAAGACGGTTCTCAACATGCCTCTGTTGCCCAACCTGGACCTAAAGAATGACCCGGTACACACACACTAACTCTAATGCAGTAGTACATCTGTATACCAGTACTACCCATCCTACTCCACCGCTTTACTTTTGGTCATAAATGTTATAGAAATTATGTTTTTGTATAGAAAGATAATAAGAAAGGTTAGTTTCTTTCTGCTCTTCTGTGTTTCACAATAAATGACACCAGTGGCGTTATTTATTTATTTAATTCATGCAGATTTTGTGATTCTTGACTAATTTTATTGGATCCCTTGTTTGTTATCTATCTATAAAATAGTTGTTAAAATGGTAAAAATGCAAATTTTAAAGTGTTCAAATCTTGTGTTTTCAAGTTTTAGATTCTGGAATTTAGGACAGAAGTAATGAGAAAATTGTTACATTTGGTATTTATTGTTATAAAATCACCGTTTTATGTCTTTTCTGTTAGGCTGTTCACCATATTGGAAAAACGTCAGTTTTCTTATTTAAAGATCACGAAATAACTGGTTTGTAGCACAGCAAAATATATAAAGAATCCCAGTTTAACTGAGCTTCTGCTTATGTGTGTTGCTCCTGGTTTCCAGTCGGAGCTGACTGAACTGGTCCAGACTTACAAACAGGAAGTGACGGAGGCGGCCTGCGAGCTGATCTGTGATTGGGCTCAGAAGATCTTGAAGCGTTCCTTCGACACGGTGGTAGAGATAGCTCGCTACCTGATCCAGGAGCACATTGTAAACCCTCGCTGCAGCCAGGCTAAGCTCGTCACGTCCGCAGCGCTCGCAGGTTTGACCTGTTACATCAGTAGAAGCTGGGTTTTTTTTTGTAAACTGGACAAACTTGTGGAGGTCAGATCTTTTTTTTCCCAATGAGGCACAATCATTCCCACACGTTTCAGACAAATTTAGAAACAAATTTAGACTTCAGACAAAGATTCATTTAGGGGAACAGAGTCACTAAACTTGCCTGGCTTTATGTAAAAAAGTCTAAACATCTAAAGCACTGCAGACCTGACTTAGTTGAGATCAGTGATTATGATTTGACAATAAGAAAGAGACAAAAACGGTATCAACTGGAGAGTTCTAAGGCAAAAAACCCCCAGCTGACCGTGGAGAACAAAAAGAAACCATACATGGTGGTGGTAGTGTGATGATCTGGGGCTGCTTTGCTGCTTCAGAACCTGCTGTAATTGACGGGGCCTTGAATTTGACTCTCTGGCATAAAATCCTGAAAATGAAAGAACAGCACATCAGTTGTTGACTTTAAGCTGAGGCTCACTTGGGTTGTGCATATGATCCATAGCACTCAAGCAAGTCCTCCTCTGGTTGGCTCAAACAAAAACAAATGAAGATTACGGAGTGGCCTAAGCAAAGTCCGAAATTAAATCTAATGGAGATACTGTGGCGTGAGCTTAAAACAGGTAATTTATGCTCAGAATCCCATCAGTGTGGCTGAACTGAAACAACTCTGCAAAAAACAGTGGGTCAAAATTAATCCACTTCAAACCGGGATAACTGGTAATTAGATTTAGGGGACAATTACTTTTTCCCACAGGGACAGGCTGGGTTGGACAGCTTTTTCAGCTTAATAAATGAAATCATCATTTGAAAACCGCCCTTTTTTTTATTTACTCAGGTTATCTCTGTCTGATAGTAAAATTTGTTTGATGGTCTGAAACATTTAAAGCTGCAGTATGTAATTTTGCACCGCTCCCGACCTAAAACAACTAATCAGAGCCAGGAGGAGGATCTTAGCGCTATCGGTCACCCCCGTGTCCACGCTGCTAAATGTGCTAATGATGAAGAAACAACTTAACGTTCCAGGAAAACTGTTTATCCGCCGTCATCGGTGGCCATGCTAACTAGCCTTAGCATTATCATCAGGCTATGTTGTGGTGAACCAGCTGTAATGTAGCAGAGAGCGGGGGGGGGGGGGGGGGGGGGGGAGTGTGTGAGCGGAGTGTACATGAAGGTGATTGACAGCGCTAAGACCCTCCTCCTGGCTCTGATTGGTTGTTTCTGACTCAGTGGTGTATTTCTGCAGTTAGTACTGGGAGCACTGGGAGAAGGCAGAGGAGCTTGATTTTTTTTCACAGACTGTGATCATTTTAACAAATATGTAAAAAACATTTCTCATAAAAGTGACATTCTGAAGCTTTAAGTAAGACAAAAAAGCAAAACCAGAAGAACAGATTGTGCAACACTGGGGGAAAAAAAGGGACACCTACAGCCTCTAAAGTGGAACTGAAAAACTTTCCACCTGCTTTTTTCCGCTTAGCCCTGAGGTCAACCCATGATATATAACTGCTCCTCAGAAGTGTTTTATTTCCAGTCATAATGAGTTCAACATGTTTTGACTTTACACTCAAAAGATCCACTTGTTCTGAGGTTATTTGCCATCAGATGATCCACAGCTTTTGCTTTTCTTCTTCTTCTCCCCAGGCGGTCCAGCTAAAACCCATAAGGTCATTAAGAAAACTCCTGTGATCTCTCAAGCTGATGGAGATGGAGCTGCGGACCAGAAGGTTTGTTGCCAACTGTTCCCTCACCTTGTTGACCTGCACCTCCTGCTGCTCACTGCTGCTCCTGTCTGTTTACAGAAGGAACAGGGAGATTTGTCCGCGTCCTCACCGAAGCTGTCTTCTGGAGACAAAACGACATCAGCAGTACCCAAGCCTTCCTCAGCAGATGCTCCTCCTCCTCCTCCTCCTCCTTCTCATTCTTCCTCTACCTCCTCTTCATCTCTGCAACCAGCAGTAAGTCAACAGTCCGGCAAGACTTAATTTTCTTAAGGGAGCTGAGATGCAGCTAATGAGAGAAATGTAGACAAGCACTGCAAAAAAGTATTCACATCCTTTAAACTTTTTCCCATCTTATCATGTTAACACCCAAAACTTTAGTGAATTTTTTTTAGATTTTATGCAACAGACCAACTAAAAGTCAAAATATACTAAATATTTTATAATTGGAAATCAGGAAAGACATTGGATAGTTTTAGGGCTGGACTTTGACTAGGCCATTCTAACAAGTAACTATGCTATAATCTAAGCTATCCCATTGTATCTCTGGCTGTGAACATCCACCACAGCCTCAAGTCTTTGCAGCTTCAACAGACTTTCTTCCAGGTTCACTTCTAACTCCATCTTCCTATCAATACTGAAAATATTTCCACATTATAATGCTGCCACTACCGTGTTTTACTGTAGGGATAACGTATATGGGTGACATGCAGTGTTACCTGCCACTCATAGCATTTTGGTTGGTTTAATTCTGGTCTCATCTGACTACGCTTGCTATTCTCTGGAGTGGCCAGCATTTTTCGGGGGGCTGTTGACGAGAATAAAACGAATAATTATCCTGTTAACAGCTTCTCCCACCTGAGCTTTGAGAATCTGTGGCTCCCCCAGAGTTACCATTGCCCTCTTGGCTGCTTCTGTGGTTTTAAATCATGCTGAGGCTAAATGAAATACAGTTGGGCTCTATTTAGTTGTACTTTTCAACGCAGTTGGTTTCACTGGATTTTGTTGAGGGGTATCAAAATAAAGGGGGTGGGGTAGAAACAGAAGTCGCCGTTTATTTTTGTGTAAAAATGATTTATTAACCATTTATCATTTTCGTTTACCTTCCACTTCAAAATTAGGCACTATATAGTGTCAGTCACAGTAAATCCCAATTAATCCAGTGAAGTTTGTGGAAAAAGTTTAAAGGGTGTGAATACTTTCCCAAAGCAACACGGGTCAATCTGTAGGCAGAATTAAATGTTTTTTCCTCAGTGTTCAATGCAGCGACATGCAGGTGTGTTTCATCGTCTCCATCTCTGATCTGCTGCAGGTGGAGGCGTTCATAAAGCAGTTACCCAGAATCCTGCCTCGCAGCACCATCCCTGATAAGAGCTTCTCCGTCCGCTCCTCTGTGCCCCCCCAGGCCCCAACGGAGGCCTCCGCCGTCGGAGTGCAGTCTGCGCACGGAGGCGCCGCCGGCGCTGCCGCTCCCGCCAACAGCGGTGGGATGAAGGTTATCACCATGACAGCACTGTCCCAGCAGCAGGGCAGGCCTGTCCCACTGATGATTCTCCCTCAGGGCTGTTTGTCCTTTGAGACGGACAAGGTAGCTCCGCCCCCTTCACTTTCTGCCCAGCAGCACACAGTGGCGGCGCCAACCTCTGTGGTCCAGAAAGCTCGAGGGACCGCCACCAAGCGACCCCTGGAAGGGGAAGCATCATCTGTGGGGGTTCCGGCTGTTTCTTCTCTCAGCACTTCTCCGGTTAAACGGAAACGCGGACGACCGAGGAAACCTCGTCCAGAAGACCCGGTTCCTTCCCCGTCTGTGGCGGTCCCTCCTCAGCCGCCCCCACCTGCACCTTCAATCATCACCCCGTTGACAGGTGGTGTCATCCAGAAGGCTACGTCCTCCTTGTCATCCACCACACAGACAGTGGTGGAGCTGGTGATCCAGGAACCGCCGGGGCTGGTTCTGGGTCAGCTGCCGGCCATGTCCGATCCGTCTCACCGGCTGGTGGACCCCCGCGGGGGGGTGGTGGTGCAGTGCCAGCCGAGCGGGCCGGCCGACCCGGACAGCCAGGTCAGGCCCGTGCTGCTCTTCCACAGTCCTGGAAACCCCGGCTGGGAGCTGTCCCCGTCCGGACGGACCCCGATGGTGGAGGTGATCCAGAAAGCTCCGAGACCGAGCAACAACAACGGCGGCAGCAGCAGCGCGGCTCCGCCTCCGGCAGCGCACCTCCACTCCCCCCATCTTCCCCTCCCCACGCTGCACGAGGAGCAAGGCGAGGTGGAGCTCACGCTGACGCCGGTGGAAGTGCACATCAGCCCGCCGCCCGCTTCCACCTCCACCTCCTCTGCTGCTCCTGCCTCCTCCCTCTCAATCTCCTCCACCATGGTGGTAAAGATTGAGGAGGAGGAAGTAGAAAACAGCCCCCCATCCCAGAAAGGAGGACTCTAGCTTTCATCAACCACCTACTTCTTTATTTACCCTGATTTTACCTCAGTTGCTAAAGGTTCCCTCCCCTTCATCTATCCTCGTCCTGATTGGTGGAAATCCCAGATTGGCTGGAGTAGAAAGCCAATCCAGCAGGATAAATGAAGCCAGAAAGTCCCCCCCACCCCCACCCCATTCTGACGCATTCGTAAACTGCTCTTCTCTAACTGCATGTTTGTCCGTGAGCGACGTGTGGTTTACATCTGAACCGCTCTCTGTTCCTCCTTCCTTCCTCGCCTTATTTACTGCATCTTTAATCCCCCCCAAAAAAATTCAGATTCTGTGCTGCGGTTTGTTTGTCTTTGCTTAACTTTAAAAAAAAAGAAAAACTGAATGATAATCGTGCTAAAGAAACTAAAAGAGGCAGAAGGGAAGCCGCCATGTTTGTGAAACATTCCCCAGACGCTAATGATACAGGTGGTACATACGGGTTAGATCCTTCTAAAGGTTCTCTGTGCTAAAGGAACCAGAAGCAAGCTTTGATTCACTTTCAGTTCATGCAATTTATTCCTGAGGAAATTGTTGAAGTTCTGATATTAATACTAATAATAATATTAACAGTATAATGAATGTGAATTAAAGCTTGGTTCAGGTCTGCTCTTCTAAAGAGTTCCTTTGTTTTAGCAGATTTGTGTTTTTATCTGATTGTGTGTTTTAAAGATTGAAAACTTAAATTTACTCATTACTCATAAAATAATATATCAAGTAAAATTAGTCATTTTATATATAAAAACAACAGTTTTATACATAAACTTAACTATATCAGAATTGCTCCATAAAACATAGCCGGAGAATCAGATTCACTCTTGTAGATTAAATCTGAAACATTAGGTTGGGTCTGAAATCCAGCTTCTACGATCTGAAACATTTGAAAATGTGAGAAAAGCTGCAGAAACAGACAGTCGAGAACCAAAAACGCCACATTTAATTCACTGTCAGTTAAAAGGCTTCAGCTATTTGCTTAACTCAGAACCGGATCGAGATGGGACGCAGATTACATTTCGATCTTCTAAAAAACATGCTGAATGGACTCAGCTGTTGCAGTTCTCTTTAATAGTTCTCACTAGCCCCTCTCAGATCACAGTCTGTTTATAAACGTGCAAATAAAAGCCATATTCTAAGGATCAATTTGTCATTCGTATCACGCAAGTCCATCCATGGCTATCATACCGCAATGTGTGCCCCAATAGACGAAGCAACAATTACTCACAAGTCTTGGTGGAATACTATCAATAATTCCCGTTGTAATGATAACATTAACTGGCATTACGTTAAAAAGGGAGTATTGGGTGGTGTTTTATTATTTCAGACTTCACGAATGACTGAGTAAAAGCGAGGAGAAAAGTGTCGAAACAGTGTTTCTGCCAGCGTAGCGGTGGGGTGCAACATCTGAACAGATTTTAAACTGTATCTCTAAAACCAAAAGAACAAGCTTATGCAATTCAGCTGTGTTCACTTCAGCAATGTGCAGTTTCACTATGCTGTTTGTTTCACAACAAAGATCACAGATTATGCTCATCTTGGTCCGAATGCTTCAAATGGAGGCGAAATTGTTGTTCTTCAACGTCTTTCATCAACATTGATGCTTTGAAGACACCAGATTGAAATTTATGGTCTGAAAGGGGCTACTGACACTTTACAGAACTTGTTCTAAGACAAAAGTGGGAGAGTAAATCATGTAACGCAGGCTGTGAGCTTAAAAAAAAAAAAAAGATAAACCAAATAGGAATATGTTGCAGTTTGTCGCTAAATGCTAAAGGATATAAGCTTCAGCTCAGGCACTAGTAAAGCAAAGCACAAGGAAACCTGCCACGTAGCACCAACACATCGAGATGCAGTAAAATGTAGTAATTACTGGGTGATATTTGCGCTGTTGTTGGTTTCTGTAGTGAATTTTTAGATTACACGTCTAACCTACTGGTTGCTTAGCTGTTGTGTGTCGCCATCGTGCCCTTTGCACTAACTCCATCCACCTCCTGCAGCTACATCCCAATAAGCAATGTGACAACGCCATGTTTCTTTCTTCCCTCGGTGGCTGTTGAGGAAAATTGTTTCTACGTGATTTTTGCTGAGCTTAAGTTCAAATATCTCAATAGATAAACCAAATAACTCAGGATGTTGGATAAAGAATAGGAAAAAAAATGTTGCGGAAGGAGTAAATTTCCGACAAAAAAACTCAGAAGTTATGTGATTAATTTCACATAGTTACAAGAAAAGAACTTGGATATTCTCTGTCGAAAAGTCATACAAGAAAAAATGGGTGATTTTTCCATGATTAAAGGCAAAAATTTGCGATATTAAAATAAGGATATTTTCTGACATTGACATTACAAAGTCAGACGTTTGTGACAGAAAGTGCCAGAAGGTGGTAAATATATGAGATGGATATTTTCCAGAGTGTAAGTGGTAGATCCGGGCTCTTTTCCTGTATCAGAAAAACTTCTCCTGCGTCCAGACTCGCCTGAGACGCTGAGGAACAAGCTGCAATATGGCTGCATCGAGTCGTTGGAGACTCGATGCAGCCAGATGTTCTGATCCAGGGAAAGAACCTGGATCGACATCTTACATTTTGGAAAAGATCCAGATGTGCATCTCCTATATTTATCACCTCAATCTTTGGCGATTTCTGTCATTTTTTTTTTTTTTTTGTCATAAATGTCTGACTTTATAATGTCAGGAAATATCTGAGTTTGAATATCGTAAATTTATGCATTTAATTGTGGAAAATTTAAATTTTTTTCCTCGAAATTTTCAACTTTTAAACATCAGAGAGTATCCAATTTTTTTCTTGTAAATATGTGAAGTTCATCTCAAAACTTCTCAGTTTTGTGGGGGCGAGAATTTACTCCTCCGGGTCCATTTTTTTTTTGTCCTTTGACATTGAGATGAACATTTTCCATGAAACCATCTCGAATCTCTCAGAAGGTATCCAAGATCTCAATATTTTTCTCACAGTCAATATGCAAAACAGATAATATCTTCGTTCACCTTTTCATTTTTGGTGGAGTTTTCATGGAAACGTCACATTGCTGACACTCCTCACCTTTGCCAAACGTTCTGTCGCTCCACTGGAGGGCGTCCTCTTCTTCATTGGTGCTACACCGCCACAGGGCTCCACGATTTTTTGTCTGTCCTTCCTGTTTTTCCACCCTGTGACCACAGATTTGTAAAAAAGGAAAAAAAAAAATCAACCCATTTGTGGACTTGTGTAATGTGGTATCCCAGGTGTGTTTCCGTCTGTCCTCACACGTAGTGCTTTTGTTATCTTAAAGGGACCCTGAAAATGTCAAGACTGTTATATATATATATATATATATATATATATATATATATATATATATATATATATATATATATATATATATATATATATATATATATTTAAAAAATCAGCGTTATGGCTGAAGGACGCTTAGCGCTGTCATGAAGCAAGAAAACCACTTGCTTACACGCTCACTGCCCGAAATTTATCATTTAAAAAGAAGCACGAATATTATTATTAGTCGTTCACCTGAGTTTGGTGAAGTGCCAACATGATGCATCCTTGAACTGAAACAAACGTTGCACTGTTGAAAGTTTAAAGAGGGACTCTGTATGTATATTTTGAGTTTATTGTACTGAGAAAATACTCTGTCAAGTATTTATGAGTGATGTAATATTCTGCTTAATGCTTGCACTCTGCTAGAGGCCGACATGTGCCGGCTCAGATTTTTATTTCACCAGCGTAATAATCCTGGTTTAAACTTTACTCAGTTAAGAGTTTAATAATAATAATAATAATAATTAAAAAAAAGGAAAATAAACTCTGTTTTTATATAAAGGTTAAAGTAACTGGAGGGTATTGAATGGTTTAAAGCAACATTTCACTTGTGGGCTTTGGTTGCAACAATAGTGAATTAAAAAGTGAGATTTTAAAGGTGTCGGTATGAAGGAAAGTTCATGGAGACTTAGTTCAAAAGTGTCCAGTCAGTTTCTTTCCTGTCTGACTGAAGATGGCAGGTTTAGGGAGAAAGCATCAAGGTTTAGGAGTTGGCTTCAGTCGACCATCCAGAGGTTCTTCTCTGGTTCCGTTCAGAGATATAAACGGGAACGTTTCCCGATAAAACAGGAAGGTTTTTGACCGTTTTTGTCCCACGTCCACAGAAACGCTGTTTTAGGAAACCCAAAATGATTTTTTTTCCCCCGTTTTCAGATAGATGAGTGAGCGTTTGTGAAAACGCTGACCTCTAACCTGACCTATAACCCCAACCGTGTCATACGTTCCAAACATAACAACAACAATGGCTGATTCCATGTTGGTGGTGGCTCTGAAGCTGCTGCAAAACGTCCTACAAAAGACCACTTTGTTGTTCACCTTTCTTGTGTTTACCGCTGTGCTGGTGTGGAGGGTTTATCCTGTTCTCCATGTTTAGCGCCACTTGCAGGTGTGGGGGAGTAAAAACAGCATTTTTGAGCTGTTCTGTGTTGATGAAAACATTTTTGGAAACAGTTCTGCATGGATGCTTAAACTTCCCTCCTGCAAACAAACCATTTGTACTTAGCTGTTGCATATTATTGTTTTTATCTTTGTAGTCGAGCTTTTTAATGAATTATGGAGATATATATCGATAAAAATGCCCAATCTTGCGTGATGTTTAAATTAATTTCATATTATTTTCATCCATCGCTGTTTGGACTGGTCGTCTCTTATAAAACATGGGAGATTATGACTTCCGATTAAACCACCGCCTGCTGTTATTTATTAGACTTATACAACTACATTTCCACAAAGTAGATGAGCTCAGGAACTTACCAGTTGCTTAGCGGCCTGGATTTGCAAACGTAAATTTTGGACTAGATTAAATACATTTTTCAGCTCCTTACTGAGTTGCCCAACAAGCTGCACTTTGGCTTGTTGTTCTGGTTTACATGAGTTTAGTGTGAGATTGTTACCAAAGCCCAGGGAGAGATGATGCTGGTCTCGAAGTGAAATGTTGCTTCAGGAATTAAGATGTTTTTAAAGGTTCAGGTTAAAACCTGAGGATATGCAGCAGCCGATTCCCCCCCCCCCTGCAGGACCATGCTGGGCCAAACTGGTCAAACTGGATATAAGCATTTCTTATAGATGATGTGTTTATAATAGGAGTTATAACACCAGTTTAGCTTTGTTTGGAGCTCTCACTGACTTATCTGGAGAGATTTGTTTTCAAAAACTGTTTGCGAATATTTGGAAGGAGAGTTATGCAGTAAAACAAACGTTTGGGGCCAAAAAGAGCTTCTGATGCTACTTTGGGTCCTGATCTGGAGTTTTTACTTCAGGGGAAATGAGTAACAATAACATGTTGACTGAAAGGTCAGAGTTTTGTCAGCTGGTTTGCTGAAAAGTGGTCAGAAATGCCTCGGATTTTAACAAGGAAAAACCTAGTTTGGTTTCCGGCAGTTCAGAGGCCAGCGTGATCTTTTCTCTGAGCTGGAACAACTGGAAGTAGATTTGCAGGAACTTGAATGTTTGAAGCTTAAAAGAAGAGCAAGTGTTTGTAGTTTGAGATTTAACACAGAAAACCTGGATTTTAGAGGTGAAATAGGCATCGGTAAGGTAAAGGTGCTGGTGGAAAAGGCCTCAAATGTCAAGGGTGCCCCAGTTTGGCCCACTTTGGTCCAGCACGGCCTTGCTAGGGGTCTGCATCAGGAAACGAGCTTTGAAAGTGCAAAGAGCCGGTCGAAGGAAACTTTCACTGTGGAGCCGCGTTGCTCAAACAAGGAAACCAGAAACGGGTCAGTTAAGCAAAGATAATAAATCGGGATTCGGGTATTGGTGCGCTGATGCTGGAGGATCAGACCAAGTCACGCTAACGCTCTCTGATGGCACTTCTTGTTTACAACCCGGTGTCGCTTTTAACTCCAAAGGATTGTCGCTGATTTCACTAAAATTAAAAAAAAGTGTAAACCGTAGTTGTTAAAGTAAATGACAGAAATGTCCAGCCTGTTCATTTTTAATGAAAATGTTTACTGAAGCCCAGTTGAACAGGTTCAATCGACTGGGTTGGCTGTGATTTGTGGCAGAATTTTCAAAAATGGAAAAAAAAAAAGACGGAGTTAGCCTTTTTGCACCTTAAAAGTTGACAATAACTGTCCTTGTTAAGATTTGCTTACGAGCTACTTAATATATGTTGGAAATAAAAGTGAATGTCAAGAGGATAAATGAGATGGATAATAAATTGGAGCCAAAAACCGTTTCGAAGCTGAAGATGACGAGATGTTTGTTAGAGTGAGCTGATCCAGGATGTCCACCCTGCAGTTAATGTCATGATGGTGAACTCTGTCTGATGTGAAGGGAGCCGTTAACTGTAAAAACTCACTCAAGTTTGTCTAAACATCGATGAAAATCATTTATTTCGATTTTTAAAAAAGGACATCAGATTCACCGCTTGGCCCTGAAACATTCTTACAAATTCTGCCTCTGGAACTCTGGGTAATGTAGTCCTTGAGTGGAGATTTGACACATGGAGCAGCTTCTTTAACGATCACTCTTCAGATGTATTTGAAAAATCCCTAAGTATTTTACTTTGTCGTCGGTCTTTTGTTCTGCGTATTGCTGTGTGTCTTTGCTGTTTGATACAGTAGTACAGCTCGTTGATGTGCAGTTGTTTCCCTCCTTTTTACCGTTGCTATAGAAACCTTTTCTGATTTGTTTTATCTGTGGAAGACACTGCCAGCTCCTTGCATGGTTTCCTTGTGGCTGTTTGTTGGGTTCTCTTTATTATCACCTGTAAATGTTTTTTTTTTTTTTTTTTTTTTTTTGTTTTTTTTTGTTTTTTTTTTTTGTTAACCTGCTGGCTTTATGTTTTTTCTTTTTCTTTTTTTTTTTTGCACTTTACTTTTAATATATCTTAATGATGGTGGGACGGAGAAAAACATGTTTTGGCTTGGAGATGATGGTTTTGAGTGAAATGCACCTTTACTTTGCCCTGTTTTTGTTGTGAAGTTAAAAAGAGTGATGGAAGAGAGAAGCCAGAACATTAATGTGAATCTATTTTCCTACATTGATGGAATAAAAGACGTGACGTTCATTTATTTTCTAGTGCTTACTTTATTCCCTCTATATTGTTTCCGCTCTATTCTTATCTAATAGTTAATTTTAAATTAAAAATAAGAATCTGTTTGTTTAGTAAAAAAAAAAAAAAAAAAAAAAAAAAAAAAAAAAAAAAAATTCTTAAGCTTGGTAATTTAAAGGTTTTCCTGGTGAGCTGATGATGAGAGCTGACGAGGAGAACTGTGTGGGAAGACAGGATTGTCGTCTCGGTCCAAAACGGAAACACAACCAAAAACAGCTGCTTCATCAATTTCACTGTAACAACTTCAGAACAAGTGACTTCACAATAAAATGTTTTTAATCTGTAACAAATTGGTACACGAGGAATAAGGAATGGACAACTCTTTCAATAATTCAAGCTAAATCAAGGTGCAAAAATTGAAATAAAATATCTAGTGTCTAAATTCACTAAAATAAAAAAAAAAAGACAACCGAAATATTTATTTTAGTTAGTGGACACCAAGTTGGGAGGATTTAGTTATAAAAATCCAAAGAACTTCTATCTATAGACAATGCAGGGTGGAATATCTTATTTCATTTCAAGTCATTAAGTTGAAGGGTTGCATTCGTTTATAAATCTGTTTTCGAGATTTCTAAATATTTCTTTTTAATTTTTGAAAGATAGAATTAATATTCAGAAATACATACACACAGGGCTATATAGATCTAGGCATTAATTATTTTGTTTAATCTATTTTAGTCTAGTCGTAGTTTTTAAATTTCATTTATTTTTTTTCTATTTCATTAAAATCTTAATGTGCTTTTATTGTGCAAGTCTTACCGGAAGTCCCAGACTTTACGTACAACGGTTGTCTTTACGCATCTTGCGTCACTGCTTCTTTAAAGCAGGGAGCCGTGAACGGCCAGGCCACGGAATCCCGGCGCAGATGGACCGTGACGGAGCCTAAAAACACGGACTCGAACCCGCACCACAACCTCGATTAAATACCGGGACTGAACTTGTGGGGAAACAAAGATTAAAGCTGGATAATAACCTTGTGTGTCGGAGCTTTTAATCGGAGTGAAGGCGCTTAAGTGGCCGGGTAAGTCCCCATTTTTCCTCGGTATTTTCACTACGTTTCACTTTCTCGTTTTTCGTTCTGGTTCTGTTTTTGCTAGTTTCGTTAAACCGCTGTTGGCGGTGTGACTTCTTCGGCTTCCCCGTTGTTAAATCCGCGGGTGTGGGCCTTCTGTAGCCCGGCTATCGTCCTCCTTCCTCCAGTTTGTTTTCATCAGGAGGGAGCGGCTCTCCTCCTCCTCCTCTTGTCCTGTTGGCAGCCGCACTCCTGCATCTTCACAAGAGACCCTTTAATTTCAAGGGGTTTCCACTTTAATCCTCAACATGACATTTCTATCCTTATTTTTCATATCCCACTATGGGTTTATAAGGACCTCTGTAGCACCATCTGCATATATCTTACATTTACAAGAGATATATTACCATGATTAAAAAAAAAATCCAACCTAAAAGTGCAATATTTATACAGTAGTTTTGAAAATTGGCATTTTATTTTAGCGTTTTTCACTGACCCTGTTTGAATTTTGAAACTAACTCTTAATGTTGTCAAAGAGTGTTAAATTAATCTATTTTCCATTGCTCTCTAGAAATGTCATTCCTCATTAAAAAGACGACTCTTATTTTGAAGAATATCCGTGAGCTTTATTGTGAAAGTTCAGTTTTAACCCTTTCCTGCCAGTGAAAGCCTCAGGACGTGGTTACCATGGTGTTTCCCACCTTTTTTAACCACGCAGTTGTGGCAGGCACAATACAGCACCTCATTTGAACTCACAGAGAACCAAATAAAATGGTCGCAATTGGAAAACTGTAGGTTGTATCAAAACATTTTGAGTCATACGCTCATTTACGGTTATTTAAAATGGAAAAAAAAAAAAAAAAAAAATCTGCTTTGATTATAATGGAAGATGTGTCAATGTAAATATACGTTTCTATGAGGTGAACCCTGTGGCTTCTTTGCACTATGGGGGGATTTATCTGAAAACCAGCAACCTTACAGCAATTCCAGAAACATTACCTGAAAGAAAACAAAATTTTCCACAAAAGTACCAAACATAATGTGTGTAGGTTAAAACGTGTGCCTGGAGGGGTGAGTTAAATTATTATTTTCCTTCCTACCAGTTGACATTTCAAACTCTTAGAAGGTTTGTTTTCATAAAACTTTGTCTGACTTAAATGATAAATATGAAAAAAATATCACAGCTGTCACTTTTAACAATGTAGCTTGAATACAAACTGTACTCTTGTACTTTTCAAATGCTTATTGTGCGAAATGTTGTAACTTTTTGCCATCCTACAGTTTATAAAGTAACATAAATATAACAGGGTGATTTGAACTGCCTAGGTCAAGTGTGTTTAACAGGCATAATTTTTTTAAAGTCTAGAAAAACAGTATTACTTTAGTAAGAATTATAGGTTCATCTTTGTAATATATTCACAAAATTAGTGTGAAAGAAAATCAATAAAAAAGTAAATTGACAAGAGAGAGAAAGGGGAAAACGAACACAAAATTGTCACCACACACAGGTTTATTAGGAGTTTCATGTTCATGTAGGTCTTTTTAAAAAAAAAAAGGGAACCTGGCTAACATGGATTTTACTTCCTGATAAACAATAAAACTGACAGCTGGATTGTTGCGTCACGGTTCTCCTCAGAGCGGCTCAGATAAACCCCCACACTTCGCCCTGAGCCGCACACGTCTCCCTCCTCCATCACTCTGCGAGGACGCTGCGCTCACCCAGTCTGTTCAAATCAGTGTCAGTCCCTGACCTCTGGACTGTTTCATCGTTTGCTTCCCTGTCTGAAGTATCAAAACAGCTCCTGAGATGAGACTAACTCTGAATTTAAACACCTCAAATTTAGACTGATTTAATCTTCTGCTCACAGTTTAGAATATTTTTTTTATGCTGCAGTTTGAATAGGATCTAAAATGTGCAGTTAGTTTAAAATTGCGTTGCTCTGAACCTTTCTTTTTATAAAAAAAACAAACAAAACTTCATTGTTTTTAAAAAAGCCATTTAATTATTATTCTCCTAACAGCTTTTGAGTGTTTAAGCCCCTTTTTTCTGGATAATTAAGCAAAGTGATCCCAAGTGTCTGAACCGAGGCTGCAACCGGATCCCTCTGCCGGCGAGTTGAGACCGGAGATCCTCCTCAGACGTCACGGAGGAGAGCGACGATCAGAAACAGCTGCTCGATTCTGAATCTCAACTCAGAAACGAACACAACTCTGGCAGAAAAATTTACAGCAAACACTCCCCTGCGCAAACGACGTCACCGTGACAACAGCCTGCGCATCTGGAAAGGATCACTTGTGTGTTAACTCAACACTATCTCCGCAGTGGGGTGATGTCATGCTCAGCTGTGTGTAATCGGCGACTCCTTTAGGCAGACGAAGACTTTTAGTCAACAAAATCCAAATTAAAGCCCAGACTTGCAATAACAGTAAGAGACGTGTACTGATGGAGTTGTCAATATAACGCTTGCACAGGATTTGGGTGGTTGTGGATTTCACTCGGTAAGGATTGCTCTTAAAATGACAAATTTATTTTTCAATGATCACAAAGAGGGAGATTTAAAAATTCAGTTGTTTAGGCCTGTCACAATAGCAGATTTTGCTGGATGATAAATTTCCTAGAAATGATTGCGATAAACAGTAATGTTGATTTGAGATCATTTTCAAGTGATGGCATAATAATGCAGGGCCACCCTCTCAAAGACCAATAAACTTTAACTTATTAAAGACGACATTATCACTATTATTTAATTTTCCATTTTATTTCCAATCTTATTGTTTTATTAGATGGCCATTATTTATTTTTTTCAAAATTTTTTTTTTATTGATTTAGTAATCTTTTTTATTTATCATCTCTTTTTTTTCTATTTTTTCCATATTCTGTATTTATTTAGTAATTTTATTAAGATATTTTAAATATCCAAACTAAAACCCAACCATCAAAAACAATAAATAAAAACCTCACACAACCAAAGCCATAAGTAAAATGGATCATGTCTCTGTAAACAAAACTGCCCTTCATTTTAATTTATCATGCGATTAATTGCTTATTGCAACAGGCCTACTTGTGATATTTGTTGTTTTTATTTCACAACAAATTATTAGGATAACTGAACATTGATCTTCAGCGAAGCTGCACCTAAAAATATGATTTAAAATGGCCCAAAATCAAAATAAATGTTTTTTTTTTTTGTTTGTTTTTTTTTTAAACCTTCCGGGTGACGAAACCGTTTGATTCGAGGCGTTGTGATCCGCGAACAAAGAGAAATGTGAGAAAGCGCCGCGCTCTGACTGATGAAAAATTGAAATAGAAACAAGACGCCTCCTCAGGCTGCAGACACACAGGGACGACGACGATCCTGGTGATGCACATCGGCTGCGTCACGCTGGTGGAACACCAACACGACGGGGAGGACTTCCTGCCCCGCCTCCTCACCGTGCCGTGCATGAGGCTGCATCACACAACTGATGTGGATTATTTCTGATCCTAAGGTGGGCTCTTTGCCGGACCGGATCAGCTTTATTTAGATGATGGCCACATCCTCCTGCTGGCACAGAAGCAGGAAGTCGGATAGATCTCACATCACAAGTCATTGAGCCAGCACTTCCTTCTTCTAAAACTCTGCTGTCAGGAAGAGCTCAGATTTTGTTGCCATATGTAAACTGAAGTGGAACAGCTTGTTCTCCCAGGTTAGTTAAAATTATAAGAATATAGAGATTCAGTGTTTGGGATGAGAGATTTTTATTGAGAGCTTGACTCTGGGCTGAACTCGTCTGTTTCATATCTTTTATCTTCTTCTTGCAACAGCACACAGAGGAGTTGAACAATTTAAATGTTACCCTCCAGAAGTGCCGACTGAAAACCCATATTTACGTCACATAAATATCAAAATGCCTTGTGATGGACTGGCAGACGGTCCAGAATATACCTCGCCTCGTGCCAGTGACTCCCTGTGGGTTAGACGATGGATGCACATCAAAATTTAGCAAGGTCTCATATTTTAGCGTTTGTTTAGTGCAGGGGTCAGCAACCTTTACCATTCAAAGAGCCACTTCTGCCCCCCGCTGCTACAAAATACAACTGGAGCAACAAAAAACGGTTTTATAAATATGCACTCCATAAAATGTTTTTATTTTTATTATGAAAGCGAACACAATGAAACCTTTTTTACAAAAGAAAACTGGAGAATGAGGGGAACCTTTTCTATAAAAACGGAAAATAAAGGAAGACGGGTAGCATAGTTTAAAGCTAGTTACTTTTAAAAGCCTGTTGTAAACATTATGTGCAGATTTTGCATAAGAACTTAAAAAAACAAAAAGGAAATGTTTCGGATTATGGATGCAAGAAGAAATTGTTTTAGGAGTTTTTCTGTAAGAGCCTGCAGACCCCTGGTTCAGTCCCATCACTGGCATTCAAGTTTGCGTTCCCTAAACCTAACACGCCACTTTAAATTTTGTAAAAAAAAAAAAAAACTTTAAGCACTTCAGCCACTGTTTAAAACCTCAACAAGCACGAATCTTTTCTTTACTTTATGAAGTTCTTGACTTGTTTTTGTTTTCTGCATTCGCTAAAGCTTCACAGACTGACGTTTCTGCTTACTGGAGCAGAACCTGCTTGCAGTGCAGCACTGCTGGATGACTTAATGAGATAGCTTAGGTGCGAAACAAAATACATTTGAAACCAGAAGTTTACATACACCACATAAAAACACTGTCTGAAGTTAACAAATAAATCTCTGACCCATTCTTTCTCTCATTATTGTCATTTAGCAAACAGAAATAATTTTAGCAATTTTAACTGAACTAAAACAAGAACTAACTTCAGACAAAGGGGGGGAGGGAAGGTGTGTGTGTTTTTAATTGTTTGTGTGTTAACTTCTGGTTTCAACTGTACACCATCTTCAAAATAAAATCTTTTGGAGAAACAAAAGAGGCTGCATGTTTAAATGCTTGCACAGGTTTGATATACATTTTTCAACTGGGCTGTTCAGAACTCTTGCTGGGGTCCCTTTGGAGCCAGGAGGAGACCCAGAGGAGGAGCCGGGACTCGCTGGAGGGACTGTGTCCCCCGGCTGGCCTGGGAGCGCCTTGGGATTCCCCCCGGAGGAGCCGGAAGAAGTGGCCGAGGAGAGGGAAGTGTGGGAACCCTGGATTAAGCAGAAAAGGATGGATGGATGGATCCTTTTCGGTGAAATGTGATTTCAAAGAAGTGAGAATCAGGCCAGTTATATGTGGAGAGCATTTAGTGTAAACTTAATGCTGAGACCTTCTTAGTTTTTCTGTTTTTTGGTGGTTGAGAGAACATGTAGTCGGGATTTCCCTCTTAAGATCGTCGGGTATTTGCAACTAGTGATCGACAGGCCCATACTTCATTAAACTCAGTACCATGTAGATGCGATAAAATATGACTCTTCGTTTGATTAGAAATACATGCTCTGTTATTGTTGTGATTGTGTAGCTATTAGATAATAGCAGCTAGTAGATATTTTCTCCTGGAGTTATTTTAAAAAGTGAATTGCTTTATAATTTCTTCCTACAATGAACACGTTTTCATGCAGAGCAGAACGTCTCCTTTCTGTTTTAGATAATTGATTTGGCTCTCGAGATATTTTAATCGCGTACTTACAGAAATGCTTCTCCTGCGACGTAAACCGACTACTTTAGTCATTACGTGATAAACGCAATGACTAAGGTTTCAGCTGCACTTCTCTTGGACAGCTCGGGATTTCTTAGCACCGAGTGCCGAGCAGGTCACATGACACAGGCAGAGAGCTGCAGCTGCCAGGACAGTCTCTCTCTCTCAGTTTGAATGTCATTGTAAAGGTTGAAAAACCTACAGAATAACGTTTTCAGAATAACGTTTTCAGCCTATGATGCAGTTTTGCAAGCCGTGCACAAGAAACTGGTCTGCGACTTTTAAAATTTGGCAAAATGCGACTGCAAGGCCTGCTGGGAACGTAGCGTTGACCCGGATCCTGAGCTGATACCCCCTGATTGTAGTCTTTTTTTTTTTCTACTTCTTTGTTTGTTAGGTTTTTATTAGAGCTTCACAGTATAAGAATATCAGCAGATGGTAATACTAGGGCTGGACGATATGGCAGAAAAACGTATGAGCATACAAGCATTTCATATTTATCAATAATTATTGATCAGTTTTTTGTTTTATATATCTGAAATGCAGCCAAACTGGTGACGTGACCTTTCCTCTTTTATCCGCAGTTTTCAGTTCATGCTGTTGTTGTGGGTTTTTTTTTTTTTTGTTTGTTTGTTTTTAAGCAGTTATGATGCAGGGTGGTAAAATGTTACTCAACAAGTTGTTGCTAGGTAACCAGTGAGTGAGTGATTTAGCTGATGTCACCAACCTAGCTTAGCTGGGCCTTGAGAGGTTGAGCGGCTAAAGTTCTTCGTCTGCCTACATCCCCCAGAATGCTGTGCGGTTCTGGATCGGAGTTCAGTGAATACTCTATATATTGAATGTTCTATCAGGAATATTATGTGTTGATACTGATCATGTGTCCATCACGATATGTACTGTTATTGATTTATTGTTCAGCCCTGCATTGTACAGTTTTCAGGAATCTTGTCATTGCGAGACAAGATATTGACATCGCAATAACGCCAAGTTTGTGAAATATTATGCAGCCATTTTAGCAACATATAGAAATGATTTAAACTGTACTTTGCTCTTTTTTTTTTCTCTCTTTAGGCCTTTTTTTCCCAAAATGGCCGACACCGAGGTCTCCTTATCCCCGGCTCTCCGACCGCTCCACATTAGCCCCGCCCACTCTGCCCAACCACCTCCACCAACCTCTTCCTCTTCTCCCACCACCTTCTCTTGTCCTTCCTCACCCTCCAGTGCCTCATCCTCCTCTTCTTCTTCTTCATCCTCCTCCTCCTGCTCTGAGAGCTCCTCAGACTGCCCCAACCATCACCACCATCACCACCACCACCACCATCCACGTCCTCAACTCCAGCTGCCTCCGCCCTCCCTCAGCGAGCAGCCGTCCTCCCCCAGCGCCAGCCCCCGCAGCTCCAGCCCCAGCGGGAGCATCGGCAGCACCGGCAGCCTCGGCAGCAGCAGCGAAGGCATCGGCAGCAGCGGCATGTCGAGCGGCGGCGACCAGCGCGATCCCAGTCCCCTGCTGGACGTCATTTCAGAGGACGCCATGGAGATGGACTTGGTTGTTGATCAAGGTGAGACGATTTGTAAACAAACAGAGCAGATTAAAGTTTCTGTCTGTAACGAAAACGGATCATAAACTCATTTCCTCAGGACAAAGGTCCAGATTTATGGCTCCTTAGCTGATTATTTTTGCAATAAACATAAAACCTCAAATAGCTTATTTAGATTTGAGACATCTGTAGCTCTAAAACCAGATTTATTTACATATTTAAGTCCTGAAAACAAGGCATGCTAAACAGCACTTTACAAAAGTATTCATTTCCCCATAATTTTGCGTTAAAACCACAAACTGGAATGTATTTGATCAGGATTTAATGCAACAGAGTTCTTGGACATCCTAGCATGCATAGTTTTCAACATTTTCTTTTTAAACCAATAAAAATCTGAAAAGTGTATTGTATGTTTCTGTTCAACCCCTCCTGGTCATTATTTGGTAGAACCTGTTCTTTTGTCGCTTTGACATCTGGAGACTGAAATCTTTGCCCATTGTTTGAAAACCAGCTGAAGTTCATTCAGATTGAACAGAAAGCGTCAGCATCAGTTACGTAATTCTGGCCACAGATTCTCTTTTGGACTTTGTAGCTCTGGCTTTATGTTCAGGATGGTTGTCCTGCTGGAAGGTGAAGCTCCGCCTCCGTCTCAAGTCAGGTTTTCCTCCAGGTTTATCCTGCGTTTCGCTCCATGCATCTTCCTACCAACTCTGGCAAGCTTTACTGTCCCTGCTGAAGAAAAGCACCCCCACATTATGATGCTGCCACCAAGGTGATGTGCAGTGCTATTTTGCCCCACATGCATACCATTTTATATTTGGGTGAATTTTGCTCTTCTTTGACCCAGAGCCCCTTCTTCCCTATATTTGCTGAATCCCCTGCTTGGGAAACTGCAAAGAAGCTGAGCACAGAGAGCTGGTGGACCGCTTGGCGTCATGGTCTGGAAAAAATATCTTAAATGTGATCAAAACAAAGGAGATGATTGCAGATTTCAAGAGAAACGGGGTGAGTTCCTTGGTGTTCATCTGGACAACAGACTGGACTTGATTTTCTACAGTGAAGCCGTCTTCAACAAGGGACAGCGCAGACTTCATTTCTTGAGGAAGCTAAGATCCTTCAAGGTTTGCAGCAAGATGTTGCAGATCTTCTATAACTCTGTTGTTGAGAGCGTCATCTCCTCTGCCATCATCTGTTGGGGCAGCAGCATCAGAGCCAGGGACCTAAAAAGGCTCAACAACCTGGCTGGTTCTGTTCTGGGGACGACTGTGGAACCTCTGGAGACGATGATGCAAAGAAGGATTTTACATAAAATCAAGAAAATTATGGACAACTCTGAGCAACCTCTTCATGAGACTACTTTACAACAGTCAGTGTCTTCAGTCAGAAGCTTCTTCAGAGCCGCTGTAATACTGACCGCTGCAGGAGATTCTTCCTGCCCACAGCAATCAGGATCTACAACATCTCTTTGAAGAACCTTGGACAACATGAGTTACAAGATTTATTTTCCCGCTGGGGCTAATGAAATAAATTCAGTTTGAATTAAAACAGGACTTTTATTTCTTGTAAGTTTAGGTGGACGCCCATATCTTGGTAGGTTTGGAGTTGTCATAGTTCGTTTTCAGATGATGGCTTGAACAGGACTTTGAGATACTCAAGGCTTGGGAAATTGTTTTATAACACATCCCTGCTTTAAACGTCTCCGCAGCTTCATCTCTGACCCGTCTGTCACGTTCCTTGGTCTTCATGATGGTCATTGTTCTCTCATAAACCTGTGAGGCTTTTCCACCAGAGCTGGATTAAATACACACAGCAGGACTCGTACGTTTAAAGGCAGTTGGTTGTACTGGACTTTATTTAGGTGTAACCAAGTAAGGTGGGCCGAACACAAATGCATGGCACACAGTTTTAAAATTTTTAGTTATATTTTTATAACCAAGTATCATTTCCCTTCTACTTCACAATTAGTATTAACATTATTAATCATTAATTGTTGTTTTTTCACATAAAATCCCAATGAAATTGACGTTTATGGTTGTAATGTGACGGGAAAAAAAAAAACTTGAAGCTGAATATCAGAAGAAAATATTTGAACTTTACTTTAGTTTCCCCATTTCACTGTGGAGTCTTTGAGCTGCTGCCTCTTCTGACTTTGCCACGTACATTTAAAAAGCTGCGCTGAGGACAGAGGGCATCGTGTGAAATGGGATCCAGCCTTGGTCAGCAGTGGCGGGGCTCATCTGACAGGAAAGGGAGACTTTAGAGCGATGCAGATCCGTTTCTAACAGGTTCCTCTGTTTTCTGTTCTTCCCCCAGTGATTGATCCAGAGGTGGCTCTCAAGGCTTGTCAGGAAGTGCTTCTTAAAGTGAAGCTGCTCGACAACAAACAGCAGCAAGACGACCAAAAACAGCACCAGTACGTGGAGACGACGGAGTGCTGCAGTCCACAGTGGCACATCAACCCTGACACAAGCTCCATCAAAGAGGAGGAGGAGGAGGAGGAGGAGGAGGATGGCGATGAAGGGCGAAAGGAGGCTCCTGCTGTCCAGAAGGAGACCCCTTCGGAGTCTCCTTCGCCGTCGTCTTCCAAGCAGTCGTGGCTGCTGCGGCTGTTTGAATCCAAGCTGTTTGATGTTTCCATGGCGATCTCTTACCTGTATAAGTCGAAGGAGCCCGGGGTGCAAGCGTACATCGGGAACCGCCTCTTCAGCTTCCCAGACGGCGAGGTGGACTTCTACCTGCCGCAGCTCTTAAACATGTACGTGCACATGGACACCGAGGTGGGAGACGCCATCCGACCTTACCTGGTGAGTCCTCACGCACACCCGCAGGAGGTCCTGTTGATGTTCCGGAAGCTGAACTCGGAATATGTTGTGTTTCTCAGATCCATCGCTGCAGATCCAGCATCACCTTCTCCCTGCTGTCAGCCTGGCTCCTCGGCGCCTACTCCTCCGACATGCACATCTCCACGCAGCGCCACTCCCGAGGCACCAAGCTCAGAAAGCTCATCCTGTCAGACGACCTCAAGCCCCAGTCAGAAGAGCCTCGATCCGTTTCCGACAGCCCGCTGCCCTCACCGCCTCACCGGCACCGCCGGCACAACAGCAGCAACGTGGACGCCCGCTCCTCCCCTTCCTTTGCTGCCGGCCCCACTCCGGACAGCGCCGACCAGGGGGAGGTGTTCGTCTCTCCGTCCAGGAGGACCCACCAGAGATCCAAGTCGGACGCCACCATGGCGAGCGGCTTCCCCGGCGCTAGCCTCAGACGGACGGGGAGTAACCCGAAGGTGGAGGCGGTCCACGAGGAGGTGAGAAACGCGTCTTTCCTGTGGGTTGTCGTTAATTGTTTAAAATGATTCCGGCGGTGTGGCTGACCACCAGGGGGCTCCACTCAAACCCAGGCGACAGGATGTTTTGATTTTAAAAAACGTGGTGACGGAAGCCAGCCCCTGGGTCTGATTCCTCCACATCTGGTCACGTCGAGCTGGTTTCAATCAGCTCGTTTCCTCAACTCCAACTGAGAATAACAGAGTAGACGCCATGTTTTTTTTAAATACATATTTTTAAAATCAAAACATCCTGTCACCTGGGTGTGAGTGGAGCCCCCTGGTGGTCCACCACAGAAGAATAAAAGCCCGCTCCATAGTGCCACATGGGGGGATAAAAGATCAATCAAATGTCTTCTCCTCGTTTTTCCAATAGGATACCTTACTTGATATAACACAGCATGGATCTATTAATTTCATATGACTAATTGTCCTCAATTATCCTAATATTAAGAGCCTGTTAAAGCAGTCTGTGTTTTGAGATTTTTTTTCTCATCTTCATGAACATGGTCAGTGTGGATTCCAGATGTTTCTGATGTTGCACAGAGAGAGAATCTGCAGGTGACCTAAGAGCACCAGAAACAAACTTATTCAGATCAAAACTGATGGGAACTCATCCAAAATAATCCTCCCACCCCAAAAAAAAAAAATAAAATAAAATCCAACCTAAGCAGGAAGATGTGACAGCTCTGGTTTTTCATGGTGTGTTGCATTTGGAAGCCGATTTTAGTGAATACACAAAGTTTTAGTAGAAAATAAACATGATGTGGAGTCAGCTGAGGGAGGCCAAACTGGATTCCAGTCAAATTTTGCAGTGTGGCAGAGAAAGTGAAAGATGAATATGTATTTTTAGCATTCCAGGCTGGCAGCTCGGTCACATCCTGAAAGCCTTGTGTGACGTGATCAGGAAAAAAAATACAAACTTATAGAAAAACTCTGAACTTTTGCTGCTTTTTTCTTATCCCGCTCTCCCATTTGTTGCCATTTTCCTCTTCATCTGAAATTTTCCTAGTCGATTCTGCTTTGGAAAAACTGAAACAGGAGACGGACTAAAGAAGAACCTGGCGAAATAAAGCTTCTTTATTTTCTGCAGTTGAACTTCTGAACTCCTGATAAGGCAGAGCTGCTCTGTTTGATTTTGATCTTGCTTCCTTTGCAGAACTATAAAGAAATTCTGGGGCAGATTAGACTGAATAACCAACAGAGGAATAAAACTAAGCCCCAAACACATTTGGGTCTTTGCTGAGTTTGAAGGGAGATTTGGCTCCATATGAGCTCCTTGTGTGCAGACTCCAGACGTTAAGAGCTTGAGCTTGTGCAGGAATGTTTGCTGCTACATCAGCAGCTTGGCTCTTTGTTTGACGTTACAGCCGGCTGGATGCTCCACTCGCAGGCCCAGAAAAGCTGCTGATGAATTGACGGACTGTGGCTGTCAGCACGAACGTTCAGGTTCAGCTTGTTTAACCCGCAGTAAAAACACGGAGCGCGACGGTGACGAAAGCCTGGCTTAAAGACAGACGTGTCCTATTGGATGTCGATGCAACACAATCCAAGCTGCGTCAAACTGCATTTGTTTACAGTCGGGCTTCAGGAAGGCCCTTCCCTCTGACATCAAATGAATTCCTGGTTTAATCTGTTTATGATCAGATACAATATTCAAAGTTTGACTTTAAAACTTTGCTCTGAACTGATGAAGCCCTTTCTTTCAGCACTTTGCTTTCATGCTGAAGGGAGCTACAGTATCTCCATTTTAAAGCAGCCAGGAGCTGTTTTATCATCTGAAACCCGGTTCTTCTCCGTTCATCTTTTGCATAAAAAGCGGAAGTTCAGTGTGAAGCTTCCTCCTTTTGTTTCTTTGCATCACAAAGAGATGAAAGTGGACCGGAGCACAATATGAGAGAAGTTCAGAGAGGGGCACATGATACGTCGCCGCTGCAGCGCGACAAAAACTAGCCACGGAAGCCGTTCAGACACGTTGTGAAGGGAGTGGTTGCCACGGAGACAGAAAGCAGGAGGTGACTGGGAGAGAAAAGGGGGATGGACGAAGGGATAAGATGAGTGTCGGCTTACGACAGGAGGCTGCAGATGCCAGACTCTATAAAATATTCATGATTCAGATGCAAAAGACTCTAAAACAAATAAACAAATAAGAAAACTAACATGTGAACAATAATGAAATGCCTGAATAATTTCTCCGACGTTAATTTCCCGTTTTCTCTTCAGCTGTTTCTTTGGTCCTTGCATGTTTTATGTTGTCATTTTAGATCACTGTGGTGATACTTTGAAGTTGAGACAAAACGTGGCCGAGGTCGTGTTGGGTTAATTATTTGATAACATAGCAATGTCTATTAGCAATTTGTTTTCCCTTAAATTGTGCCACACTTCTACGGAAAATGCATTTGTGGGGTTGAGCGGCAGGAGTTCAGTATTTGGCTTTCACCCATGAAAAGCTTCTCTGCCTTCAATCTGGATTGGTCTCAAACAGATGACTTAATAACAATGAATAAAAACACTTTAATGCTGCATCTATCTGATTGGTGAGTTTAATTGCAGAAATTGCGGTAAGTCTGTCCTGAAATGATGGCAGAATATAGAAAACCCATCATGAATACAGTTTCATTGCTATCCAGCTGGCAGAGCTGTGCTAACAGAAATTACATGAACATATATAAATGCATCACATCTTTTTTTTTTTTTCTTTATGTGGAACTAAAGAGCTTCAAAGGGTGGTGACATCACTATACTATTTCACATAGTTGATATTGCTGCATATGTCAATTCTCTGTTTGCTTGATGCTGTGCTCTGATTGGAGAATATGAATTACGTAGAAAGATAAACTGTTCTCTGAGTCGTCCGTTTTTGAGCAAAGAAACAAAGCTGACCCCTATGAGCAGGGCTTTTGATACCAACTCTTGACATTCATACGGCCTCATCAGAGCACAACAGAGCATATTATAAGCCCCAAAACCACAGAAAAATGAAATTTGTTGTCATGGCTCCTTTTAAAAGTTTCCTTAACTGTTAACGGGGATTGTTTACCAGGTCAGTTTTTTCCTCATGATATGTCCTGTTTTAGCTCCGCTTTGTGAAAGTTGCTGTTGTCTGCGCTCGTTTGCAGCCAGAGCGTCTCCGTCCTCAGAGGGAGTTCGTCAAGTCTCTGTTCTGCATCGGCAAGCGTTTGGCCACGCTGCCCACCAAAGAGCAGAAGACCCAGCGCCTGATCTCGGAGCTGTCGCTGCTCAACCACAAGCTGCCGGCTCGCGTTTGGTTACCGACTGCTGAGCACCAACACCATGTCTGCAGGGTCCCTCATACCCAAGCTGTGGTCCTCAACTCCAAGGACAAGGTTGGTGCTTCAACACTGCAAACCAGGAAAATACACCGCCTGATGTCAACTGACAACCATAAACTTCAGGGTGGCCCCCTTTACTCGGATATCTCTACATAAAATATAGTGTAACACATCTCAGTGAGCAATATTTAAACCATCATCCAAATATGGCTTGACCATAAACTAGGCTCGAATTTTTGTCTTTTTGAAGATTTAATTTTTTGAAAACCTGCATTTTTTTTTTTTTTTTTTCTCTCTAATGTAATATTTGGGTTTCCACAGTTCGGAGTGATGTCAGCACGCCCACAGCGGCCATCTTGTTTGACAAGCATGTTTTGCAGCCTCTATTTGCGCTTTGAATGCAGGTCAACTCTATTACAGAATATTAGGGCCAGGCTAGGATTTAAAAAAAATAAAAAAATAAAAAAAAAAAATATATATATATATATATATATATATATATATATATATATATATATATTTTATTTTTTATTTTTAATTTTTTTATTTTTTATTTTTTTTTTTAGATTAAAGTTATAATATTACCAGAATAAAGTCGTAATTTTATGATAAATCCTACGCCAAAAATAACAAATTAAAATGAAGAATGTTAGGCATCTTGTGAAGTTATACTTTGGTCTCAGTTTTACAGATAATACTTGACAGAAACACCAAATCCTTTAGCACATCAGGATCAAATTATTGTCAGTCGCATGACTTTGAAACGAACATGCAAGCTTCTGTCTATTTACACGAACTGAGCTGCTCACGTCAGATCCTGATTACTAAACTTTTATCTCATTCAAACAACTTTTATTTCATAATTTTAAGAAGTTTTTTTCTGGCAAAATTGCATATTTTTCCTGCTAATATTACGATTATATTCTTGTAATTAAACAAAATTTCTTGTAGCCTGACCCTAATACTCCGTCGTGCAACTCACAGAGGTGATGATTGAAGTAAAAGCTACTTTTTGAAAATATTTTCTGTAATTTCTTTTTTAGAAAATAAATTAAGCAAAAATAAAATAATATCGATTAGAATCGGATCTGGTATGAAAAAATCTGAGATTTTATTTTTAAGCCATATTTCCCAGCTCTACAGCAAACCGACAAAGACTTGGCTCTCCAGCTAAACTCTGGAGGAGCTGCCGAGCCCTGCTGCTCAGGTGGGAGAGTGTTTCATGAAAATATTGCATGTTTAAATCACAAAAATGAAAGATTTATAATAAAATTATTTTGCATTTTTAGTTGGAAAAAATATGGCCCCTGAGTGCTTTTAACTTGGTGCTTTTGGCCCACAGTGCAAAAAGTTTGGACACCCCTGTGTTAGAGGCTGCAAAAGACTCAAATCTAGCAGAACAACAACTCAAACCAAATACCCGCAGGTTTAGCTCAAAGCAAAGCCTAAACCCAGTTAAGAATCGGTGGAAAGAATTAAAATTTGATGTTTATAGAAGATCTTCCTCCAATCTGACTGAGCTTGAGCTATTTTGCAAAGAATAATGGACTCTGGATGTGCAGAGCTGGTAGAGACGAACCAAATATAGTTGTAGCTGTAACAGCAGTGAAAGGTGGTTCTACAAAATATGGACCCAGGGAGACTGAATGCAGATGCATGCCACACTTTTCAGCTTTTTAATTGCAAAAGTTCAAAGACCATGCATCATTTTCTTTCCACTTCACAATTATCCATTACTTTGTGTTGGTCGGCCACATACAACTGATACGTTAAAGCTTGTTAGAAAAAACATGAAAAGCTTCAAGGGAGATGAAAACTTCCCTCCTCTTGCTTCCTGCTTCAGGCTCCGTACATCATTTACGTGGAGGTGCTGGAGTGCGACAGCTTTGAGACGTCTCCCGTTCCCACGCGGATCCCGGAAACCAGGATCCGCTCGGCTCGCTCTGCGGAGAACCTGGACTGCGGCACGCCGGCTAATGGCAGCAGCATGACCTCGGAGCACAGAACGGGAAGCTTCTCCACCGTCCCGAACTACGACAACGACGACGACGCCTGGGCAACCGACGACATCGGACAGCTGCAGGTGGAGGTAACTTGATTCGTTCCTCCAGTTTGCTCAAGACTCTGTTTTTTTCTTTTCAAGAGAAACTTTAAATAAGTTTGTTTGGGGTTTTTTCAGGGCGAGGCTCAGACCAGCAGCAGTGACAACATCAGCCAGTTTTCAGTCGACAGCATCACAAGCCTGGAGAGCAAAGAGCCTGTGTTCATCGCTGCTGGAGACATCAGGTAGACTGATTGGAATACATGAAGCGAAAGGCAGCGAGGTGGTGGTGTTGTCTCACCCAGCCATGATTTCTGTCCCCGTGTTTGTTTTAGACGCCGTCTGTCGGAGAACCTCGCTCAGACGCCCACCACATTCAGGAGAGACCCAGAGGACCCGTCAGCCGTCGCCCTCAAAGAACCCTGGGAAGAGAAAGTCAGGTTGGTCCTTGAAAGCCAACAAAAGAAGATCCCTCACCTGCTTTTTCTTCTTCTGTCTCTGTGGTAACTCTGTGGTTGTGTTCAGGCGGATTAGAGAAGGCTCTCCTTACGGCCACTTACCCAACTGGAGGCTCCTGTCGGTCATCGTGAAATGTGGAGACGACCTGAGACAGGAGCTGCTGGCCTATCAGTTCCTCAAGCAGCTCCAGGTACAGAACGAGCTAGACCCGGGGTCCTCTAGAGCTATTGTCCTGCTCCAACACCATTACCTCAGCAAGTTTAGCAAAGACCTGGTCGTTAATTATTCATTGGCACTCGAGGACTGGAGCTGTTGACCTCTGACCTCATGTAGACCTCAGACAGCAGCTTAAATAAAACCTTAAAGGGGCAGTATTATGTAAAATTGACTTTTTTGAGCTTTACTTCGTGTTATAATGTTATTCCCTCATCAGAAACATACCTGGAGTGTTGCCCTGATTCTTTCATGCATGTTTGAGGAATCCTTTAATCTCCTGTGGCAGCCATTCAGTTGTGCAAAACGCCTGGATGGATATGGCTCCACCTTCAGGGTGCAGCTCCTCCTTGGAGCTGCAGTTTGTAAGATTCCGAGCTTCTGCCTCACAGAGCACCCCTCCCCCGCGACTCCCTCTCTCAGCTCCTTCAGACTAGCCAGTAGCAATTAGCAAACACCTCCTGGAACTGCGCATCTGCTGAGCTCACAATATAAGCTACTTCTCAGTGAAACAACAACAAACATTGTTAAAGGGTTAATAGAGGAGCATTGTTGTGATGTGACTTTCTGAAGGTGGAGTTTCAGAAAGAGCAGGAGTTTTTGAAGAGACAGAGGCCCAATTTCAAGGCGTTAAATTACGAAGTCAGGTTTCTTTTAAGTCATATTTGATAAATACAGTGTTTTTGTAACAGCTGAAGGTAACATAGTTACTTGGTTGTGCTTTAAAATGATTCTATGTGGCTGGAAAACACATAATACTGCCCCTTTAACTTCTTTGTCTGCAAAAGTATCTTGAATGTTTTCAGTTTCTCAACTTCAGTGTATTTTATTGGGATTTTATTGTAAACGACCAACTTAAAGTAGTTCATAACCGTGAAGATGAAAGATAAATATTCTCACATTTTTCTGAATGAAAATCTAAAGTGGTGTGAATTTGTTTTCGTTCCCCTTTACTCTGGTACGCCCACATGAAATTAATTTAGAAATGTGGTGAAGTGTGGAATAAGTTGCTTTCTTCAGATGAGACCAAAGTTGAACTCTCTGGCCTTCAAGCAAAACTGTGTGCGTATGATCCATCCCTCTGAACACACCGTCATCTTGCTTAAGCATGGTGGTGGCCGCATCATGCAGTGGTTTATGCTTTTCTGGAAATTGAAGAAAGTGCTGATGGGGAAGATGGATGCAACTAAATACAGGGAACTCCTGGAAGAGGAATGAAATGAACCATAATTTTGCATTTGTGTTGTTCTGCCACATATGATCCCATTAAAATACATTAAAGTTTGTGGATTTAATGTGATAAAACGTTAGAGGTGTGAATATAAGATGGGCAGATGATAAGGGACTGATTTTAGAGAACAGATTGTAGCTCTAACGCTACTCACAGTTGTAAATCTACTGAAACATGTCCTACTTTTCCCTGGTTGTTTATAGCTTTTGTTCAGCAGAACACAAACGGGATTAAAATATAAACCATTCGTAAATCAAACAAGGAAGTTGAAGGAAAATAAAAGAAACGGGTCTCCAGCATTTAGATTTTCTCCCATAAAGGTTTGTGTGGTTTTCATGGGGTTTTTTTTTTTTTTTTTTTGTGACTTGAGCTCTGTGTCTGTATGATCAGTCCATCTGGCAGCAGGAGAGAGTTCCTCTGTGGATCAAACCTTATAAGATCCTGGTGATGTCCTCAGACAGCGGGATGATCGAGCCAGTCCTCAACGCCGTCTCGCTGCACCAGGTAAGCGTCCAAATTTCATATGTAATGAAACGAATCGCATCAAAATATACTTCAGTCCATCCTGTAACGGTATTTTTGCGGACCGTGACGTTAAAAAATGAAAGCCGGTGTTTTTCTGTTTGAACCAGGTGAGAAAGCAGAGTCAGCTGTCGCTCCTCGACTACTTCCTGCAGGAACACGGCAGTTTCACCACGGAGGCGTTCCTCACGGCTCAGAGGAACTTTGTTCAGAGCTGCGCTGGATACAGCCTCATCTGTTACCTGCTGCAGGTCAAGGACAGGTAAGATGGAGCTAAAAGTTCAATTTGAACACAAAAAGATGAAAAACTTAACAATGTTTTTAAATAGCTTTGGTAATTTGATATGTCCTTTATCAGCGTTACCTTTCCTTGTAAAAGTCGGTTTAGTAACACTTGGTTCTGATCTACTCTGGACTGCTGAGCGTTCCTGCTGCTGTCTGATGTGAAACTGGTCTTCTGTGATCCCTGCAGACACAACGGGAACATCCTGCTGGACTCCGAAGGCCACATCATCCACATCGACTTCGGCTTCATCCTCTCCAGCTCTCCCCGTAACCTCGGCTTCGAGACCTCAGCCTTCAAACTCACATCAGAGTTCGTAGATGTGGGTGAAAACTTTTATTAGTACAGCTCGCCCAAACGCTGGAAACCAGTTTTATTATTCTTGAAAGTTGGAAAAGCGTTTAAGTCGTAAAGAACGGCAGAACCTCCCTTGCTCCAGTGACACATTTTATGTCATGTTTTTAGGTGATGGGCGGCCTTGACGGAGACATGTTTATTTACTACAAGATGCTGATGCTGCAGGGTCTGATTGCGGCCAGAAAGCACATGGAGAAGGTGCTGCAGATAGTCGAAATCATGCAGCAAGGTAAAACTAAAGCATGCAGCACCCTTTATAGGTGCAATATTAACCACATTTATGAAGCAGTTGCTTTTATAGCCTTCTTTTAGTGCACAGCTGCTTATTTCAGCCTCATTGAAACACATTTTATGGCTTCAGCTATAAAAAAAAACGCCATAAAATACTTTGATTTAACTGACTGAATTACTTTATTATAGTCCAAGAATCAGTTTAGAGATTTAAGGAGTAAATAAATAAGCGAGTACCAAGTGATGCAATCCAAATAAAAAGTAGTTGAATATTATGTAATAATTTCAATAAAACAGTAATAAATATATATATATTAATCTCCAGAAATGTAGCTATAACTAAAACATTGGGTCAGTTTTGCTCTATACCTACTTGAATAATCAAATGTTAAAATCATTAAATGAAAACATTAATTCAGCTTGTGTGTGTGTCTGCTTGTATGTACTACATATTGAGGACCACCTTCACCATTTGTCCCAACAAAGCGAGGTCATTTGTTTTGCTTAAGGTTAAGAATAGACTAGTAGTGGTTCGGGTTGGGGAAAATGTCTGGGTTTGGCATAAAAGCAGAAACTAAAATGAATGGAAGTCACGACAAAGCACTCAGTTGGATAAAAGTACAAGGATGTGTGCTTGTGTGTGTTAAAATCATGTAATTATTTCAAAACGTGGCCCGCCAGTAGTTTAAATTTTCCGAAGTTTGGGCACCACTGGTTTAAAGACGCAGAAATCTTTGTGACTGGCCTAAAAGCGGTCCTCCTCCTTTTAAGTCTTGTTTTTTTTTTTTTTTTTTTTTCCCCCTCCAGGTTCCCACCTGCCCTGTTTCCACGGCTCCAGCACCATCCGGGGCCTGAAGGAGCGTTTCCACATGTCTCTGACGGAGGAGCAGCTCCAGCTGCTGGTGGAGCAGCTGGTGGATGGATCCATGCGCTCCATCACCACAAAACTCTACGACTCCTTCCAGTACGTCACCAACGGCATCATGTGACCTGTGACACAGGCCGCAAAAAAACCGAAAACGCTGCTGCTGCTTCCTGAGATGCTTGGGATTCAGGACAAAATGTGGTACCGACTGGATTTACTGGATTTTGTGATTCTTCTGGAATCTGATCGATCTGATCTGGTTTTTGTTCGGATCTTGGAAAATGCAGAATCTGGATAATTTTCAGATCACAAACGCTAAACGTGTTGGGGGCATCAGGCATGAGTTTACTGCGCTGCTCCCAGATGGCTGGAATAATCTCGGACCTAGACCACTTCTGCTGGACTCCACTGTGAACCAGCGCCCGCGAGCTGCTGGTTCTGGTTTCTGGACCAGTTAAGGGTTTTAAAGCTGTTGCTGTGAAACAATTAGGCAGAGACAGAAATCATCTTTTCATCATGAAGGACTTTGTCATTTATTTTCAGGAACTTTCTCGATCTGCGAAGTGTAGTTTGTCAAAGCTGCAGTTTTCTCCAGTTTTGACGCTTTGAATGATTAATCAGTTATTTACTAAACTCATTTGCAGCCAAACTTGTGAGATTTATGACTGAAGGGTTGTTCTGTTTGGTCTCTTTCCGAACACCTAATCTGGAAATGAATCAAGTGCTTTACAACATACCACACCTAGAAGTAATATCAGCAGATTTCACGACTGGAAGACAGAAAAAACTGGGCTGAAATTAAGTTCTCAGCCTGAAATGTTCAAAAAGACCAAAACAGAGCTAAAGAAACTCTATCAACCAGTTGTTCCCAGATGAACCCTGTGAAATAAATGAATAGCTCTAATTGCAGAAGAGCAGTGAAGCAAAAATTATCCAGAGATTTATTCGTACGGACAGTTTGACCTCCTCAAACCCCAAAAAATACTAGCAAGCCTGCTGCCCGTTCAAGCTGAACCTCATCGAATAACGCGCAACCCGACTGGGCAGCAAACACCAGCAAGGACGTTTGTGGCATCTCCTAGCGACCGAGGAAATGAATCGGTATTTGAGGTTGTTCTTAAAGAACAGGAACACTAATGGGTTAAAAGCACATCATGAGCTGAGGGTCGTTGATGTTATTTCTGGATTTGATCTCTGGATAAGCAGAGGAAAATGTTTAGAGAAAGAAAAGAGACTTGAATGTTTTTTTTTTTTTTTTGTTTTGTTTTTTTTTTTTTTGTCTTTTACTTAGTATGTGGGAGTAGTTTTGTCTCACAGCGGTATTTATTTCACCAGACAGCTATCACAACTGCAAAATTTGCTGCTGATTGAGCAACATTGAAGGGAAAGTCTCCAGCTTAAGATGAAAGATGAGACACTATTTATTATCGGCAGCGAAGAACGATCACGGCAAAGTATTTATTTGCAAATAAAGAATCATATTTAAACCTAAAACACAAAGTGACTGTGTAGAAAAGATGGACATGGCCTCCCTCTCTGATAAGCGACTGTTTTAAAGCTGCATTTTGTGTCAGGACCAACAGAGGGCGACACTTGTCGTGGGGAAATGAGTTTATTTTTAACAAGCAAAAGGTTTCGCCATGACTTTATGGGCTAAATCAATACTAAAAGGAGGTTTACTCTAAATGTTTAATTCATTTTGGGTGAAACATTAAAAAAAATTATATAATATATTTTTTTTAGGTTAAGGAACTTTAATAAACAATGCATTGCTAACTTTGTAGATGTGATTGCTGTCTGGTGCAAAACCTTTCATTGTTGTCGGTCCAAATCAAATTTCAGAAGAATAACTAAGTTTTAATTCTTATCAGATTTGGGGGGGGGGGTTTGCACATGGGAAAGATGCTAACATTAGCGAAAATCTAAAGCATTGACTGAAAAAACCCATCATAGAAACTCTGTCTTGATTCTGTTTACTTTAAGCCAAAAGGCCGCTAACTGCCTGTGCGTCATCTGCTACGTCACTGTCGACAGATGGGGTACCTTGTGTTACAATTACATCGGTGTGTTGTTTTTGTAAATTTAACACTTAACATTCTCCCTCCTGATTGGTTAAAACACATTCCTCTAACTGATGCTGACCAATCAGGAGCGTCTGTTCAGCAGTTTCGTCTAAAAGGACTTTTAGAGTTATTTTGTTCATGAAACAAGTGACGAGGGGTTTTCTGGACACGTGAAAGTGTTTTTTTTTTTTTTCTTTTTTTTTTTTTTTTTTTTTTTAATAACTGTCCATAGAAATATTGTGATATTATCTGTTTTCAGTGTTGACAAGCAGAAACTTCAATCTTGGGTTTTAAACCCATCCATGACGCTTTCTAATGTTACACTTTGCACTGGCTTTACTCCAGAGTCCCGAACACAAGTATTAACACAATATTTATACATGGAAATACAACAAAGTTTCCTCATGTGGTATAGTATTTGTTTATCTGATTAAAATATATATCTTTACTAACATTTATTGAAAATTTGAGAAGTCAGTTGACTTGCTAACAAATTTTGGGCTGAGTTCACATATTTGTCTCGTTCACTATAAAACAGATGATCTGCACTGGGCTTCTTAAAACTTTTGGCCTGAATAATTCAACCACTCAATACTTCACAACCAACATGTGACATGAAATATGCTAAAAGATGTAGATTGGTGAAGAAAACGTTACCTGTAGCAACTCAAAACCAGGAACTGAGAAGGGTTCTGGGTCAATTTATGGTTAATTTTGTTTACAATTATCATATTGTATATTATATATTTACCCCTGTGACTTGTGCATATGGCTTCACGTCAGTTCCAGTCTTTGCCAGTTTGTACCCGTATGTTGTGCCCAGGCCTGGCCATTTTGTCCCTCCCTAGCTCCATTTTCTACCCATAAGCAATCAATTTTATATCCATGTACTTAGCCATTGTGAATCATTTAAATTTTCTCTGTAGCTGTGTAGTTCAGAATTTATGCAGATGAATAGTCGTAAAAATGCTGAAGTCTGGAATATAATCCAACTTAATTGTGTTTAATTGTGGCTTCTAACATAGTCCGCCATTTTTACACCATTTCCAAAAAAGTTGGGGAAGAAAAGCTAAAAACTCCAAGGGTGCGAAATGACTAAAAGTCCCTCCTCTGAACCAAAACAGCATGGTTTTGGTGGGTAGTCAGACATTTTGATGATATATTCATGAAACTGTGCCAAATTTTCCAGCTACCTTTTATGTTGAATGAGTGAACAAGCTGAACGTAGCCCAGAAGGTGTTAGCATGTTTACCATGTTAGCAAGCTAACGGTCTGCTCTTGTCTGAAATGTGTCATCTTGAATCATAAAGTCATGAAACGGCTCAATGTTAATATTTCATGACTGTTTTATAATCTGGATGAATGTAATGAAACTGTAAAGATGTTACAAAAAAGCTAATTAGCATTAGCTAACTAACAGTAGTTAACATTAGTACTGCCGACTTCGGTTATTTACAACTTTATTTATTAAATAAGCAAACATTTCACATGTTTTCACTAAAACTTTACTTATACATGATAAATGAAACTTGTGGTTGTTAAAACAACTATTATTAATATTTCTTTATCAGAGTCAAGTTAGCCCTTTACCTTTGGGTGATGCTAAACAACTAGTACACTAAAGAACAAAATCAGTTGAACTTTAGGCCTGAAACATCAATTATGTTTGTGGTTGAGACCGTCAAACATAATTTTTAAATTTCCTTATAATTAACCTCATCAAAAGTTTTAACCATCATAAAACAAACCTTGGCTAAATTCTTGCTGGTTTGTTACCTCTGACAGTAAAAGGCAGAAATAAAATTAGAAATGTTAGTTTTGGCAGGAAAAAATTATGTACCAGGGCTAATGCTTGCTCTATTTCAAAAAACATATTGTTTTAGGTCACTACATATGTTTTATTTATTTTGCCAGCCATATTTTTGTCCTGTTTGTACATTTTTTTCCAGAAAAAAGCGAACGTTTCTGTCTTTGGACTAACCTATCCTATCCTCTCGCTGGAATTAAGCCAATGTTTGAAGATGCTGAAAGGTGACTGATATTCCAATTTTCCTGAATGTTTTTTTTTATTTTTTTATTTTTATTGTTGTTGTTGGTTTAACCACTATTGAAGGAAAAGCACAGATTTGTTGTGAAAGCAGCATCATGTTACCTTCTGCTAACCTTAAGCCTCTTACTTTATACATAGCTGTGACTAAGGTTTACCAGATAAGTAACTGAAATAGCAAACAGTCTTTTTGTGATCCTTTTTTTTTGTGTGTGAATATGTATGTTTTCATGTAAAAGAAAAAAAAAAAGAAAGATGCCTTGATATGTACAGAGCATACAAACTTATCAATGCAACCAGAGGGATGAATGTTTTTAGCCCTCATAAGTGCTTTTATATTAGATATCTGAAAATATCGGGGTGAGTTTTATGACTCAAATGTACAGAAGCTCACTCCGATACTAAGAACCTTTCATTGCCTTCTTTGTTCCTTTCATCAGCTCTCAAAAATCCACACTTTCAATGTGAAAAAACAAAACAAAAAAAACAAAGACAAACTTTAAGTGCATTTATTCTAAATGTGTTTTGTTTGAAAGGATTCTTTGTTGTTTCTAACTTTCTTTCATGTCACTAAATACATTAAAGACATCTTGGTCAAATCTTAACGCATTTTGAATGAGTTTTGACAAAAAAGGAAGCTGAATAACCGAATACAAACATGGAAAAACCTTTCAAGGAACTTTATTACAGAAAAGACTAATAAGGGGAAAGGGTGATTATTAAAAATGCTAATAGAAAAAGAAATTTATAAAAAAAATTTCAGTTAAAGCTAATTATTTAGACAAGCTAATGTACTCTACTGTTGTATAAATCGGGTTTATTTTTTCCCAAATTAAGCACAAAAATTGCACTTTTGTCATGTTAAATTTAATCCAGCTGCTAGATTTCTATGATCCTTATAACTGATTCATTCAAAATTAATGATTAATAGTTATGACATTGCATTTTATTTTCGTGCAAATGAGGTCGAAACTTTTCTCAACGCTTGGAGTCGAGTTCAAAAAGGAAATCCATGTAATCTTATCCTGCTACGATGCTCTGCTGACATTTCTGATCATATCTGGAAAACCTCTTCAGTCTGTGATGTTCTGACTGCGTGGGAGCTTAGCGAATAACTAACGGACAACTGGGCAGAAAAACATACAAATCATTCAACATTCATTTTTTTTTTTTTTTTTTTTTTTTTTTTTTTGTTGGTTTTAAAAGCAAGAAATGCAGTTAGCAGTCGACACCTTGGGCCGCGTCTCGACATTCTGTCCAGAAAGGTAACGAATGACGCCATTCTTGAAAAAACTACATTTATCATTGTTAGATTTAAGTAAAGAAATTGATCAGTTAAATTACTAAAATAAACGTTTAACTGCAACATAAACTGACTAAAGAGGTGTGTGTGCGCGTGCGGTTGAGACCGTCACAACTGTAAACAACCAATAACAGTACTTTAATTTGTCACATGACCTGTACGAAGCCTGATTGAGACCGTTTTTGAAAGACTAAAATGAAACAGCTTTGCTAAAGAAAAATACACTCCCTGCTCGTTTTCTGTCTGGGAAAACATTTTCACAACCCCAGTTAATTAAACCTTTCGGGGAAAAAAAAAAAAAAAAAAAAAAAAAAAAAAAAAAAAAAAAAAGCTTTCAGACTTTCTGGCTAAATAACTGAAACCTTGTTAAAATGCAACGGTTGCCCTGAGATACCATTACGTCACATCACCACAGCAGCATGAAATGAAGGCGGTGTGTGCAGCTGGATAAATCAGACGGTTACTTTACTCTGTAGACCACAGTGGACTATTACAGTGAACATTTTCCACATATTTTCCTCGTTTAAAGAATGAACTCCGCCTCATTTTAGACCCAGTAAAGGAAGAAAAGGGTAGAAATCCCCTCCAGTTGAGCAGAATGAAGACTGATGAGAATCAAGCAGTGATGAAGATGATGAGCAGCAAGAATACCTGCCAGGTAACGTATAAAATATATGGGTAAGTGTGAGCTTTACCTTCTTCTTCCTCAAAAGGATGTGAAATCAGGACGAATTCATTCTGCAAATTGAGGAAACTGTGAAATTTACTTTATTGCAGCATCAAATGTCTTTGTTAGACAGTAAATCAAAACATTACAATAAATGACACTTCTATTAATTTCATTGGATTGTTCAAGAATGGTAAATAGTTTATTTTATGATGCCTTTCCATTTAAATGTATGGATAATAAATGATAATAGGATAAATTTAAATCAAATTAAGTTACTCCAAGTCAGGCGTGTCCAAACTTTTTGTCACGTGGGCCAAAATCGTTGTCAGAAACACTCGTGGGTCAATAAAAATAAAAACCTCCCCACTAAAATCAAACATTTAGTCTTTTTTTTTTTTTTTTTTTTTTTTTTTGTAGGAAAGGGATGTTATTCATTGTAGATCCAAAAAAAAAAAAAAAAAAAAAAAAAAAAATGATTTTGCACCTTTGCTGTATTAAAAGAAAGGCATCAAATTTTCAATTTGTTTTGGCTTGATGAACAAATTTATTCTCAGAATAAGAACAGGGTTTGGGTCACTTTCTTTCAGACTGTTTGCCATTTTTGGGGAAGTTTAATAAATTACATAAAAGCTGATTTGGGTGCAGCGAAGTCGGCTTTTCAGTAAAAGTCTCTGGATCGACGTGGTTCTGCTTAAAAGCTCGGTTATAAAAAAAATACTTTGTGTCGTAATTGACGTTTTCTATTCTTAGAAATGTATGTCAGTAATAATGTTACCCTTATTACAAAAAAAACAAAAAACAAAACAAAAACAAAGTTCCCATCTGCACTTTGGACACCCCTGCTTTAAGTAAATGTTTATTATAAGAGACAAACGGAGCGGAGAACTGCACCTTCACACTGATTTTGATTTTATTGACAGTTTGACAAAATGGTAAATTAAACAGATAGTTACCAGAGTAACGGCGGTTAAACGGTTAAAAGACCATGAAAGAGGACACACACAACAGGAGAGCACAGATTGGTTCTCAAAAGTCACCAAAAACACAACCTTGGCACTTTGATTTGGGCCATCCGGGTCTGAAACTAGAACATCGAGTCTTGGAGAGGAAAGAAGGGACGAGAAGAAACCCAGCCTCCTCATCTTTCTTCCCCCAAAACGTCCATCAAAACTCAACAAAGTGAGCGGGAAGTAGATGATGCTTTGAGCTGGTTTGATGTTTTTGTAAGAAATTGTAATAAAGCACAGAAAGAACGGAGCTAAGAAGGTTTCATTGGTACTTTCCTACATGTTTCATATCCCAGCTTGGAAATATGAGCGGCATCTTGGTGCTCTTCAATATTTCTCTCAGCTGGAAGCCATTAAACAAACCGCCGGCGGATTCACGGAAACAGCTTTCGCAGTTCGTCTGCGAAGCCTGAAACCCCCCAAAAAAGGGACCAGACAGTGTTGGAGGCTCTGAATCTATGAACGCAGGCTTCATGATGTCGCTACGATTTAAAGAAAAAATATCGAATTAAATAAAATACAGCTGAGATTTACATCATCTTTGAAAAATGTTTTTTTTTTTTTAAACCTGGTTTCATTTAAATTCATATCAGGAGATGACAGATTTTTAGATTTCTAGGTTCATACTCTTCACTCCTTATCAAGCAGTTATAATTGTTTACTCACACAAATGAGGCCAAAAGTGGTCTGAAAATATCAGTATTTCAGCTAAAAAAAAAAAAAAGCTAAACTCATATATAGATATATTATTTACAAAGTAATACATAATATATGTTTTTTTTTTTTATATCAAACTGGTATGTTTGGACCAACATGGCCGACACAGTCTTGGCAGTTTCCCACTGACGGCCTCTCCAAGACAGGTAAGCTCATAGCCTAAGAAGCTGGGTGCTGTATTCAAGCATCCAAATGGAAAGTTGAGTGGAAGGAAAAAACTGCGGCAGAACAAAAAAAAAAAGTGATTCCTGTGGTGCGAACTGGAGCTAGTCACCACACGGATGTATCCAGGACATGGGCTACAACAAAGCTGTGCTGATGCAGTAATTAAATCAGAAGGAGCCTCCAAAAAGCAATGAAGGCATCCAGTAACTTTTACAGCACATGGACGAACTTCTCAGTGGACAAACCTGTGGTACAAACCGAATCTCGGGAGATGAACCTATAAACCAAGGCTGTGTCTGACGAGGAAATCAGAGCATCTCTGAGGGGAGTTCAGAGGTGGTCCTGTCTGAGCAGGTTTGGTTGGACCTCATCCTCGTCTCAAGTTCGTCTGCACCGATAAGCCACAGAACAGAAACTTTTTTTTTTTTTGGAGCTCAACTGACACCCACCGGTTTGTTTGGACTGGATTTACCAAACCAGGAGACGACAAATAAATCTCCTTTCTTCATGCTAAACTGCCAGTTTCTAAAGCTCGTTTTCTGTCTGTGCTTTTACACAACCCTCCACATCTACGCTGCAGCTCTTTGGGCTTCCAGCTGGACTCGGGGCTGCAGGAAACTGGATTTTGGCAGCAGAACAAAACAGAAAAATGTCACGCTTGGGAATTTTACAGCTCTTCTTTCTCATCTATAACACTAAAGTTTCTGCAGTTTAAACGGAATAAAATGAGGCAAATTAAAACCTCCCCGTTCGGAACCGCAGCTCAGCGTTGGTTCTGGTGTTTCACCTTTACTGAGCAGCAAAAGAAGCTTAGCTGTACAGGCTGAGGCATTTCCTTACAAGAGCTGCTTGGTGACCGAGCATAAGGTACTGGGTCAAATTCTACTAAGTTAAGCCAGATTTATATTCTGGCGCAAATATTTAAAGAGTTCAGTGACTTTTTTTTTAAAATTTTTTATTTATTTATTTTTTTTATACGTTTTGTGCAACTTTCAGTTTTCCTGTATTACAACAACACGGCTGGGAGCACAGAGCAACAGAGACGAGATAAGACACATCAGTGGAGGATGCAGAAAGCTGACACAGCTGAGCTGCAAGGTGTCAAATCTTCCCCCTTCATCACTTCAAGTCCAGGCTGCTGCTTTCTTCTGTCGGCGTCCATCAAATCACCCACTTCTGAAGAGACTCGAAGATTATGAGACGCGCAGAGTCTGATGCTTCCGCTCTCACGACGCCTCAATGTTGGGGAAACAGCCGGAAAGACGACCCAGAAGGGGGCGCTGTTGAGCAAACTCGCAGTGAGAGAAAACTTTGGTGATTTCCCACCCAAACCAGTTGGCTCGAAGGTGAGCGCATCCCAACACCAAAGGTGTTTTACATTCTTCAGATGGAAAAAAAAAACAAAAACAAAAAAAACAACAAAACAATAATAAGGAGGTCCAAGATTCACGCTTTCTTTGGTAAGTATACATAAACTTTTATAAAAACTGAAGTAAATTAATTATTCCTGTGGAGGGGACTGTTAACATACAGTAGCTTGCAAAAATATGAATACATCTTGAACTTTTGTACAGTTTATCAAGTTACGACCACAAACTTTAACGTATTTTAATGGGACTTTATGCAACAGCCCAACAAAAAGTAGTGCAAAGCGGAAAAACAAGGATGCGTGGTTTTTAAAAGGTTTTGTGCGCATTTGTATTTACTCTTTTCCTCTGACAACCCAAATTAAAACCCACTGCAGCCATTTGGAAGTAATCACTGAAAACCTGCGTGTAATTTAATCCCAGTGCATCAGTGCAGTCCAGACCAGGTCGGTATTACTCAGGCAGGCAGCCAGGAGGCTCATAGTCACTCTGGATGAGCTGCAGAGATCCACGGCTCAGGTGCTAGAATCCGTTCAGTTGAAGGCTCCACAAAGCTGGACGAGAAGGAAGGATCCAGAAGATCTGTCTGGAGTTTGTTACAAGCCCAATAGGGGATCACACTATTCCCACACCGACACATGGTGGTGGCAGCATCATGCTATTCTTCAGCAGGGACAGGGAAGTAGGTCAGAGCTGGGCAAGATTAAAGAAGCAATCCTGGGAGATGGCTGGTTACCTCTAGAGTTACTTTACCACAGAGGAACAACCCTAAACATGCAGCGAGAGCCATTATGGAGGAGTTTAGATCAAAGCATAGATCAAAGTGTGTTAGGATGGCCTAGTCAAAGTGCAGCAGTGGCAATACCTAAAAACTGATGTTCACAATTGTTCTACATCCAGTTTCAGAGTTTGAGCTACTGTGCAAAGAAGAGGGGCAAAAACTGAAGTCATCAACTGTTGGCTGAATGCAGCCTTTTAACTTTCACTTCCCAGTTATGCACAAGTTTGTGTCGCATAAAATCCCAATAAAACGCAGTGGACTGTGTGGTTCTAAAGTGACAAAATGTGGAAAAGTTCAAGTAGTACAGAGTAGTTTTGCGTTGTACCACACTGGATTATCTCATGAAACGTTAATGTTGCAACGAGTAGGGGACGTTTCTGACCAACAAACGAATCACTGGCCTCTAAAATGTTAGAGAAATATGTCTAAATAAAAAAAAAAACAAAAACAAAACAAAAAAAAAAAAAAATCCACAGTGGCTTATTTAAGCGTCTTCCTCCGTTTTAAAGACAAGGCTTCAGTCGTTGTGAAGCCCTCAAATCAAAACAATCTGAAATAATTAAATATCCGACTGAAGGTTTAAAGTATTGGCAACAGTTAAGCTTCCTTTTTCCATTAATGAGTAAAACCGACCTTAAGAGCAGCGGTTAGAGAGTTTATAGGTAAAGACCTCGGTTACTGCGATGAGCCCTTCGTGGAGGCGGGTCCGTTCTTCAGCTGGACCCCTGCGTTCCGACTCCCTTGTTTACGTTTTTCCAAAGTGGAGGACACAGAGCCGCTGGACGAAAGCAGCCAGGTTTGGCATCGAGCTAACTCAGTGTGCGTCTCTCTGCGTGGGCGAGACGCGCCGGACTCCCGAGAGGTCCCAGGCGTTAAACGGGAGGCGTTTATAGGACGACGCAGTCCGACTCCTTCTCTCTTCTTCTGGCTTGGTGCGACCCCTGACCTCTGACCTGGAGACAACACAGGCAACATGGTCACAGCAGACATTTAAGGAGAGGGAGGCGCAGTCGTTCTGTTTCAAAGCTGTTCCAGAGCCACTAATTGTGAAGTGAACCAAATGTGAAAGTTAGTCTATAAAGCGAAGTTAAAAACAGAACAAGACACTGTGCTCATTTGGTAAAAAAAAAAACAAAACAACACTACTAAATATAATTTTGGGGATTTATTTTACATTTATTTATCATATTGATATTTTCATAATTGTCTGAAGGCTAAAACTTGAATAAATTTATTTCAAGCACCAATAAAAAAAAATAAAAATAAAAATAAAAAAAATCATACAAGTAAGTAAAAATTCAACATTAGCTTAAACTCATCAATCGAACAGGTTTCAGTCCACATTTATTCCAACCCTAAATAAACCCCCTCAAGAACCACACAGCTGAGTCTGCTGGAAATGTGGATGTGTTGCATGTGGGAACTGTGCCTATCAGTGGTGGGAACCGCTAACTAAAAAGTTAGTGACGCTAACCCCTAAAGCACTACTTATAAATGTTAGCTCCGCTAACGCTACATCAACACGGTATTCAGCAGAAGCTAATGCCAAAATGCTAACTTCAATTCAAATTATACTTGAAAGACCACAACCCCCGAGCATCAATTTCATTTTGACATTATAAGTTACATGTTCTATAATGCCCTTAGATAATGTATTTGTGTTTATATTTTGATCTGTCCTGTCTGGCTTATTTGGTTCCTGAATGTTTCTTGTTTGAAATAAAGTTACTGGGACAAAAAAAAAAAAAAAAAAAAAAAAAGAGAGAACATGAGGAGAGGAAATGGAACTGCTGCGTAAACAGTCTTCACCTGCTTCAAAATAAGAGCATGAATATAAACGTGTAGCTACTTGAATTCCTAACAGTCGACAACCAAAACTTCAACACAGATGTTGAACTTTATTCAACGGAAAGCTCACAAAACAGCCAAGTAAATTAACGCTTTAGAATTTATGAGCAAAAATTAATTGAGGGGAAACTAAGTGTGCTAAATGTTTTCAAAGTTAGCAAAAACGCTAAATGAAAAATTAGCTCTGCTATTAGCGGAAGTGTTCCTACCACTGGTGCCTATAAAAAGCATTGGCTCTTCTACTCTTTTATTGCTTCTGCAATTCAATCCTGATCAACAAAAAGTGGCTTTTCTGACAGACAAAAAAAAATTACAAAAAGGGGTTGAATATTTATGCACTTATTTATGTTACATATTTCAATTGTCATTATTTTGTAGAAATCAGTTTTCACTTCAACATTAAAGTTTTTTTTTTTTTTTTATTCTGTTATCAAAAAAAGCCAAATTTGGTTGATAATAATTGATTTGTAAAAGCAATATAAAGTAAAACATCCCAAGGGGGTGAATACTTTTTATAGGTACTGTAAGGAATGAAAGTCTTTAAAAATAAAATGAACCCAGAGAGGTAAAAATCAGATCCATGCTTGAATTCTACCAAGAATCCAGCTGAATTATGCCAGAAGTTTATTTTATGTTGACAAAAAAAAAAAAAAGTTGAGGTCCAACTCACCAAGTGACATTTTTCAAAATTCTTGTTTTACACATTTTTAAAGTTGTTTGTTGCATCACGTTTTTCCACCATGAATAAAAAGATGAGGTGAAAGCCATCTGAAGGTGAAAAATGCTTCATCATCGCGGTGGATGTGACCCTCTGACCAGCTGCGTTACCTGCTGTGGCGTCTGCGCTGATCCTGGTTGCTGCTGCTGGAACTGCTGCTGCTGCTGGTACTCCTCCTGCTGGAGTTGCCGGGCTAATTCCAAGTCACTAAGAGGTCCAGGAGCCCCTTCCTGCTGCTGCTGCAAGGAAACTGCTACCAGGTAGTCCTGAAGCAAAGTAAAAATCGATGAAAATAATCCGTGATGCACTGACAGGGAAATCCTATCGTGGTGGAGTCCTCACCTGGTCGATCTGCCTCTGCTGCTCCTGGCTGCTTGGCGGCAGGTGGGAGGCAGCCGGAGATCTCTCAGGGGGGTGGCACAACCTGAAGTCGGAGTTGCAGAAGTTTCCATCTCCTTCGACGTTATGAAGAGACTCCCAGACCACGCCCTCTTCCTGCAGGAAGCCCTGATCTGTCACTAGGAGGTACAGGTGCCCCTGAAGGAGGACAGAGAAACCATCAGCTTCAGAGACCTGCTGTGAGATCATCAACAAACCTTGGGTGTCTGTCGCCACCTAGTGCTGAATGGTGGAACTGCAGGGCGTGTGTTTCCTCCTCACCTTGTGTTTAATCATCGTACTGAAGTGGTTGTTCCTGAAGAACACGGAGATCTCTCCTTCTTTAGCCGTGGTGTTGAGCTCACACAGACCGTGGTATGAAAGCTGGGTGGCCGTAGACTCCAGAAACTGCTCCGCCACCAGACCTACAAGCCACACAAACACATTAAACTACCATTTCGAGACATATTTAAAAGAATACGAACATGTGGATTAAGTGTAAAAATGACACCAAGCCAGTTGGTTCCTTTTCTCCATCTTCTGTGAGAAAAGCATGGCTTTCCTCCTCAAGCTTCACGGACGTTGCCCTCCAGGCCTCTTCGGGCCTGTGTGTGCTCACCTTCACTGACTCTGCTGCTGTCTGCAGAGTGTTTGCAGTCAATGATTTTCTCCACCAGCTGGTTGTAGCTCAGTTTCCCCACAGCAGCCACCATCTCTGGACTCTAAACACACATAAAGCAAACAATCCAAAGCTTTAACCAAACGAATCCAGGAACAGTTTCTGCTTTTACTCTTGCTTTGACGTATCATATAATCAATTTACAGCAGATGCAAACTGATGTTTTCCATGTTAGCCTGCTGTTAGCTCTCAGTTAATGTGTTACCTGTGGGTCCACCAGCCAGCCATGGTATAGCGGGATGTTCAGCAGGTCAAACACGATGCACTCCGGCGTGTATTCAAAGTCCGTGACTCCTGTGAAGCGAACATTAACGTCCAGGCCCGTGGACAGCTTCGGAAGGACCGCCATGGCATCGCTCATGTTCTGCAGACAAAAAGCTGCCAGTCAGCTCATCTGAATTATTGTTACAGGTCAAAATCAAGCCCTGATCAAGGTTGGCTGAAACCAAAAAACACACAGAGTTCTGTTCGGTAGATGTGCTGAAACGCCACTCAGCGAAGAAGAAGCCAGCCTACGGTTTGGAAATGACACGTTCTGTTGTGTGATGAAACTAAAATCGATTGAGTTTTTGGTCATAATGACTATTCAAACGGGAAACGTTTGCAAGACTGGGAACATCTTCAGATTTGGAAAGAACAGAGGTGGCAGCATCAGGCTGGTGGTTTTTTTTTTTTTTTTTTTTTTTTTTTTTTTTTAACTGTACTTCACAAAATAAATGCCATCATGAGGAAAAAAACCTTATGTGGAAATACTGAAGCAACAACTCAAAACATCAGCCAGAAAGTTAAAGCTTTGAAACAACTGGGTCGACCCGAGCGAACCGCCAGATGAGTTACAAAATGGCTGAAAGACACTATGACAGATGTGTTGAAGTGGCTATCGCAAAGCCCCGATCTCCACTATGGGATATTTGTGAGGAGAGCGGAAAAGACATAACATGAGCAAAGGCGGCCGTCAATCCTGACTCAGGTACAGGTTCTGTCAGGAGGAATCTCCGAAACTCCAGCAAACTGTTGAGAGAAGCTTGTGGAAGGAAACGCAAAACGTTTGGTGAGCTACAAAATACAAAGAGGATGTATGTAAAGTTCTGCTTTCCACCAAAAGGGGGCGGGGCTGTTTGAGGGAGAGGATGCATCTTTAGTCGCAGATGCATCCTTTGCTACAAATAATCAAGCGTTCACTAAAGGAATGCTGTTGTTGAATTTTAGGAAACAAAATGTTTATTTTTCATAACTAAAAAAGGAATTTAATGATTTGATTATTTGCATCTTTGAATGTATTTCTAATATTGTATAAAAAAAAAGCTTTAAGTGGTTAAATGAAAAACCTGCAGAATGTGTCAAATTTTTTTACGCGATTAATCGTCAGAATAACTGATAGATTAATCGATTACAAATATAATCGTTAGGCGCAGCCCTAACTTATATGATGCAAAAAACCCCCCCAAAAAAACAAAAAACCAAGACATGGTAATTTTTCACAAATGTTTTGCTTCCTTTTCCCTTTTTGTTTTATATGTGTAAAAACTGATTCTCTTCAGGAAGACAAATCCATGTGTTGGTACCTGTTGGAAGTTGAGCTCCATGCCATTCGTCTTCTCTCTGGGAGTGACTGATAAAACACACTCTCCTACACAACACACACACACACACACACACACACACACACACACACACACACACACACACACAGGGTGGTAAGTTCAGGGTACCAACTCGTTTCTGTCTCCAGCTTTGACGTTTTTTATTCAAACATCTCATGAGCAACAACAATCACTGTGGAACCCAGCAGATGGTGAAAATGAAACATGCAGGATATTAGATGCTTGACTATAAAGCCCCTCGGTCATCCACAGTTATTTTTAAATGTGCTTAATTAATAAACTTCACGCGGAAAATAGTTACCGTATCATTTCCCTGGATATTTCACAAAAACCCAGAGATCTAAATAGGATCTCACCCAGGTGATCCATCAGCTCCTCAGTGGTGACCACTTCAGTCTGAGCAGGAAGCTTGGCCTAAACACACAAACACAGACAGATAAAAAAGTGAAGATGCGTTCAAATCAACTGCTTAACCCTGATTTATCATGCAGGCTGTGATGCCAGGCAGCCATTCACATCTATAAAAACTATCAAATTCATGACCGTTCAAGTAAAGTTAGGAGTTTCCACTAAAAGCTGAGAGTTTATCCTCTGAAGTATATTAATTTCTCTTAACAATTATAGTTTATTCTAAGAAAGATGACTTTAAGAAAACCAAGACTATGAATTGTACAATTAACAGAGTTGTATCACATAAAATGAGAAACACAATCAAAATCTACATCAGACTTGACTATTATGAACATAATGCATTATGAAATTCTCTTTATACCAGCAATGAGTTCATTTTTCTTCCAATTAAGCCCATTTTTTATTCTGTAGGATCTTATTATTAAGAGTTTTACAGAATTATCCAATTTACCTTCCAGCGCAGGAAGAGTGTGTTCATGATGGCCAGCAGGGGGCAGGGTCCGTTCTCGCTCTGAGTGACGATGGGCGTCTTCTTCTCCTTCCATGTGATCCACTTCACCAGGTAATACGCTGGCATGGAGGGTCCTGGCTCCGCCGCTGCAGCCCCTGCGGCCGCGGAGAGCTGAGCAGCAACAGCTCCTCCTGTGGTCAGGATGGAAAACTACAGTTACACTCGGGTATTAAGACAGCCTGAACTCACGCTTCAACATCATCCAGTTTCTTGGCAAGAAGATTACAATAAGAAACACACATTACACACTGCTGCAGGGACAGACTCTGTCAGACCCTCAGAATGCAGCTTAAACTACGTTTCCAGACTTTTTTTCAGCATTACAGGCTTTTATTTGACAATAATTCGACAGGAAGGGGGCGGGAGCAAGACATGCACCAAAGGAACCAAGGATGGGAGTCCATCTCAGGTCTGTAGCCTCTGAATATGGGGCACCCGATCTAAACACGGTTTCCAGCTGCCTTTGCCGGAGTTTGCAGCACCACTTTGGGAAGTTACTTTAAATTTTCAAACTATATGACAAACTCACCTAGTTCCTCATCTGTCATCATCTTGGAAAAATCTGTTTTGTCACGTGATTTCGACGAATCGACTTGCCACGTAAAAAGTCACTGCAGAGCAACGAATTGTCAAGAACACAAACCCTGCTCCGTTCCCACAACACGACCTCACCTGCTGCTTCCAGCGCCGCATCCGCCTTCAGACTGGGAGCCTCGACCGACGGAGAGCTGCCTTCAACGCCTGGAGCGGAGCAGGTGGATGACAAGCCGTCCTCGATGTCCAGAGAGTTCCCCGTAGTCATGACTCCATCTGAAAGCTCCAGACTGGGAATGGAGAAGGACGCCGAGTCGGTGGATTCCCGCTGATCGTCAGAGTCCGCCGGCGTCATCACTGAGGAGCTCTCCTCCTGGTCCAGGTCTGGAGCTGTGAGAGAGGCAGACACTTCTTCAGGTTGCTTTAAGCATTAGGAAGGCCACAGAAGGAAAACAGGAAGGAGTTTCACCATTTCAAAGGATTCCTTCTGACATTTCGATCAATCTAAATTATTTACCACGGACAAAATAAACGTTCTGACCGCTTGTTAAAGCCAAAATCTACCTATATACAGCAGACTGGTTAAAACCTTGATCACATTTCTAATATAAATATTATGTTAGAAATCTCAAGAGAATCCAGGGATTAGTGATTTAAATGCTGCACCACAGTTGGAAATCGACAGAAACAAGAACAAAAAGGGAAAAATCGACAATTTGGCAGCTACTTTTAAATAAAAAGCAGGAGTCAAAGAGGGCTTTTTTTTCTCTAAAAATAATAAAAAAAACTGTTACTTTTTGTTTGCCTCCAAATTAAATGTCATGTAATATTTCAAAAACATTTATTACACTAAATGTTTGTCTTAAAATAAATATTCCCACAAAGGGAAAACAAGTAGAATCGCAACCAGCCCCGCCCTCCCCCAGCATGAGCAGAGTTTGCACAGCACCTTGCTTCTTTGGAGGAAATTCATATCTAAATCCTATTTTAAGTAGCAAAGTGATTTAAATATGAAGCAGTTCGTAGGTTTTGTTGCTGCCGTTTTGCTCTGATTCTCCGCTGGCCTCATATCCAGTAAAAACAAAGGCTCATTGAAGGCCTCTTCTGCTCGGCTCCGTCTCAGTTTCCTGAATATTAACCAGCTGGAACTCAGCCGTACGAAATACAGCAAACCACTTTGGTGTTCTTTAATGTTCCACTCACGGTGAAGGGGCGGACTGTTACCGGCTGCTTGCCACAAATACATCTGAAGGGTCCTCATGTCTGCAAGCTTGCATCTCTGAAGTTTTCATTTCCTTTGCAGAAATGTAAAAATCTGAAGAAATGGTTTTTTTTTTTAAATATTCAAGGTCTTTATTGTCAGCAAACCATTAATCATTAACCTATCATTTATAATAAGTCATCACGTTTGTAATGATAACAGCCCGTTCCTACATTAAGACTATGTTATACAGGCTAAAAGTCCAGAGAGGTCTGTTAATGAGTAGTGAAAGACATATTAAATCCTGATAAATTGTTTTATTCCAGCTTAGAAAAAAAAACAACAAAAAAAAGAAACGGCAGCTCTGGACTCTGTGACCTCTTACCTGGCTCTCCTCCTCTGCCTGCCCCCCCTTCAGTCTTAATGCGTCTGAGCGGAACTGACAGAGTTTCATCCTCTGTTGTAGCGAGGGTCATCGTCTCGTTTTCGGACAGGCTTGGCGATGACTCGGGCGGCGTGGGCGTGGCCTCGCCATCCTCCTCCGGTTCTCTGGCGGGAACAGATTCGTCGGTTTTACTCTTGCTGTTTTGGACTCTAGCCCCATCGGCAGCCACAGTTTCAGTCATTCCTTTGGAGAGGCTCTCCGCGTTCAGACTCGGCTCCTCTTTGCTGCGTCCAATCAGCAGGTTTGCTGGAGCTGCTGGCTGGGAGCTGGATTCTGCCATGATCAGCCAAACCGACAGATGCTGACGGAACTGGATGCTCCAGCTGCACAAAGACTCAGGTTATCACTTTCCTGATGCTAAGGACAGCTTATTATTAAATTAAATTATATACCCCTTCATGAGATCAACACATCGTTAGGCTGCAGGGAGCTGGTCTAAGTCGTAGATGAGGTTCTGTGGGTCGTGAGGATCATCTGAGTTTCAGGAACTCAAAAGAACTCTGTCAATGTCCACAAAGCCTGGTGAAAGCTTCAGAAAAAAACCCTGCGTTTTCCTGCCTTTTTATCTGTAAATAAGCATCCAGACAGTTTCAGGTGCCGGTCAGGCTCTCATCTTGACTTGAGGAATGAACACTTGAAAGAACGTCCTCTTAGTTTACGGTCCGGGATTACAAGGGAACAGAGTGTTTTCTGAGTCTTCAGTCAGCAGACATCCAGTCAGACCTGAAGAGAGAAAACAAAACAATGATCTGTTTGTGGTCACTTTGAGAGTCTTTGTGGTCTGTTCTGTCTTGTTCAGTTTTACTTCTGTCCTGACTTTGAGATGTTCTGTTCTGTTCTGTTCTGGGGCATCCTGACCTCGCTGCTCATCAGTCTTTTTACGAATAAACCCTCACTGCTTTCACGAGGACTCATATTTCCCCGAGTCGTGGTGATGCTGTCAGTAGGCATTTCAGCATCATGGCTCTACGCCTGCGGCCTCCAAAAACAGCTTTTTAGTGACTGTACGGAATTGCAGTTTCCTGAATTTATCACAGTAACAAAAAGAGACAGAATATATTCGTTCATTTAATTTTTTTTTTATCCTTGTGAGCAATAAAGACTGAGTTATTGTTCAGGTTGTGTTCAAACAAAAACAAGTTTGATTTGCCTGAAGATTTGTAGATTTTTTACAATCATTATATATTTTCAAACACCTGTATGCCATCTGATTTAATATATTTAATCTTGTGTGTGAGTTGGAAAAAATTATGAATGATGACTACAAGCAGATGGGTGAGTGTTCCCTGACGAGGAAATCGGTGCACCGGGTAGCTGTGTTTGGTGGATCATTGTCCTCCTGGATCCTGAGTTTTTATTTTACTATTGCACATTTTTATAGTCAGCACATAATAATGGAATCAAGTATAATATCTCTGACAGGGTTTCTATGAACTCATCCCACTGGCAAACACTTTGCATTGTATATAATTCAATTCAAATTATTTATCCTAAAGGGAAGTTAAATGTTGTCAAAACTCATATCATGCAATTATCTTCAAAGAGTTGTTGTGGATGGTGATGCTGTGGGCAGGAAGGATATCCAATAGCAGTCAATCTTGCAATAAATCTGAATAAACCTCTGACTGAAGATTGTTCCTTTTCAACTCCTCTGGGATTCAATTCAAGAAATTTATGGACAACCCTGAGCATCATCTTCATGATGCAACAACAGTGTGTCTTCAGTCAGAGGCTTCTCCAAATCTGCTGTAATATAGACTGCTACAGGAGATCCTTTCTGCACAAAGCCATCAACATCTACAACTATTTGGAGAACCTTGGATAATATCAGTTATAACAACATTTAATTTCCCTTTGGGATTAATAAAGTATTTTTGAACTGAATTTATTGGAATATCTAAAATAAAATTGGTCACAGCATTTAATAGGTTTCGATATAAAATGAGGGAAATAAACTATTCCACAAATTCAAAAATACTTTATTGATCCCAAAGGGAAATTAAAAGTTGATGTAACTCATATAATTAAGGAGTTATTATAGATTGCGATGGCTGTGGGCAGGAAAGATCTCCTGTAGCGGTCCATTTTACAACCAGTCTGAAGAAGCCTCTGACTGAAGAGACTCTGTTTTCCAATGACAGTCTCATGAAGATGATGGTCAGGGTTGTCCATAATTTTATGCAAAATCCTTCTTTGCATCATCACCTCCAGAGGTTCAGCTTTTGAGACTCTACATATGTCTTGTCACAAAATGATACCAACAAAATGATGTTGATGTTATTTTAATGATCTTGTTTGTTATGACGTTCGTCTCTTTAGAAAATGTTGCTAACATATATGTTGTCAGACGACCTCGCCTCACCTTGCTTTGTACCAGACTTGTTTATAGTTTAGGAGCGCATATCAGGCGAAACGGGGAAGTAAACGTATGGAACTGCCTGATGGATGTAATCGTTTGGAAGTAAAAGGTAACAGAAGTGTTTTTGTTCCCTTCTTAAATTAACCAAATGGCTCCCATGACAACAACCATTAGTCTGCCAAACGACTGCTTAAGTTTACCAGAATGCGTCTTAGTTTGATAAGGAAGTACAGAGTTGCCCTATTAAACACATTTTATCAACCAAAACTTTCACCTGAAATACCTGCTTCAAATTCCTGACAGCACTAGTTTAACAGCGAGTTTTCAAAACTAGCCTCACCTCATAAGCAACCTGCCTCAGCCATGAAACGTCCGTCCTGCTGATGCCTCATCATCATTAAGCAGCTTTCTGACACAACTCCCTGCGTTAGCAAACCTGCAGCTAGCTCCCAGGGCTAACTGAGCTAACTTACCTATTAGTACAACAAGAACATAAACTAAGATGGTGGAAAGTATAAAAAAAATACGACGCTGATACCCGCTGCCATCTTTGAAAATAAGGTATGTTTTAAATACCTCACCTTTTATGCATCGACTGCGCCTCAATGATCTGCGCTGGTGATAGCCGCTGAACAGGCATGCTAGCTGTTTACATTCCTCTCCGACAAGCCCCGCCCACCACCGCGTACCAAACGATAACTGACACGTCACATCTTGTAACGTAAGTTTAACCTTCCTGGCCAAAACTTTTGTTTATAAAATATCAACTTAAGGCAGATTATTGTACTACTAGATCTCTTTGTGCTCAGAATAGCAATGACTGTAACTTTTACAGAGAGTACGAGCGGCCATTTGTCAACTCATGCTGCGTTTTTCGAGACTCGGAAATCAGAACTCGCGTCTCCGAATGACGTCACTCCCAAAGTGAGCGTGTTTTTCGGGATTGTGAGGCAAATAAAGTTTTAATGAACTGAACTGAATTCTACTACGAGGTTTGCAAAAATCATTGTTCCTAAAACTATTAAAACCAGATGTATATGAATGAATAATAAAAAAATGTCTTTACCAACACATGGCATGAGCGGAGTAGATCAGATAGCTAAATTATGGCAGAAACATTATCACGCTTTTTTAAATGCTGTTAAAAGTAATTCATTTATTGTTGGTGATACTGATATAAATGAAAAAGTGGTTATGTCTCCGCAAGTAGTATATGACATTGTGATGGACAACAACAAGGCACGTGGGTCAGACATTTAAAATATGCGAACAGGAAACTGTAACCTTTACTTGATATATGTTTTACAGGCTTCTTAACTCATGCAGTGTTACTTGACACATTATTGTCTGTTATTTTAGTTCCAGTTATGAAAGATAAAGCTAGTAAAATTAATAGTAAAGATAATTATAGGCCTCTAGCTCTGGCCAACATCTTGTCTAAAGTACTGGAGACAGCTGTTTTGAACAAATTGGAAAGGTTGTTGCTGACCTCTGATAACCAGTTTGGTTTTAAGTATAAACATGGAACAGACATGTGCCTCTTTGCTTTAAAAGAAATTTTAGATCCATATGACATAACACCACTATTTTCATGTGTTTCATTGATGCTTCAAAGGCCTTTGATTATGTTAACCAGGGAAAGTTATTCCAATAGTTGTGTAAGAGGGGTGTCCCCAAATGTTTGGTGAGGATTCTTGTTTTTGTTATGCTAATCAGTCAGTGTATATATTTTAAATTGTTTAACATTTAAATTGAAGATTTAAAGGAATTGGCAAGTTTACTTTGTAAAAGTGCAGCAAATGATCCTCATAGTTTGATTGTTGTTACCATAGCTACAACCCGATGTTATAAATTTAATCTTTGTGTTAAAGATTGTTCATAAATACATCTTAGCAAATAATAACTAATAATCAATGATTACTTTTAAGCTCGGCCAGTTAAATTTAGCAATCTTAGTGGAAGTGATATTCCTAATAGGAAGAGGGGGGCCTCTAAATCATATTTTGCTTAAGGCCCCATACAGCCTTGGGCCACACCTGACCAGAGGAACATATTTTTATATGTAATGAGAAACTTTCTCGTTGTAACAAGTTTTGTATCTTAGTATAACAAGAAAGTTTCTCGTTTTAATGAGCTATTGCTCCGTGAATTTATTTCCTAGCTCTGGCAGTTAAATGCTTCTGCATGTGGCAGATATGTTGGATAATGAATTTGGACTAGAAACTTGGAAAATCCCATCTCTGAGTACAGAGTATAGAAAGCACATTAGCTTGTGGTCTTGTATTGGTAATAGTAGTTTGCAATACAACAATTAGCAAATCCCAATGACTTGTTCCACTTGAGTATGATGCCACTCCCAGATCTAAGCTCCAACTTCTAAGACAAGGCAAAGGCACAATTTATTCTGGTAAGTCAGACTTGCTAATCGTTGTGGAGCTATCTACTATTACCAGGTGGAGGCAAATAGCAGCATATTTCTTCATTCTATGCATTTACACATCAAAGGAACATACAAGTAGACAGTACAGCACCACCCTTATAAGTGGTTTAATGACATGAATTTTTTTTAATATCCAGCAGCCATATTGGATCTGAACTGGGGATTGGCAGGAGACTTGTAGCTTTCCAAGTTCAAGTTGCATCTTCAGGGAGCGTTTCATCGGATTTGACAGGCTTGAACTTGGAAACTCCTGCTTCCCAGTACAAATTCATGCAACTATTCTAACTTTTTAAAACAAAAAGGTGAATATTAACTTTCACATTTGGTTGTTGTGTGGTTACTGTCATGAATTCCTATTTTGAACACTTTGTTTGGTATTAGATCTTTTTAGACAACAGGAGCATTTTCAGGGTATTTAGAGCCATTTGAGGCAGCTCACCTTCATAATGAGTAAAAAACAACATTGAGGGGTTATTTAATGCTGTAAAATTTTGAACTACCAATTTAACGGTGAGGTAGAGAAAGCTGCACTCATCCTATTTCACACCCAGTTTATAATAGTTCTTTACTTCACTTTGAATTACATTTTGGGTTTCTCATTTTTTCCATGTTTTAATTTACAGTTTAAAAAATTACCTTCACACTAATTGAGCAGTTTTTCATAGTTGAACTTTGCCACTTTCTTCTGCTTACAAAACATTTTAAAATAAATCCATTCATCCATTATCTTCCACCTATCCAGGATCAGTGGCAGCCTAAGCAGAGAGGCCCAGACTTCCCTCTCCCCAGTCACTTGTTCCAGCTCCTCCGGAGGAATCCCAAGGCCAGCAGAGAAACAGAGACCCTTTAGCGTGTCCTGGGTCTTCCTCTGGGTCTTCTCCCGGTGGGATGTACCTGGAACACCTCACCAGGGAGGCATCCAGGTGGCATCCTAACCAGATGCCTGAGCCACCTCAACTGGCTCCTCTTGATGCTAATTTAAAATAAACATCAATCTTAATTTAACCATCAAGGAGGAGCAAGGACTGATTATTCTGTCCTTTACTTTTCTCTTTTAACTGTAATCATTCTCATAGAGCTGATTCTCTGTTACAGGTACACTTGTAAACACTTCAGTAATGGACTTCCTTCCAGACTGTCTTCCAGCCACACATACTAATTTATAGTCTGAAAGTGACCCCCTTTGCTTTATGAAGTTGCCAAGGACCAAAATGTTTAACTTTTTTGCAAAAATACAACATTTTGCATCTAAATTGGTAAGAGTAAAATACAAACAAAAAACACACCCATTATACCGCGAAACCCACAAAAATATTACATTTCAAACCAGGCTCCTCTTGTTTTAAATAGGAAAACTGTCTTTAGTGACCTTTAAGAATGTAAAGATAATTTTTCATCTTAAAATTTATGAAAAAAAAACATCTAAAAAAAAAAAAAAAAAAAAAAAAAAAAAAAAAAAAAAAAAAAAAAAAAAAAAATCACTGAGTTTTCTTTAGGAAATTCCAGCCTTTGAGGCCGATGCAATGAGATATGCTACATAAATCCTGGACAGAAAAAACTCAAGACATTTTTCCTAAGAAATGTTAAGGATTTGGGCTGTTAATTTTATCTGAATATAAAAGTTAATGAACTGACGAACAGGCACTGTGTTCCACACATACCGATCGGTCTCAGACATGCTAGATCTGCGATCACGGGAGCCATCTTGACTAAACATAAACCAGAGCATGGTCAGACACAAAACAGGGGTTTTCTGTTTGTTTTGTGTCTGGCAACAGAGATAAAACAAAAAGCAGATCTTCTGTCTGCACCCAAACAGACATCAAGGGATTAGTTTCTGTTAGTCCCACTTGATAGCAGTGTGTGATCTGACTGAGGACAGTTTTTGGTTAATCCAGTCCAGTTCAGTTAATTTATATGGCACCTTTCCAGAAAGAAATGTCTTCTGTTAGAAGACAAACAGACCCAATTCATGTGCAGAAATCTACAATCAAATCAGTAACGTAACATCTAAATATAGACAGATTTAAATACAGTTACATAAATCCTAATTCTGTGCTAGTCATAATATTCTGTATCCACATTTAATTTATATTACCTATTAGTAAACAGCTATCCATTTTAGGAGAAGCTCAGCTGACTGCATCTTTAGCAAGCAAAGAAAAGGAACGACTCCCAATAAACTTTTCAGATATTGTTGTATCTCATTATTTGCTGAGAAGCCTTGGCTCTCCCTATAATGTTGTTTGGGCTGCCTTTGGGTCTGTCTCCACCACACCTTGCAACAAACAGGACTGAGATAAAAAAAAACTAAAACGGCAGATACAATGCAAAACTTTGCAAAGAATTATTTACTGGCTCTTGTCCCAAAAGGTGTGGAATGGCATGGCCTGTGTGTCAGGTAACAACAGGTGACACATTTTTGTCTTGACTTGGTGCAAAACAACCACAAAGAGGTAATGTCCCTGTAGTTCATGAGTGTTTTTTAATGTTTTAAGTTAATTCACTGATTTATAAGCCTTAAGAATAAGAAAAAAATAATGATTTTCTTCCTCCTAAAACAGAAAGACCTAAAAGTGAAATAATCTGAGCTCAAATGTTTATTTAATGATTAAGAGCTAGTTTCATCATTTAGTCTTTGCAGGCATCATTTTTTGTTGTTTTTCTGGTATATATTTTGTCCCAGGATTTGTAGGTTTTGCTTCAGAAGGTATTTTTGTAAGAAGTATATGACATTGTGATGAAGCAACAAAGACATGGCAACTATAGAGGAAGTTCCTAATATCTTTCTCCAACACACGAACCCTCCGTACATCAACCTCCATTACATCTATGAACCATTTTCCCCTTTGGCAGCTCCATATTAAATATTTTTGGTCCAAACCTTGCTTTGCAGCCTTTTGCTTTTGCCATTGTCTCAGATTTGAACATCTCAGTAGGTCCCACTGACATAATTCAAACATTTCCTTTAACTCTTTCAGTATTTCCTGCAGACACAGATCAGCCCTGACACTCTTCTCCATCCTCTCTACTCTCATCCAAGGCTTTTTTACTTGAAAGGTTGAATTTGCTTCAAAGTGCAGTTGATATATTTTTATTTTGAAAACCAGATTTAATTATAATTATATTAAGCCTAATTAAATAATATTTAAAAAAAAAAACAGGAAGAAACTAAACTTTTAACTGTTTTGGGCTTTTAATTATTCTTTAAAGTCTTCTTCCTGATAGAAGTTGACTTTTCCCCTTGTTTGCACTCAGGACTGTTCTGGAGCGGATTTCTTGTGACAGAAATCTTGGAAAAGAAAAATTAAGAGAAACTGGAAATTAGTGCAATAATGAACTGGTCGTGTTTACTGCCTACTAGCAATGTTGTCTACGAGAACTTACCTGCAAGTCCGTCGTAAATGTATGGTTTGTCAAGAGGAAATCCCAGACATTCAGCCAGTTTCTTATCATCATTGGCTGTTTTATTCTGCTCAACATCCCGGTGGAAACCCTCCTTCTCTGATTCACAAAATAATAATTTTTTATTTTTATTTTAAATCATGCACTTCAACAAAAATGGTCAGTTACTCTGAGCAAAGAGCGGAAGCATTGCCTAAACTATCTGTTGTAAATTTGTGATTAAGAATCAAGTGTTTGAGTGTCTGCATTACTGTAGCTGAGCAGGAATCGGTACATTGTTGTTTTGTAGGTCATCAGCATACAGTCTGAGCAGGTCTCATAGAAAATCACGTCAGCAGTCTCGGTGTACTCCTGAAGCACTCCATCCTTCTCCACTCCTGATACACAAAAAAAACACACATCAAACTCCTGGTCAAATCACTTCTTTTTGGTTTGTACCCTCATTTAATACCTTCACAATACTTTCATGCTAATTTCTGCTTTCTGTTCTATCCTGTGTACAAAAATTTATAAACTTGTTTCCGCAGACTTTTGCTTATCAGTTTTTGTCTTTGTAGTTCTGTGTTTCAATGAATTGCGAAGAGAACTACACATAAAAAATGTTTAAATCCCTTGTTTAATTTGGTTAAATTGTATATGAATCTCTGAAAACTTTGTGTTACACTCTATTTCCATTTATTTTGGTTCAGATTCCCACTTGGACTGGCTGACTCATAAAAATATTTTGAATTAATGACCTCTAATCAAAGTTTGTTAACAGACTCAGGTCCATAATTACACACAAAAAGTACAAACCCATCTATAAAGTAATGAATAAATGTATAAAAGCATTAAATACTTAAAATCTTGGAATACAGACATATTTCTCTAAATATTCTGTAAAAATAAACATTTTTAAGGTGCTTTAAATGTCCAAAAATCCACATTCATAAACATCTGACTGGCACTCCTTCCTCTGGGTATTTTTTTTAAGGGCTTAAGTGATGAAGGCCTTCATCATGACTTTATACTGAGCTTAAAGGATTTTTGGTTGCCCTGAGATCTTTAAAACATGCAAGATTGAAGACCCTGAAGTTGTTAGGATCAAGAAACTGTTTATTGAGATGCATGTAGAGCCATGTCACATTTCCCTTTAAAGGGAATGATCTTATTCTTCTAGAGAGCAATACCACCACCATTCAGAGGGTGGCGCCAAACACACAGCAAATAAGGAAAACGGGCCACATATTAAGCAGAAAAAGGAAAAACAATGTTGTGAGGTAAGATTCAGGGACCAGAAGGAAACGGAACTGCATTGATATCTGGGCGAAGAGTCGCTGTGTACGTTCTTTACTTCTGTTTCTCTTTTAAGCATAAACAGAACAAACCACCTCATTATCAACCGTTATGTAGCCGTATTTAAAACGATAAAATATATACATGTATATCTTTGAGTGCAAAGCTGTGGTTCAGCTGAGCTGTATTATGAAGATGAGTGAGTATGTGTTGCTACAGGCCAAGCAGAGAGCGGTTTGTTCAGATTCTGTTGCAAAAAAATATAGTTTTCTTTAAGACATATATAGGTAACACAGCCTTTATCAATTGCTTCCTGACAGCTTTATCTGCATTGTACTGCAGTATTTTATAGTTACAAGATTTTTAGAATAACATATTTCCCATTAATTATGTGCCATTTATTTAGCTTCCATTTGTGTTTAACTTACTGAACAAATAAGATTTTACTGTGTTGTTTTCAGCATCTTCTGTGGGCACCGTCATGTTGATGAAATAGACGCTGCAGGAGTCGGGCTCATGACTGAAAAATAAAGCATAACTCAGAAAATAACAGTTTATATCAGCGTTTATACACAATCCACTCACTATATTACATCTAATCTCAGGACCTACTGATAAATATTCCTTTGGATGAACTTGATTGTTGTGTTGTCGGGAAGGAGTTGGAACTCAACGTGAGAGCTGGAGATTTGTCCCAGCATGAGGTGGCCGATCTCATGGTCCGAGACAGACCAGACCAGAACCCATTCACCATTATTCTGTGAGAAGATAGCAGAAAAATCAGATTCAACCCTTCTTTGGTGAAAGGTAGAAACAATATTACAGTCGAAATGAATTATGCCTGTGAAATAGAAGTTTGTTAAAAAGTAAGTTATGGTTTGCTGACAGAAATAGAAAATCTTAAATTTACAGATATAGAAAACAACAATAAAAGCAGCCAGACTAAAGGGACAGATCAATGGGCTGTTGCCATAGCTCAAAATAGTAAAGAACAAACTAATGTTTTTAAATACAGATATAATAGCAATTGCAGGTTTTAATAATTTTATAGTTCTTCATGGGATAATTGCACTGAATTTCCACAACATTATGACAATAAAAATACCAGTAAACATTTTTTAGATCTGTTTTTCTTGTCATTATGTTGGAAACAATGTGTTTTTTCATATCAACATAAGAAAATGTATTCGTCCTCTTTTTGCAAAAGATTTGATCAAATATTACAAGTTATCTTTTTTTCAAAAGGTCATGTAACATTTGTAGCTCTAAACAAGTTTTATTTAGCTGGGCAGAGGTCAGAAATGGCTCTTTAGGTTGTAAAGGTTGCAGACCGCTGGCCTGAACCATCTTGAACATAGTGAACCGTAAGTGACGATGCTCTTTATCGATTACATCCAGTTATTACAATCATTCCAGACATCTTCATTAGAAAACTATCAGCCCTAAGACTCTTAGAAGTGTCCCTATAGAGCAGCGATACACAGACCGGCCACATGGTCTCAGATAGTTCAACTTGAGTTTAAATCAATAGAAAATTAGGGGATTTGTCATTTGAACGATCCTTGTTACTGATTGGTTTCTTATTAACCAATAACAATGAAATTCAGGCTCTTAACTTGATGTGAGCGAGTTTCAGGCATCAGACAAGACAAGCATGGGTCTGAAACTAGAGAAGGGGAGCAGTGTTGTATCTGTCTTCCAGCAAAAATATAACTTTATGTTTATGGTAGCCTAGAAATATTGACTTCAGTATTTGAAGTTATGTTGAAAATATTTTTTATCATTAAATTGCAGGAATTTTTCCTGTTGAATGTCCATCCCAGTGGACATCAGGAGTTCGGCTATATTATCCAACACTCAATTATTTAACGTTACCATGGAAAGAAAAAAAGAATCTGTGAGCAAATTATGGCTAATTTGTGATTTCACAATTATTTCATATTATTTTATTTTTTCATGATGGAGTATAAACTCAGACTTCCTTGAACTGCTTGTAAATAGAGAAATATCTGATCTTGGCTTCTTGAATTTCGGAAACAAGGCATGTGAGAACAAGAATGAGACAGATGGTAAGTAGGCTCAGTTTTTGAAGGTGTCTCATCAAGCTCAACAGTGGACACCAGATACAAAACGCCGTACTGCACAGGAAAAACAGACATCTACTGTGAGAAATGCAAACTCCACCTGTGTTCTGTGTCACTCTGAAACTGTTTCAAGGCTGAGAGATTGCATGAACATACCCAGCAAGCCGATGCTTCACCAACTGGTTAGTAAATGTGTAATCTATTGTTTCATGTTTAGTTTAATATATATAAAAGCATATCAATGCATTTGAAAGTTCAATGATACATTACTGAAGGTAAAAAGGATTTTGTGAAGTTACACTAATCAGAAGAATCCAAATTCATGTCAATATTCAGACCTGTACACAGACAGACAAATATGCAGACATCCAGTTTAAAAAGAATTGAAAAATTGAAATTGTTGTGAAAAGTTTGGTCTTTGTACTTAAGTTTTCATGACATTGTATTCTCAACTTTAAGTTGTTTTCTAAAGTTACTAAAATTACAAAGCACTGTTCTCACCTTGATCACTTCCTGGTCACTAATCATTTGAACTTCTGCCCCTTAGGGAACCATGACAGGTGTCTTAAGACGAGAGGCAGCAGATTCAAGAACAGCTTACCTTTGATTTTATAGTTCATGCTGATACACAGCACGTTTTTCTACGCTATTTAATTTTTTTTTTTTTTTTAGATTTTTTGTGTGTAGTGTTTTAAATGTTTTATAATACCCATGTTTTGGCAGGAATGATTTCATTCTGACCTTAAGAGTTAAAGTAATCTAACCCTCCACCTCTGATTCAGAGGAAGCAGTTAACATGTGCTGTGCAAATTTTGATTTTTACAAAGTAAAATGAAACAAAAAAAACCCACAACAAGATTTATTTCATAATGGAAACGCTTGATACGATTTTGATGTTTGGTGACAATCTGAGATGCCACACTGTCCAGAACCAAACTCACCTCGTGCAGATCTTTACTTGGCAGCCTTTTGGTCAGACCATGACACTCTTCTGCAGACGGAGCTGCATTGGAGCCGACTACAGCAAGCAGCAGTGCAACCTTTGCTACACTCTTCTGGCTCTGCGGTCAAATAAAAATACAAACTCACTAAACTCTGTCAGGGGAGGAACTAACTAGATAACTCCTGTTTGGTTTATTATTGCTCCGGGTCTGAACTGGCCTTGGAGTCAGTCCAAAGGCAAAGTGTGCTCAGCGGATTACTCGTTTTAGATTCACCTTCTGATTTATTTTTTATTTTTTAAATTTTATTCATTCCTTTTTGGGACGCTATTCTTCGTGGTCTGCTTTAGAGGAGGGGTGTCCAAACTTTTTGTCACATGAGCCAAAATCATCAAGTTAGAATTACTTGTGCGCCAAAACGCTACAGTTTCTAAAAAAAAAAAAATAAAAAATTGAAAATTACAAAGAAATTATATAATGACCTTTTTTATCTGCTCAGCAATAAAGTAAGCATGCAATAGTTTAATTAAACAAATAAAGTAGTTAGATTTTTTTTGAAAGAATGGAGTGTGTAAATTATTGTGTAGCCAAAACTAAAAAGGATTTTGTATATTTGCCTTATTAAAAGAAAGGCATCCGATTTGTACATTTTTGGGGGATTAATTAAGGGAAAAAAAAAAAAAAAAAGTTTCAGCTATAAGAACAAAAAGCAGATTGGGTGCAACCAAAGTCTGCTTTTGAGTAAAAGTCACTAAATAGACGTGTTCCTGTTTACTATGAAATTGAAAAGAATACTAAAAGCATGGTTATTAAAAGATAAATACTTTAAATTGCATCAAACATTTTCCAATATAAGAAGATTTTAATTAGTAATAATTTTGCACTAATTAAAAACAAAAAGCCTCTATTTGTTTCAACCACCTGTGCTGGCAGGCCAAATTTCTGTCATCTTTGAAATGTACTTGGGGGGGCCACACAAAATCAGTCCAGGGGCGGCTGCACTTTGGAGATCCCTGCTTTAGCTCAACCAGAGATGCACTGAAAGATAATTTAGCACACCTCAGGAGATCCGAGTTAATTTTTTTCTCATACAAATTTACTATAGTCCCTGCTGAGGCCTTAAACACAGTTATATTAAAAACATGTTACAAACACAAATTGTAATATACAGTTCAGTGAAAAAGTATTGTGTTCTCCTGCAGATTTTTTTCTGATTTTGATTTTTGGTCACACTTTAAATGTTTCAGATCATTAAACACATTTTAATATAAGACAAAGTTAACCTGAGTGCATTTGAAAAGCAAAGGAAAAAAGCTGCCCAATGCATCTCCTAACCCTGATAACTGGTTGTGATACTCTTGGCAGTAAAACCTGATGTCAAGCGTTTGATAAGTTTTTTACGTCACTGCAGAGGCATTTTTGCCAGCTCCTTCTTGCAGAATTATCTTAATTCAGCCACTTTGGTGGGTTTTTGACCAATAGGAGCCTGGTTAAGGTCATGCCAGAGCATCTGAAAAGGATTTAAGTCATTTCAAAACCCTCATTTTGTTTTTTATAGAGCCTTTCAGAGGTCGGTTTGCTCATGTGGTTTGAGTCATTATCCTGTTGCATAACCCTAACTCATTTGAACACAAGGACACAAACTGTTTGCTGGACATTCTTCTTCAAGACATTTTGTTCGGGAGCAGATTCATTGGCAAGTTGTGCTGGTCCTGATTCAGTACAGCAACCCGAGACCATGCCTGTAGATGTTCTTGTTCTGAAATGCTGTGTTAGTTTTACACCAGATGTAACAGGATGCACACTGAGAACGTTCCACTTTTATCAGTCCGCAGAATATTTTCTCAGGAGTCTTAGAGAGGATCAAGATGACTTTGCAAATGTGAGACGGAGCATTGTTTGATCCATCTAATGTAAAGAATATGGCAGACCCACAGAGATGTGGCCGTCACTGAAACTGACAGACGTGCAAGGAGAGCAGTTGTTTGTTGTCAAACGTTCTGACAAAAACATTCAAAGTCGTCTCTTATTTGAAAAGGAAGACGGAAAACCTTCCTGTCGACACATATTAGTTTTCAGTGGCATACGAATTATATTGTCATTTTTATGTTGTTGGAACCCATTACATAAAAATTATTAGATCAGTTTAATACAAGGGAACCAAGAAAATTGCAGTCTTTTTGTAACAATCGTAACTATATCAGTTTTTTTCATTGCTTTATCAGTGGTTTCTCCCTGCAGTCAATTTTTTTCAGCCATTTTGAGTCACTTTGTAGTTATTTTGGATATTTGCTTTATGAAAGAGCCAAAAAAAAGAGTTGATACAAATTAATCCCCTGAGAAGCTGCAGCATTTCAAAGCTGATTCAAAAAGTCAGTTTAGGAAAACAAGAAAAACCAAACATGTAAATAGTTTTTTTTTATGTGTTTTAATAGCTGTTAGGTGTCTTTTCATCATGGAGGTTGACCCTTCCTCTTCATTCCACTCAGGGCTGTTCAAGAGCTGCTTCTGGAGCCGACTTCTTGTGACAGAAATCTGTTAAAGGAAAGAGAAGAAGAATTGTAAATTATTGCAATGAACTGGTCATGCTAGCGGCGTCCTGCTGGTTTTGTTTACAGTAACAGACCTGCCACTCCGTCGTAAGTGTAGGGTTTGTCATGAGGGACTTCAAGACACTCGGCCAGTTTCTTATGGTCATCGTGGGCTAATTTATGTTGCTCCACATCACGGTGTGAACCCTCCTTCCCTGATTCACAAACAAAACATCACTTTAACAAAACTTTCCAATCACTTTAAATGATCAGCTGTATCATTGCATAAATGATTTAAGGTAGATTGAATGGTGTGTGTGTGTGTGTTTTACTGTAGCTAAGCAGGAATTTGATTGTTGACGTTTTGTAGGTCATCAGGAGACAGTCGGAGCAGCTCTCATAGAACTCAACTTCACCGGTGTCGTTGTACTCCTGAGCCACGCCATTCTTCTCCATTCCTGATACACAAAAATACACATATGAGGCTCACACCACACTGATGCAAGCAATAGCACAAACACACAGTTGCATTGCATACTGTGCACTTTAAAGCACAGGGCGCTGTAAAAATCACCACAAGGCATGATTAATCATTCTAGTGAGAAAATTTGTGCCATTGGTCTTTCTATAAACAGCTAAAAGAGTGGTTAGAGGTGGTCTGTTTGTTTTTTTGTTGACTTTCTAATGTGAGAAATAATTTTATGCATCGCCTGATAAATTTTGTGGTGGGTGAATGTAAATACGATGTGTTGAAAAATGTGCAATGTCCTAATTATGTGAATAAAGTTTAGAGATATTTTGACATTGATGTCTCAGAGTAATAGAGAACCTGGTGTGTCTTTGGTGAACCTTCTGATCAAATTACAGTTTGATCAAAATGATTAACCCATCTTTTAAACCCAGCCAATGATTTTATAGATCATCAAAGCATAGAAACAGCACTGTTGAAAATCACTTGTTAATTTGCCTGGACTTAGGTAACAAGTAGATGATAAATTTTCTCCACACACCGGTTAAGTTATGGAGTATTGCAGAGTTCGGTGCTTTGATCAGTTATCAATATTAATTCTTACATTAAGAGATATTTTCCCAAATGGAAATAAAATGTTGTAACTAACGTCATCCAAGTATCTTGAAAGAGTCGTTGTAAATGGTGATGCTGTGAGCAGGAAGAATCTCCAGTAGCAGTCAGTGTTGTAGCGAATCCGAAGAAGCCTCTGACTTCTGTTGCCGTATGACAGCCTCATGACTAACAAATGGTTGTTAGAGTTTATTCTAAAGAAGTTATGTTGTGTTTGATTTTCACCTAATTTTACTTGTTTCCTTTATCTCTTGTTACTTTGTGTTGTCACTAATATACTCACCTCAGATGACAGATGGTGCTTCATTTTTATGATACATAAAAATGTATCATAAAAGCTTATTTACTAAAACCTTCCCAATTAAACCATCCCTACTGTTTTTTGCTTTACAATTTTTACGATTTTGTGCAACTTACTGATAGATTGACAGTTTAATGTGTGGTGTTCGGCGTCGTCAGAGGGGACCGTCATGTTCACAATGTAGGTGATGCAGACATCACTGGATGTCATGAAACAGATGCAGGAATGGAGGTTAAACACAACATCAACAGTCTGCTGAACTTCAAATTCAAAAAAAGGCTTATTGAATCTACTCAGGAGATCTGCTTTCTTTTTCGTTTTCTCAGTATCACTGCCTCATCTATTGTTTTGATTTTTTCTAATGTTAGAACTTACGAGAACGTGTTCCTCTCAATGAATTCGATTGTTTTGTTGTCACCAAGCACCTTGAGCTCAACGTGGGAGGTGGTCAAGTTTGCCAGTAAGATGTGGCCAGTGTGATTGTCAGCAACAGACCAGACCAGAACCCATTCACCGTGAATCTGCAGACACACAGAATGTTTGATTAACATTTATAGACCAAACAACTGATAAAAAAAAAAAATAAATAAGCTTAAAGCAAACGGAACTGCTGCATCATAGAAACAATGGCTTTTAGAGTAAATCACTGTAAAAGCTGCAGGACATGTTATCAGTAAAATGTATAACTAATCAGCTTCTGAGCCAGAAGAAGGTAGCAGTTCAAACTTTGACTCTAGCTCAGTAACAACTTTTTGGATACAGGACTCAATCAGACATGATCAAAACATTTAAAAAGTTTGATCTCCTCCTCGTGATCTGAGGTGCCACACTGACCAGAACCAAACTCACCTCCTGCAGATTTTTGCTGGGCAACCTTTTGGCCAGAGCCTGGCACTCTTCTGGAGGCGGTGCTGCATTGCAGCCAATCACTGCTAACAGCAACAGCGCAACCTTTGCTACAGCCATCCTGCTTTCAGACCCAACAAAAGACACACAGTCACGGTGAACTGCCAATTTATAATGTGTGTGGGAGAGTTGCAGGGGCTGACAGTCCAAAGATAATGTGTGTTCAGTGGGCGACTTATCTCAGATTCACCCTTTGATTCCACCTGTTTATTCTTCTCTATGCTATGGCATGTTTTTAAACCAAGGACACAGAAAAACATTTCACATATTTACGTAACATGAAGCCTTAAACCAGAGAACAGAGACGACAGTTTATCAAACTTCGGGAGCCCTCATTTGTGCAACACAAATGCACACCACACTTTCAATTCAAAAATCATGCATCATCTTTGCTCTGTTTTACATTTATGCACTACTTTCTGTTGGTTTATTAGATAAACCTCCAGAAAAATACATTGAAGCCTATACTGTGTCAAGATGCAAAAAAGTACAAGGGGTATGACTACTTTTGCAAGACACTATAGCCCACTGGTTTTGTCCCTGGCTCTCCAGATCTCCAGAAAAAAGTACCGATTGGACCATAATACCATCATTAAATGTCAACAATAAGCTCTAGCAAGCTGTGAACAAGACAAACCTGTTAAGGAGTCTTTTTGCGCCAAGCATTAAAAGAAAATACCATATTTTAATAATCTCAGTAGAAACTTTGAAGGATTTTTGAATTATTTTTCAGGTTAGTTGTTAAACTGAAGGTAGATCAAATCTTATGGCGAGCTACTCCCACATCATGTGGTAAAAATGTTATTCTACACGGAAGAACAGGTTGTCTAAAACCATTTGTATTGGAGAAACCAAGAAACTTTGACATTTAACTTAATAGATTTGTGAGCTTCTCATAGGTACATTTACATCTGGGTTAATTAGAGGCACATTTGTAGATGCATCTCAAAGTCACAAACACACTGAATGACATAATGGGAAAAATGGTTAAGATATCAGGAAGAGAATTGTGGGAATCCATCAGTCTGCTTCATCCTCAGGTAAAATTTTTCAGATTCCTGAAGGTGCCACGCTCATCTATTCAAACAATTATAAGCCCTTTAGAAGGGAGACGTAGCTGAATGCAGAAATTAACGTATTTTGGTGTGAAATTGGCATATCAACCCCAAAACAAAAGACCATGTGAACATGCTGGCTGAAGCTGGTAAGATTGAAACAAGCACTGTACTGACTTGGGCTGAAAGGCCACTCAGAGAAGAGGAAACCATTACTTGAAAAGCAACGTAAAAGCTCGTCTTTGTCCCCTCAGGTGCAAAGATCTGCAGATTCATGTTCTCTGCGGATGTTTTTGCTGCAGGAGGGACTGGTGCGCTTTGCAAAAACAGATTACTTCAGTAAGGAAGAACATTATGTCAAAATACAGAGGCAACATCTGAAAATATCTCATAGAAAGTTAAAGTATTATCTTTGAAGTGGACAGTAAGCCGAAGCAAAAAGCTAAATGAGCCACAAAGTAGATTTAGGTAAAGTCTGTGTTTTAGGAGTAACAGTCACAAAGCCCTGATTTCAGTATCATAGAAAATTTGTGGGCTCAGCAGAAAAGATGCGTGTTAAAAAACCCGACTACTTTATATTAGACCTTTCTGGCACAATAGGCCAAGATTCCTGCAAACGATTATAAGAAGCTTACAGAAGGAAATCCAAATGTTTGATCCAAGTCAACTGTTTAAAAGGCAATTTTATTAAATGCTTTCTCTTCCTCTTTTATTATCCTGGCATTTAGCAATTAGAAATAATTCTTGTTTTCCTAACTAACTACAAACAAGGAAAGTTTGGTCAGATTTAATATCAGATAGAGAGAAAAAAAAGATTATGTCTTTATCTATAATGTATCTAAATATGTGGTGTCAAAAAAATGTTTGTTTTTAACTCGACATAAATAGACATTTCCAAGGAAAAAAATAATTTGGTATTGGGTAAAAGCCCAAAAATATTATGAAATGTGCAGCACAAAAAAACCCCTCTCTTTTATTATATAGTACTTAAAAATATTCTTAGTATTTTTTCTCTCTGGTCCTTTATTTTACTAATAAAAAAGCGGTATTAGGCATCTGAGAAGGGCACAAACACTTCCTCACTTTATGGGGTGGAGGATTGGGGGTTAACACAGGTCACACAAGCACAAAGATTCAATATTTATTCATCAGTTTTATTTTCTTTGCTGTTTCACTTGTTTTTCTCTCTTAAAACTATATGTTGCATGAGAAAAACACATTTGAGTCATTCTAATAATTTGGTTGCAGGTGGATGGCATCCCTGTAAACATCTCATCTACTGAGAATTTGGCAACTGGATCCCTTCGTCGTCTTTGCAATGACCTGCAGAAAGAGACAGTAGCAACCTGAGTTAGTCTTAAAGCTCAGCAGTTCATCGTGATTTAACTGTTGGAGCAGAGAAACCTCAAAGCTACGTACTTTTCTCAGGATTGTAGAGGAAGTCTTGTTCTCCAGAGAAGCCAAGGCAGCTCGCCTGCTTCTTAAAATGCTCCATGTCAGACTCTGCCAGGGTCTGTCCTCTGCCTGGAAACCAAATAATGAAAATGAATGAAATTATGGTTTGGAAACAAACCAAGAAAAGTTAAGCATGTGAAGGATTTCTTCTTACCTAAAATGTAAATAGAACGAGCACTGATTTCTTCCGGGTAGTCTGTGTTGATGAGATTAAATAACCGAACGATATTTTTGATGTTTTTGGCTGTGCTGTTTATGAGCAAGACCATATGGCCATCACTGCTCGGGAGCACATTAAACTTAGAGGTCATGTTAAGATCTGGGTACAAACACAGAAAACAGGGAAAAAACATGAATAAGAAAACTGGCTGGAAAATTTCTAAATCACCCCAAATCAGTCAGAATTACTCAACAGATGCTGACCTAGTCAAACCAAAAAGCTAACTGATCACATCTTCAATATATATGATTTAAAAAGGAAATCATTAGAAATTTGGATTAAAAATCTGGAAAAAGATAAATAAAACTAAAAAAATACGCAGTGTTAGTACAGTTAGATTTTTCTTCAAAAAGAAAAAAGAAACAGATCTAAAATCAAGTCCTCAAATGGTTTGTGTGAGTCGAATTTGAAGCTATAGGATGGTCTCCTGCAGAATTTTCGACTCTTTTTGTCAGATCAGATAGGGAAACTTACACGAGGATGTTACGGTGTTGCCCTCTATCTTCATGCTCATGGTGCTTTTTAAGCAGGTTCCATTGCTGGGAAAAAATATTGGGGAAAAAGTTGAGTTCACAACCTTGAGCAATTTTCAGAGTCATCTAATGTCCATATATGTGTTTCTTCTTGTGTCTCTGCTCTGTCTTCTCAAGCCCCCAGTCGGTCGTGGCAGATGGCCGCTTGTACTGAGCCAGGTTCTGTTGGAGTTTTCTTCCTGTTAAAGGGGAGTTTTCCTCTCCGCTGTCGCTACATGCATGCTTGGTATGAGGGATTGCTGTAAAGTCAACGACCCAATGCAAACAATTTTCTGCTGTTGCTTCGTGCTGGTCCAGGAGGAGTAAATGCTGCAAGTCACTGACTCACAACTTACTGTACTGTTTGATAACCAGGATCAGTTGGATTGTATGATTGAACTGAAATGTTTTTTTGTAAAGTGCCTCGAGACGACATTTGTTGAGAATTGGCGCTATATAAATAAAACTGAATTGAATTTAATAACCAGACGGAGATCCCTAAAGTTGAAATTAACTATAGAGAATGAATGCAAACAAAGCATCTGAGCATTTAAAGGTGACCAAGTCCCTGATTTTAAATCATGGAAAAACATTTTGTTAGGAGTAGCTAAACCCTGGATGAGTCTGGAGGAATAGGTCTGCAGAAGGGAGAGGAGCTTCTCTGAGGAACCGGACCACGAACCGTTTGCGGACTAGGAAGAGGAGGTCTTAGAAGGAGAGGATTGTGTCCTTGATCAGTAAGTGGAAACTTTTAGATACAGCTATGATTTGTTCATATTTTGCTTAGCTGGGAAATTCAGTTTTACAATAAAATAAATACTTCATCGAGTGCACAGAGCTTGTTTGTTTACGTTTGTGTGCGTGGGGAGGGATGGAAAGATGCTTTGCTTGCCTGTGGAATATGGTACAAGACCTTCTTTTACCACTTTTTGGAACTTCACCTTTTTCAAGTTTGTATATCCAGGTGTTTCCCAAAGTTGGAAAAAGCCTGGACATTCCCACAGAAAAACCTCTCAATTTTTTGTTCTATATTTATCAGATTTGAACTTGTAACAGGTAAGACTTGTATCCATAGCCTCGTTCTACTTCTGAGTCCATATATCTACCCCTCCATGTACAGCTAAATTAATACAGATACAAAAACACCAGATGAGAGGAAAATTTTTTACATTTCTGTGTGTTCCAACCTCCACAACTACTATATAGTTACAATTACAGTAAGTTTGACAGATCAGATTGAATATTCAGTGTCACTTTTACAGAGAGACCAAGTTTCTGCATGTGTTCCAGCGGGCTGAAGAACTGCGTCTAATTTAATTTGGTTATGCATTTTACAGGTGTTTAGGATGGGGGTAGTGCAGGGGGGAGGGGGAAGGGGGATAAGCGATATGACACACATACAAACTGAAAAATATTTCCAAAAAAAAAAAACATCAAAAGAACATTTTCTGGAAATTGTATTTATGTAGAGGTAAGACTGCATATTTAAACAAAAATAGCTGATCAGATTTTAATTTTCTAACATTTTGAGATATTATAAATAAATAATCAAATGAACAATACAGAGCATTTTTAGTTTTATGCATTTTCCTTCCTTAGCTCGTTATGTATTTTCATCTCATCTCATTGTTTCTCTATAATGTTGTGTTCTGCTTTTCTTTCTATACACCAGTTCTGCATTTGTACAGTGAACTTACATCCTGTTCCCTTGATCCACGACAATCTCAGTGTTGCCTGCTGGCGATGCTGTAGTGTTTACCCAGGAGCTGTCAGTTAACTTCAGCATGGATTTATAAAATTCATGATCCGTGTAGCCCGCAAGGAAATTCAGTTTTCCATAGATCTGCACACAAACAGGAAGTTGGTTACTTGCAAGAACCTTACATTTAACATACCTTCATTGAAAATGTTTGCGTTATGAGGAAATAACTGACTAACTGTTAAATATTTGTCGTGTTTTTATTGTTTGAAGATAGTAAAATGTCTTGGTTAGCTGGTTAACAAAGGAACTATAATTTGGATATGAATGACCATTTACATTTTCTTGTTTCAGAACATGAGGTGAAGGTTTCTATTAAGAGATTTTGACAAAGATGTTTCTCTTTAAATCCTGCTAGGACAAATGTTTTACGAAGAACCAGTACTCATGAAACAAAAAGACAAGACCTTTCCATGAAAATGTAAAAAGCATACAGCTACAACATTGAAGGCACATTTCATTGTCGCAGTAGGAGCTAAATGAGTAAACCTAAATTAAAAAGGAATATTAATTATAATGCTTGCTCAAAAAGACAGGGAGTGAATGAGAGGAAGTCTTTACCACGGATGGGTCGGCCAGAGAGATGGGTGAAACCAGCTGCTGGCATTCTTCAGGTGTGAGAGCTGAGCCAGTCAGAAGCAGCGAAGCAAACAGTAGAGAGCTGAGCCACAGGTTCATGATGAGAATTTAGCCTCAGAGACAATCAGTTCAAGAAAGGATAGAAGAAGACTGATCTACAGCAACTTATCCTGTGAGCTGCTTGAATTTTATACAGTCTGATGATGTAACACGTCTGTGGACTTTCCAGCTGTTGCGTAAGAACAGCATTTTTGTGTAGGTTTTACCTACTTAAGGTTTGTGCTTTGTGACATTTTGTAACGATTTTGGTTTGTGTTGCAATCGTTTGCTTTTTTTGTTTGACTGACTTTTAAAACCAAGGATTCAGGTTTAGGCTGCACAGAGAGTGATTTCTGGAAGTCAAGATTCACAACAACTTTGTCTAGCCAGAACATTCCTGGGAAATTTCCACTAGGAATTTCAGGTGTCCCTTTTTTAGCCGCTGCAAAGTTCAGTCTGAATCTATCAGAGGGTTTGCAAACAAAACAAAAGACAAGAGAAGCTGCTGATTATCCCACACCCATCAGGTGGTGATTTACTGCTGACTCTCATTGAAAGTCTGCTAAAATAAAATTTTAAACTCCTAAATTTTATATTTCATCAATTGTATGAGCTCCCGCTTATGTATAAATTAAACAAGAGATTACTGTGGACATTACTGAGAAATGTATATACCTAGTACTATACAAAAAACATAAACAAGAAACCAAATATAAACAGGGAGCATAACCCTGACTCAAAGAGTGATTCTTAATTCTCTGTTCTTCTTTAAAACTGAAGATCTTCCTTTATAAATGTGAAACACCAGAGGGTTTGAGGGTAAATGTCGTCGGTATTCAGGGATATCACATGTTGGCTCTTTACTCCTAAATGCTTAGTTGCACAGACTAAAGCTGTACATGCACAAAGTCATCCCTCGCCAACCTTAAATAGCAATATAAAAAATACGTCCGTGGAGATTTAGTCACTGAACCAAATCTGGGACTCCAGTGTGTGGAGGGTTGTGATTTAAACTTGCATTTGTTACTTAAAATTTGTTGGCTCTATTTTAACACAACTAGGCAAAAATCCTCTCTCCTTGGGAACAAAAACCTTTAAATATCTTTTAAATTCATACTTCCTTTTTGCTGTATGCTATTACACACTGATGCAAGGTGCTAAGTGAGATAAAGAAATTTCTTTAAGGAAATTTTTAAGATGGTTTCAAGAAACCATCACCAGTAGGCAAGGTGGGTAAATTGTCTTTCCCAAGGACACAATGACACAGACGGAGTGGGAGCTCAAACTGGCAACCGATAAAATGTCAACCATGCAATCATACCTGAAGAATGTAACATTTCATGAGCATTTCCAAACCTTAATGTGCTTGTCAGTAGAGTCCTGAAACCTTTTTCTGCAGCTGGCAAATTTTATTGCGATACAAGCGAAGTAGTCGACCAGTGGGACACCGACTGGGCACAGGGAGAGAAGTGCACAGAGTCAAGCTTGCAAAGAAAGGCTTGGATGCTTACCATAATTGGTTGCAGCTCTAGTTTCCTACGAGAGATAATGTAGCACGTGGGTTTTCCCAGCAATTTGTAAGTTTAGAAAGGGAAAAAATACAATTATGTTGACTGAGATACTTACAGTGTGTGTAAATCTTCTGCGGTTAGATGTAAAATAATTTCTGCACAGATAAAAATGTAGCAGCAGATTCAAGGGAGACTTTGTGTCATTCATTTTTCAGCTTCCTTCTGAATAGTGCATCAATATACTCCTATCTCACTGACACAATGCAAAATGTATTGACATAAGGAAGCTGTCATTGCTTACAAATTATATATATTATATATATATAATTATATATTATATATCTATATCTATCTATCTTTATATATATATATATATATATATATATATATATATATATATATATATATATATATATATATATATATATATATATATATATATATATATATATCTTATTTTTGTGAGAGTTGACAACATTGATCATACTTGGGGCAAAGACAATTATTTATCCCAATAGATGTGAATTTTTGAGTAAATATTTCCACATGTAATTTTATTTAGAAGCGATTGTTCACGATTTGTCCTGACAGAAAAAAATTTGTTCACTCTGTGTACATATTAACTAATACGGAACAAAAGGTCAGAGCACAGTTTCAGAAAACAAGTTTGTCAAAGGCAGAAAAAACAACCAAAGGTCTAAGATACAAGTCAGAGTTTTATCTGAGGGATATCAAGAGTAAAATGGAGTTAAATATCCAAAACAACACCTTATGTGCTGGCTGGTGGGGAGTGCTCTTTACATTTTTTTGCAGTTTAAAAACATCTGCATTGTTCTAGTTGTCATGATGTCTTGAAACTCACTGCTTCAGACTTCATCTGACATCAGCAGAACATTAAGCAGATCCTGCATGTTCGCGATGTCCCACAAAACTTAATAAGAAACCTTTAATGTCTTGTTTCTGAAACCTGTTAGAGAACTCAAAGCTTCTTGAGGTTTCTTTCCACATTAATTTTAAAATAGGGCTGTCGCATTGCTTGGATATGGTTTTGAGGCTGCACCCAACCTTCAGACATATTCCCATCTTGTCAGGATATGCAAGTTTATTACTATAACCTTTTGTTCATGCTTCTAAATCCATACAGAGTGTTATTGAAGACTTCAGAAACACATTTTATGTGTTATGCTGTTGTCAAGGTAGCTCCAGACATCCTGTCTGCAGGCTTACAGCAGGATATCACTATCTCCACTTGTGATTCATGAAAGGTCAGAGGCAGCTTAAAGGCTCCTCATCTCTAGGTTTATGCTGAAAATGTTTTGTGAAAGAGGCTGATGAGAGATTAAACTAAATAGAAGACAAAGCCACCGATTTTTAAACCTTCATCACTTTGTGAGCTTGATTTTTTTCCCCCAAATATCAACGTCAAGGAAATTATCCTGTTATCCCAAGTTAATGAGTTAAATATTTCATTATTATGTGATTATAAATGTTGATATCACACGATATAGACTGAAAAATATTCAGGCCCGCCCTCGTCTTGCGTTAAATGGCATTCTAGAATATCTAAGGTTGTCATATGATATTAAGTGTCTGCGCTGCTTCCACTTTAAATCTTCAAAAAGCCCAAGATGAACAGGTCTATGACAGCCAACCAAATGTGGTTGTCATGTTTGAAATTAATCCTAAAAATGCAAATGCAAAAGCATTGCTTCAGCGCAAAATCTGTTGGTGATAGGGTTCATATTCTTGAATGGGTTGAAGAAAATATTACATGTCAATACATTTTATCTCTATGCACTTTTCTCCAAACTACCTCAAACTGTGTCAAAAGCTAAAAAGAAAAGTTTCTGCAGTGAAAAAAAAATGCTTGAATTCAGTATATAGTGAAAGAACAAGGAGGAAATGAAGAACTATTTTGTCGTTACCCTGTGCTGAGGAACATATCTTCTGAGCTTTATAAAAATCTTCAAAGAATTACTGTGGAAATAAACGTAAACTCAAATCAAGTGAACACTTTGTCACAATTTCTATTTTTTTTAAATAAATAGTGAGAACAAATTAGAATAAAAGCAATCTGTAATATTCTCTGTAATGCAACAATTTTAATTAACTGTTGGCTTAGTATTTTGCAAAATAAAGTGTGTGAAAAGCAAAGGCAAAAATGGAGGATAATGAAACTATTGCACCCTGATGAAATTCTGCCCAAGGCCTCCTACAACCCTGGGCTGGTTCTGCATATAGAGAGATTCTTATATTCCACCACAACATGGGAGAAGCTGATCTGTATGTCAAACAAACAAACAAACAAACAAACCACTTTTATTTTTAGACTCGTTTAAAACATAACTCCCTGCAATCCACATGTTGGACTCATTTCTACTAATATGACAACACTTCTGTTATAATATTTCACAAGGTTGGAGCATAAAGAGGAAGGTATCTTTGACCAGTACTCTTTGTTTTGTCTCACTGGTTTGTCAAGAGTCCATTTGTTTTATTTGGCTAAACTGAGAAAACTACTGAAAAGTGTTACATTCTTTCATCCTCTTCACTTAGTTTTCTTGTTCAGTCATTTGCTTCAATTTGTAGCAAAGAATGAACGGTAATTTAGTGGTAAAAACTAAATACAAATTTGTATATTCAAAAATATATATAATATTATTACTATTATGGAAGCTACCCCCTACTGTACTGATGGAGAATTTAACAGAGTTTAATTAAAGGTCATCTAGATCTCCCGCTTGTTTGTATCAGGTATTTTCAATAAACCATACATTTAAAACATTAGCTGAACACCATAAAGACTCACAGTAACAGAATCTTTAATTATCTATTTGAAGCACGAAACATCTAAAATAAGTTCGAGAGAAAACTGAGAAAATTTTACTTAAATTACGTTGAAAAAAAACTACAAAATTTAAAAAGGGACAAATTATAAAGTGGAAAAACTAATTAAGATGTGAAATATACACAGCAAGACAACACTCAAATATATTTATTGATAGAATACAAAGAGAGACTTCAGTTCAGCAGGACAATAACTATCCTACACGTCAATCATACACAAAGGTTTAAAACACTCCAGAGTGCTGTTTTAAAGATAGTTTAAATGTCTTTTTTTTCCCTGTAACCATAGAAATTCCAATAAATCCTATAATGTCAGGCTTTTTCCAGCTACAGAGTGACTAAAGTATGAAAACAAAACAAAATAAATAAAATAAATAAATAAGTAAATAAGTAAATAAAATACATTAAATTTGAACTTGTGGAGTGCTTGCTGTAGCAGTTAATGAACACTAGAAGGAGTCAGAGTTTCACCAACTAATCTGATTTGAAACTTAAACTAAGTGAGAAGTACAATCAATCCCCCGCCCCCCCCAAAACAACAAAAACCTCAGAAGGTGAAAATGACTCCATTCATCATGAAACATAACCAGACTTCAGTCAACTGAGATGGCAACAAACAGTATTTCATATATTGGAAGGACTGGAGACCTGTACTGGGTGTACTCCACCTGTTGGCCAATGACTGCAGGATACTGGCACCAGCCCCCACACAAGCCTGCAAGGATAAGTGGATATACAGTAGACCCATCATTTCCTGTGGACCCTGAGATCAGAGACCCTCTCCTCACCTCCTGTTTCATTTCCTATCAGATATAAACTCCTTGGCTGACTGAATGTAATTTTAAATCTAAATCTGTCAGGGGAATGAGCAGTTTTGGGCTTAACTTTATTTTTTTAATTCTTTCAAGTCAATTACTGTGTTACAGCACCAATAAAATGTTGACATAAGACATAAAGTGACATATCTTAGAGCACAGATCATCTGAAATATATAGGGCATCGGCTCTTGAAAGTCTGGGATTGGAAACCACTGTTTTCGATGTTTTCATGCTTTGACAAACCTGATAAAATTAGGCTCCAAGGACCAAGATTGGGGAACACCTCCCTGAAACTAGTTCCAATGAAACAGCAGTGAAGACATAATTAAAGAAAAGCATTTTGTTGTATTTTTAACACTGGAAAACTTTCAAAAAATATTTTAGCTTACAGAAAACAGTTTTATCATTGCTTTTTGTCCAATGGCAACATGAAAATGTAAGTATATATTTATATACAGGAAAAACAACAATATATAAATAAAGAATGATAAACCAAATGTTAAACTAATCTAGTATGAAAGCTTTAAAGGCTTAAATTGTCGTGTAGAATAATGAAGCAATCGTGAAACAATAGCTTCATACAGAGAAAAAATAAGCAATTTTCCTCCAGCAAGTATTTATATAAAAATATGAATAGTGTGAATATTGTTGCAGGAAGATTAGTGTCAATAGTATTTTATATTCTTATTAGAGTCATCAGTGAGAATAATGAGAGATAGAATAAAAAAATCAGGAATCCCAGGGTTCATTTCCTGCTGTGCTGATGATGAATAAAACTGGCTTTATTAGAGTTAAATTACCTCATCATATTCTGTTAGATTTTGTTCTCTCAGCTGGAAGTGGTGCATCCGGAGCACAGGCCGAAGGTGATTGGTAGCTGCTGTTGGCTTTTTACGATCCTGCATTCATTACCTCACTTTCCCACAAGCCGAGAACTCCCAGACCAACACTGTTTGTAAATGAAAAGACATTCATAAAGCAACAACAAGACAGAAAAATAATGAACCACAGATAACATGAGACTTTGAATAATACAGTGTTTTACTATGAATGTTTCACTGTTTATGTGCAGTTTGGAATCACTGAAAAATTGGCTCCGCTGCGGTAAAGAGATGGTCTCTGCAAGGGTTTACAAGCTTTAACACAGATAGAAACTGCAGCTCTCGGGTTTGTTTATTAGAGTATTCACCACATAAACAGACCTGAGTAAATATTGCTTTTGGACCTACCTCTCTTTCCTGATAAATCAAATTGCAGTCATTTGTCATGATCAGGAGAAACAGAGTATGCATCTAGATTTGGAATCTAGACATTTAATTGAGCTAAGATTGTGTCTTAAAGACTTAATCCAGTTTTCCAGTGTGTGTCTAAACCGTCAGCACTGAGAAAAAGTATTTCTCCCCTTATATTTTAATATCAGACGAATATGGATGAATATGAAAAGCTGTTTTCAAATGATGATTTCACTTATCAAAGAAAAAAAGCTGTTTTTCTACTATTAGGCCTCTTGAAACAAGAAATCATCTAAATAGAGGCTCTCTGATAACACAAAGTAGGCTAAAAGGCTTTAAACAAAATCTCTGACATCTACAGTATCAGTCTGAAACGGGTTACAAAGGAATTTCCAAGGCTTTGGGTCAATAGTGAACCACAGTAAGATCCAATATCCACAAATGGAGAAAAGATGGAAAAGTGGTGAACATTCTCAGGAATGACCACAATGACTCATTCAAAACATCGCGAAAGGACCGAGAACTACATCTAAACCACTGCGGATCTCACTTGCCTACGTTAAGGTCAGTGTTTACCAATAAGACAGACTCTGGGCAAAACAGCATCAGTGGGAGAGTTTCAAAGCCAAAATATCTGATAAACAAAAGTAACACTTTTCCCCCCAAAACAACATCTTGATGATCTTTAAGACTTCAGGGAAAATGTACTGCCAAGACAAATTTGGAACATTTTGTCCAGTTTCATCTAAGGTAAAACAAAGTATTTAAGAAAACAGAACAAAAGGACTGTCACGCTGCCACTTCACTTACCGCAAAGTACGCTCTCTGCTAGAAAATCCCAAAGGAGAATGTCCGGCCATCAGTTAGAGACCTTAAGCCGAAGTGAACTTGGACTATGCAGCAGCAAAATGATCTGAAGCACACTAGCAAGTCCACTTCTGAATGGCTACATAAAACAAACAGAAAAAGAACTGTTGAAGTGGCCTAATCAAAGTCCAGTTTAGATGCTGTGGCATCTAAATGCCCCGTTCATACCTGGAAGCCCTTCATCATAGCTTAATTAAAACAATGGAAAGAACAGTGGGCCAAAATTCTTCCACAGTGATGAAGTCAAGCAAACACTGTTGCTGCCCAGGGTGACACAACCAGATATTAGGCTTGTGGGGTGAATATTTTTTCACACAGGGCGAAGGTGATTTGGAGAACTTCTTTACTCAACAAATAAAATCATCATTTAAAAACTGCTTTTTGTATTTATTCAGATTATCTCTTTCCTGATCTTAAAATATGTTTAATAATGATGAAAAAAAAAGCAAAAATAGAAGAAATCTGTATGGTGATGAATACTTTTTGAATGCATTCCTGTCAATGTCTTGTTTTTTGTTTCTCCATCATGTATAATGATCATCTATATGGAGGTTTAATGCTCTATAGACAAGTTATGAGCACCCCCAAGTGGTTAAATATTTAATTGCTGAATTATCATACAGCAGAGCGAAGTAGCCACATTGGCCACGTCAACCATACAACTTGGCTAGGTGAGTGGACTTTCATCAGTGCAGACAGTGAGACTGCATACTGTAGCTTGAGATTAACAAGTTGCCTTGTCAGGTCATTGCTGACATTTGCACTGAGTTCCTGTGATTTTTTACTCTGGTAGAGCATGAAATCTGTTGCCTCTCTAAGTTGTTTGAATATGTCCACAACATCTGTAGCAACCAGGTTTAGCTGGTGAAACATTGTGTATGCTACAGTACCAGACATATAGAGAGACGATGCCAGAGCTTCATTTTCTTACAGCTGTGTTTCTTTGTCGGCCATAGAAACTTAAGCAGATCCAAAAAACAACTAGTGACAACTCTAGCAACTTTATTATGTGTTATTGGAGAGTTTTGTGGCGACGACACTCAGGACTCAGTTGATTTGGGGGTGAGATATACTTTAAAACTGCAGTATGTAACTTTTATAAAAAAATATTTTTCTACATATTTGTTGAAACTGTCACCATGTCGTGACAGAATGATATGAGACAGACAATCTGTGAAAAAAATCGAGCTTCTCTGGCTTCTCCCAGTGCTCCCAGTGCTATCTAGAAACAATTAATCAGAGTCAGGAGGCACGTCTTAGCGCTGTCAATCACCATCTGAGTGGCATTTCTCTTCCTCATCTCTTTCCTCTCTGCTGTGCTGCAGCTAGCAGAAGCTAGGCTCGTTAGCATGACCACCGATGACGACGGAAAAACGGTTTTCCTGTAACGGTAAGTTGTTCTCCACCATGAACACATTTAGCAGCGATGAATGAAGTTGACTGACAGCACTAAGACCTTCCTCCTGGCTCTTATTGGTTATTTTAGGTCGGGAGCGGAGCAAAGTGACATACTGGAGGTTTAAGTGTGTAAAGAGGGCATTGTGTGTCTTAAAGACTATCAAGTATTGCAACATTTAACACAACTGAATACAGAAAACAAGGTATTATACTGGTGACTTTCTTTTACAGCAACACTTTTGTTTGAATAGTTCCACTGAAAAATCTTTGTCTGAAGTACCAAACAGCCTCAACACTTTGCATTTTTCCTGAATAACAAAAAATAATTTGGAAACTCTTCATCTCTTGGGCAGACCACCATGGTCTAATGGGTCATAAAATACTTTGTTGTCAAAGCACACAGGAAGTGTTACTATAAAGTGCTTTGAGACAAAAATCACTTTACTTCAACCATGGGTAGTTTTTCCACAAGCAGTAATGCTTGATATCTATACCTGAAAATAATATGGGCATCTTGTTTGAATGCAACACACCATAAATGTGTTTTCCCCTCATTGGGTACAAAAAAGGAGTGAAATGTTTTTCCTCAAAGCAAAACAATGTTAACACATTATTATTGTCATGACAACTGAAGACCAACCAATCATAGTTTACGTACCAATATTTTTTAACTGTGTATTACATCATTTACATCACTGTTGTATAACATTAGAAATTACTAGTTTTAACCAGTTAAATCATCAGCTTTCAGTGTAAAATTCAGCAACACCTTGTTATATCATAATACACCTAAAACTATTCATACCAGAAACAGTAATGCATAAATGATGAGCTAAATCAACCAAAAGTTTCTTCTATGGAGTGATACCCAAAGGGAGAAGGCTATTTTTTATTAGATACATTAAATCAATTAATTAGCAGCTGTGAGGCTATTGCACCCCCAAGCCAAAAAATATAGAGCAACACCGAATGGGTCCATCATTTGAAGCTATATGTTGTATTGATCGGCCTCCTCCTCATCAAATAAAAACATCCACAATGTGCTGTGAGCTTGCAAAAGACAAACTTCTCTGATCCTCCCACGCTGTGTGATCTTAACTCAGCTGAGTGTCAGGATGACATGCTGCAAACAGTAAATGATGGCTTTTTACTTTTAGACATTTAAAAGGCGCTATTTTATACATAATTAAATGTGGAGGTGGTTCAGCTTAACTAAAAGTAGGAAAGGTCAAAGTCAGCCAAAGTTGGTGGTGGGGAAAAAAAAAAAAGACTGCATTAAACATGAAATGATTGAAGCAGAAAGATGGAATTAGACTGCTGTGACTGCTTGATCAATCAGAGGTCTGAGCCAAGAGATTTTGGATAATCTCAGAAGACTTACCTCTCCACTAGAATATTATTCAAGGCTCGTGTTTCTTAGGTAGAATATTCTGTAGTATGTGTGTTGTTCTGAACATCTACAGTGGTGTGAAAAAGTTTTTGCCCCTTTCCTGATCTTCTATTTTTTTGCATGTTTGTCACACTTTTGTGTTTACTTGTGTTGTCTTTGACGAATATTTAAATTCGTTTGATGTTCTGAAACACTTAAGTATGAAAAACATGCAAAAAAAAAAAAAAAAAAAAAAAAAAAAAAAAAAAAAAAAAGGAAATCAGGAAGGGGCAAACACTTTTTCACATCACTGTACACCCAGTAAAGCATATTAAGAAAAATGACTCGTGGCAAACAATTTTTGGGTTTCTTTTTGTAAACTTCAGGTATTTGGAATCCATGTTGTGAAAATGAGAAAGGCATCATCTTCATGTCTTGGCAGAGGCAAAGCATAAAACTCACGTCTTTCAACTGGAGTATAACAGGAATGATCAGCATCAGTGGAGCATGTCGAGCAGAGATTCTACCTTTATAAATTAAATCCTGTCATAACCGAATACATTCAAACTCGCTGACCAGCTCTCTCCTTTTTCACTGTCCTGATCAGTAACCCACTCAGGTTTTCTTAGAGTTTCATCTCCTTCATTAAAATGCTTTGCCCTCAGGCATGTCGCTTCACATGCATTTGTAAAGGTGTTAGATAAGGTAAGGGTGACACACACTCACCATAATCAAGGGAAAGCAAGACGAATCTGCTTCAGCCAATATGTGGGTTTCTGGTGAAACTTATTTTCCAATTTATTCCTTTGTAATTCCTCATGTAATTTACGTTTTAGATTCTTTTACATGGATTTGTTGCTGGTGTAAATGCTGGCCAAGACAGAGGTTAAGACTTTTTCTCAATCAGGAGTTTTTATTTCAAATATTTGTTCTGTTTGGCTCTAAAATACAAGAATCCCTTTATACCTGATTTTTACTTCCCGAAGGTCAGAAAAATTTCCAGGAATGTTTGAGCAATGCTGGATTGTGGGAAAGTTGGAAAACTTTGTAATATTAAGGCAAGCACAATGATATTCCACATAGTGTATGTTTTAACCCTGCTGCTTTCTTGGCTATTCTGTCCCACCACAACATTGACATAGCTGCTAATATCACATCTGCAAAAGTATGTGTTATTTTCTCTCTACAATCTGCTGAATTTCCCTATATCTATGTTTATGGAAGAATTCTGTGCCTCCACCACCAATTTCAGCCTTACCATAGAGAAGAAAACAGCATCAGTTTATTAGCAGAATTGGAGGTTGTAGATGGGCGACATTTTCTTTATAAAGGCATTGTAGTTTCATAATATTTCTATCTTTGCACAATGCTCTGTGCGCATATCTTCGTGAGAGCAGTTAGAACTAGTCATGGCCAGGCAAACAAAGCTAAAATCTGTATTCTTCATCAAGAGCAGATAACACTAAATCTTTAAAGCCTGCGGGTACTTATTCAACAAATTGTCTTGTGCTTTCCTTTGCAATAAATGTTATATATGCTGTCTTACCCTGGGCTTCACAATTTTGTCTCTACATACCTGATTATGGCTAAAAGAACAAAAAAGTTCTTTTGACATATTACATGAACCCCTGCTTTCACCTTTTCTCCAATGCTTTCTGTGACACTGGTGCAAATGCATGTTCAATTTAACTGCAAATTGGAGATCCCACAACTTCTCTTGGTCTCCCAGCTACTTGTGGATATGCACAATTTGGAGGCGTGTGTGCCTCTCCCTCGCTGGGAGCTCTATTCCATCAGGAGGGCAGACCAAGAGACATGAGTATAAAAGACTTTTTTTGTTCTTAGGGTGGGCATGGTGGTAGTGGGGGGAGCGTGAATAGTTAATTTCAACTGTAGGAGACATTTTTTTTTTGCTGCAGCCAGTGAGGTGGCAGGACCCCATGCACATGGGACCCCTGGTGCAAAAAGTTAAAATAAATGAGGCTACTTTGAATTTTACCAGCCTATGTGCAGGTCGTACATCACGGTAAAGTTACTACTGCTGCTTCAGACTTCTCCACAGTGTGCCCAGGACACAGATATCCTGCTAGCATGATGATAAAGTACTACAATTTCAACATGGAAGTTTTACTCATGTTTTAAAGCAGTTTGGAAAAGCTTGCACTCAATAATATGGAGTGTACTGAGTTCTTACTACAGCCCAAGAGACCTCGTCAAGACCCTGCAAACAACATTAATGTTCTGGCTGATTTTTAATGTCGTGACGCAGCATTTGTGTAAAGGGGGTCTTAAGAAAGAGGAGCAGGAGTAAAAACATATCAAGATGAAGCTGAGAATGACTTGCAAAATAATCCAACCAGAAGATGGGACTCAGTGAAAAGCCAGAGTTATATTTAGACTTATTTAGCCACTAATCTTGTAAATTGAGATTCTGGTCCTGGATTTGAGGATCCCTGATCTGTGCACTGAAAAGCATAACTGTTTCTACATCTGTGTGATGAAGAGATGTGAAACCGAAGGGCCAAATGCAGACTGAGATTCCTGACACAGGCACTTGAAAGTTAAAACAAAGTATTTGTAACAGAAAACCAATGGTAGTGCCCAGCAGGAAGTCAAAAATAACACGGCAGAAAAACGAAACAGAGACTTGACCGAAAGAGAAGCACGAAGTGTGAAGAGTTAAGAACAGAAAGGAAGAAAAAACTGAACAAAACAGTGAAGAGAACAAAGAAATCAAATAAAAACAACACAAAGCTTACAGATAATCATGAAGTCAACAACACAAAACAAGAAAAACTTGCAAACAACCATGAAAATTCAATGTGCACTCTTAAATTTTATCACTTTTCCCGACGTGTGAGTTCACTGATGTAGGGTGTTGTCATATTTCTATTTTAAGTACAGGTTGCCATGGGAACCATTGGATTAAAAACTGAAGTCATTGGTTTTTTTTGGAGAAGTTTTTGTTAATTATCAGTACAGAAAGAGAAAACACGTTTGTACTCATGATTTTGAATTGACTTGTATGAACAAAGCACATCTGAATAACCGAATTTAAATCTGTTTATTTCTTAAAACCTGTATGAGCTGTTAACCATGCCTGGTCCAGCAGCTAAGACGTTTTGGTCACATGTTTTAGAGAAATAATTCTTACAGACAGAGTCAAGACAGCCAGCACTTGAAAGGGCAGATCCCAACCTTGGCTTCTGCAGCTTGCCTATCTGTTTAACTTAAATTTATGCTGTCATCATCTCACAGTTTCAGGGCAGTTGAGAGAGAGGTGGTTAATTTCAATTCCCAGCCAGAGTTGCCATCCACACCTGCTGCCCACTGGGTTTTCATAGAATAGCTCTCTATCTAAAGAATAATCGATTATAATTTATATTTCCTTTTCAAAATAACAAGCATAGTAGTTTGTATCAAGCTGCTGTAGTGAAGGAAACACCGGAGGGAAACACCAGTTTATGACATATTTAGGTAATGATAAAAATAAAAATAAAATAAAAAAACAATTAAAATCTTGAAGAAAATTCTGTGTATAATTTACCAATATTTTTAGCATAATGTCCAATCATATTTGATTATTTTGGACATAGATTTCTGGACAACCCTCCAAGAGGGAGGTTGTCTTGTCTTCACATTGTCTTAGTGAAGACAATGTGGCTTTCATAAAAGGGAAGCCACATTTTTTTTTTTTTTTTTTTTTTTTTTTTTTTAAAACATGATAAAACTTCAGACATTTACAAAAACCATGAAGGTTTCCTGCTGCCTCTTATTAGTAGTTCAGCACCGGCTGAGGGAACCTGTGTCGCTTAAATCTGGCAGCTTTGCAAAGTACTGAAATCCCCCTTTTCGTTAGCAGCAGCATGTTGTAATTTGTCTCCGCCCATCAACCATCTGTCAGCCTTCATGTATGACTCACACATGCAGATTATGGAAATAGAGGCTAATAACTCGCCATATGTACATCCCCAGAGAAGCAGTTTAATTTAAAAAAATACTACTCCAGTTTTTAAAAGCAAGTTTTCTCAATTTAACAGAGACCCTTCTGGATTTTCCTGCAGAATAGTTAAAAATAATAGATTTTCAAGTAAAAAATCTCTGCCTGTACAGCAGTCAGTCAGGGGCAAGCCTCATTGATCAAGTGCAACTAAAGTCAACATGCAGGGAGCTTTCAGAAAAAACAATATTGTACAGACAGCATCAGAAAAAAAAAAATAGCTCGAACAAATGAAAATAGAGAGAAAACAGAAAGTTTAAGAAGAACAAAAATCACAGAGAATCAATTAAGACCCAACAGGAACTTTTATTTCTTTAAAAAACAAAAGTGCAGCCTCTTACAGAAACAGAAGGCAGGGAGGTAAATCTACTCCTCAGGTTTGACGTGACAACTTGCAACCACTTGGAAAATGTACTGAAGCTCTGTTCACACACTGACACACAATCTGCACATCACCTTCACTGTATAAAACAGCAGATAGAAACAGCAGCTGAGAGATTACTGCATAACACAGTTAGCAAATAAATCAGAACCGCTGAAACATTAAAAAAAATAATTCAGATCATCTGCAGGCTCAGAATTGCAACATAAAAATGGAGTATTTAACTCTGAAAATCCTTTGAAATGGAAAAAAAACAACAACATATATTTGGTTTTGTTTGACGTTATCATTTTGCTTGATGTATAAATTTAATGTTTAACAGCTCTAAACCATGTAAAATTTATTTATAACTTTATAGAAAACATTTCTGTTAAACTGTATAAGATTACTTCTAAGCTTTTTCCTACTTAAAGCTTTAAAGAATGCTGTAAAAAATAACTAAAACAGCTGTGTATTTTTTATTTATTCTTAGCTTCTGACATTTATTTGCTTGTTTTTAACATAACACTGTTTAGACCAATTACATTTCCTGTTTTGTTTCCATATGCAGAAAAAAAAATCTCAAGTATCCATAAAGCAGCTAGCCTAACTTTTTCTTTTTCTTTTTTTTTTTTTTTTTTACCAAAAATAAATCTGAAAAAAGAAACCAACATCAGCAAGTATAGTTTTAAAACAAATCGATCAATTATTTGTTTTCTGATTTTTTTTTTGTTGCGACTTGAAAGAGAAATTCACAGTTGTCACCAGATAGAGAAACACTGCAGCGAGCAGGACATATGACTGATACAAAAAACCCTGAAAACATTGAGCTAAAATTTATATCAGTGTTTGTTCATATACTGTATGTGACACCTTTTCAAAGCCACAACACATAAAAAGACCAGAGTGAACAGTTTGTTATTTAGTCATCAAAAAGCGTGTTTAAAACAAGAAACTTCACAGTTTAATTTCCAACACGGGGTACTTGAAGGAAAAACCCATCTTTCAGACCTCAGACAAACAAAATGCTGTTTTCTTCAGGCTTAAAAGCAGCATATATAGTTCAATCTGACAGCCATAGCCATTATAGCAGGAAGTGATGGCTGAAGGATGTAGCAGTAAACAGTAACTTTATAGAAGCACCACATTGTCTTCTTTAATAAAGTGCTAACAATTAAAAGGTTGTGGCAGAGGCATAGAAATAAAAGCTGAAAACCATTAACTTTTAAGTTATTTATGTTTCTGTAAGATCTGCAAGTTAGCATTAGCACTGGTAGCCACTGGCTTGTAAACTATCTGTCCTGCTCGCTGTACCAAAGCTGGAGCTAAAGGAAATTAGAAAAGTCTTGTATCAGTTTAAAACTTTAACGATGCAGTAATGACTTGTATAATCTGCTGATTGACCTTTGCCCGAAGGCACCCATTTAGGCAAATAGATATCTCTTATCATATTGTTTCTGATGGGTGCATAATTATATCGTAAAATGGAGGAGCAGCTTCTCCGCTTGCTCCATTGTTCAAGTGCCTATAGTGTTTCCTATCTCATCACCAGTGTTTAAAAATGTACTTTACATGGGTCCAAACAAGAAGAAATTATGTTTTTTTTAAAAACATCAAGTACTGTTACATATAAGAAGCATGTGTATTTTTTAGGGTGTTAGTGCCTTTAACACAGTGTTGATGCTTCTCAATGTGCCAGGTTCAAAAAAGATTGCTGGAGACTTTTCACTTAAGAGTGTCAGTCTCATTTCAAGTGGGGTTTATTTAACTGAAAATAAAAAGAGGCATTGTTTTGGTTGTGTGTTGTGTGCCATAAATGCATGTTGCCTTTTAGAACCATTTTCTTTAATGTCTGTATTATTTTAGTTTTTTTTCCCCATTGCACTTAATAATCCTGCTTGCCTCATAATGTGCGTTTGGTGCTCTAGACTGCATTCTACGAGTGTCCCCAAGTGGTCAGATAATTATTAGCTGTATTAATTAGAAAATAGTGTCAGCTCCCCAGCTCAGTTACTTCAGCTATTAAACATACCAAGGTATGTGTATTTTCATCAGTGCAGACAGAGTGTTTGCATAGTGTACCATGAGTGTAAGTTTCTCTATAATCAGGTTGTACAGCAACAACTTGTGAAGTTTAAATAAATTTTGTTCGTGTTTCACATACAGTCAGTCTAATGATCATGCCACAGATATATTGTTTTAATATTGGCAATTAAAAGCCATAATTTCATAGATTTCTTCAGCAATCAGTCATATGCTACCACAAAGTCTATTAAAAGCTAGACTGTAATGTTTTAATCTCGTATGTAGTTGAATCACATGGTGCAAGTTCTGGCTTATAATAACTGGACTGCAAACATTTATTCACAGGGTCTCCTGAGAGAATTACTCTCCTCCAATTAATTCATTTTTTAAGATGACAGTTTAGTGGACATAATCTTCTGCTAGAGTCTAGTTCCAGAACATTCTCACAAACACTTTTTCTTATTTATTTACAAATATTTAGGTAATTTACACAAAGAACAATTTTAAAAGCAACTCAAACAGTAGATAATTTGCTTGGGGATAAACCCAACTGCCTGTAGTGCAAAAAAGATTCTAAATATTGAAACATTTCACATTTTAAGCACCTTTCCACAGTTTGTATTTCCACATTCAGACTTCTAATGGTATTATGAAATAATAGAAGCAATTTCCCCAGATCAATTTGGATCTGTCTGAGTTGTGTACTTTTTTGTGAACTTGGTGGTTATTTTTCTTTGTAGTAGTTGTTTCCATCTACAACCCCCGGACCTTCTGACACTTCCAACCTCTAAGCCTTTTTTCAACAGGCCCCAATTATTCTGCTTATGTTTCCAGCTGGACTTTTCCTTCAGGTACAGTGTGAAAGCAAAGACGGCTCGAGTAAACCAACAGCCTGAGGGCAAAATTCACCTATGAAGCTGTGGCCATCCCCGAAGTTTAGCACAAACACACACACGTTATAAACAAACACTCAGCAGAGGCAGATTTCCTGTCCCGACTCCCTTAAAGGGTAAAAAACATCAGCTAGAGCACTGCTTGAGTTTCTAATCCTATGTAAACAGACTTAGTGTAAGGCAAAGAGGAAGAGGAGGATAAGGAGAGAAAGGTTGAAAAGGGAAAGAGGGGATGAAGCTGCGGGAGGAGAAAATAATAGTGATGAAGGAAGAGTAAGGTGGTTGAAAGGCAGATGGCAGAATTAAAGGGCTTAAACACAAAGTTTTACCGAGGACTCGGTTTGCACAGAAAAGTTGAAGAGCTGTAGTTTCAACTGAAAAATTTGTTTCTTTTAAGAAAGTAGAAAATGTCTTTCCTTTTCACATCAACAGTTTTTACAGATTTCTACGACTGATAAATATTTTTTTCATAATATCTTTCTAAGTTTATGTATTTAAAGTCTAAAACCAACATGTCCTTTGGGAAAACTTTATTTCTGTAGTTCCATTATGTAGTCTGACTTCCGTCGAGTGCAGAAATTTGCATGAAACATGTTAGACTGAGAGCTATGTTTTGCTATGAGCTGTAAACATTTCTTTTCATCGATATGCTGTTCAGATTGTTTAGAAAAGAACAGAAATCAGGTCTCCATAAATAGGTGCTCCAGCCTTGGTGCACCAAACAATGCCCACTAACTGTACATCAGAAAAACAAAAACAAAAAAACAGTCAGTGTTGTAAAAAATGCATCTTTTCTGGACACCTGAATTTGAAGAATTTGGGCAGTTAAGAGCAATGCTGACATTAATTGCAAGGAAAAAATTGGGTTAATATTTTGAAAATAACATAATAAAATGTGGCCTGAAATCTTACAGGGACTAAAGAAGTTATGATTTATTTTCTGTAGTTCAAAAAGACAAATTAATGATCTTATATTGCAAATGTTAGATGAATGTACAGAACTTTATGCATATGCCTTGTAAGTTAAAAAAAATCATGAATCATCATGAATGATTATATTGACTCCCTCCACCGCCATTTATTTACTTGGAATTATTTTAGGTAAGTTCTCATACTTTTCAGTTCAGCCTTCAACAGTACACAACAATAAAATATGTCAGAGTATTTTTTGGAGATCAAATATTTAAAGCTAATTCAAATCTAATTATACAGTTAGCCCTAAAATTATTCAACCCCTCATTTCCTTCTCACTTTATTGGAAAAATATACAAACTACAAGTTGCTTACATGAAGTAAAATGATTTAAAAAGCTCAGCACAACTAATATTGCAGGTGGTATCTCCAAATTAAACACAACAGGCTTTTAATGACTATTGCAGTCTCAAAATCATTTAACTCCTTACAATCGTCTTTTACTGTGATGCTCAGAAATCCTAGCTCACTCACAAAGACCTCTTCTCTCTTACTATTTTTGGCTTTGTGTGCTGCAGCTGTGTTTTTCTAATCCTGCAAGAGATTGTGAACAGATCTGAAGCCAGGCAACTATGATGGTCATGTTATTATTTTTCAGTCTTTGTCTGGGATCATTGTCCTGTTTTACGGTCCAATGACACCCAAGCTTCAGCTTCCTGACGGCATGACATTCTTTTCCAGGATTTTCTGATGCTCGATTGAATCCATTTTGCCCATTGCACACAGCAGATTTCCAGAGTCAGAGACAGCAATGCAGCCCCAGACCATCACTAAGTCACCGCCTTGCTTTATTGCAGGGAAGTTAATCTTTTCAGTGTGTGCATTATTCTTCCTCCTCCAGACATACAGCTGATCCATTGGCCAGGAAGGTTCCAGTTTTCATTTCTTGCACTATAGAACAGAATCCCCAAACTGCCTTGGCTTATTTATATAGTTGTGAGCAAACTAAAGCTAACTTTTGTTGTGCTTTTGGTTCAGTCGTGGTAAAGGTCTGAGAGTTAATGGAACTGGAGCCCTCAAGCATTTAGTATGTGCCTCCCTGTGGAAAATAAACCCCCAATGTGTGCTGCCACCTAGCCTTGCTGCAGGACTTTGGCAGTCAAGGGTTTTTGACCACCTGCCATGGCTTAGCCATACTTCTAACACACAATAAAAAGTCACCGTCAGCAGTCCAAGTCAGGGGTGTCCAACTCTAGTCCTCAAGGGCTAGTTTAATTCATGTTTTATGTATGTATTTATTTATTTTACTGCATGTTTTAGACGTGTCTGTGCTCCAATACAGCTGGCTTAAATGGCTGAATTCCCTCATTGGCATGTGATCAAGTTTTGCTGGAGCATCCTAATGACACCTCTGAGTCAGGTGTGTTCAACCAGAAAAACATCTAAAACATGCAGGACAGTAGCCCTTGGGGACTGACATTGGACCCAACTGGTCCAGACATTTGAGATGTTCTACTTCAAACACACCAAATACAACTCATGAAGCCCTTGACTTCAGGAGAGCCTGACACCAGAGCTGATTTGCAGATGTGTGCTCTGTTCAGGGGTTTAAACAGCTTTGAGTCAACAGGAGTGACTGAAAGTAGGATTTAGTGTTGAATTTTGATAAAATCCTCAGAATATTAGTTTTAGTTGACTAGTTAAGCTAGTTATTTTAGAAATACCTGAACAATTTTAAGCTAAATTTTCTCTGTGGACTGAATAATATTAGGTACAACTCTATGAATCTAATTCAGTCCAATGCATTTTAATTGCAGGTTTAGCTTAAATTATGGTTTATTCCATTACAATGAGAGTCAAAAGCCAACTTAGGGAATTTTCCAGAGTGGTTATCTTGTGACTGATTGATGTGGTCAAAATGGGAGCTTGGGCAAAGTTTTTATGTTTAAGTAAATTGTTACCATCTCTTTACTGCTGCTTAGCTGTAATATTTGGAACTATGCCTGAAAAATGTTTATCTGGAATGCAAAATGTAGCTTTTTGTTTTTTAAATAAAACACTTTAATTCGATTTACAGTATTTTACTTGTTTTAAGGTTATTTCCCATAAACAGACATTTTAAATAATAATTTGTGGTAAACAAAAATAAGTTTTCAACTGTGCAGTTTCATAATTTCAAACTCACTAAACTTTGGTGGCGAAGCAGGTTTTATAGAGAATTTCTGGCACAGTTATCAGTAATTTCCTGTAAAATCCAATTTTCTACACTATAAGATGAAGGCATCTTGAAAACCTGTAAATCTTTTAACTATGTAAGTAAAGTTGTATCTTAAACAAATTATAGACTTGAGTTTCTGATGACCTAAAACTAAAACAATCTCAAATTTAAGCCAACGTAAAACAAGAACAAAAACTGTCTCAGTGATATTGATGTGCCAACCTAAGCAAACGGTGTGGCTCCAGGAATTTTTATGTCCCCACAGTGCAACAACAAACAACCGTCCACAGTCTTAAAGCTCCTTACTCGAACTTCAGTAAAAGCCTACACACAGATTTTTTTCCCGTTCTGCAGCAGCTGACAGCGGAGTAATGAGAGTTTTAGCTCTTTCAATGGGAGACAGGCGTGAGAGGAAGTGAAAAGATAAGACAGTGAGACGTCTTGGAGAATTATTTTCTTCCTTTATCACCATTTTACTCCTTTATGAGCTTTAGCAACTCAAATGTATTTACCTGTCAAGGTGGTAAAGCTAGTGGAGATGAAAAAAAATCCAATGAAAGTGGAGGGAGAGGAGAAGAGATAAAGTGAGTAAAGGTATAAATCGGTAATAAGGATGGAGGAATGGAGGGGGTAAGCGGGAAACGGGTTTAGTTTGGCAGTGAAACGCTGGGACAGTCAGCATTAGAGTTTGTGCAGGGCAGCATTTTCTCTGTATGAGTATGTGTGTGTTTACAAGACAAGCCTATGAAGTGACTCATCATATGTGGAAAATAAAAGTTTCTGATGTACATGTAGAGTGGATATAAAGACCTACACACCCCTGTTAAAATGTGATATAAAAAAAAATTGCACTTTTTCCACCTTTAATCTGACCTGTGACCTGTATAACTCTCGAGTTACAAACTGAAATCTTGAATGAGGGAAATAAAAAATAAAAGTGCTGAAATTCTCTTATACATGTGCTCAGAAATAAGCATCACCTTAAAACTTGTGTAAGCAGAAAATCAGTACAGTGACAGCCATCATTTAAATAGCCTTTTGTTGACCCTAAATAAAGTTCAGCTGTTCTAGCAGACTTTTCTAAATCACATCACACAGCAAACAGCATGGTCCACAGATGGCTTCCAAAGCATCAGAAGACCTCATTGTAAAGCTATCAGTCAGGAGAAGAGTTCAAAATAATTTCCAAATTGCACAACTGTGAAATTACCAAGAACTGGATGCTCTTTTTGCATGACAAAATATTGCAAATTTTACATGCGAGAAAATGGGATGTTATCTGATGAAGCAAACTTAAACTTTTTGGTCTTAATTTCAAAAGTCATGTTTGGTGCAGAAACTACACTGTGCATTACCAAACGAACACCATACCCACTGTGAAGAATGGTGGAGGGAGCATAATGCTTTAGTGTTTTTTTTTTAATTTAATTGGAACTGGAGCAAGGTATAGGGAATTTTAGCCTGTTCCATATACCAGTCAGTGTTGTCATAAAACCTTCAGGGTTCTGCTAGAAAGCAAAGGATGAAGAAGAACTTCATCTTTAACCACAACAACCCAAAGTCTACTTTCAAATAAACAAAACATTTTTTCTACCAGATGATTCAAATTTTGGAGTGGCCTAAAATATAGGCAAGTCGAGACGTACCCTTCTGATAGACTCCTTCGTGTGCACACTTTTTCACCCACATAATTTCAATTTTTTATTTTTAATCCCCCAAAAGATTTCAGTTTGCTTTTTAATTGAGTTACAGGTTACAGGTCACAATGGATGTGGAAAAAATTCAGAAAGATTTTCCTTTGTCTTATGTTTTGCATTAAAAAGCTGAGATTTTGAAATGGTTGTATAGATGTTTTATACCCCCTTGATCCTGATGAGGATAAACAGCTTCTAAAATAAAGACATGGGTGCTGTTTGAAACATTTATGCAAAAACAAACATTTTGTTAAAGTAGAGCTTTGAGCAGAACGACTGCACACTATTTCTAAATGACGGCAGGTAAATGTTTTTAAAGAGAATATTTGATTTAAAGAAACTGACATGTTTTGCAACCGGAGAATTTACACTATGTTTTGTGTGAGGCAAATAAGTCAGAACTTCTCTGATAGTTTTGCTGATAATTCAAAACATTATAGATAAAAACTTAATGACTAAAAATAAAAGATAGAAAATATAGACTTTCTTAAACATAGCAGTTGACTCAGCACTGAAAACCTAATATTATGAATCACAAATTACCATTAAACAGCAATTAGAGGCATTGAGTTAATGAGAGTGAAGAGATGGTGATTTCTTCTGTAATTAAATGGAAAAATGTGTATAAGAAACTGTTCAATGGTTACCACTTGGAATCTGAAGACACCCTGATGGGAGGGTGGGTGGATAAATGAATAAATGAAAGAATAAATGAATGAATAAATAGTTTCACATTCCATCTCTGATCTGTTGGAGGTCCCCGCCTGGGATTGACGGGAGGAGCTCCAGCTCTTAAAAATAATAATACAAAAAAACCTTCCTGCAACTTTTAACACAATAAAACCCAGTCATAATTCCAGTTGATAAGATTTCATATCCTCGATTCCACCTGATCATGGTGATTTCAATCAGCAGAGGTTCTCGCAGGGAGAGGAAAACAGTCTCCTTCTCCCTCAGAGAGGAAATTAAAAAAATGAAAATCATTTTTTGAAACTTTATGTCAGTGTTTTTTTTCCTTTCAGGTAAAGGTTCGGTCACCTTCCTTGCAGCGAAGTACCCCTCTGGAGATCTTCAGAAATCTAAAGATTTGCCAAGCATAGAGAAGATTGGGTTCTGCTGAGGAGGAATAGGAGGAGGGAGGAACATCGCTCCAGGCTTTCAGCCCATCTGCAAAGAGAAAAAGCTAAAAGTTGGTTTCAGTCTGAGGTTAAGGACCCCTGTTTAGAGCTTTGGACTGTTCTGCAGAGGTCCAAAATTACTGCTGAACTCAGTTCTTTGAAAACAAAACAGAAATCTGTTCATTGTATTTAGGTCTATTTCTGATGTCTTCATCCATGCAGGAAGTGAACCACACCACCTTCCAGCGTTCACACATTCTTACAAGAAAAAGCCCAGAGGAGAGCTGCTTTCTCTTTTCGTTCTGATTCTTTATTCCAACTTCAAACCTTTGCTCTTCTCCGGGGGGCTTTCAGCTTTGAGATTTGACAGGAGACCTCCAACCATGAGAAGGCCATTACAGCAGGATATGTGCAGGTCGCCTGAGGGGGCCCGCTGCAAGAGAGAAACAGATACACATCACTGCAGCTCTGCTGTGCCTGCAAATGTGTCTTAGAATTCTAATATACTTTAAAGTCTCATAAAACTGAAGGAAAGGCTGGTCTGGAGAATTCAAAATCTCATTTTACAATGTCCTTCCTATTTCTGGCATTAATTTAGTTTGGGTTAATGGCAGAGATAATTGTTGGGTTTTCTTTTTTAGAGCGTTATGCTTGTTAGCCGGGTCTTTTCCCTGGACAAAGCTATGGACTTAGCTACTGCTGCCAGCATTATGTGTACTCTGTTTTTCTGTCATATAGAAAGGACCACTGGCCTATTGCCTCTGTTTCTAGATGTCTCATTTCCAGATGTAGCAACTGACAGCGTAATTACTAAGAATTACTCTGTACACTTTTATTCCCCCATGGAATGTACCCCGGTACCCAGAGCTTCTGTGTTTGAATGGCTCTTTCCTGGATGGAGCCACTGAGAACGATCTCGACTATCTTTGCCCCCCTTTTCTTCAATAGGAAGTACCCCTTGCCCAGGACCCCAGTGTTCAGCTGTGTCTCCTTTCTAGATGTACCTGCTTATAGAGTTATTGGTTTCATTGAATGTGTGTATGTTCTTAGGTTTTCTTTCCAATGGAAAGTGCCTGTGGGGCATTGCTTTTGTGTTTAGCTTTATTTTAATGCTACAATCACATAGATCTTTAGTTATCATTGGCTATGTGTACTCTTTTTTCTAAATGAAAGTACCCCTGGTTTAGTTCTGCATTTAGCTGTATCTCTAATTAGAGCTATTGCTACTAATTACTCTCTGCACTTGTTTTTCTTTGAAATGCAAAGTACCAATAGAAAAGTGCCTGGGAGAGTACTACTGTTCTCAGGACAGAACCACAGTTTGAGTTTTTGCATTCGTTAACTTTTCATTCTTTCTTTGTATTTCTTTCTGGCAGAAAGTTCTGCGGGCTAAGTTCTTCTTTGTTTTCTAGATTATGTCTGCTCAATTTTCACTTGGTTGCAGCAGATGCATGATCATACTGAACTTGGTCTGGCTGTGCTGGGTTTCTTCTTGTTAAAAGAGAGTGGTTCCTCTCCACTTTCACCATGTGCTTGCTCAGATTGAGAGACTGCAGCATCTTAATGAAATTGGTTGAGCTTCCTTAGATAGTTAAGTTTTTATATACTGGGATTAAATGATCAACAAAATTTGTGAATATTGTGTGAATATTGGATTGAATTGGGCTGATTAAGATGCTAGATCTGTAATTGCATGTTATTATATTCTAGTGAAATTCATTGGACTCTTTTGAGCTGGTTTTGAAAAGAATTGAATTCTATCTAATAGGATGTTAGTTGGACCTTTTGCCACGTATAGTGATTAAAAATGATAGTATAGAAAGCATTGTGGTTCAACAGATACCTCTTAGAATATCAAACATATTTCTCTGAAATGACAGTTTCAAAATATTCAAATATTTTAGATTCTTGTTGTCCTTTGTGGAGATCTCATCCTTAATTTTGTCTGCAAAACAATGAACTTAAATAATAAAACCTGAAGCTGATTTTTGTCCAAAAGTTGCAAGATATTTAATTTAGATTTTGGTTTATAGATAGCTCATGCTTTTTCAATAAAATGGAGTTTTTGCTGGACTTACCCCAAGGGGTTTTGCTTAAATTTTTGTTTAAAATACAGGCCTGATTGATACTGCCCCGGGGCTGCCTCTGGTCTTCAGGACACATTTTAGCAATGCAGGGTTTGATGGAAAAGAAGATGTAAGAAAAAGCTGCAGAAAAAGTTTCACATACTTTCTAGAAAGAAGAAAAAACAAGAAAACAGGTTGTATTTATGTATTTATGAACTTTCTCCACACCCTCACCCAGTATGTCACCTGCCACACCAAAGACAGTAAAGCGCTTAACTTATTGTATGCCAACATCAAAGAGACATACAGCTCATTGTCTCTCTCTCCTCTTGAGGGATCAGATCACAACTGTGTTCATCTTACCAGATACTTTCTTGTGTGCACCAGATACTCTTGGTAGTCAACCAAGCAATGTACACAAAGTCAGACTACTAAAGAGAATGGCATGATAGATGCATCACTACATCTGCGTCTCCTCTTACACTGATGCGCCCATCACTCTGGAAGGGGGTACATCTTGATTCATCAGGCCACATGACCTTCTTCCATTGCTCCAGAGTACAATCTTTATGCTCTCTTGCAAATTATAGCATTTTTCTCTGGTTAGCCTCACTGATTAGTAGTTTTTTTTATGGCTTTACAGCTATTCAGCAACCCTCAAACCAGCTGGTGGATACCGGCAGTGAGGGATGCTGTTAGGCTGAAGGAGTCGTCTGTCTGGCCTGTGAGACCCTGGAAGCAGCTGTTGGATACTGGCAGTCCAAGTGGAATGCAGATCCGGTGGTCACTGAGGCAAAAATTCGGACATGAGAAGAGTTTGGAGAGGCCATGGAGAATGGCTTCGAGGTGATTCTGGTCCACCATCTGGCATCTTGGGTGGGGCACCAACAACACTGTCTATAGTGGGGATGGTGTGCCACTGACCTCAACTCAGGACGTTGTGGGTTAGTTGCAGAATACTTCAAAGAGCTCCTCAAGCCCACCAGCACATCTTCCAATAAGGAAGCGGAGCCCGGGGACCTTGGGTCAGGGTCTCCGATCTCTAATCTCTGGTGCTGAGGTCACTGAGGTGGTTAAAAACTTCCTCGGTGGCAAGGCCCGGGGGTGGAGGAGATTTGATCGGAATTCCTTAAAGCTCTGGATATTATGGGGTTGTGTTGGGTGACTTGACTCTGCAATATGGCATGGACTTTGGGGAAAGTCCTGGAGGGGGCATAGGAGTTCGCCCAATCAATCTACATGTGTTTTGTGGACTTGGAGAAGGCATTTGACCGTGTCCTTCTGGGAATCCTGTGGGGGGTACTTCAGGAGAATGAGGTACCAGGCCCTTTGATATGGGCTGTTAGGTCCCTGTACAACTGGTGCCAGAGCTTGGTCCGCTTAGCTGGCAGTAAGTCAGCTTGTTTCCAGTGAACGTTAGACTTCGCCAAGGTTGCCCTTTGTCACCGATTCTGTTCATAACCTTTATGGACAGAATTTCTAGGCATAGCCAAGGTGTCAAGGGGATCCATTTTGGTGGCCTTAGAATCGCGTCTCTGCTTTTTGCAGACAGAATGGTCCTATTGGGTTCATCATGTCGTGATCTAAAGCTTTCGCTGGAGCAGTTCACAGCCAAGTGTGAAGTGGTTGGGATAAGAATCAGTGTCTCCAAATTCGAGGTCATGGTCTTGAGTTGGAAAGGATAGAGTGCCTTCTCCGGGTCGAGGAGGAGGTCCTGCCCCAAGCTGAGGAGCTTAAGTATCTCGGGGTCTGGTTCAAAAATGAGGGAAAAATGCAGTGATGTGGGCATTGTACCGATCTATAGTGGTAAAGAGAGAGCTAAGCCAAAAGGCGAAGCTCTTTAATTATTGGTCGATCTATGTTCCTACTCATATCTATGGTCACGAGTTCTGGGTTGTAACCAAAAGAACGAGATTGCCGATACAAGTGACTGAAATGAGTTTCCTCTGCAGGATGTCAGGGCTCTCCCTTAGAGATAGGGTCAGAAGCTCGGTCATCCGGGAGGGATTCAGAGTAGAGCTGCTGCTTCTCCATGTCAAGAAGAGCCAGTTGACGTGTCTTGGGCATCTAATTAGAATGCCTCCTGGACGCCTCCCTGGTGAGTTGTTCTGGGCACGTCCCGCCAGGAGGAGACCCAGAGGAAGACTCTGGACATGATGGAGGGACTATGTTTCATGGAATTCCTTGGGATTCCGCCGGAGGAGCTGGCCCAAGTTGCTGGGGAGAGGGAAGTCTGGGTCTCTCTGCTTACACTGCTGCTAACCCCAGATAAGAGGAAGATAATGGATGGATAGATTGATTGTGCGTGTAGAAATTAGTATTAGTATTAGTAGTATTAGTATTAGTATTATTAGTATTATTAGCTATTAAATTAGTATTATTAGCTATTATAATTAGTATTATTAGCTATTAAAGATAGCCCTGAGTTCTACTGTTGTTTTGGGCCGTGATATATTTATTTTTTCACTTCACACAGTGAGCAAAATAGTGATGGAAAAAAGCAGCAAAAAGTGGTATCATGAGGGGCAAAAAAGCCTCAGTAAAAATCATTTTATTTCAGGCTACTGTGGACATCTTTACCAGAGGTGTCACTAATTGTGGAGGAAGCTGTAAATTATGTGCATCTTATCTCAAAGTTTGGTGTTCATTCTAATGTTTCATATATTGAGACTGTTTCACAGACTCACCTGTTGATGTCAGTAAAGCAGCGCAACTCCAAGCTGCAGTTGACGTCCCTTTCTGTAGCAAACCATCATAATATTGTATGTGGCGCTGAGAGAAATGTGTTTGCGTTGGTCATTTGTTTCTTTAGGTCCTCTTTAATTTAGATATTTTGACTGTAGAGTTTAGCTGAAAACACCAGTTACTAAGCAACTGGCAGGCTGGCAGGACGGTAGAGAGCCGCTGGAAACCAACTCGTCTCATCTCTGCAGTCAAACCGATTCAACACAGCTTTGTTCACTCTGTCCTCCAACTCTCCTGAGCCTCCTCCTGCACCTCCTCCGTATCCTCCTCCACATATACTGCTCAAAAAACACTGCATCTTCTAGGTAAACTTCACAACATTTTTGAACAAGTCTTTAAAGTCTCTTAATAAGTTTTTAAAAGAAATGTAAAGCAAAAAGGAACAAATTCTTCTCCCATGAGAGACAACAACCCTAACATATTACCCAGCAGGCAGTTGATGAAATCCCTGCTCACCTTTCAGACTCCAACTTTTACTTGATGTTCTCACTGCATCACTACTGACTCCTGCAGTGCTGTTGCTGTTGGAGAGCTGCAGAGCTAAGGGATTTCTACAACCTTCAACAGATCTGAGCAGAAACCAGACTGGACTTTGATAAGTTTTATGGAAACCCAGTGTGTCACGCTTCTCAGAAGGTTTGCAGGTTTGACAAACATGATGCAAACCTAATCTTTCTGAAACCAAGCTTTTCAGAAATGTGTAAAGAAAGTTGATCTCTCCTATTTCTCAACAAGAAAACATTATTTCTTTGACATTTGTTCAATGAAACTGACTGCATTTAGGTAGGTGGATTGTTTCTGCTCAGATGTGATGCCTGTTGGGCATGCTGAGACAACGATCACAAGTAAAGCAGCAAGAACACAAAATCCACATTTCTTTTTGTTGACCTACTGATGGCTGCATGGTTTAGAGATCCAGATACAAAAAGGTGTCATAGGTTAGTTCTATGATAACTAAGATCCAGTTTAGTTGACCTTTCAGACAGTCAAAACCTCTGAAGATTTACAATTTGACATTTCTATATTATTTTCTTTAAATGTGTTGAGAATAAGAACGAACATTACTGCTCCTATAGTGATGTCTATATGCACATGTTTTAGGTGCTTCTTATTGGCAAATTTGATCCATTTTTGGAGAGTTGCTGTGGGTTACTGATCCTTTCTAAAAGTGGAAAAAATTATTTCAAATTGCTTACAGGTGATGTAGTAAGAGGACAAGGAAACATGTTTAAATAAAACAAACTGGGAAAAAGGTGAAATATTAAGCTCCAGAAAAATTGAATATTTTTGGGAAAATTTAAAATCAGTATTGGATACTGGTATAAGCTATTTTAAAAATTATTTTTTACCTAAATCTGTTTCAGCTGCCACCGATTTCTTTTACTCATGGTGCGTCAAGTCTTTGCAATAAAATTAAAAGTGAAAACCCTGAAAAATTTTCTTGGTTTTGCAATATCAGAGCCATTTAGTGTAATTGATGGTTTTGACTGATTTGTAAAACAACCACAAGTAAGGAATGTGCATTTTTGTTGGTGCTGCTATTCGTTAGTGTAATCGTTGCCTCAGTTTATGTGTTCAGTTGTCAGGGTTGCTGCCTCTCAGGCTGCCTGTCAGGAAATCCGGTAATCAAATGTGTCCTTCTCCATGTAGTCCGTCCAGGTAGATGATGGCATGCTGCGGTATGGGTCCAAAAGGATCCGGAAGCAGCGGACAATCAGTAGACCAAGGAAAATAAAGAGGATTAGGACAAAGACGAAAGCTGCCCTCTGCTCTAGCGTGAGGAAGGAGGTGGAGGATGAAGAGGAGGAGGGGAAGTCTGATTCAGAAGCTGAGAAGGTGCTGCTGTAGAGATCGTCGGCCATGTTCAGATGATAACAACTGATTGGTCAGTTCAGTTTGTGATCAACTTCATTGGTTTGTTGAATACCATCTTTACTGCAGTGGAGTCAAATTGGAGACATCTGAAAAGAAAAAAACAGATATTGTTTTTACTATAAATTGGAACAAGTTTGAAAAACACTTGGCCTATATTTTTTATTTAAACTGAAAAGATCTTAAAAAAAAATAAAAAAGCAGAACACTAATTTTCAAAGACATTCTTCTGACACAAAAAGAACCTGGAAAATGAAATCTTCACCCCAATCATTTAGATCATCAGGGGACTGCATAGGTTTGTGAGCATAAAGTTCACTGAGAAAGAAAAAGTGTTGTTTTTCTGTTGTTTTTACTTTTCATGAGCCTTCTGTAAGTCCAGAAAGTCTCTGTGCTACTTCATTAAAAAATTTAAAGAAAATTTCTCTTACAATAAGAACCAGCATCAGAGGCTTTTGCTTGTTAGTGTCTGAGTAAAGTAAATAATCAACTGTATATGAGTATTTTGATTCTATTCCAGTCACAACATGTGTGGCATTAACTTGAAGTGTATTTTTATAGGCCAAATGTCATGTTGTTGTGAGAAAACATACTGTAGATGGACTCTAACCAATAAACAGTAGCCTATAATCTTAACAGCACAGTTTGTGTTGTGAAGTTAAACCATTCTGTGCAAAACACAGACTGATAATGTCTAGAAAGTAAGACTTTATGCTGTTTCCATTCACTATTGCTATGTTTTATGCACCACCACACAGCCCACTGAACAAAAATATTCTGTTGACAAAGCTGTTGGGAGAAAAAGGAGTGTTTTTGTTTACATCCATGTGTACCAGAGTTAAAATGCTGATTGACTTTTTAGGCAGACCTGTGAAGACACCGTTGCTTTAATCAATGCGACTAAAGATAAATGCATGGATGAGTTTCTCTAGATCTTGTTGAGATATTAGTCCTTTAATCCTGGAAATGTTCTTAAGGTGATAGAAGGCCGACTTTGTAACTGTCTTTATGTGTCTCTGAAAAAAAAAGTGTCTCTGACAAATTTCCTTAAGGGATGAAAACAACAACAACAAAAATCACAGAGGTAAATTTATAATTTGAATAAAAAACATCCTGATTAAATTGCAGATTCTGTTTTCTACATAAATATTTTAGTAATTTTGATTATTTGTGCAAATGAAACACATTTAATTTTACTTCTTTCAATTTCACAACGTGTAAAGCTTCCATAAATGAAACAGAACATCGACTTTGATATAGTGATAGTAATGCAAATGTCTGTAATCGCAATTACTGAAAATATCTCAAAGCAACAAAGAAAATGGTTTTACTAAGTATACAGAGAGAAATGATAAAAAGTAAGAAAGAAAAATACACCCCATTTACATGTAAATTGATTTTTATTCTTGTTGCAGTGAGTAGTCAGCAGAGGAACTAAATGCAGGACTGAACAAGCAGGAGGTCAGTGCAGAATACTAATGAATTTCATGTCACAAAAACAAAACCCGAGGCGCTGCCAAAGCAGGGAGTCTACTAACAGAAAACATGAAACATGAAGTTAGACGGCTGTAGGAGAACAAGGCCGTGCAGTCAGAGAATGCTGAGGATTTTTAAAAGCGCTGAACGAGGAAGCATGTAGATATAGGGGTGATAACAGCAGTGACTACAGGTGAGTTTATGAGGAATAGTGCAGGTGGTGACGAGATAATCTGAGGCAGGATCAGCTAGAGAATACTCCATCAAATGGGAGAGAAAATAAAATTCAGATAAAGAAACTGAAATCAGAAGCTAGAAACTGAGCAGAGCGGGGAAAAAAAAAGCTCTTCTAGCTGAAATCGAACAGACATGAAGAAAAATGGCACACAAATCCCCAGACCACTCAGGCTGTCTTTTAGAAGGCCTGTCAATAATTTATGCTAATATTTCTGTGTCTGGAAAAACAAAAATGTTTCTTTTTGCTTTGTTTTTCACAGTTTGACTTCATAAAATCCTTCTAACTGAACATATTAAAGATTTATTTATCTTTTATTGAAATGACTATGCGATTGTTATTATTTCTTGCTTGATTGCTGCTGGAATTAAGCCAGAAGGCTCCAGTCCTTGAGATCTTCTATTCTGCAACTCTGTGCCTGTTCTGAAGTAGCACATTATTAGGCTCCTGATGAAAATGTTTGTCACCTCTTGCCCAAACTGAAATATTACCAACAATGCCCAGGTTTTTGGAGCTACAATGGGTGCTTTGGCAGTGAAAACAAAAGCTCTGGTGCTGAACAAGCAGTGGTCCCGGCTTAGCAGTTTAACTAGGTGGTGGATTGTAAGTTTTTAGGTTGTGTTTATTGTGAGCTCATTTCAAAATAAATTGGTTTGGTGCGCAGGTTTTTACCCACCTGCACCAGCAGTATGCAGTTTTAGTTAAGCGGAGCCAAGCTTTGTCCTCTTTTCCTGTTTTTAGCATAATAGCTATTTTCTGCAACAGCATGGAGTGCTTTCAGTGTTCTCAGAAAGCCAAGCTGTTTCTTTAAGTCCTTGTCTTTCAAACTTCATTTTTTTCCCCTCACACTGTTGTTCTCATCCTAGCAGTCTGTGGGTGGGATTGTGGGTGTTGTTAGTTTTAAACACATCATTTTGGCAAGAAGCTCTTTATTTCCTTCCCACATGGAGATTAAAGCCAAACTCAATTGGCTTTAAATTCTCTCATCTTGTTTTCAGGCTCAGTTTTGGATTCCAAAATCAGAAGGTGAGAAATTAAATGAACATTAAGCTGTTTACAAGTACATACAGATGGATTAAAGAAGATTTTCTCCTCTTGAAACTCAACTTTTTGTCTGCTGAGTAAAAGAAGGCAGGACTTCCATTAAACAATAAATGGATTATCTAGATTTTGCTGTTTGGATTTATTAATAAACAAAATAGCTCATGTCTGTTGTCCCACATGGTGAAGTGGTCAGATGTCCAGGATTTCTGGGCTTCACAAGCTAAAATTAAATCGAAACAAATCTCTGCAAAAATGCAAAAATGACCACATAGGTTTTTGATATAAAATGTCATGAAATATCACTTTACAAACACCACGTAACTCTATACTTGATTAGTTTGAACAAGACGAGCACAGAATGTCTGTGAAGGATTTGCTGAGTCTGTGTATTTAAACTCTCTTCTGCTATCCTCGTTAATATTTCACTGCTGGTCTTTCTCTCGCTCCTCATTTTCATTCTGTTCACCTTCAAGTTTCCTAACTTGTTCAAGAACAAAACAAAGGAGAAAACCCTGAAAGACAGCTCGGATGCATCAGTGTGGCCTGGAGAGGCGTTAATCCCTTAAAACTGATGTTTATCACATCATGCGGTTATTTACACTCTGTGCTATTTTGTGCTGATTCATCATCACAGAGGTTAAACACGCACATTTCAGGATTTAAAGTACCAGAGTCCCTCCAGGCAGCAGCTGCTGCCTCTGAGAATGCGTGAAAGCTGAAAAAAAAACATAATTAGATTTGATGGAACAAATCATGCTGACCTCAGAAGTGTCACTCTAACCGTAAAGACTCATCACAGCCAACTGAAGCCTGAAGCCTTTGAAGAATCATCAGCGTAAAATCAAAGAAATGTAAAAAAGTTCTGAGAAAAGTTCAGAACCTGGCTGAGCTCAGCGCTCCAACACTCACACAGCTCGCTGTTCTTCTTCATTCTGTGTTAAAGTGATCCTGAGGGTGGTTCTGCTGCAGTTCTGCCATGATACGACGAGCCAGTTGTGCTAATGGTGATACTAAAGGGTCAATCCACTGATTTTACACGTCAAGGCTAGTTTGCTCCTCTTGCATTGGTCTTACATGGTTTCTGTATACTGCTGTCTGAACAAAACTTACCTTAAAGCTGCAATATGTAACTTTTATTAATTTTTTTTGTACATATTTGTTAAAATTATCATTATGTCGTGACAGTAAAATACTTGACAGAAAATATGTGAAAAAAATCAATTTCCTCTGCCTTCTCCCATTTCCCCCCAGTACTAACTACAGAAATACACCACTCAGTCAGAAACAACCAATCAGAGCCAGGAGGAGGGTCTTGTTGCTGTCAATCATCCTCATGTATGCGCTGCTCACACTCTCCCCCTTGCTCTTTGTTACATTACAGCTGGTTCACCACAACATAGCCTGATGCTAATGCTAAGGCTAGTTAGCATGGCCACTGATGATGATGGATAAACATTTTTCTTGGAACAGTAAGTTGTTTCTTCACCATTAGCATGATGAGCAGCACATACACAAGGGTGATTGACAGCACTAAGACCCTCCTCCTGGCTCTGATTGGTTGTTTTAGGTCGGGAGCGGTGCGTTTCTTTAGACGGCAATAGTAGCTCATAGAGGAGGTGGAGGAGCTCCATCTTTTCACAGATTATCTGACTCATACCAAACTGTCGCGACATGGTGACAGTTTTAACAAATATGCAAAAAAACATATTTTTGTAAAAGTTACATACTGCAGCTTTAAAGTGAAAGGTTCCATGCTGAATCAGGAAACACAAGCACACAAATTCTTATATTCGGTTTGAGTATATTGTTTTGTCTCACTTAACTTTTCAGGTCTGCAATATTTATCACAACAACTTTCAGCAGGATAATTTACATTAACCATGAGCTCAAAAAAGGAATTTTGAGCAGGTGGTTTCAGGCTTGGCTGAAACTACCTTTAATAGCACTTTATCAGTTTTTAGATCTTGACCTATCAAGAATTCATAAATATCTGTGACAACAGTGACGTGAGATCCACAATCCACTTTACTCAAATCAGTTATTGTACTGGATAAAACCTGTATGTTTCTAAAAGTCATATGAGGGAAGAGGGAATCATCACAGATTTGTCTCCAAAAATGATAGATAGTGGAGCCCCGCCTATTCTTGGTTCAATATTTACAAATTCATCAGTTTGAGGATTTTTCTGAGGAACATAACTCCAAATTAATCGTGAAAAGTCTGTCTATTGGTAATTTTTTTTCCCACAAAGCATATTTAAAATATTGAAAAGATAATGCAGCTTGGGAAGCTGACATACTTTGGCACAATGCAACTCGACATGCTATTGGCTGCTGTTTGCAAAGCAACCAATCCAGGAGCGCCATTTATTGTCCTTAGCACTGATTGGCTGTGCCCCCAGCCAGAGTAGAAATACAGTTGAAACCAGAAGCTTTCACACACAAAATAAAAAAGACACAGACATCTTTTTTTCCTCACTGTTTGAAGTTTCCACTGTGCATATTAATGCATATAAAGTTATAATTGTTGTTTGAACTATTAAAATCAACAGGTTTAAGCATTTTTAGATGGGGTCTCAAGTTTTCGCAAATTTTAGCTGTTCACAAGTCGCTGTGGTACCTAACCTTTGCCAATACCAGGGTTCCACTGTTATGTAATCTAAGAATGCTTAGTTATGTAGTTATGTAGTATTGCCAAAAGTCTTTTGACCTTTAACCTGTATCGTGGCTCCAGACTAACAGATTGCACCGGTGCGCTTTACTTTTTTAGTTCAGAACTCAAACTTTGTGAAGAGCAGATGCTAAACTACTGGCCACATGTCCAATTACAAGCTAGCAGATAACAACTTAGACAAACCAGAGAACGCTGAAGACATCAAGCTAAACATGAACTGACTTATCATTAGCAGCAGGCAGAAGGAGCAGAGGCAACAACTGGAAATCAAGGACTTCACTCTCTTAACATTCTTTCTTTCTGCATGTGGTACACACCAGAAACATCAGTATTCAGTATCTGCACTGGAAAGGGTTTTCTTGTCCCTTTCATCTTCTTATCCATGGCATATAGGACACCTGTGTTAGTGTTAAAACTTTCAAACCAGCTCTTCCTCGATTGGACTTGAATGCAGTCTGTAATTTCACAGCAAGTTGTAGTAAATAAAATTAATGTCCTATGGTCTGAGTGGTCCTGAGAAAAAAAAACAGTCTAGAACATCTGAGACAAAAAAAACAAACTACGACTTTAAAAATGAGGTCCCAAGACTAGTCTTAAGGTCAAGGCTAATGCCGTCTTGAGTTACCCAGCAGTACTAAACACCACTTTACCTTTAACTTTGGTATACTGTAACTGACAATTTTCTGTTTAAATATCTCATGCTACAACATGGACACCTGTGGTTTATATACAAGTGCGGCCTACATGTGCACAATTTTTTTTTTTTTTTTTTTCAAAGTTAGTGGGTGCGGCTTATATTCAGGTGTGGTCAATAGATTGGAGACAGTGCGAACCCAACAGTGATAGTATAACCAAGCGGAAAAAGTTGCTTGTGACAGTTCTTAGATTCTGCTTATCACAGGGCGCTAAGGTTTATAAGAGGATGTAAACATCTTACACATCATTGCATTTTGTATTCTTTAGTTAAATGTTCATGTCTTTCCACACACAGAGTTTTTTTGGAAGAATTTTATTTGAATCCAAAACACATCTTTTGCAATTTCACTGACTTCCAAGGTGAATGAAAAGGTTCAAAGATCTGATAAGGTGACGACTCCAGCAACACTTGAAGTGCTAAGAAAAACTTTATTTGTAAACCAACACATTTCAACTTGTGGGCTTCATCAGGGTCATGAAGACCAGAAGCCGAAATGCAAAAATAATAACCAAATAGTTTTCAGTTTCAGTAACTGTTTCGTAAATAGCTGGCTGGTGAGGTTTGGTATTAAATAACAATAGATGAAGCATTAAGTTTGTGCACTGGTGTTCTCTAAAAGCAGGACCTGCACACACAGATAAACAATCAACTTCATTCCAAAATATAAGAATTTATAAACAAAAATACCTCAGCTGCCAGTAAAAATGCTTCAGTCAGTAAACTCATTAGGCTTGTAATCACTTCCTATTAAGTGAAATAAAAAGGATAATGAAAACTAATAAATTGTGAAAATAAAATAATAAAAGCCAGCAAATAAGAATAAAGCCTATTAATAACGAAATTATACAGCGTTATCACAGTTCAGTGAGAATATATTTATTTGAAAACCAAGCTTTATTTAATTAATGTGGAATGAGGGGAAAATTAGCTTTCGTAAGTTTTAGACTAGAACAACAATTAGTATATCTTCAAACAACCAGTTCACAACGCAAAACAGAAGTGAAGATAAAAACATTATTTTATTAAAGTAATGTTTTATTTAAAAATTTCCTGAATTAGGAATCAATAAACATTTGGACAAGTGATTCCTAACGCTGTAATATTTTGGCACCACAGAAACTAATTGAATGGCGTTATGATCCATTTAAATGGTGTTTGTAAAAAAAAAAAAAAAAAAAAAAAAAAAAAAAAAAATGCCTCAAAGACAAGTTAATGAACTGTTTCTGAGCAATGTTTTTCAACATAGAGATAAGAAACACTTCATATTTCTTTCTAGAGTTTATAATATCATTGGCTGAAAATATTCAGTGCATGTCAAGGCAGCACAAGCCTCCGTGAAGCTTTTTACTGTAAAAAAATGTGTGGGAGGGGAGTGAGAGCAGAGGAGTGAGAGTGGGAGAGGAGGAGGATGTCAATCTGTGTGGGATACAGGCAGAAAAGCTTCTGAAGAGCTCTGAGCAGATATTTAACCTGAACATGCTTCTTGTTTATTATTTTAATCAAATTATCCACTCCAGTTATGATTTTAATTTTAAGGAATGTCAAAGTGTTCAGAGTTTCCCCATGGACTGATTCATCAATATATTGTCTGCTTGAAAAGAGATGTTTAATAACAGAAGAAGACACTTGCCTCGTGGAGATTACCTACCTAAATACAGCAAAATATTTGAATAAAACATTATGAGAACAGCACTGACATACTTTTCTCATTCTAAAACTGTATTTTAACTTTTCTTAAAACAGGGTTGCAGAGCAATGCATATTCAATTCTAACCCAAATTATATCATTCGGCCTCAGTTCATGCTCATCACTTCCACAAAAACACTGTATATAAAGCAGAAAAAACTCTGTTCAATGGATTTTGAAGAAAAGAAAGCTGCTTATAACCTTCAAGTATCCAGCGAAAGCAGAAATGCAAATTTAGTCTTATAAACAAATATAGAAAAGGGAAACAATAAGCTTGAGTTTATTGTCAGAGAGAGAAAGGAAAAACTTAAAACAGAAGAGAGAAGAATATGCATAGGGAGGCGAAACATTCAAAGTCGAAAATAAAAGACTGTCGGCTGTACGAGATGTTACTCTGTGCTAGACTCTTGTTTGTTTCCTCACTGTCACAGCTTGCATTAGACAGACAGACAAACAGAAAGACAGATACTTTATAAATTCCAGGAAACAAATTATTTTCTCACAGTAGTATGAAACAAGTATTTGTGCAAGAGCAAACATGATAATTATCTAGGCTTAAAACAGTATTTAAAGATGATTGTTTATTAAGTTACACAGCTAAACTGTCAGGGGCAAAAAGTGCTTTAAAGTGCAGAAGACACTTTATAACTGGGGCCCCGTCCACGTGGAGACAAACACGTAAAATTTTTGGTAAAATTTTTGTCAACAACAACAAAAAAAATCTGCATCTACACAACAGGATGCAGGATGCAGTAGGTATGCCGGGCCAATCTGTGGGGTTGTAGCACTGCCACAGGACGACGCAAAAAAACACAGAACACTGGAAGGCACCATGTTTGTTACTCCTAAGAGTGAGGAGCATTCAGGATAGAGAGAGATAGAGCTAGAATGTCACTGTTTCAAAAAAAAAAAAAAAAAAAAAAAATGCAGCTGAAAAAAAAATACACACTGAAACATGAAACCAGTGCTTTGAAATTTTTCCACTCTGGGATCCAGTTTCAAAAATGATTGTTTCTGGTCTCTCAAAATGCTGGATCCGTTTGGACGCACAACCTAAATGACAAAAAAACCTTTGTGGACACACCTAAGATATTGTCTCCGTCTGGATGGGGCCCTAGTTTGTTCAGGTGGCAGAAGTCATTATATTTTATCAACAGATACAAAAAGAGACCAGAACCACAATTAATAGAAACAGGATGTAACATAAAATTCTACATAAATACACTGCAGCATTTTCTGACTATTTATCTCCACAATTCATGGAAATACTTGACTACAGATTAACAAATAATCTGATATAAAATGGCTTAAGTACATGGTAACAAAAGGATTTGTTTCCATGTATGAAATGGAAGCTCAAAGAAACAAATTGGAAAAGTGATGGTATGAAAAAGGGGAACAAATTGGTGAAGGGCCAATTTCACCTGGAGTTGATGTTTTCTTGAGGCCTGAGAGGTTCAGATTAACCTACATCTACACACATCAGCCTCACTACAATATTTTATTGTCATTCCCATTTTGAAGTGTATCTACAGAAGTGGTTGAACCCCAGGGAAGCAGGGAGTCATGAATTCCCGATTAAGAGTTATTGTACAGGAGCTGCTTCTGGGTGATTTGAACGTACGTTCCATTTCTGTGGAACGTACTCAAAATAAAGTTGGATTTTTTAAAAATGTATTTTTTATTGCCAGTGCAATAAAATGTCAATCATTTTAAGAGGTTTTTACAGTTTTTGACCAGGGATGCTAATTATAAAAAAAAAAAAAAAAAAAAAAAAAAAAAAAAAAAAAAAAAAAAAAAAAAAAAAAAATTCCCTTCTCACCCTCCACGGGTGGTCTATTCTCAACCTCTGAGCTCGGGTCCTCTACCAGAGGCCTGGGAGCTTGAGGGTTCTGCGTAGTATCTTGGCTGTGCCGAGAACTGCGCATTTCTGGACTGAGATGTCTGACGTTGTTCCTGGGATCTGTTTTAGCCACTGCTCCAGTTTGGGGGTGATTGCCCCGAGGGCCCCGATGACCACAGGCACCACTGTGGTCTTCACCTTCCAGGCCTTCTCCAGTTCCTCTCTGAGGCCCTGGTATTTCTCCAGTTTCTCGTGTTCCTTTTTCCTGATGTTGCAATCGCTTGATATTGCTACATCCACCACAACGGCTTTCCTCTGTTGTTTATCCACCACCACGATGTCCGGTTGGTTCGCCATTACCATTTTGTCTGTCTGGATCTGGAAGTCCCACAGGATCTTAGCTCGGTCATTCTTTGGGGGTGTGCCCCACTTTGATCTCGGGGCTTCCAGTCCATATCCTGCACAGATGTTTCTGTACACTATGCCCTCCACTTGGTTATGACGTTCCATGTACGCTTTCCCTGCCAGCATCTTGCACCCTGCTGTTATGTGTTGGACTGTCTCAGGGGCCTCCTTGCACAATCTACACCTTGGATCTTGTCTGGTGTGGTAGATCTGAGCCTCTATCGCTCTGGTGTTTAGGGCCTGTTCCTGTGCAGCCAGGATGAGTGCCTCTGTGCTGTCCTTGAGTCCAGCTTTTTCCAGCCATTGGTAGGATTTCCTGATATCAGCCACTTCAGTTATTTGTCGGTGGTACATCCCATGTAGGGGCTTATCCTCCCATGATGGTTCCTCCAGCACCTCATCCTCTGGTCCCCATTGTTTGAGACATTCGCTGAGCACATCGTCGGTTGAGGCTTTGACCTTGATGTATTTATGGATCTTGGATGTTTCATCCTGGACAGTGGCTCTCACACTCGCTAGTCCTCTGCCTCCATCCTTACGGCTCGCGTATAGTCTCAGGATGCTGGATTTAGGGTGGAACCCTCCATGCATGGTTAGTAGTTTCCGAGTTTTTAACATCCATGGTCTTTATCTCTTCCTTTGGCCAGCTTATTATTCCTGCAGGGTATCTGATTACTGGCAAGGCATAGCTGTTTATCGCACGGATCTTGTTCTTGCCATTGAGCTGGCTTCTCAGGACTTGCCTTACTCGTTGGAGGTATTTGGCTGTGGCTCCTTTCCTTGTGACCTCATCGAGGCTGCCATTTGCTTGTGGTATTCCCAGGTACTTGTAACTGTCCTCAATGTCTGCTATTGTTCCCTCTGGGAGTGAGACCCCTTCTGTGTGGATGACCTTCCCTCTCTGTGTAACCATCCGACCACACTTCTCTAGTCCGAATGACATCCCAATGTCAGTGCTGTAGATCCTGGTGGTGTGGATCAGTGAGTCGATGTCTCGTTTGCTCTTAGCGTACAGCTTGATGTCATCCATGTAGAGGAGGTGACTGATGGTGGCTCCGTTCTTGAGTCGGTATCCGTAGCCAGTCTTGTTGATGACTTGGCTGGGGGGGTTCAGACCTATGCAGAACAGCAGTGGGGACAGAGCGTCTCCTTGGTATATGCCACATTTGATGGACACTTGTGCAATTGGCTTGTAGTTGGCTTCAAGGGTGGTTTTCCACATCCCCATCGAGGCTGCAATGAAGGCTCTTAGAGTCCTGTTGATGTACATCTCTAAGCATTCAATGATCCAAGTGTGTGGCATTGAGTCATAGGCTTTCTTGTAATCAATCCAAGCCGTGCACAGGTTGGTGTGTCGGGTTTTGCAGTCTCGGGCGACTGTTTGGTCTACCAGGAGTTGGTGTTTGGCTCCTCTGGTATTTATGCCGATGCCCTTCTGTGCTGTACTCATGTATTTATCCATGTGCCCACCTATCTTAGCTGCTATGATGCCTGACATGAGCTTCCATGTTGTAGAGAGACAGGTTATTGGCCGATAGTTGGATGGGACCGAACCCTTTGAGGGAACCTTCTGGATCAGGATTGTGCGCCCTTCAGTTAACCATTCAGGGTGAGTCCCACTTTGTAGCAGCTGGTTCATTTGAGCTGCCAGTCGCTCATGGAGGGCAGTGAGTTTCTTTAGCCAGTAGGCATGGATCATGTCAGGACCTGGTGCTGTCCAGTTTTTCATACCTGAGACTCTTTCTTGGACATCTGCCACTGTGATAGTTACTGGGGCTTGCTCAGGGAGGTTGCTGTGGTCATCTCGTAGAGAGATTAGCCACTGTGCATTGCTGTTGTGGGTTGCCTCCCTTTCCCATATGCCTTTCCAGTACTGTTGGGTCTCCAGCCTTGGTGGGTCTGCTCTGTTGTTATTACCCTGCCATTGAGAGTACACTTTAGCTGGTTGGGTGGAGCTGATATATATATATATATATTTAAAAAAAAAAAAAAATTCCCTTCTCACCCTCCACGGGTGGTCTTTCTCAACCTCTGAGCTCGGGCCCTCTACCAGAGGCCTGGGAGCTTGAGGGCTCTGCGTAGTATCTTGGCTGTGCTGAGAATTGCGCATTTCTGGACTGAGATATCTGATGTTGTTCCTGGGATCTGTTTTAGCCACTGCTCCAGTTTGGGGGTGACTGCCCCGAGGGCCCTGATGACCACAGGCACCACTGTGGTCTTCACCTTCCAGGCCTTCTCCAGTTCCTCTCTGAGGCCCTGGTATTTCTCCAGTTTCTCGTGTTCCTTTTTTCTGATGTTGCAATCGCTTGGTATTGCTACATCCACCACAATGGCTTTCCTCTGTTGTTTATCCACCACCACGATGTCCGGTTGGACATCGGGCGAGATATATATATATATATATATATATATATATATATATATATATATATATATATATATATATGTGTGTGTATGTGTGTGTGTGTGTGTGTGTGTGTGTGTGTGTGTGTCCTGTCCGGCAGTGTGGCACTCAGAATTGTTGTCTGAAAGTCAAGGTAAGGCCCAACAGATTTGCTTTCACAAGTGGAGCTTTACGGCTTTCGCCATGATGCTCCCCTTGGTATATATATGAAACTTTATTAAAAATTGCTTTGGCTTTGTTTCAAATGTAATGGACACAAAGACGAAAAGAAAAAAAAATGGAAAGAAGGGGGAAGGAAAGAGAGAAAGATGGAGGAAAGGTTTAAAGAGAAAAAAGGAGATAGACGTAGAGGAGAGAAAAAGAATAGAGATAAATCAAGTCAACACCCTTGAAGTCTCCCTCTAGACCTGCGGTGAGAGAAAACAAAACAAAACCGAAAATCCACAACAAACAACATATGCATATCTAATAATAACAGTTATAACTTCAATGGAAAGTACACACTACAAGGTAGTACAAGGTGTATTTAGTGGCAACCACAGCCCATGAGAATGTAGCTAACAAACACCTGAATCTAGACACCTGTGTGTGTGTGTCCATGTGTGTCTGAGTGTGCTATAAGGTTTCTCCCTAAGAATATTTGATAGTAGAACCCAACAAATATTCTATTAAAAAGCTACATAGGATACATAAGGAGTTCATAACCAGCTGCAGACTGTAAATTAAAACAGTTAATTTAACTAATTTCATCATTAAAACTTGTAAGATTTCTGATTTTCCTGCGTCGGCATCTTAACCCTGACAGGTGTTTCTGACAAGTTTTGCCTCTAATAGCTGTATATCAGATGCCTTGAGAAGGGATGGAAACTATTTTGTAGATGTGAATATTTTTGCCTGAGGGAAACCTCGGCTGGGGCCAAACATTCTTATCTTTATACAATCGAACACTTCATAAGATCAAGGTTTGTCAGAAATGCAGACAGCCTGCAGGTGTCGATTTCAACTACTTGAATGTTGGAATATGTTCTCCATCAGTCAGCATACTTAAAGAATTCACGAAGTTCCTGTTAATAGTGGTGGTTTCTGATATGGGCTATGTGGGCAGCTGCCCAAGGTAGCTTCTCGTCTTGGGAGGCATGAGCTCCCTGCTGTTGTTGTTCTATTGCATCATTATCATATGACTGAATAAATACCTCATAGCCAATCCCTTCCCCCTCCTGAAATACAAACAGCAGCAAGATGGAAATAAACATTGGTTGTTAGTATTGGCCCAGTTTGACTTATTGGACCGATTCCAGTACACCACACATTGACAAACATCGGCCGATATTGATGCTGATATATCGTGGATCCCTACTATCACATTACCATTGTGAGGCACAGAAATATGAATGTTTCTTAATGATGCAGGCTATGCATGCTGTGTTCGAGTTCCTCTGTATGGTTTTTCCAATGCAAATAAAGGGATACTTCTGAAATATTTTGGAGTTTTTCAACTGATTAAAACATGTCTGAGGTCCACTATGTCCCACTGGCCTCAGAGTCATCAGCATCAAGCAGAGAATTGCTGAGCAGGTTTCATATCATGACATGACAACAAGGAAAACAAGAAGGGTCAATATTTAGGTGGCAGTTGTTGTTGTGAACGTTAATCTGTATATTTTTGTTTGAAGTGCAATGGTGTAAATTGTCTTATTCAAAGAGGGGTAAGGCTTTACATGACAGTTGTGCTATTAAATGTGTGTCTTGTTCAAAATGCAATACAGTAAACAGATTTTCTTTAGTTTTCATTTGAGCAGTTTAATCTGTATGACTTGTTTGAAAAGTAATAGTGTAAATTCACTTATTTAATGAAGGGTAGGACTTTTGTGCAATCTAATTTGTGTTTCTTGAAGTGCAATCATGTAAGATGTCTTATTAAAAGAAGTTCAGACCTTCCTTGAATGTGTGACTTGATCTTAGTGCAATTGTAGTACACATAATTTTGTAAATGTTTGACTGTTGGTGTAATTTAGAAATTGTATTTATTTTCTACTGTATTTTTTTTTTGTATTTGAATTGTATGTTTTTAACTTCATGGCAGAGTGACAGTATGTTTGTGTTTGGCTGTGTGTTTATAGTATAATTGTACTTTCTTCCATGTATTTCAAATGAAAAAGTAATGTGTGAAATGAGTGTGTCTGCAATGTGTCGCTGCGGATCATGTCTGTGCCCCCGGGGGTGGTGGTGGTTGGGGGTAGTTGGTTGAAAAGACAGGGTTGTAGACCGGGGGTGGGTAGGCTCAGTGGTTGTTCGCCTGGGGCACCAAGCAGGCTAGGACCACCTCTGCCTGTTAGTTCTTAAACTGCTGAATGATTTAAACTACATCAGAAGTGTTAATCGGAGAGATAGAAAACACAAAGCTTAGGTAGAACAATGCCCTCTATGAAAGGAAATCAGCTTGTGATGAAGCTGCTTCTTACCCATTAACGAGACCAATTGTCTGGTTCGTTTGTCTGTATCACTGCAGAACAGAGGGACACCAAGGCTTTTTCTTTAATCTCAAATACAGAGACTAAAGCTCAGAAGTGTTTAATAAAAAAAACAAAAAAAAAAAATACAAAAAACAAAAAAACAACTCAAAAGGCTAACCTTTACAATTTTCCTAAAACTGTATTAAATCTCTTAGTCATTGATCCCTCTAAGATAAATCAGCAGTGGTTGCATCTGTCTAGTTAATATTGAATTTTTTTTTAACAAACCAGATGTCACTAGTTTCAGATATTGTAAATTTAATGAATCAATTTGCAGAACTTTAATTTTTCATTTCAGGAAGCCGAGACAAGAAGAAGAACAATGAATAAAACTTTGGATTATTCATTCGATCAATTTACTGCTCTGCTGTTTCTACAGTGTATGTGTGTGTGTTTGTGTGTGTGTGTGTGTGGGTGGGTGCGGGTTGTGTGTTTGTCCGGCTTTCATGGAAGACAGAATTCAATTAGAAGATGATGTAGTTTCACTGAGCCTCCAGTTTGGATTTGACGGCACCGAGATGATGGAGTTTTATTCATGCAATTAACAATTCATTTCTTACCCTCACTCACACATTCACATGTCTGGTCTGCATACACACACACACACACACACCCCAAAATGTGATGTGCTTCATTGTAGAGACTCTTCAGTTTCTTTGTAATGACGAAAAAGCATTTTTTGTGGTTTTTGAACATATCATCTCTACATATGAATTACATTTGTAGAATTTTATAGGTAACACAAAGAGCAAGTTTGAATTTATATAACACAGAACTGCATTTTAAAATATGAGAGGATTTTGATGTATATTTGCTTGATGATTTTGATGTATACTTGTCAATTGATTTAACGATGTAAAGCTCTTCAAACTGCCTTGCTGCTGAAATATGCCATACAGATAAACTTGACTTGACTTGAAAATTCAGTTCCCATTAGAGTCAGCAACTAAATATATACCTACTGTGGCTTGCAAAAAAAGTTATTCCATGACTAGAGGAGATTTCTGGAAGAAAGCCTGTTAGAAGGCTCTGGGAAGAGCTTAATCTTTCAGCAAGTCAAAAACCCCAAGCACACAGCCAGAACTACAATTAAATTGTTGAAATCAAAGCATGTTCTTGTGTTAAAATGGCCTAGTAAAAGTCCAGACTTAGCTTGAGGTATCTTGCAAAGTAAAATGGGTAAAAATATCAGTGTCTACATGTGCAAAACTGGTAGACACAAACCCCAGTAGGCTTGCAGACTTGCAGCTTCTATAAAGCGGGTTCTACAAAACATACACTCAGGAATGCTGATGCCAAACTTTCAGACTTTTTTGTCTGAAACCAAAATCGAAAAATCGAATTTGGTTTTGGTAGAAATTATAATAAGGAAATTATAAGGAAATTAATAATAAGGAAATTATAAGACATTTATAATATATTTATAATAAGGAATTTATAATAAGGAAATTATAAGACATGACTTATGAGAACATGTTTTGTGTGTGTTTTTTCCCACCAACACTTTAAGCCGGTGTGAACAGTCACAATTGTTTTAAGAAATTGTGCAGGTCTGCCTCCAGCAAGTTTTCAAAAGGGTGGCCAGATGGGGGCCAATGATAATCGAATTTGAAAAATGGAATTTTTGGTTTGAAAATCGAAACCACAAATCATTTTCAATCTACAATTTTGTGCGAATTTGTGTTTGTCTATCATAAACCCAAATAAAAGTTCAACACCTATAAATACTTTCACAGAGCACTTGCTGAAGTGTGTTAGTTTTATATGTTATTGCCCATAAAAAGGGTTATGTACAAAATGTAAAGCTTTCACTGCTGCATACTCTGTTATCTGCACAGTTTATCAATGAAGACAAATCAATAGCTTATTTCTGAAAAAAGTATTGTGTTTTTATTTCTTTGGAGTCTGAATCCCATAATGTTGACTTCTGTAATAAAATTATCAGGTCACTTACAATATCTGTATTATATATCTTATAGCTAATGTAACACTGAAATATTTTGTGGAAAGTGTGATGAAAAACAGAGCATCTATTTTAATGACCTCCAAGATTTATTGATAAGGAAATGAGGGGTGTAGCCATGAATGAGAGTAAAAAGACATGTCTGTAAAAATTAAATAACATTATTTACAAATCAAATACAGCAAAACAAGTGGGCAACAAATTCTGAATTCACTGAAACTAAAACTGGATTTAAATGAATGACTACTGATAAAATGTTAACACAGCTTTCCATCTAATTCAAGTAAAGATCCTTAAACAACCCAACTGATAAGTCAGTCTGATGTTTGCTTTTATCTGGTTTTACCAGCCTGATTTCTCTTTTACTTTTCCTTCCCTGCTACATAAAATAGTGTGTACTTCTTCAGACAGTGTGTACATCTTAGTGATAGTTTCTTTTTTTTGTAGAATTCAAACTTTTTTCAAAACTTTTAAAAAACTTTTTTATTCACATGATTCAAACTTTTTTCTTTATAAATTTCTTGCTTTTTAAAAAATATTTAAATTAATCAAAACACTTTGATTTATCTTGACTTCAATCATTCCACCATCATCATCGCAAGTGAAGTGATTGAACCAGAAGCAAAGAAATTCAGGAACAGAAGTAAACAAAATCTTACTGAATATAGAGCAATTTCTCTGTTTGGACTGACTGTGGTAGATGTTTGATTAGAAGTAAAAATCCTGCAGCTGGATTGAGACTCAGGTTGTTTGTAGCTACAATTCTGCTGAGGCAGAACGTGACAATGAGCTACTCAGAGAATTTCCTGTTTTGTACTGACACATCATAGAAATAAAATGAGGAGTGCTCTATAATTGTTGGTGATACAGTCATAAGGCTTTCTTACAATATTATTTTTTAAAGAATGGCAATGGTGTTTGCCCCTGTTTACATTTTATTTGAAAAAACACGTAAATTGCGGAAAAAAACAGGAGGTTTTAAATTTATGGCTAGCTAAAAGCCTTTTATAAATTACAATGGGGCTCTTGTGCTGGTGGGAACATTTAAGCTTCCTCTTGTTGCAAAAGAATAAAAATATTTATAAAAATGTAATTTCTATAGAAAGAAAACAGAGGAAATTATAAGACATGACTTATGAGAACATGTTTTGTGTGTGTTTTTTCCCACCAACACTTTAAGCCGGTGTGAACAGTCACAATTGTTTTAAGAAATTGTGCAGGTCTGCCTCCAGCAAGTTTTCAAAAGGGTGGCCAGATGGGGGCCAATGATAATCTTGGGGGGGCACACCAAAACCAAAAGCAACTCCAGGATTAAAGGTAGTTTTATTTCACTCAAATGCACATATAAATAGTGAAAAAAATAGGAGAGCATTTATTTGATAATTACATATTGTATGCTAATGAGGAAATTTTTGTTGCATTATATGCTTTGACAAAGCACACGGTTACTTGTTAAAGTGGATATAAAAGTGGTTTGAATGGACTTATACTAAATTATCTGCTTTACTAAAGTTAATCACAAATAATAATAGCTCAAAAGCTTGAAAAATTGTGAAAACACGACGCCAAGCCAGGCTTAGGCACAGAAGAAATGTCCAAGTGTTTATTTGTGCAAACAATGCTACAGTGTACATTTCCCAGAAGTTAGTGTTTTCTGAACAATACATGGGCATGACCCTAGGCTTAATTGTTGGCCAATATGACAGCAATATGAGGAAAACTTAATAGGAGTTGGCATTGTCCCTTTTAGCCCTGCTCCCATCATCTCATGGTAGCACCACTGGAATTGCGACAATCTCTCTGATATGTTAAATACGTGGCATACAAAGCAACTAAAGTGAAATACCATATTCATATTTGGAGGTAATACATTTACTACTTTAATACCTAACTAATTCAACCATCATTAATATTACATCGCTCAAAACTTGAAATGTTACAATAAACATTGATTCTACAAACTGTGTTTACCAGCTGAATTTCTCTGCTCACACTTTTTCGTCCTATCACTAAGCTTTACCTATTCATGAGTGTGCAGTACATCATACTTCTATCTGTTGTATATTTTTATGTTTGTTTCTTCTTTAGCTCACTGTACACACTGGGCTATAAAAAGGCATAGTACAGCCTTCTCAGCATGTCATGCCGCAGCCCTGAATGACAACAACCCCCTGACTTTTCCTGCAGGCAGAAACTGAACAACCACTGCAACATCAGAGACAGAGCTCATACACACACACACACACACACACACACACACACACACACACACACACACACACACACACACACACACACACACAGAAGTGGAGAAACTGCTGTGGGACTGTACGTGGACTTCCTGCTGCATCAGAGAACCTACACACATTTCCTCTGACTGCACTGTTAAAACCTGACATGAAGAGCGAGCAGCTATGAAATGTACACAGACATCTCTGTCTTCTTGAATAAGAAGCAGATGTCTGCCTGTCAGCAGTCCTTGGACAAGAGCGACTTTTTGAAAGTCAAAGACACAATCATGTAAATCAGGACACAGTTGAGGTCCTCAACCTGCGGAATCAAAAGGAAAAAAACAGAGTCGGAAGACAATAAATGAACAATTAATAGATAACATACAGTACACAAGGACTTCTGCACAATGTCTGCCTTATTCTTTCTTACCTTTGTTACATTAGAACCACATTTTGCCACCAGCTCTCCCTCTGGGTCTCCTTTTGGAGGGATGTACCAGGAACACCTCACCAGGGATGTGTCCAAGACGCATCCTAACCAGATCCCAGAGCCACCTCAACTGGCTCCTATCAATGTGGAGGAGTAGTGGCTCTATTCTTAGAGACAGCTTTTCATCCTGTCTCTGTGGGCCAGTGCCAAGAAACCCAGCTGAGGAAACTTATTTGCTGCTTGTTTCCAAGATCTCATTTTTTCTGTCACTAACCAGAGCTTGTGACCATACATGAGGGAAGGAACATAGATCGACCAGTAAATCAAGAGCTTTGCCTTTTAGCTTAGCTCTCTCTTCACCATAACAGATAAATACAGTGCTCATATCACTGCAGTAACCAATGTCCAATCGATCTTCAGTGTATCAACCTTCTGCTTTATTTTTCCCTCATCAATGAACAAGACCCTGAGATACTTGAGCTCTTCCTCTTGAGGAAGATCTTCATCTCCAACCTGGAGAAGGCGCTCTACCCTTTTCCAGCTCACTGATTTTTATCTTGGCTGCTTCACAGCTGTGAACTGCCCTAGTAAAAGCTGGAGATAATGGTCTGATGAAGTCAACAGAACCACATCGTCTGCAAGAAGCAGAGACCCGATCTTGAGGCCACCAAAACAAATCCCCAAAACACCTGGGTTAAGCCAAGAAATTATGTCCATAAAAGTTATCAAAAGAATTGGTGACAAACGGCACAAGGAAAAAAGCCCAACTTACTGCTGGCAACTTAAACCGTTGGTTTCCTGAACATCCAGTGGAATGTTGTTTTATAACATAAACATGTAAGCTACAGTTCTCACTACGGAATGGTGAACATTTAGAACTCTAGCTACATGAAACAAACAGCATTCACTCTTCTAGGCAGGCAGAGAGCTTTTATTTACATGCACTGCTGCAGCCTAAGCCTTAAGCCCTTATTAACCTTTAATTTATTTTAAAAAACCTGAAATATACACAGATAACACTTCAACCTTAATTGGTTTGAACATCACTACTGACTCCTAGTAAGTCAGTGTGAAGCAATTTGAATTTCTAAAAAGGTGAATAAATCACTCCACAACAAGCACAAACTACAACCCCTTTGCATTAACCTCCCCAATTTATTTTCATGTATGCAAAATTTCAAACACACAGATTAACAATGACTTCATATTTTCCATTAGCATCTGACTGCTTAGCACTGAATATGTCACCAAGCAATGTCATGGGTTAATAAGCATATGAAACACAGAAATGTGCTGTGTGTGAGAGTGTGTGTATATGCTGTGGATTAGCCCAGGCTGCGATTTGTCAGCAGACTCTATGCGAGTCAACACTTGAACTTTGTTTCCCTCCGTCGGGAAAAGTCGGATTTGTTGCCAGCTGCTTCTGACAAATGGCTGTTAAATCCCAGCAAGGTGTTTTTTTGTGTGGCTAAGTGTTACTGTAACCAATGCAGTTCTTCACCAGGCAAAGGAATGAAGCCTTGGGTTAAAGGAATTATATTAGCTATATGGTGCTTTGTATGCATAACTGTAGGTAATTATTGCAGGTATTACAATATTATTAAAAGGATAAGCGGTACCCACTCAGTTAATAAAAAAATTTTGTAGATATGTGCATAGAAATATATAGTAATTGATATGGAAATTTCTGGGTCATTCAAAAATTGCAATTACAGAAATTAATCATGAGAACAGGACAAGGGTCTATGTAACCACTAAAATTGCAGCTATTCAGATTAAACAGAAATTTCAGGAAGATGAGAGGATCCACACAAATAGTGACAGTTAGTGATCAGTGGCCATTTGCTCTAACCTGAGGTTGCAGCTGATTAGTAGTGCTGAACATGTATGGAGTTTAAATGAGGGACTTAAATGGGTAGAAGTACAGTGGATCCCCAGGGTTTGCTAGGGTTAGGGACCACAAATAGCTAATATGGGTCAATACTTCAGACCCCTTCTAAAAACACTTATAACTGCCTATTTTAACAGTTCAAACACCAAATATGTCTTAATATGCACAGTGTAAACAGCCTTGGCACAACTGCAGAACCTAACATACACAGTCATCCTTATCTTTGTTCTTGGGGATACAGTCACTCAGCGCCAAGAAAATAAATGGCGGTCTTTGATTGGCTGCTTTGCAAATGCCAGCCAATAGTGTGTCAAGTAGCATTATGCCGAGGTATTTCAGCTTCCCAAGCTGCATTTTCCATTCAGATATTTTAGACACACTCTACAAAAATTGTGAATGGGCAAACTTTCTGCAAATAATTTGGAGTTGCGTTCCACAGAAAGATCCTTGAACAGATAAATTCACGTGTACTGAACTGCAAATAAATGGGGGTCCACTGAAATGTTTTCTCTAAGCTTTTTTTCTTAGAAATGATATTTTTTTTTAATAGACAAACTTCAAATGGTAACTACCGTTACAACATGAAACAACGTTCTTGTTTTGAAATAAACAGTCTTTTAGGACAAAGGTCTGGTGCTTCATGCAGAAACAAAATCTCCAAAATTTCCTTTTTAGAACAGATTGTGTGCTTGTGTGCTGCAAAATCAGACTGTCACACACAGATTTGTGGAGTCTTGTGATGTCGAGCTTTCTTTTCTACAATTTTCCTCCATCCATGTCCAGCAGCCATTGTTGCAGATCGCCAGTCTGATGTCTTTAAATTGTATTATCAGCTATGCCCAGGTGTTTTGCAATTAAAAATCTTCGAAATGAGCTGATTCTCAAATTGAAATTTCTAAAAAAAAAAAAAAAAAAAAAAATAAAAAAAATTTGGCATTTTTGACAACAAAAGGGAAAAAAAGTTAATGGGAGAAAACTTGTTGCAAAATTGCCCTTATTAAAATGCATGCAGCACAAAGAGCAAGAGCAGCAAGCAAAAGTAAATTAGACTGCAGGGAGGAGATTACAAATAATATGGAATTGACAGAAACCATCATCCATATCATTGTTGTACAAGAATGTATTATTATAAATGATGAGTGAAGGTGAACTGGTTCATTAAAGAACATCAAATTTTGTACAAAATGTTTAATCTTAATCAAAATCTTTCCTCGCTGGTGGGGCAGGAGGACAAGCATCAGTCTGCGATATGTATATATTTTTAGAAATTTTATCTATTTTTGCTTTTAGTCAAACCTAAATGTTTAAGATCTTTAGATTTTCATATCTGACAAATCGCAGTTTTTAGATGCTGATTTCATTTATTCAAGGGACTTGAAGTCGACTAAAATTTCTAAGCCATTTCTAAGGCTTTGGACTCCATGGAAGAAACATCAGAACCATTATCCACAAATGGAGAAAACAGAGTGGCCAGCCTACCAGAGTAATTCTTAGAACACATCAATAACTCACCTCAGGAGGTCATAAAGAACCCAGAACAACATCTAAAGCTCTGGAAACCTCACTTTTGTGGACTGATGAGACAAAAGTGGATGTTTTTGGAACATGGGCTTTGTTTTGTTTCTTGTGCAAAACCGACAAGCATCATAGAGACGGTCAAACAGGGTGGTGGTGGAATGATGGTCTGGGGGTACTTTGCTGCTTCAGGACTCGGTGACTTATTTAATGGAACCATGAAACAAACTCCCAAACAAACAACTTTGCAGGAGAATTTACATCAATAAGTTTGTGATCTCAAGCAGAAACGCATTTGTGTTATGTGGCAATACATGGCTAAAAAAAAAAAATTAAAGGTTTCGGTATAGTATAGTCAAAGCCTGGCTTAAACAAAACTCAGTTGCTGTGGTATGACCTTTAAAAGGCAGTTCATGCCCAAAATATGCTTCACTGAGGCTGAAACAATTCTGTGAAGCAGAATGGACCAAGTGTGGCACACAGGGCCCGACCCGGATCGCTTTTTGTCCTTAATATATGAAATCCTCAATTAAAAACTGTATTTTTTTATTTACTCAGGTTGTGATTGTCTGATACTAAAATTAGTTTGATCATATGAAACACTTAAGTGTGACAAAAAAGCAAAAAAAGAAGAAATCTGTAAGAGGGGAAATACTTTTTCACTGCACAGTATTTAGACATGTCAGATAATGGCAACTTTACCTCTCCCTATAATGACACAGTTTTTTATTTTTGTTTTATGACAATGCATGATGACATAATACGACGTCAAGCTCCTAAGGAAGTCTTAGAAGGGTCACTCAAGGCCTAAAATTCATGTTGGCATAGACACACACTCACACACACGCATGCACACACACACAAGCAGAGAGTCATCTGTTAAACAGATTGTAGCTCAGTATTGCTTCATCCATGCAGAGAGGACGAAACTGTGTGTGTATCTGTGTTTGTGATGAAATGATGCTCCACCATCATCATCACCATTATATAACAATTACTATTGACTGCTATTACTTTCTTGTTACTAACAAGCATATCTTTTTAGGTGTGTGTGTGTATTTGAATGTCCCAACAATGACTTGTTGGAACATTCAACAGTTTATATTTGGAGATTTGGGGGAAATAATAAATCCACCCGACTATCAGCCTGCAGGAAGGGATTAGTTAAAGACAAGTAACGTCTCCAGGAGGGTCACAGAAAGTACCTCTGTATGTCAGTTAAATGTCAAACACAGCAATGGCACTTTAGCTATATGACTCAGAGCTGTAACATGTTTCTTCTCTTTATGGTTAAAGGCCAGTGAAGCAGGCGTACCTGAAAGCTGCAGTTTTGGATTTATAGACAAAAAAAATGTGCCTCTCAGGCCATTTTTACTCCTCACATTTTTTTATGATGATTGCCACAACAGGCTCTCAGAGATTATAACCATGGCAACAGAAAGAAACAGCAAAAGCAATAACTGCCCTCTTGGTGAGAGCCACAATAAAGATCAACAGGTTTTTGCAGACATTTGAAAACATAAAAAAAATCCACACAATTGTTTAATTTTTGAATGAATCAAGTTGTATCTCAAACACTGCATCTTGCAGATTTCAAATCGATTCTCTTTATTAATGGTGCAAAATTTATGGGTTTTTTTTGTTTGTTTTTTTTTTAAACTTGCACTTACTTGTTGTAAGTGCAAGTTTGCTTCCCTTCTGTTTCTAAATAGAAGTTGAAGTTGTTTTCCCCAAACAAGCATGGAACTATTTCTGCAGCGTTTGGTCCATTAATCCAAGCAGCTGGTGCTGGAAGGTTGCTGGTAACACAGGGTAGCTGATTGATATTACACAAAGTTCATTTAAAAAGTGCTGTGACAACAGCCATAAGAGGAGAGATTATGGGAAAAGGACAAGAGGTACCAGGTAAGACAGGAAGTACACTTTTAGAAGCTATGTGCTGATATGTGGAAAATCTGTGCATAACAAGCTGCTACAGCACAAAGTTTGCAACTTTCAGCACCTTAAGCATGAAGCTCTGCTGGGTGTCCTTCATAAGACCAATCACGGCTCCTCTTCACCAGCTCTCAGTGTCAACAGAGAGCTATTCTTGTGAGAGAAGCAGCCAAACTGTGAATCAGTTTTGTGTAAAACTCCTCTAAAGCTGCAGATAAACTGGTCTGCGGTTAAATGTTTATGTTTTTTCTGTGATAGGATTATATCCTTCCATCAAACTTAAATCTGTTGTCTAAAACAATTAAAAATGACATTTGGCAGTATCTTGTCCACTTTTCTCCTGGTTAAAAGAGGTGACATAGTGAAATGCTGCTGTGATGGTGGGGGTAGTTTGTGCAAGACTTTTTCATGAAGGCAGTTGTACTAGTATATACATGAATTTGGAGACTTGAGATTTCCAAGAATACTTTTTTCTAACAAGTCATGGTACCCAGCAATAGTTTTAACTTTACTTCCATAAACTTTGGAGGCAGAAATGGTGCAGTGACTGACCAAGTAAGCTTGCAAAAAAAAAAAATAAAAAAAAAAATAAAATAAAAAAGCTTGGAAAAGGGAATTATAAATGTTTGGAATTGAAATATTCATTCAATTAATATTATTCATCACATAAATGTCAGCAGACTTGTGCACACTGTACTTCATTTCTTTACATTTTACTATCGATTTCCTTTTTTATTCTGCCTGCCGTTTCACTTATTTTCCATCTCTATCCATTTTTAGATCATATAACACATTTTTAAGATTTTATTTTGTTTAACCCTCTGAACACTAATCATTCAAAAGGTCTTAAACTCACGGCATAAACCTACGTTGTTCAACAGGTGTTCTTCTACGCCTTAAAATGACCAAAAACAATTGGAAAAATCCATAAAAAAAACTGTAGAAATAGAACTGACCCAGGATGACTCTCCTCCTTGGTGATCATCTGCATTAAAGCATCCAGACTTTTAAAAATAAAGGCAAACAAGGATGGTTTTCACCACAGAAAGGCATATGGACCTTATATACAAATAAAGGTAGGATCATAAACGATTTTCATTCTTTTTTTTTTTTTTTTTTTTTTTTTTTTTTTTTAAAAGAGATCAGTCAGTTAAAAAAAAAAAAAAAAAAAAAAAAAAAAAAAAAAAAAAAAAAAAAAAAAAAAAAAAAAAAAAAAATCAAATTTGACCTTATATGAAATATCATGTTGAACAGGGCAGAAATGGTTAAAACATTAGTAAAAACTTTCAAAACTAAATGGCTCAATTAAGGTCAAAATTGAAATATAAGCTTCTGTTTTGGATTTTTTATATTTGTACATCCATCTCCATAGAAGTCAGTGCCTCACCAGGCATGAGACTCATAGCATGTCAATAATACAATCCCTTTCTGCATGAAATGAGGTACTACTGCATGAAATTTCTCCACAACTTTCTCCCTGACCTGTCTGATATGTTTCTTGTTTCTGTTTGTTCACTAATGATCTCCAACACACATCTGAGCCATTGGATTGATTTCTAAAGGCAGTTTGTTGCACAGGACTTGATTGAGAGGTGTCAAATTGTAAGATATTTTTTGTAAAATGTGAAAAAACATTCTCTCCTTTCCAATACACTGAATTTTGTGGTTGTAAGGTGATACAATGTAAAAAGGTTTAAGGGATCTGAATACTTTTCCAAGGTAATGTAGGATCTAATGTCCTGTGGTTGCTGTGTCCTGGTTGCACCGTATTAATAAAGCGTAATTAAACATCTCATTAATCAGTGGTCGCATCAATTTTTTTGCTGCTCCTCAGTGTCTCAAGAGCTTCAGCTCAACCACTGAATGTGTTTCTAACTAGGGAAAGTGATTGTTGCCACAGTGATGCCTGACAGCTTGTCAATAAGTCATCCCAGCAGGTAGGCCGGACAGGGACAAGCAAGAGACTAACGCTGCCCACAGGAAATACGAGAACAGGGAAAGGAGGACACCAGGCTGAACATTAGGACGTTTTTCTGCTCTCTGCTTTTCAATTTAGCAGCCTGTGTAGAGGGAGCAGCAGCCACTATGATGCCCAGCTGCGTCCAGACACAGGAGGATGATTGCTGAGCTAATAGCGGACAGAAAAATGCTGGACTCAGAGAAAACATGGCCACCGTCCAGACTTCCTGCAAGCAAGTTGAGAATATTATGGTAAAAATTATACAAAAAAATATTCCTTTCAGCAGATCAAGGAATATACTGCACTATTATTGTCAGCGTTTAGTGGATTTCTGTCAGAAACATGTGTTTAACATTAGCCAAGGCTTGATGACAATGCTTCTGATCTTATTTATTTATTTTTTGTTTTTCTGTACTTCTTTGTCTCCCGCAGCTCATGAAGATATTTCAAGTGTGAAAGTGACAGCAGGGTGTTTAATGTTTTCTGCTCTCAGTTTCTAATGACTGTGTCTGAATTTAGCTGATGCTTTTGGACTTGTTTTCTGTCTCTCCACACTTCATCTCGCTTTATTTCACTGCTGTAATTACTTTCTCTGCGTCTCATCTCAGTGTTGATAAAATCTATTTATCTGATGGCAGGAAGTGTTTTGGTGTCACTGCCTCTACGCATCCCTCCATCTGTCCATCCCGCATTTTTTATCGTGGTCTTTCTTTTACGCTGTTTGTCTCTTGCTCTATTTCAGGTTGGTTGTGGTTTTCTGGGATAAAGAATCAGTAGTGACAGCGGGCTCCCCTGCTGTGTCTGCACACATCACTGATGTCTCGATGAAGAGAAATGCAGTTGAACACACAGCAAAGATGACCCCCAACCGCCAATGCCGACACACAGTCGACACCTGCACAAGCAAGAGTCTATGCATAATTAAGGCCGTGTCCATATCAATCCATCTGTATCAAAGTAGATTTTCTGCAGCATTTACACCTCCCCTTCACCAATTTTTTGTTGTTGAGGAAAACAAAAGCTTTTTGAATGCTTCCTGAAAAAAAGAAAAAAGCCATCTCAGTTTTTATGGACAACGTATCTGAAGACTGTTGAAAAAGATTGCTGGCCCGCTATGACTTTCTGAGCTAAAAGATGTGAAGGTAGAACTGTTCCAAATCTGGTAACTTTGCTTGGGCTCTTCTATTAAAGCTCGAGTAAAAGCTGAGAAAGTTAATGGCTGAGAAGAAGGGTTAAACATAAGCTACAGTAAGCTGCTTATCATCTTGGCTTATTTAGCCATGTTCAGGATCTTGTTCTTTTGAATGTTAGTCATTAATGCACATAATATTGCCACCTGCTGGAAGTGAGTGAGTATTACAGTGTATCTGATTAGAATCCTGGATACTCTAAATCAGATCGTCTTTTCAAAATACAAAGAAAGAAAAAGTGTGGCGCAAAGCTGAGGCAGGGCCTTTGCATGTCATATTATCCAATGTATTTACTTAAGCGTGCAAAAACTGTTGAAGTACTTTCAAAATGTAAGATTGGTTGCTGCTCTGTCTGTTATGTCAACTCAGAAAGTTCAGCTAAAAAGCGAACTCGCTAACAAGAGGAAACCCAAGGTGTGGCCAAAGTTATTTTCTCAACTGATTTGAATAATTTGAATTTGAACAAGAAAGTGGAAAAGAAAATTCACCTGAATTAACTATTTTTTGGCTCTGGAAGAATTCCTATCTCTCATGGAGGGGTAGCTCTAAAATGTTGGAGAACCTACTGGTATAGCATGCTTCGTTTAGCACATTGGATTTTTCCATTTTGTTAGAAGCAAGTGGACAACTGGGCATCACAAAAGCCAACAAAACAAATAAACAAACAGAAAACCCTGCAAGGCTTTGGTAGATTTTCAGATAGAAATTCAGAAACCCTCCACAGTTAACCTAGAACTAACGAAGAATTCACATTTTTACCAGTCACATCTCTGCCCCATATATTGTAGAGGTGAATGCTTCAACATCTGGATAAAAAAAAAAATCTTTTAAATAAATACTTGTTCTAATTGAAACTGAAACCTGGAAATGTGTTCATTTTATGTCTTATGTTTTTTCTCGTGTGGGACAACACATTTAAACTAAACAGCAAACAGAGGGATCTTTCTTGCTAAATAGTTTACAGTCTATTCAATAATAAATCTGCTGAAAGAAAGCGTTAAATCTGATAAAGCCACCAGAGCATGACACAGAGAGAAAAAGAGAGGGATAGACACCCCTGATGTTTCAGTTGGACAATCGTCGGTCTGCTGGTTGAACGTTCTGAGATGCAAACATCTTGTCATCTTCTGTCTGTCACTCTCTCTCTTATATTCCATTGTTGTTTTCATTTTCTGCAAATGCTTTACATCTACATATATGGCTGCTTTTATGAAGGAGTTTTTGCAGATGTTTTGAGCGTTTTATTAGAAATTTGTCCACGTAGCTATTTCTGTTAAATAATTTTTTACCTTCCTTCTGTTTGTTTTACATCTATGTACTCTGTGCTGCTTTTTGCCCTAATTTACATTTTTCTGTTCTTTATCTTCCCTCTGAGTCTGTTTGTGGTTCTGCACATCTTTATGTTTCTTCTCTTCTGGGAATTTTACATGTATTTGGTTTTTTCGTGTCTCTGTGCTTAGCCTTTAGCCTCTTCCCTCTTTTGAAACAATTTTGTGACTATGCCAGTCCTCTGACTCTTTACCCCTGCAAGCAGTTTCCATCTCCTTTGAACATTTTCAGCTGGGCCTTGCAAATAATTGCCTTATGTGTTAATGCAGTCTCACTTAAACACATTATAGGAATTAGTCACATTAATGCAGGCAAATGCATAATTAGTCTGCGGGAGAGTGTGGTTTTGCTCCACTGCTTTGCTTGACACTTGCTATAAAAACCAGGAGAAAGAAACATTTCTTTACTCTTTGAGTCAGGGATTTTAAACTTGAGCGCATTCACTTGATGACTTCAAACACAAACAGAAATATTTCTGTTAATATGTGGGAAAACAGATGACCAAGAGTTTTGAGACTGACAGAGATGCTATAAAAAAAAAAGGTTAAAAAGGTTGCATTTCACATTAAAATGTTAATTTGACAGATGGATTATTACTTTTTAAGCCATCTTTAATTTTGTTTGAATCGAATGCAATGAGGTGCATATTTTGAATTAAAGAGTTTATTTCCTAACACAATGAGAATCAATAAGAGAATCGATAAGGAATCAAATTGATAAGTGTTGATCCATAATGGAATCGATATCAATAAATTCTTATCAATTCCCATCCACATTTAATCACAAAACTGCCTGATCCTGGCATCTGCTAAACTTTCTTCACATCATATGAACATCTCTCAACAGAATTCTTGATGTTTTAATTAATGGCTGATTTGTGTGCAATTTTACTAGCAGCAATGTCCTTGCCAGTTAAACTCTTTTGATAAAAAACAAGGATGACAGCATCCTTTTCCCTGGAGGAAACCATCATGGACAAAGTAAGAAGAATTTCTAGCACCACTTCATTTTTAACTAACCTTTCATTGCTGTTTCAGTCAGATAAAAAGAATGACACAAACTTCCCTATGCTCATTAATATTTTGTACTAAGCTAACAATGAGATCTCTGAAATGACGCAAGTGGTAATTCTGTGGCAAACACACGGTGAAGATTTTTGTAATGATTTTCAATAACTTTACATAATAGTTGTCATGATTTGAGCTGTTGCAAAATGCAGTACCAAGAAACACAGGAGAATGATGAAAACAATAATCTAATGAACATAACAGCCATGAAACCAGAGTGAGGACAACAGGAGGATGTGACATTGTGAGTCTGAAACTGAGGAGTATATATACTAAGATCATGATTACTTGATGCAACACAGGTGAGTAAATGAGCAAATGGAAACAGCCATACAAGGCCAGGAAACAGAGGCACTAAGTGAAATGTAACACTAGAGGTCAGGAACAAAGAAATAAATGAAACGTAAGATAGAACAAAATAATCAAAATGAGCAAACTATACTCAAAGTTCAACAGATTATGACAATAGCGAGACCTAGCGGCCTCAGGTTTGGACTTTCACCAGAAAGACCAGCTTTTCTTCAAGTTACTTTAAAATATCCTTCTAGAAAAAGTCAAAACAACTTCTTTCTTGTAGTGGCTCAGGATCCCCAAAATGAAAGAAGAATGTGACCTTGCTCTGTTGGTATGCTCCAGAAATTTTGTCTGAATGCCACCCAATACTTATCAAAGTCCATCTTATATTAATCTCATTTTGTTCATTTGGAAATTTAGAACAGAGTTATTTTTAATTAACTGAAGCTTTCAATATTGCATGTCAATGGTATTAAATCTTGAATGTGAACTTAAATGAACAATAAATCCAATCATGCAGTGTTGAGATATTTGATCTCTTAACCTTTTAATATACAGTTACAGTTAAAGTGTAACTAACCCCTGTGTGAAAGCTTTGAAAAATTCCACCAAAGTGGGCGGAGCCAAGAGGCGCTGAAGGGCACAGCCCACAATGGGGAGCAGAGGGGGTAAGCGAGGAATGTAGTCAGGACGAAAGAAGCCCTTTTGCAAACCTGTCCACTTTGTCACTATATTTAGCAACTTTTCAGACTATTTTTCAAAAACCCAACTAATGATAAATCTAGCAATTTTTTTCCTGTTTTTGGAGACTTTTATTGCTCTGTCCTGAGCAAGCAGCGAGTGCTGCCGTGAGCCCCTCCCACTTCTTAATTGCAGTCAGTCTGACACAGTAGTCTGTCCTGCAGCATACCATCACCAGCAGTCAGAGCAGAGGAGACCCATTCCTCTCCATGTCCACATTGCAAATAAATCACACATTTGCAAAGCTGAGTAACTCTACTGATCAATGCTCACCACGGCAACGCCCACTATTCCACCTTCTGACTCGCCACCAGGCGGGGACATATGTCTGACTGAAATGGTTTTATACCTGAACCCAAGGCTGTGACAAGGTTGTACCGAGCTGTATCGCTGTAACCAATAGGAAAATTCAACTGCTTAGCCACTGTTCGACCTAAGGAGGAGGACTGAGACGGTTTAAAGCAAAAATATTGCAGAGCTACACAAATTTACACGAAAATGTCAAAATTTTCACAGAGACATAGAACCCTAAATAACTTATTTAGACAGTTTATCAGCAAAAAAAAGTTGATTTGGGGGTTAGTTACACTTTAAAGTCTTTTCATTTTTATTTTACACCATTGTCCAGAAACTAGACCAAATCTCTAGCTGAGAAAGACAAATTTAGGGAAACAGAATCTATCTATCTATCTATCTATCTATCTATCTATCTATCTATCTATCTATCTATCTATCTATCTATCTATCTATCTATCTATCTATCTATCTGTCTATCTATCTATCTATCTATCTATCTATCTATATAAGCTTATTTTAGTCAATATGTTTCTTAAGGTGTCAATTAAATTTTTGATTTGAAATTAATTAAAATCCTAACATAAATACAGAAACTGTTAAATGCTTCTTTTTATGTAACAAAAATAGACCCTCAAAAAGGTAGGATTCATCCTTCAAATTAATTTTGATAGATTATGAGACTAATGATGAGATTATGAGATTAATGAAACGTATATTACTGAAGGCAGCTCAGTATCACTACAGTAATTTCATATAATCTAATCACTCTTCATGATAACCAATACTCAATACAAACTGCCAGAATAAAAAGTTGAGTAGCAAATTTAGCAAAAAACGGATTTTTGGTATTCTTTTTTTCTACTCTTTTTTCCCTTCATCTTCACGGTGTGTGTCTTTTCGATCATCTTTTTCTTCTTTCAGTTCTATTTCTGTTTCTTTGAAATCATTAGCGTCTCTATATTTGTGGTCTGTCTTTCTTTAATTAAATTTAAGCCTTTGTGTTTCTTGCTTTGAGATGCTATTTCTGTCTTCCTTTTGATTCCCAGCTGTCCTAGCTCTCCCTCTGTGAGTCAGCAAATATGGACAAGACAAACACAAAGATGAACATAACAAAAATCTAAATATAAAGCGAGTAATGAGAGGTGAGTCTGGATATAAATGATCTGACAGCTTATCTGTTTTCTTCTCCTTTCCTCTCCATATTCAATCATCTCTTCTGCCTGAGATTCAGGTTTGTATTGACCGCACACCGTCCACTCTGGGGCCGTCTGATGTCAACAGCTCACTGTCACTGCATTTTCACTTGTTGTGTTTTTAACACTTTCACCTCAGATGGTGTTAAAAACCCTTTAAATGTTACAGTTTCTAACAACAGAAGAAGCTTCTTGAACATCAGAAATGCTCCTGTCATCCGAAGTTAATTCGACACACCGAAAACACCAGGATCTGCTCTGGGAGTTAGAAATATTCAGAAACAGATGGAAGAAAGAAAAATCAGAACATGCTGATTCATCCTAACTTTAAATATGAAAACAAACAGATTGAAAACGTTCTGCTTAAAGTGTTTTTTTTTCTGTACAAATAAATTTATTAAACTCGCTCCTCAGTGCATTTGTTGCCTAGATTGTACAAAATTTGTCTCATATTCTTATTGTCTTCCGTCAGCTTGCTCTTTAAACTATATCCCTCAGATATCCTTTTTGTCTAACAAGACCAAATATTTAATACAGTATGAGGCGAAAGCATTTCAAGGTATGGAAAAATAACAATATTGAACAAAACTTTACATTTTATGGTAATTCATATATGAAAGAATGTGTTAAGTTCAAGCTAGAGTTTAAAAAAATATAAAATGCTCTTGCTGCTTTGTTTCAAACAGCCACTGTAATTTTTCCATGAATTCCATTTTAAATTAGCCAAACCTTTGGTTGAGCTCAAATTAAAGCCGATGCGTGTCTCAAAAAAAGCTAAAGAGAAGCATGCCCCACAGCTGAATCGGTCTGCTCAGTTATCACAGAACCCATTCACAAGTTTAAGGTTTCTGCAGCCTAGTTATAGAACAATACTGGTCCACTGTTGTGCACTGAAGTGTGGATGAACAGACAAGGCATCTCCATCTCTTTTGTGAGAGTTCTTTAGAAGGAGCACTTTTCATTCTGGGCATAGGAGACTCTGTTGAAACTGAGGGTCAGTGCAGCTGAAAGCCAATAACTCCAGAAATCAATTGCAGCTCTTTTTTACGTTCTAAAAGGAACATACTATGAGAAATTCAAATGCTCTGAAGGGTCTAGATTTAAAATTGCAAATTGGTAAAAAACACAAAACTCAGGAAAATGTATTTTTAACTTCTTCTATTTACAAAATTAGCGAACTTCAAAAAAATACAAAAGAGGCAAAATTACAATCAACTGCACCATAATTTCCTCCAGCTACTCTTGATTAAACTTCCACTCAATTATTTTGCATTTAAATGGGAACTAAAAAACGTTTCGCCTTTGCAAATATAGCTACTTGCATGTGAATAGTTACCAGTTTATTTTAAAAGAGGAAGCAATTTGAAAAAAATCATAAATTTCTTAATTCTTAATTTCCCAGACATTTAGTTAAATAATAAGCCACCTCTCCATCGTGTTTTCCCAAAAATAAGTTTAAATAACATGAATCTTTATCATTTTGTCTGAGTTTAGGGTGTAGCATAATTGCTCAACACTGCCACCATTAGGCCACAATAGGAATTATAGTGCAAGCTATTGGCTCCATCCATCCATCCATCCATCCAAATTAATTTTCATAGACAAATTTAAATTGTGAATATGCAGTATTTAACCCCTACAGATTTCTTCTGTTTTTACTGTTTTATCATATCTAAATGTTTTCAGATTAAACAAATTTTGATAATCAGGATAACCAGTTCATACTACAGTATGTTAATCAAATTTAAGTCAGAACTTTGACTAGGTCACACCAAAACCTTTATCTATGGTTTTTGGTTAACCCATTCAGAGGTAGACTTGAAGGGGGCTTCAACTTATTGTCCTGTTGCAAAACCCAGCTTGGTCAGGTATTCTCCTTCAGGATTTTCTGATAAAGAGCAGAACTTAATTGTTTAGTTATGATATGTTGTTCAGACTCTGCAGCAGCAAAGTGGTCCCAAACCATCACACTACCACTGCAACGTTCAACTGAAATGCTGTTAGTTTTATACCAGATGTAACAGGATGGGCACCGTCCAGAAAGTTCAGCTTTTATCTTGTCAGCAATCAAAATGTTTGCCCAAAGTTTTGGGTGTCATAAAGATGTTTTTTGAGGAAAGTGCCTTTATGTTTTTTTTGGTCAACAGGTGTTGCTCCTGAACATTGATCTTAACAGGGACAAATAAGGCCTGCAGTGCTTTGGATGCTGCTCCAGGTTCTTTTTTTTAACCTCCTGGAAGAGTTTTCAGTGCCCTCTTCGAGTCATTTTGCTTGACTGACCACTCCTACAAAACAGTTTTCCACATTTGTGGATAATATCTTATTGTTGTTTGCTGGGGTTCCAGACTGATATATCTAAATGACTTTGTTTCTCACCTGTTCTTGAATTTCTTTAGATCAGGTCATGATGTGTTGATTTTTTAGTTAATTTCAGTCTACTTCATGTTGTTAGACAGGCTCTATTTACTTGACTCTACAGTTCTGATAGCAGCTTGAGCAACATTGAAATCAGCTGGTTTTTGCACTTAGGGCTGGATATAGTTTGGATAATTTTTTCTGTTCCTAAATCAAATAATCATTTAAAAAGTGCCTTTTGTATTTACACAGGTTATCATTATCTGGTATTAACATTTGTTCAATCATCTGAAATTTTTAGGGTTGACAAAGAACAGAAGAAATATGAAGAGGCAAATACTTTTTGTAGCACCATCTGTTGTTATTATACTTTTATTAATGTAGTTTATGGGTTGAACTCACTCATTTTGGTGCACTCATTTTATGAATGTTCTAGTACTCAAGAAAGTGCCATTCTTTTGAGAAATAAAATTAAATTTGTCTCATGTAAATCTTGCTTCAGATTTTTTTTTTTTTTTTTTTTTTTTTTTTTTTACAGTTGTCTAATCATTACTAAGCATAGCAAAGTATTTAAGGAATAAACACGTCTGTGCACCTGCTGGAAATGTACATCGTGAATAGGATGTTCAATAACTCTCACAAATCGGGAAAAAAAGAACAAATTGTTATCATCCAACCTGAAAACATTTCACAAAGAGCAGCAACAACCTGTGGATGACACCACAGCTCATTTCTGAGCTCACCAGCTCCTCAGACACATTTCATCTCTTTTATTTCTCCCAACAAATTGCTTCCATGATAAGGATCTCTGTCTGGGTGAATGTGGTTCCCTGAGCTTAAATTTGATACACTAATGATTAATTGCAGTATTTGGGGAAAAAGTGAGGTGTTCCTTAAATGATGGACAGGATGTTGATTTTTGTGGAAGATATATTGACTATATTAGCAATTAATAATATTCAAATAAAAGAAAAAAAATATTTTTGTCAGAATATGTTTCAGTGAAAACTAATGAAATTTCTAATTTAAGCTATTTCACAAACTTGTAAAGGTATAATTAATGTTTATTTAATCAAACTCAATTTTTGCATTTATTTCCTTTGCTGAAGAAAAATAAAAATAATCCAGTGATGTTGATTTTTCTAACACAGCACAAAACGAAAATCTTTAAAAGGTGTTGCGTATGAACAAAAATGCTTAGACAGAAACATATCCATGCAAATATTGGGCATTATGTTACGAAATGTCTTGCAGTGACAAAGGCAGTTTTTGGTCCTTCAGTGCCACAGTTTTCTGGGTGTTTACCAGGAGACGCCATCACACAAGGCTGGCACAGAAAGGGTCTATGACAGGGCTCACCTCCCTGCACCATACTGAACCTTTACATTCTGGACCCACATGCTGTCCAATAGACATGAATCACATAAAAATACAAACCCCAAAGTAAAATAAAGGTAAGTTGGGACTCACCCTGCAGAGGCAGCAGTTGCGTCGGCAGCAGAGCTGGTGCCGGTCTCGGTGGTTGTTTGTTGGCGTCGGGGTCACCACCTGAACTCCAACAATGCTGAGAGCTGAAGCAACACTTTCCTGTGTGAACAAGTTGTTACCATCTTCTCGCAGCTTCTCCAGAGACAGAAGCGGAGATAAAGCAATCCAGACGACTGATTTGATTCTTGTTTTTATATTTTCTTTAACATTTCGTGGGTTTTACTTTGACAAGACAGAAAGCTTTTTCGTCTCTACGCTGCTCTGCTGGCGCCTCGCCTTTCTCTCTTCTCTGCCTGCCTTTCGACAACAACTGAGAGGAAGATGCTCACTGGCGCTGGCTGTGTCTCGTCGCCCGTGGCAACCAGTTGCTATAGCGATGGACCTGAGCTCATTGGGAGACGGAGGTGATGATGGAAATGCTGGGAGGCCTATGGAGGGATGGAGTCAGACTGGAAATGATTATAGGGAAGTTTATGGAAGAACAAGTCACATAAGACTTTGTGAAAGACTAAGATGGAAGAAGGGACAAGAACATTTTTGAACACCTGGTTTAATTCTGCTTTGAGTTGTTAGTATCAAGATCCTTAAACCCTTTCTCTCTTGAGATCCTTATAAAACTTGGTAAAATAAGTTAATAGATATAGATTTTGTTACTTTTCTCTTTGTTAGGCTCTCAGTATAGACAACCACCTGATGGGCAGACGCAGTTTTAATTTTCACCATTAAAAGTATTAGATTTTGCTCATTCTATACGAATATCCAACAACATCCATTGCTGTAAAGAATAGCATGCCATAAAATGGCACGTGAAGTGAGATTGCATTAATGCTTTAATAATACAACATGCTACTTGCTATACTGGTAAGAGGCAAACTGCAACTTTGAAACAGCTGAGTTAGTTTAGTTTTTACTTTGATGTCTCCCAAAAGCATGTGGCAAAAATATCTTTTGTCTGATGAAACCAAGGAAAGACGAGGAGAGCTCTGACTGCACCTGGGAAGGACTGTTGAGTGGAGACTGGGTTGGTGCACTGAAACATGCTTCAGTGCACTTTAGGTTAAATGTGTGTGACAAACGTTGCAGAAAAAGCTGTTCTCCTTCATTAAGTTAGTGCTTCGCTTTGATTCTTTTAATTAATCTTTGAATTTTAATAGTGTTTGATTGTGCCTTCTCCTGCGAAGCTGGGCGTATGAGCATGGCGCACAGAAGAACAAAGTCAATGCAGTTTCTCTTTCACTATAAATATCATTGCAAAGGATGAAAAGCACTTTTATTGGTTGGGAAAACCTAATTTTATTAGACCAACAAAATGTTGTGCATGGTCTGTGTTGTATACGATAGGTAGGTCACTTTCAAAATGCCAATGTGGGAATTCTTCAGGAAAAAACTGTTGACTGTGGACTGAACAAAGGAGGATTTTATTTCAACTAGGCTTATATACAAAATTACAGATCTGTGCTCTGATCCAGAGGAATCTAATCCAGAATAACGACAAAGCTGACAAATTGCAAATCTTTTTGAAATGGAAAATTTTAAGTTCAATGCTAAGTATTTGTTTTTATCAACCACACTTTTTGCTTTCACTTTAAAGGGGCAGTATTGTGTAAAATTGACTTTTTTGAGCTTTACATCATGTTATAATGTTATTCCCTCATCAAAAACATACCTGGAGTGTTGCCTTGATTCTTTCATGCATGTTTGAGACATCCTTTTATCTCCCGTGGCAACCATTCAGCTGTGCAAAACTCTTCGGTGGGGGCCGAGGCACAGCTCCTCCTCTTTTGAGGCAAAGGTCCTCCTCAGAGCTGCAGTTTCCAAGCTTCGGAGCTTCCGCCTCACAGAGCAGCCCTCCCCTGCGACTTCCCCACTCAGCTCCTTCAGACTAGCGGCAGCAGCAATTAGCAAACACCTGGTGGAACTGAGCATCTGCGGAGCTCATTAAAGGAGCTATTTCTCAGTGCAACGCTAGTAAAAACATTCTTAAAGGGTTAATAGAGGAGCGCTGTTGTGATGACTTTCTGAAGGTGGAGTTTCAGAAAGAGCAGGACTTCCTTAAAGAGACAGAGGCCCAACTTCAAGGTCTTAAATTATGGTGTTAAATGTCAAATTTCTTTTAAGTCATATTTGATATATACAGCATTTTTAAACCAACTGAAGGTAACTGAAGTTACTTGATTGTGTAATAAAATGATTCTATGTGCCTGGAAAACACATAATACTGCCCCTTTAATATAACTGTTGTTTAGTCACAAGATTTATTCTCTGGACAATAGTAGAAAACAATCAACCAAAAATTTTTTTTAAAAACTTTTGTTTTAATAAGACATTAGTGCAAATTTGGGCATTTTTGGCTTGATATGACATCCAGTTTCTTAAAGAATCAGACTGCTTTGTTAATTTCTATAAAATATTGCGTGTTTAGTTTATTTTATGGAAAATAAAAGAATTCACTGTAAATCTGTAATTTTTAATTTAAAAAATACTGGATGTTTGCGACCCTCAAGTACTTTCTTTTTGACAATTTTGAACCACAAAGCAAAATGTTCTGCTCTAGTTCGAGTTTATTTGGTTAGGCCATCCTGCTTTTTCACCATTACAGACCACAGCAATGACTGCATTATGACAGATGAGGCCCCTATTTTTCTATTCATCTCCTGTTCTGTTCTACCATCACTTAACAAGACACCAAGACACTTGAACTCCTCCGCGTTTCCGTTTGAGAACCATGGTTTCCGAGTTAGAAGGGCTGATTCTTATCGAGGCCACTTCACACTCAGCTGTGAACAAATCCAGTGCACGCCGGAGGAAATAGCATGAAGAAGCCAACAGAACCACATCATTTGCAAAAAGCAAAGATGTGACCCTGAGGGTCAAAAACAAGACACTCAAAGCAGGCTGACCTCTTCTGTCCCAGTACCGCCGCCACTTTCATTGTAAAGATAAAGATCTAGAAGTCTATTATAGATTATTTTCAGTGTTTCCCCCAGTAATATTTTGGTATTAAAACTAACTTGTGTAAAATAATTTTTACCCAAGAAATCTCCCAAAATTACATCTTATTTTTTATTGATCAGGACAATAAAAAGTCTTCTGTGTTTTTTCAGTGGTAGAAAATCCTTCTTTAGGAAAAGTGCATAATACTAAGATGAAGTTCTTGGCTGTTGTACAGTTTAAACATGGACTTGTGCGCTCCCTCTGGTGGAAGAACTATGTATTGAATATGCTTCCAAATAAAAACACAGTATAAGCCTACACTTATAATAATAAATCTGGTTATATATGACTGTTTATTATCAGTGTATCATCTCTGAGTGAGTGTATGAACACACTATTTGTGTTCTCATCGTGTTTGTCTAAAAGCAAAGAGGCGACATGTGACTGCAATCAGTGCAAACCTAAAATTATCCCAAACACGCTCACTTGAAGCTGCAGCTGCACTGACAGACAGCTGTGTCATTACAGGCCAGTAATTTTGAATGTTTGATGGAGGCGTCACAACAGCATCTGCAACAACACCACACAAAAATCACAGCTCAGAGGCTGGATTTGTGCTAATTATCACCTGTGTCTCTCAGGTATAAAGACAAAAAATGGAACATTCTTGATTCTGATGGTACAAAATACAGCTAGATTCTTAGAGAGGATGTTTGAGTTCATCTTAGATTTACCACTAGTAATAAAAGACTGGAACTACTTTATTTTAGCATGCTTGTAGTTCCTTGTTTTAATTTTTTGCTATTTTCACAACCTAAATAACATGGTGTTTGGTGCTAAACAACCCAATGTGTTTTTGTAGAAGCAATTAGAGGTGAAAATATGACTATGGTACAGAGAGCAGTTCAGATTTTCCACAAGAACTGCTCTTCTCCAAGGCTCCTCCAGATTTCTTCAACAGACCATCTATTCAGTCTGGTTATATTAAACTCTTATTCTACACTAATGGCGTCACAGAGTCTTCAAAATATTAATATGTTTCTGAACTCAGAAAGTTTGTCTGTGTTTTCTTAAACATTGTCCAACATATTTGATGTGTATTGATGTTTTCAATGATGGCACTTGACTAAATGTAATGTTTGTTACTGGTTTCACAACTGGTGACCGTTTGATGTGTTTATGATGTTTTTATGTTTTCATGATGTGAAGCACTTTGAACTGCCTTCTTGCTGAAATGTGCTTCATAAATAAATTTGACTTTTGACTCTTTTTTAAGGAAATATCATAAAAACCTCAAATAATCAATAATTAGTAAACTTCAATATTGATTGTGTTAAACTGTAAATAATGAATTGTTGTTTTTATTCAGCAGACTAATTATACATGTGAAAACTTTAGTTTGAAAACAGCAGCAGTCTTGGGATTGTGTTTGATCTAAAACAATAATCTGTTGACACATGTGGCCTCTCTCTAGTCTGAAGAATGTGGGTTGGAAGAAAGAACCTGGAGGATGGATTGTGTTAGCAACTACCTGCATGATAATGGCACCTGGAGCAGATTAGTTTGTTCTAGTCTGTAGAAAAGTGTGTTTTTAAAGTACCTGGTTAACTGTTTAGCTAAATTTCTTTTTTATTTTTATTTTTATATATTCCACGACAATCATACACCTATGTCCATCTGAAGCACTGACATTTTCTGATGTGGCTACTTGTTAAGTTGTTCAGTTTTGTCTTTGATCAGACAATTTTTAACCTGCGACCTGAGTTGCTGCATGTAAAAGATGAATAATTAGTGCAATCAACTGATTATTTTACTTGGTTATCAACACTCAAAGAATCAAGTCAAATGTGGCTGAAGAAGCTACTACCAAAAGTGCTTGGAAGCTAAAGCCCAAAGAATGATGCAAATCCTTATGTTACGTGTATATGGGCTACGACAGATCACCAAAGAAGAAGCGTTGTCCTCTGAATTGGATATAACAGACCTGCTAAAAGTAGTTCAGGTATAATTTTAGGTTTCAGAAATAACAAGCATATCCAGTTACCTCATATGTCTGTTTATGATTGATAATATTACAGTAGTGCAGGATATCCCAGTCCTTCAAACACCGACCATGTTTCCAACCGACAACAGAAAATTGCTACTCAAAACTAGTCATACGCAACTAGTGAACTCTCACAGATTTAAATGCATAGAAAATTGCAAATTAATGCCAAATTAAATTATGTTTTTACCCCCATCTTTGTCCATAACCATGAAGCTGAAAAGGCAAATAAATATCCTGGTATCTGTAATGAAAGTCCGTTTCTTCATGTTACCTATTCAATTTTTTAAAACTTGAACAGACTGATTTCACAACTCTTCTCCTGGAAGCACTTGCTGCCAGGAAGAGGGCTGAATCCAGGTGAATTCAGAGCACAGAACCACGGGACCCAGCAAGACCTATTGCCTGGCCAAGTCAGAGCCAGTACTGATCACCCTTTTCAGATTAAGCTGTGATAAAATGTTGTCATTTGCATCCTACTCTTTCATACGTTTGTCCAAGTTTGTGCAGGGTTTCTGCAAAATCTTTTTGTGTTTTTCTTCATGCCTTGCAAATGTTTGGCATCCCTCTGCAATTTTTAATAAGTGCTTGTTGACATCTCACAGTGACTATTGACAGATTAAATTGCTGTTGAAGCAGGAACACCAACATTGTTTGTAATTGAGAGAGGGACTGAGCTGATAGACCAGAAACATAAGTTTGTTTAAGGAAAGTAAACAGCCACATCTGAACAATAATACACTCTTTCCATTTCCCCCCAGGCTATTAAAGTTTTGTCCTAGGCTCCTGAGAGACCACTAAACTCTTAATGAATCTTAAACTTAATTAGTTAATTAGTATTTTAGATGTTCAAGCCCCTAGCCCAGTGGTGTCCAACCTTTTTACACCGCATACCAAAATCACCAAGTTGAAAGTACACACCCATTTTTTTCCCAATAAAACACAAAATATTTTACTGTGAATACTTTTCTTTTTCCCTGCTCAGCAATAAATTAAACTTGCATTATTACAATAAAACAAAGAAAAGAACAAATTATTGTAGAAAGGGTCTCAGACATTTGCCTTAAGAAATTTGTACAGTTCCTGCCTTTTTGGGTTGAATGTTTCCTATTCTTTTCATCATCATAAAATGTTCTAAACACTTGCTTTATTTAGCCAAGTTTAATGAATGGGCATACCCAATTCTTCTTTTGAATAAAAAGTTATTGGATGTTTGTGGACCTACCTACTATTATGGAAAAAAATAGCAAAAAACAAACAAACTAAAAACTTGGCCTTATAAAAGAAAAAAATCTAATAACTTCCATTTTCCATTTAAGAAGATATAAATATAGAGTCTCCATCTGCCTCTGATTTGTAGCATTCTTGTACTCACAAAATTATTCCAAGGGCCATAACCTTCCCCTTTTAGACTGTAATACATAATTGCAGAGTACAATTGGTCTTAGCATCTTTGTTTTTAATCTACTTGTTTATCTATTCTTTTAGACTAATTAAATAGACCTTTGTTTGATTAACAAAAATATATCCTTTGGACTGATTTTTGAGAAATTATGGAACTGACTGAGTATGTGTATCAGTATACTGTGGTTTCATAGTGGTTCATCAAGACTATATGACCAATAATAACAGCCACTGGAGTGATATTTTCCATAATAAATATACAAATATGTCTAAAAAACAAAAAAAACCCAAAACAACAACAAAAAAAAACAAACACTGAACTATGAGTGTAGCAATTCAAAGCATGAATAAAAAAAAAAAAAAAACGTTACTACATGTGGCCTTTCTTTAATGCACTAATCACAGCTTGACATCCTCTCTCCAGCTGACACAAGCTGTTAAAATGGTGACATTTCTCAGCAAATTCAACTCATCCTGAAGGAAAAGTGCAGATCTGACAAGACTAATGTTACCTTCAGTGTACCTCTAAAATGAGAACGAGAGGCACCCAATCATGTGATTTTTCACTGCCAGAGGTTCAATGCACAGGAAGGAGAAAAATATGATTGCTTTCAAGCTTGCTGTGTTGCTTTGCTGTTAAGAACAAAGCCTTCTGTGGAATGAAAGAAACAACTGAGGTAAAAATACACAGAAAGTACTTTGTCTAATGTTTCATTAGAACAAAAGTCGCAAAAAGACAATTTACTGTTACTTTAGAGCTGAATCCTAAGGAAAGCTTTGACTTTGACAATGACATACTTTGGGTTAGAGGTTTAATTAATTACTTATAAAATGCTCTGAACTAAGAGAAATTAAAAAAGACTGACATTTGACATCCTGTGTGTCTGAACAATGGGGGCCAAAGACTGATCTAGGGATACAGGGCAGTGCCCTTGATCTCTTTATCCAAGGGCTTTTGCTTAAAGTAGTGCATATCATTCAACATTTGGTGAAGAAGCATGTGTGTTGCTTTTGATGATCTCTCTCCCATCCTGAACAGTATTGGTTTATTGGGATCAAGGGTGTGGAATTGACAGTGTGCTGCTGTGTCAGGATGGAGGTATGTTACCTTTACTAAAATTAATTGGAAAGTAGGTCAAGCCAACAATTTCAGTTTAAAGCATCCAACATGCAGGCAGATTAGTGAATTTTCATGTTTTTAAACAGCATCGTGTTGAGAGAGTAATTTCATTGTTGTGTCATATTTGAGTGGCAGATGTTCACATTTTTTTCACAGTGTTTTGAAATCCATAGCACCCTGAATCATCTGGTTAGCATATTGTGTATACTACAGGGTCAAATGCAAAGCAATGCCAGGGCCCTTTGTCTGTTCCTATATATCAATGAAATGAAAGATGGATTCGTTATAGTGTGACGGGGGTTACTGCAAACAGATTTTCATTCTTGTTTGTTGAGGAACATCTCATCCGAAAAGATTTTTAAGTACTGATAATGGATTATGAATGACCAGGTACATACCCACCAGTCAATCCCGTAAGCTGGGGTTTTGAAAATCGTGAAGATAATTATAGACTACATTGACTACAAGGAACTACCTGGTGGGGGACTTACATCAATATAGGCGTAAAGCAGGATATGCTCTGGAGCTGGTCTTTAAGTACTTGTCAGAGCCTGTAGAGTTGCCTTGCATTTTTGCTTGTGCTGGAAAAAGCTGCTGACCAAAGTGCTGCATGTCAAATAGCAAAAAAATTAAACAGCACAGAAAATGGATTAATAGGATTGAAACATAATAAAACTCAATAATTCATAAACAAACTTCAGATTAGAAATGAACTAATAGAAACGTGTTTCACTCTCCCTTTAAATCAGTGTGAGAGTGAAAAAAGCCCATTGAGTGAAATGGTCTTAACTGGAGGAAAAACAGTGTGGTTGCAGGTCAGCTTTCTGTCTGGGAGCCTGTCCACAATCACTTTTAAAGGTCAAAAATAAAACTTAAACATCAGTCCCATAATGAAACAGAAATGATGTTGCTTTTTGACTGGTGCAGTGACCTAAATGCTGACACAATGCTTCACACAAGAGAACAGACTACTGAGAAGAGTGGCTGAGTTTTCAGCCAGTAAAAAATCTTTCAGTCTTTTAATCATGCAGTTCCTGTGATGTGAAGAGCTTTAACCAAACTTCAAAATTTCTTGAACATTGTGTGCATCTTTGGAACATTACATTTGTGTAACGGACTGGGAGGCATTGTCAGTTTAATCTCTTCACAAAGTCTTTACTATCCAACTGGGTGTCCTCGAGACCCTCCAAGCTGTTAAAATGAATAATGTACTGCATGTTCTAGGTTTTAGAGGGGAATCAAGGCCTCTGCAGTTCATGAAGACATGATGGGAGCAGAGTCTAAAGTAGCTCATGTTATGTTTCTCGCTGTTCTCCCACCTGCCTTGTTTCCATCTCTGCATGCTTCTTCCCAAAGGCCTGCATCCGGCCAACAACAGACCTGACATACCCCTCCTGTTCTCCATACGGCAAATGGCATGCCTCTCTTGCTATGACGCAACCTGGAGAATAACAGAAGCCCTTGTCACCATCAGTGTGTGGAAACCAACTGGTCTTGAATGAAAGCTTCGGGTAAACATTTCAGGTGCAGAGCCTCCTCAGCTTAGGTTAAACAGAAACATCCTCCACAAGGAGTGGTAATTAAAAAGTGAGGATCACGTAGATACCAGAGATTAGAGTTGTATGAGTGTAAATTGGCATCACACACTATTTGTAGTCTGGTCCTCAGAGGTGGGTCTTAGTTACTAGTTACATTTACTTGAGTAACATTTTGGGAAAAAAAAAAAAAAAAAACAACTTCTTTTAGAAGTAGTTTTACTGCACCATACTTTTTACTTTTACCTGAGTAAATTTATTATGAAGAATATTTTAAACATCAAACATTGTGGAACATCAGTAACTTTATTGCCCTGTGTCTCTATGAACTTTAACACCCTCTGCTGGTAATTTTTGTGTTCATCCAAACTCTCAATCTATGCATCATGACATCATTTTACTGTAATTACATCTAATTTACATCTATCTTAAATTTACATAACAGCATCCTGGTATAAGCATAGACCAAAACAATCCCCGTGGAACCTGCTCAAATGATCACATTTTATTTTATTTTTGTATTTTTTTTTTTTTACAGTAGATTTATCACAGTTATGCAGAATGCAGAAACATAGTTAAATCTAAAACAAGACTTTGGAAAAAAATTACTTAGCAAAGACCTTTAGTGATTGCAGTTCCACAAAATAACTTTCATCATTTATTAAAGTCCATTGCAATCTTTGTACATTTTTAACTTAATTTTATTTGGTGATTTCATGGGCTACTGGTAGAATATGCTTCTCCATGTTTCATCAGCTATAAACTAATCCATCATATCATTTCTTCTCTAGTATTTCATACAAAAGTAGAAAACATGCAAAATATATGAAGGAAAAGACTCAGAATCCAAGGTCTTGTATTTAATGTTTCATCAAATAAATGCTAAAAATGAAAGGAAGTTAAATTATTGTTTTTACTATCAGAAAACAGAGAACAAACTATTTTGACTGAAGCTATAATGCAAAAAGCCAATAAATATAGGGAGCAATAGAAGGTCCATACACTTTCTGAGGTACTTGAGGAAATGGGCCCAATAAAACTGAAAAGAAACCAATATTTTGGAGAATAACACTAAAGAATCACAGACTTAATGTATAAGAAAAACAGTTTTTGCCTTTAAAGTTAATAACTGTTCTTAGGTTAAATCTGAGCTCAAATGTCTCAGTTGTGCAAATGTCTAAAAACAGCAGCAGGGCTCAGTGTGCCTAAATCTTAATTAGTAATCCATCTCACACTAAAAAAAGGAACACAGCTTGAGGCTGATGAGATAGGCGTGACTATCTGTATGTGACAAACTGAAATGGCCTTCATTCTGGGGATGTCTAAAATCTTTCGCCTCACAATACAAATAAACGCACTCACTTCCTGTTTGTTTGCTGTTTCTCATTTACTTCTGCATTCTTAATTGTCTCTTAGAAACTGTGAGTCATAAGATTAACAAGAGATTGTTTTCAATTCCTCTCAGAATAGCACAAATAGCACAACATTTTTAATGGATTCATCTTTGCCCAGATGAGAAAAACAGAATCACTAGATAGCAAAAGTATTTTAAAAGGGGCGGTATTATGTATTTTCCAGGCACATAATGCCATTTTATCACACAGTCAGTTATAAAAATGCTGTATGTATCAAACATAATTTAATAGAAATTTGACTTCACAATATGACCCCATGAATTTTGCCTCTAACTATTTAAGAAGGTCCTGCTCTTTCTTCAGCACGTCATCACAACAACATTTCTCCATTATGCCATTTACAATCATTCTTAGAAGAGTTGGACTGACAAGCAGTTCGTAAGATAAGCTCAGCAGATGCGGATTTCCACCAGGTGTTTGCTAATTGTTGCTAATTGTTCCGATTTAGTCACCTTACAGCACTGTGATTTCTCTCAGCATCCTGTTGGTCCAGTCAGCAGGTCCGTGTTGTCTGTGCTACCTGGCTGCAGAGCTCTCTGGACGTTCTGCCAGAAGACTCCTGGATGTTGTGCAGCCTGAGGCCAGCTTAGATATGTACGTTTCTTCACCAACTTTCTCATGCGGTAGTATGGAGACAGATGATGAGCAGGGATCTCCTCCAAAAATAACAGGATCAACACATCCTTCTGCTCGTCAAACAGACGAAAGCTGCAAGAAGTAACAAAAAAAAAGTGATAACAGAAAACATAGCTTATTAGATACTGTGTCCTGATACTGTTCACATATGTGTGATGGTAACTGTAATTGAACAGACTTGATTTTGTCAAGTGTGTTTCAAATAATCAGCAGTTATGTTCATTTTGCTCGAAAATACTCTCATTTTGGTGAAATAACATTGGAAACAGTAATCAGATTACTTGTGTTGAGCACCAGCATGCACGTAAAACAGTGACAAGAGGTAGCAGGCAAAAGGAAATAAAACTTAAATAATGAAAAAAAAAAACTTGCATGCAAAAACCCCTAAATTTAAACATCTGAATTACAATGATGCAAAACAAATATGATAATGTCCTAAAACTACAAAAAATAACACCAGAAGGTATAGATATTAATTTGTTTTGCATTAGTCAAATGAGAAGCACCCTTTTCTCTCCCACTGCAACCTCAAAAGTTGTATAGATGTTATAAACATAAATGTTCATGATTTATATGAATTTCATTTCTCCATTCAAAAAGCATCACATTGAAGAATAGCGCCCCCACCTGGCCATTTGGATCTCTCTGGAGCACCATTCACTCTGCAGGTAGTGGCGGCTGATGACACAGATGGTTTTCCTGCTGCCATAAATGGCATCTGTGATGTTTTCTATGATGGGTTTACCTGTTGACACAACAGACATATTTTTAGCTGTATCATAGAAAGAACTTGCCTTACGTTACTGTAAACCCTCCAAATTAATGTCTGAAAAAAAATTTAAAATTTATTTTTGTGTTTAAATTGCTTTGTAAAGATTAAATTTAGAATTATGTTGTACTGATTTTTCTAAGCTTTTTTGGGGGCTGATTAGAAATTGAGTTGAGAGAAAGAAAATTTCTGTTTTTTGATGAAGAAGTTGATATAAATATATTTTCCATTATATGGCTGAGATAAATTTTACATATAAAAAAATGTCACAACAATGTAATAAAAAAGAAGACATTTCATTTTCCACTTTTTAACCACCTTTATCTATAGCTTAACTAGAAAAGTTGTATTTTTATGAACATTTGCTTGTTAGGCAGGTGATGATATTTGTTAATCTATAATGATAAACAAAAAATCTCTCACGTGGCTTCATATCAGTCATGTTAAACAATGCGCTAAGTGCTTTAAATAAAATCCATAGCAAGTTGTTATACTACAAAAATCAATGAAATATTTCTGATCTTCCTGACTTAACAGCTTGCTGGAATATTGATAAAGATGCTTCCAATCTGTCAAATTCAATAGTAATGTCTCCTAGTCAGCTAAGGACCTACTACTATGTACTGAAAATGTAGCTTCATCAAATTTTTTGGTTGGGCACACCTAAAGGCCCTCCAGACACTTCAGCTAAAAGAAGAGAAGAGGTCTTAGGATAACTTGTGCCTCACTCCATGTTCATGTGGACTCATTGTGACAGACACCAAACAGAGGCTGATCTCCCTGTTATTACTCAGTAGTAAGCAAGGAGCTACCTATTCAACCCACAGTGAGTGCCAACTCCTATGATTTCACATGTATGAAAGCACCATAAAGAGTGATGTCAGCTTAATAAGTCATTTCTATTTTAATGGGGTCTTGTGCCTCTCCCTTAGTATACTGCCCTGGGTGTCTTTCAATATCAAAAACCACCATTGCAAATAAGTATGGCCTGGCATGTCCAACGGTTGATATTTGAAACAAAGCAACTAAATAAGCATTCAGCAATAGGTTCCTCATTAAGTCCTCATTCTCAGATAAATTATGAAATTCCATTTATTATTTTAGAGAGTTTTATTAAAGAAATATAATGTAAAAAAAAATATTTTTTTTTATTATCAGGACCAGCTCTGTGCTAGGATGCCACCTCAACCAAGTGCAGATGGTAGGAGGCAAAAGTGCTCTAGCTAAAATAACATCACTGATGGACAAGGTCTCCCACCCCATGCATGAAGCTGTTGCTGAGCTGGAGAGCTCCTTCAGTGACAGACTGCTGCATCCTAGGTGCACTAAGGAGCAGTATAGGAGATCCTTCATCCCAGCAGCTGTTAGACTCCATAAACATCACTGCTACCAACAACTCAGTAAGTGTTTATATCCATGCAGGTATCTGTACAACTTTACCATTTTTCTATTGTCACTAACAATGAATAGTTTGTATCTCAATTGAACAACTCAGTTACACATTTCTCTGGACTGGAGTATTTTTTACAACTACACAGTATTTGTATTGAAATTTTGCCTTACTGTATAGTATTTTTTCTTTTATATTCTTTATTCTGTTTTTTATACATATTTTTATATTCTTTGTGTGAGCCTGTTTCTCTGTTACTACCTGCCACTGGCACTTTTCTGCTCTTGCACAGAAATTTATCCATCGTGGCACAATAAAGGATATCTCTATTCTATTCTATTCTATTCTATTCTATTCTATTTTAGTTATCAACATTTCTCAGTTGTCCACTTTTCAGTCATTTAACAGTATTGTCATAAAAATAAAGTTTTACCTGGTTGGAAGTCTCTGTGGTGCAGACAGAGTCTCCAGCCCTGCTGTCCCTCCAACACTGGAAGCATCTCTCTGTAAACCCAGTCCTCATCATGGACATTATAGGACACAAAGGCATCAAACTGATGTGGGCTCACATTCTTCCTCTTCCTGGTGTCGTAGAGAAAGGCCCGCAAGAGGTGGAAGGTGTAGGTGAGATGCCACCTCAGGAAGTTATAGATGAAGGATGTAAGGAGAGTAAGAACAACCAGACAAGTACTGAAAATGAAGTAAAGAAAGCTGCCATCATCCCAACAGGACTTGACATCAAAGTCTAGTAAGAAGGTACCCCGTTTAGAAACAGGAAAGGAACATACATACTGATGAGCACTGAATACCTGTGTTTGCTTGTTGTTTTTTACCCACTGGATAAAACCTGCATTTAAACATTCACAGGTAAATGGGTTGTTTGTTAGATCCAAATATGTTAGAGATGGGAGGGATTGGAAGACAGTCTCATTAACTACAGAGATGTCATTGTCTGTCAATTTCAGATATCTGAGTGCAGAAACATTGGCCAGCAACAGAAAATCCAACGACTTAATCTCAGACTCCGAAAGATCCAGAGTCTGCAGGTTTGGGATTGGTAAGAACATTTTATGTTTTATAGTCAAGAAATCTGTTTTCACTAAAGTCAGACTCTTGAGCTGAGGAGTAAGCTTAAATGTTCTTCCATCAGGTGGGTCACCATAGATGTTTATAGCTGTAAACTTTTCAGCAGGTGTAACAGTCATAAGAAACTTCTTTACAGTATCGAAGTCAGTGGGTTTGTCTTTGGCGATCAATGTAAGACTTTTCAGTGAGTTTAAGTTAATGTGTTCTTCATTATTATTTGAAGCAGAGGTTTTGAAGCTTTCTTGAGGACGTAAATATATTGTTAGATGTTCCAAATGCTGTAAATCATTGCAGACGGGTAAATCAAGAAAAACCTGTGTTTCCATTCTTAACATTTTTAAGGACTGTAATTGCTGAAGTGCTTTTACGTCTAGCGTTTTTATGGGGTTTTGGGTTACATCCAAGATCTCAAGCTTATATAGGGGAATATTAAAGGAGTCTCCAAATGTCATTAACAGATTATAGCTCAGATCCAAAACCCTAAGATTAATAAGTTTTTCAATGACACAACTTTTGAGGTCAGTTATACGATTTCCATTGAGGTATAGCTCTCTAAGGCGTGTTGTGTTCACAAAATCCTCACAGTTCAACTTGAGGATTATGTTGCCCTGCATACTTAAGATCTCAAGGAAGGCAAGGTTCCTTAAATCATATGGAACTATGGTGAGCTTGTTGTTACTCACATTCAGCGACTGTAGTCGGTCGATTGATTGTATTGAGCCTTTTTGCAGTTCAGCTATTTCACCAAAGGACAAATCAAGCTCTATGAGCTGAGAGCATGATGCAAGTTCAAAAGTTAGATTCTGAAGATCACTGCACATCAAATTCAGCCTCCTCAGAGTTGGTATTTTGCAAACTGTAGACAATAGTCCTCTCTCTATCCACCTGCTTGCTGCATCTAAACTCAGATGCCACAGAGAGTCGAGACTCTTCAGTACTTTCTCGATGTTTTTAAATACGAACACTCTCCACCCAAGATATAAATGTGTTATGTTTCTCAGAAAATGCTTGTCTGATATGTACCATTTCAATTTAGACAGAGAGAAGGATTTTTTAATTTCTATTAATTGGAGGTGAGGAAGGATTGGAGTTGTGATGCTAAACATTTCCATGTGATCACCAGAAACATACAACTCTTTAAGACTTGACGAGAAATTCAGCTGCAGGTCTTTGGTCTCAAAGGAAGAGAATAAGTTGTTGTTGAGTTTAAGTTTCTGTATCTGTGGTAGCTGGAGGATGGGCTGAATTTCTGTGATTTGTTGGAATTTATTTCCACTTAAATCTAGAGACTGTAAACTGACAAGGAAACTGAACGCTGTTTTATGAATAAACTGGATCATGTTAGAACTGAGTTCAAGCTGGGTAAGATTAGCTAGACCTTGAAACATGTTGCTTGTCAGGCTAGTAAGTTCATTATTTCCCATGTTGAGAGTATTTAATAAACCCAAATCAAGAAATGATCCATTGTCCACATGAGCAATTTGATTTAATCTTAGTTCAAGAATTCTCAGTTTTAACAAACCACGAAAATCCGCTTGTGTCATTTTTAGAAGCCTATTTCTGTTGAACTTTAATGAAACTGCATCTTTAGGGATGTCATCAGGAATACTTAAAAGTTCCCTCTCTGTGCAATCCACATAAACATTGGCAGAGGGATTCTCCTGATAACGAATAGTGCAGTTCTTTAGTGAATAAAGCAAAGAGGGGTTAAAATGAAGCAGGAGAAGGAGAAGTCTCAGAATCAAGTTTGAAGACAAACTTTCCTTGGTGGCCATACTTGGGAGGGTGAGGTTATCTTTCAACAGTGATCACCTGCAAAGGACATTTACACAAATTCATACATTTTTTGTAACTGTAAAGTTGTTAACTTAAGAGCTTTAGGGCCCGTTTACACGGAGCCGGTTTTTAGTTAAACTCTAACATCATTCTCATTTTCTGTGCCAAGAGATGGTGGCATGACCCAGAGAGACACACATCATGATGGACTGACAAAGCGATGCAAATAACCCCCCCCAAAAAAACTGTACCCAGTCAAGTCAACAATCAACAATTGTTTAAAATGTGATAGCATTGTTTTATTCACTAAAATATTCTTTGGTATTTCAGCAAGCTCATTTTTTGGAAACACAACTCTGTGCAGTAATTTAACAAAAAAAAAAAACTGCTAAACATCCAAGAGCCTTCAAGCCTTGACACAGCTACTGTCTATCTCCACGGGCAGATAGTAGCTGTGTCAAAAGCCGATGACTCCTCCGTCAAGCGAGACAAAGATGTTGGAACCTGGAGCAGAAGCCCACACTGGTTCTCAGAAAATAAACGGTGTTCAGGAGCTTCTCCCTAACTTGTCTTTGAGTTGTTTTCAGGCATCCTATCCCCTGGAATTCCTCTGTTTGGACCTGTTACCCTAAATTCTCCCAAATTTTCTGTCAGACTTCAGCAAGGTATTTTTAAAAAAATCAAAATATATGTTCATTTTAGATAAAAACAATACAATTTTAAGGTAAATTGAATCCTTAATATTACAATTAGTTCTGAAAAATGTTAAATAATATTATAATAACACAGCAGGATCACTGTTTCTGGTACTCACATTTGATCCTCAGATGTTTGTGTTGTACCTGACTGAATTGAAATACTTCTTTAATACTATATGTCGCTGAAAGAGAGACGATCTGTGAGCTGCGTTGCTGTTACTAAATCAGATTTGTCACTTTTTAGGCATCCAAAAAGGGGAAGCTTTTTTTTTTTTTTTTTTTTTTTTTTTTTTTTTTTTTTTTAATGATTATGGCTTACAGGACTGATTCATTTTTTTAAATTAAAAATGGCTATTGAAAAGTAACTCCATATACTGAATAGTATGCACTTATAATACTAAGTTGAGGCTCCTTTTATATGAATTATTGTATCACTGTGTATCACAAAGTTAATACTCTCACATGACATTACAACACCTTTAACACTGTTTTATACCCAATTTGCAGTTATTCCTGTTCTTGTGTTCCTTTTTCTATCTACTTTGTCCCTCCACCAAACTTCCCATTTATATGCATGAATACAGCACTCAGTGAACAGCCAATTTCTTTACCAAAGATCTTTTTTGATTTACTCTTTCTTGAGGAGGGTGTCAACGATCATATGATGAATAGACTGCATGTTTAATTTGTTTAAACTAATCATATTAATAAATTTATTCCTTCCCTTCATTTTCACATTGAAGTAGAAAAAAGAAAATTTATGATTTTGTTCAAAACAAAAGAAGAAAGCATTAGGTCCAACATTTTTTGTTACTTTTTCTTTCAGTAAATTAAGGCTAAGGCTAAAATTACAAAAAGAAAATCACACACTGAAATCAAACAGACACTGGATGGCGCTCTCAACTTTCCTGCGTAACTGAGCAGAGGGCACAGAAAATAAATCATAAATCTTTAATGACAACACAGCAGGGAATTTTGCTTAGAGCTGCATTTTATGTTGTTCTTCCACATGTCAACACATTGTGCATGAGAAAACTGCCAGTTTTTGGTCAAGTTGAATCTGAGCTCCTTTAGTCTCTTAAATTCTTTACAGTTACAATTCTAAAAACAATCTAAAGACCCTGTATGTCTTTGACTTTCTTCAAAATCCTCCTCACAATCAAAGAGTGAAATACAATATAAAGCTGATGAGATGTGTGACTTTCGGATTGCACAGACTGAAAATGACCTTGAAGCCAGAGGGCTTCGTCTCTTACCACACAACACAAATGCATTACTGTCCATTTCTGTCTGCAAGAAACTGTGAGTCCAACGAGGGGACAAGTAACAGCTTTCAGTTCCTCTGAAAGTAACACTTAACTATTCTTTGCAAGGACTTGAAAAAGCTGTGAACTATACTGCATACTGAGCAAAGGCTAACTTGCTTTCTCACATTGGAAGATAACACCTTGAGGCTTTTTATAATAGTTGTGCAGAGTTATATTTCAGTGTTCATCATCACACTTGAGATAAAAAAAAAAATAAATTCTGTGTTCATACATTGATTTGCAAATTTAACAGCTTTGTCTCTCAAGCTCATTCTTAACCATGTCATATTATGGCACTTGTGTAAATGTACCTTTGTGGGGTTTATTTCCTTTCATGGAAGGATAGTCTGGTAGCTTGATTTTTTTTTATTTTGCATTACTGCCAAGCCATCAGCCATATTGTTTCATTTTCATTTAGTGGAGAAAGTATTTTAGATTACTGCAAATGGGTTGCATCTTGAAAACAAAATGTTCAAATCCTTCCTCCTTTTACATGCATACAGCTGACTGAAGGGATTTTTAGCGAAATGAAAAAAAAGACACAGGTGAGTGCAACATTAAGGGGTATGGTTTGTGCAGCTAGATTGTATTTAAGCCCTCACCCACATGCATATATATATATATATATATATATATATATATATATATATATATATATATATATATATATATATATATATATATATATATATATATATATATATATATAAAACTGGTGATTTGATTTATAGTAGATCAGCTACTCCTTCCTTGTTTTATTTATGATCAGTAACACAGAAATGGTTCTGCTCCAGCAGCATCTTTTTCTTCTGATGAATAACTTATGTTGAAAAACAAAGCATTGCTTCCACACTTGCATAAATCCTAAACATACAATTAATAAATAATGCACTGTTAACCAAACAAAATAGATTCTGCAAAGTAAAATGTGCTAAAGTATCAGAGAAGAGAAAACTGTAGTTTTCTCTGGTTATAAAATAAAATACCTTCAGGGACGATTTTTCAATCAGTTTATTATGGTCATGAATTGTTTACAGCAAACTATAATGTGCTAAAGCAGACAAAAACAAGCTGGCTGTTTGGGAAAAATGTAAAACAATAAAATAGTAAAAACAAATTTAACAAATTACCTAAAACGGAAACAATCTGAGAAAATGGGCAAAATAAAATTTCAAAACATTTGCTTCATTTGCGATATTGAAGCCAAGAACTTGCAGATGTGTATCCTGATTCCTGTATTCAAGGGATTATCAGCAATAAATGTATTTTTTAGATTTTCATTTGCTGATTAATCCATCCATTTTTCTTCCTTTTCATAAGGTATTATAGTTAAGAGAGAATTAATGAGTTACTAAACTTAAAGAAAAATATGTATGCACATGAATAATAGGAGCATCATAGGTGTACACATGCCTTTGAGGTTGTAAAAATAATGTAACTAAACTGTTTTTAAAGTCAGTTTGTATAAAATGGCATACAGATGTGTGTTAACACACTGAAACAGAGTTGAGCTCTGGTTATTTTTCTCAGCATCATGTGGGTCTGGTGAGAAGGTCTGTGTTCTCAGTGAGAGTGTCTTCTGTCTGCAGAGCTCTCTGGACGTTCTGTCAGAAGACTCCTGGGTGAGCTGCGTTTTCATAAATGTGGGAATAAGAACTACTGCAAATTCTGCGAGCAGATACATAGATTGCAAGATCCTGCAAGTTCTCTAATCCTGTGAAAGAAGTTGGATCTCCAAAATGATTTACTTCCATATTTAACTGTTTCAGTAATTGCAGACCTTTGAGGTCACCTGTTCTTATTGTTTTCATGGAGTTGTTACTAATGTCCAATAACTCAAGCTTTTTAAGAGTGACTCTGAATGTGCCTCCAAAATTGATAAATTTATTGTTACCCAGAGCTAACAGATTCAGACAACTGAGAGTTTGAAACGCGCATTTTTTTTGATTGTTTTTATGTAATTTTTGTTTAAGTAAAGCTCTTTAAGATATGTTGTGTTCACAAAATCTTCACAGCTCAACCGGGAAATAAGATTATCATTCATATTCAAAATCTCAAGAGAATAGAGATCCCTTATGTCATGTGGAACCTCAGTGAACCGGTTGGCACTCAAGTGCCGGGGACTGCAGCTTCTCCATTGTATGCACTGAACCTTTTAACAGTTTGTTCAATCTGGTGTTTAACAGGTTGAGCTCTGTGAGTTGGGAGCACGGTGTAAGATTAAGAGGTAACTTGTCAAAAGGGTTGTTAAACAAATCCAGCTTTCTTAGTGTTGGTATTTTACAGACTGTGGATAACAGTCCTTTCTCAATCCACTCAGAAACTGAAGTAAGCCTCAGACGACGCAGTGAGTTAAGACCCAGCAGGACTTTTTGAATTCTTATAAAGGTAAGAACTTTATTTTGAAGAAATAGCTGTGTTGTGTTCCTCAACAAAGCTTTGTCAGGTATGTTCCATTTTAGGTTATTATCAAATAAGCATAAAGAAAGCTCTATCTGTTGGAGGTAATGAAAGATGGGTGTTGAGATGCTGAATGTTTTAAGGTAATAGCTGGAAATACTCAGTTTTTTAAGACTTGATGGTTGATTCAGCAGGAGGTCTTTGGTTTCAAAAGTAGAAAACTGACTAGTTTCAAGACCAAGCCAATATATTTTGGGGAGCTGCAAGATAGGCTGAATGACAGTGATATCTCTGAGTTCATTGCCACTTAAATCCAGTACTTCTAAGCTGGTCAGGAATTGGAAAGCTGATTTATGAATTGTCTCAACAGAGCTGTAGCTAAGGTCAAGTGCACTGACGTTGGACAAACCCTGAAACATGTCGCCAGTTAGGGTGTAGAGTTGGTTATTCCCCAACAAGAGAGTGTTCAGTGCGACCAAATCCACAAAAGACCCATTTTCCGCAACTATAGCAAAACTTGCTGTTAGATCCAGATATCGCAGTTTTGACATGCTGACGAAAATCATTTCTGTTAATTTTCAGAAGATTTTGGTTGAGTTTCACTGAACCACCAATTCTAGGGATTTCACTGGGGATGATGTCAAGATTTCTGTTTGAACTATCCAAAGACACACCAGCAGAGGGATTGTCCTGATAAAGTATGGTGCAATTTTTCAGTGAATAGGTCAGAGAGGAGTTAATCTGAAACAAGAGACAAAGAAGTCTCAGAATGAAGCATGAAGACAAACTTCCTGTCGAGGCCATACTTGATCAGTTTGTATGACGTCGTTGATGTTGCTCATGGGTGGACATCTGCAAAGAAGATGCACACAAACACATAAACCATTTTTGATGATCAACTGGAGAACAATTTTCTACTTTGAGAAAGATTTTGCTGTTATGCTGAAAAGTGAATTGCATGAATCTGAGATTTGTAAAGAAAGTATGATAGAGTGACTAAAAGTGGTGAAGATAACTCAACTTGACAGAATGTCCACAGAGCCCCCTTCCCTGTTCCAATGTACAGACAGTTATTAGGCCTGAAACCTTGCTGTCTTCCTCAAAAACAAAAAAAGGAACACAGAGACGCAAAATTAATGCAGAGGTACAAACAAGCATGCAAAATAGAAGCAAGCGTATGAAACAGATATACACAACAACCACAAAAATATTACATAAAAAATAACTATTGCAGGAATCACCATAATAATGTTGCTTGTTTGAAAATTGGACTTTAATTGGCAAATGTCAGTTTAAATTGCTAGCTCTTGTCAAATAGAAAATGTAAATTCACTAAAACAGATGGAAAGAAATGACAGAAGAATGAAATACAGTATAAAATAGTGCAAACAGACAAAAAGCAACACACAATAAAGTATCAATAATATCAGTGGCAGGTGGCAGTGGCAACAGCTTCTACTTTCAATAACATTTAATCAACAACATTTCTATTGATACTATAATATAAAACAAAACATGCCCTTATCGCATCGCCCCTCAGTTAATTATTATTATCCTCAGATTATAATACAGTGTTCTACCACTGCTAGATACATTTCATAATCTTATGCGGCTTGAATACTTAAAGCAGTGGTGGCTGATTGATCAGGAATTAAAAGCTGGATAATTCTGGCAAAATGTCACATCATAATCTAGCTGAGAAGTCAAGTGAAGTCAAGTTTATCTGTATAGCACGTTTCAACAGCAAGGCTGTTCAAAGGGCTTCACATTATAAAAACATCAATCAAGTATACAGCAAAATCATCAAAATCACCAAGCAAATATACACGAAAATCATCAAAATCATTGCGCAAATATCAATGCATCAAAATCATGAGGATCATCAAACATATCATCAAGCAAATATAATTCGAAAATATTGATCAATGTTTCACTTACTAATCAAAGGCAGAGAACATATAAACATGTTAACCACACAGTCTGGGATTGAGCTAGGTGCCTCTTAATCACAGACAATTCTGCTACTCCCCTAGGCGTATTATTATATATTTTAGATCCACTATATGCGGGAAGTCTTTTACTTTTTGATTTTCGTCAATGAAGCACAGGGCCCTAGGGCACCTGATGGAAGCCCACATCCCCACAAAGTGCCTTAAGCACCCACACAGACAACCCCACACCAAGGACAGTAGCACCCAGCCTCCAAAACTCCTACTATGCACCTGAGCATAACCCAAATCCCTTAACCCCCCTCCCAATCCCAGACCCTATGCTTCACAACCCATCCAAAAACTCCCTCCAGGCGGCCATCCCACTGGGAACCAGAGCAGACCCAAGGCCACTCGGAGATCATTTTAAAGAGCTTATGTTAAGTAATTACTAAAAATAACAAATGCTGAAAGGGGATGCTGAAAGATCTGCAAAGTCTGTCAACTGAATCAAAAACAGCATTTTTAAATTCAGCTAAAAATACATAGACGTTATGATCCCAGCAGTTCATTGACCTGCATTCAGTGATGCCAGATTCATTTTCGAGGTGGGTTGAGGACCATGGGGGAGTTTCGTCACCTTGCACTCTCTGCTAGCACGCACCTTGAATATTAGGTGCACATACTCAGTTTTGCCACATGGCAATTTCTTATTTCGTACTGTTTGTTTTCTTACTATTGTATTGTTGATCAGTATGGAAATGATTAAAACAAAATTAAGTGTTTTTTTTAAACTAAATGTTTCAGTTAAGGTCAAAACTGAAATATACGCGTTAAGGGTAGTTTGGAGTTTTGCAACTCTCCTCGAGTGGGTGGATGATAAGCAAAGCACATAGAGGAAATGGAAATACATCTGTTTACCAAGCTAAAAATGTAAGAGCATTATCCAAAACCACTTAACAATAAGCTTTTATTTTGGGTACATGTCAAGACGACATTTGTTTTGAACTGGCACTATTGAAATAAACTGAACTGAATTGAATTCAAATTCAGTACTTCACCAGTCATAAATTCACAATACGTCACGAAAATGAGATCAAATATAGCCTAAGTAGTATCAGTTATATTCGTATGTGATGCTATGTTATAGGTTATTATTATAGCTTAAATATTCCTAACAACAACCTTATAAGAACAATCATTAGGCCTACACTGATACACAAACCAGCAGAATAATGATAATCAGGGGTGTTTTCATTGCCTATGTAAATCTCATTTGTAAGCTACAATATCTTCTAAAAAAAAAAGTAAAAACAAAACAAAGTCTTCTGTTTTTTCCTTACGTTGAACTGTGTTTTGGAGAAATTCTGCCTCACCATTGTCTTAAATGAAAAGGAAAAAGCGCAAGTCCTCCATCCTTTGAAAAAATAAACCACAAAAAACCTAATGTGGATTCTGTTCAGCTTGTTTGGGTTGAATATTAATAAAACTGATGGAAGAGGAAGTGGATGGATGGAAGAGGAAGTGGATGGATGGAGGAAGTGGATGGAGGAGGAAGTGGACATATGGATGAAGGAGGAAGTGGACGTATGGATGAAGGAGGAAGTGGAAGGATGGAGGAGGAAGTGGATGGATGGAAGAGGAAGTGGATGGATGGATGAGGAAGTGGATGGATGGAGGAAGTGGATGGATGTAAGAGGAAGTGGATGTAAGAGGAAGTGGATGAATGGAGGAGGAAGTGGAATGATGGATGGAGGAAGTGGATGGAGCAGGAAGTGGACGTATGGATAAAGGTGGAAGTGGACAGATGGAAGAGGAAGTGAAAGGATGGAAGAGGAAGTTGACGGATGGAAGAGGAAGAGGATGAATGGAGGAGGAAGTGGATGGATGGAAGAGGAAGTGGATGAATAAAGGTGGAAGTGGAAGGATGGATGAAGTGGATAGATGGAAGAGGAATTGGACAGATGGATGAAGGAAGAAGTGGACGGATGGATGGAGGAAGTGGATGGATGGAGGAAGTGGATGGATGGAAGAGGAAGTGGATGGATGGAAGAGAAAGTGGATGGATGAAAATTGAATGCAATTTAATATGTCATCATAATTTTAAAAATCGATGGGTAAAAATAGATAATGACTGGATTTTTTCAGATGACAGAAAACAAAAAAGTGTAGCGCAGCCTCTGCTCCTGAATGACATTATCTCTCCTGGTCACATTACTTTCAGAAATTGAAACAATGACCTTGACAGGCTGCCACTGATCCTGGTTATTTTTTCTTTTGTTATTTCAAAGATGTTCACACAAACAGAGAAGATAATTTCTCTTCTTCTCATCCTCTGCCTGCATTTTCTCCACATAGTGACCTGCAATCTGTGTAGTGCTGCTGCAAACTGCAGCTGCCTTTGGGAAGGGCAGAATAATAGCAAACAATGCCAGCAATTATTTGTCTATACGTCAAAGGTTTTGTTTTTGCCTCTGTCTATCTCTAGACAGCAAGAGCGTGAGAGAAGAAAAAAAAAAAAAAAAGAGAGAGAGAGAGAGAGAGAGAGAGAGAGAGAGAGACGTCAGTCACAGCCAGGTGTAGCCCGCGTGAATGTTTCGTTGGACCAGATGATGACAGTAAAGTGGAGTGGCAACCCCCCGCCCTCCTTCTGATCCCACTGCTTATATTCATATGTCTTATGTTAAAAAAAAAGCAGAAAAAGCAAGACACTTTCAGTTTATATCATTGCAGCGCCAATCTAACATTTTATTACTGTTGAAGCCCAGAAGGCCAGTGTCTTTATTAACTCAGGAGTTTCAAACAAGGCACTCACATTTCAATTGGTCCTTGTTCTCTACTAAGAATGACAGTAATGAATCCAGAGCAATAGTATAAAATAATAGACAAATTCAGGTCACCTTGAAGGTATTTAGGATTTTATATTTTTCTTTTAATCAAAAAAATATTCAACATTATGCACAATTCAGAATCAAGTAATGTATTTCTTTTAGGTTAAATCAAGAGTGTATTTATTTCCTGGTTTATTAATGAATGTTTTTGATACAATTATTGATCAAATCTTCATGTCCTATCTTAGGCAGACAGAGATATAAGATAATGTTTCGGTTCTGTTAGATACTCTGAGGAGAGGAGTAGGTGTGGGCTGCTGCACCACCGTCACATTTCATATGTGATGTTCACAAGGTATCTACAGCTACTTCCTTTTTTAAAGTAATTTTTATCTCTGCTAAATTTATAACTTACCTCTCCCTTCCCCAGTGGTTCTAAGAAACAGCGTCACAGAAACAACATGGGCAGTATACAATTCCTCCGTAAATAACACAGCTGATAGAAAATTGGTAGAAAATTACAGATAAATTATTCAGAGATCAGGTCAGAAATAACTTTTAACCTCTTTATATCAACTTGTGTTTTAATTTCAAGCACAATCCCTGCAAAAAGAAAGAACTCTGAGCATTTTGCTTTTATGTGACTCACTTTATGTGATTATGTAATTCATCAATGTTAGATTAACTTTTCAATAGAAAATGATAAAACCTATCACAGTGATGGAAACGGAGGGTGATTTAAAAAAAAATTTTTTTTAAGGAATCTTGTAACTATTACACTTTTCTCAGCATCCTCTTGGTCCTGTCAGCAGGTCCATGTTCTCAGTGAGAGCATCTTCTGTCTGCAGAGCTCTATGGACGCTCTGCCAGAAGACTCCTGGATTTTGTGCAGCCTGATGCCAGCTCAGGTAGGTTAGTTTCTTCACCAACTTCCTTATGCGGTAGTATGGAGACAGATGATGAGAGGGTATCTCCTCCAAAAACAGCAAGATGAGCACATCCTTCTTCTCGTCAAACAGGCGAAAGCTAAAAGAAGTCAGATGAGAACGAAATAGTATTTGTCAGTATTTGTCAATATTGATTAAGTCTAACATTGGGTCTAATCCATTCAGCGCAAGAAAGGCACTTTAAATCTTGAAGAGCGATATTGTTTTCTAAATGTGAACAAGGGTGGTTCAGGATTTAAATGACAATATCTGGTCATGAATTATTGTTAGTTTGATGAAGACTAAAGCAAAAATTATTGCAAGTTTCGCAAGTTTTTATTATGACAAAGAGTTTTGTCAAAAAAGAGCCTCAGAAAAAAATATATACCTTGACTTTTTAAAAACTACAAAGCATGTCCTTCTCTTCAATCATTAAGCAGACGATGCATCTCAGTAAATCACAACATCGTTAAAAGTTCATTTTTCATTTAGACAACAATTGATTTTATTTTGAATATCATGGCTTGCGGGTACAGTTTTTGTGCAAACCTTTGATCTGCATCTGCCAAATTGTCAGGCCTGGGAGAGTCTCAGGCAGGACATTTTTGAAACACATCGGACAAGGTACTCGCATGCTACAAATAAGTATTCATATATTAGTGGAGAATAGTAGTGACCTTTGACATTTGCATATTTTTATACTGTACTTTAAACATGCTAGAAAAGAATTTTAGAGATACAATAAAAACACAAATGTGACCGCATACATCTTTTATCACCTATATCTTACGTTACATTACAGTTTAAGCTTTTGGAAGTTACCGTAAAGCACTACTCAAATAAGACTCAGAAGTCAGAAGTACTGTAGCTCTCCATCTCAATCTCCCACTTTCTCTCAACATTCATCAAAGCCCTCATCACCATCATCATCAGATTCATGACTGTTAGACATAATACTGTCCTTTTCAGAAGCTGTAACCATAACAGCAGCAGCTGCAACCTCCACAGATTAAAGCGCCACATCTTTTTCAAATTTTCCTGTGTTCACTTCTTTGTTATAAATACTTCCACCAGAAGATTTTAAAGCATTTCAGCCAACCCTCTGCTGAAGAGCTTTATGGACATGCTGATTACATTTTCCACCAGGACTTGGAATGTGCCCACACTACCAAAATATCTGCTTTCATCCTCATGGTATCACTGTGCTTGATTAGCCAACAACCTGGCATGACCTAAACAAGAGGAAGATCAAAGAACCCAGACCCAACAATGCCAATGGCCTGAAGACTGCGATCAAAGCAACCTGGGCTTCCATCAAACCTCAGCAAAACCACAGGCTGACCATCTCTTTGCCACGTTGCATTGATGCAGTTATTTCTGCAAAAAGAACCCTGACCAAGTACTGAATGCATGTAATCTATATTTAGTTGATTTCAGAGAAACTGACATGTTGATTTTCATTAGCTGTAGACCCTAAATATTGCAATTAACAAAAAAACAATTTAGAGTACATCACTCTGTAAGTAATGAACCTATATATTTAATTTAAAAAAAAAATTCTGTAATATTCAGATGTACTGAGATGCACCTTGAATCTGTTATTTATTAAAATCAAGTTCTGTACTTTCTTTCACATATGTTAAAAGCATCTCGTTATCCTCTTCTATTAAGTTCTCACATTACAATTTGAAAAGCTCAATTTACTTAGTTGGGAATGCTATGGATTGTTCAAGGTTTCTTATTTTTGTTTATAAAAACAAATAGAAAAAATTATGGTGCAAAACCATCCCCCCACCTGGCCATCTGGATCTCTCTGGAGCACCATTCACTCTGCAGGTAGTGGCGACTGATCACACAGATGGTCTTCCTGCTGCCATAAATGGCATCAGTGATGTTCTCCATGATGGGTTTACCTGTGGACAGAGCAGGTGAGGTGCAAAAAATACACGTGTTGGAGATCATTTATCATTTCTGATTTAAAAAAACAGACAGTTTAACAAACACAAAGAGGGGTACTAAGCTAGTATAGCTGCTTTTATTATGCTTTTACAGTTAAGCAAAACAGGAACATCTGTCACAAAAACCCAAATAAACAGACAGCTAATAAAACAACAATAAATCACTTGCTTTTTTATGTTATTGCTGTTAATTTTTTCTCTGCCTTCAGAAAAGACCTTCCACTAAAAATGCAATGAATTTATACACTATTTTAAAAGCACACCATTGTACCTAAAAAGTTTGCTAGTGTCAACATCTTTTCTGTTCAAGGGCTAAATAATTCATATTTAAAAACAAGTAGTTTTAGCATAAACATGTAGTTACTTGATGGACCTAATATTCTTTGCTGTCATATTTCTGTAAATTCAAATGACAAAATCGTCAGCCTATGCTGAAGATTTTGAAAAAAAAAAAGCCTCTGGTGCAACAAACACTTTCCTCACACTTTCCTTCATCCATTGACTAAAGTTTACTAACAAAAAGTTTGACCACCCACAAGCAGTTTTGAATCATAAAGCCATAATTTACCTGGTTGGAAGTCTCTGTGGTGGAGACAGAGTCTCCAGCCTTGTTGTCCCTCCAACACTGGAAGCATCTCTCTGTAAACCCAGTCCTCATCGTGGACATTATAGGACACAAAGGCGTCAAACTGATGAGGCTCTCCCTTTTTTCTTCTCTGGATGTCATAGAGGTAGGCTAGGAAGAGGTGGAATGTGTAGGTAAGATGCCACCTCAGGAAGTGGTAGATGAAGGATGTAAGGAGAGTTAGAACAACCAGACAGGTGCTGGAAATGAAATAGAGAAAGCCGCCATCATCCCGACATGACTGAACATCAAAGTCTAGTAACAAACTTTCTCGTTTGTCTACAGGTAAGGAACATTTATATCGATGAGCGTTTACCACCTGTGTTTGCTTGTTGTTCTTGACCCATTGGATAAAACCTGCATTTGAGCAGTTGCAGATAAATGGGTTGTTGTCCAGGTCCAAGTATGTTAGCGAGGGGAGAGAATTGAACACTGTCTCAGTAATCGTAAAAAGTTCATTCTCCGTCATTTTCAAGTATCTGAGTGCTGAAAGATTGGCCTGCACCAGAAAATCTAAAGTGCTGATGTTGCAGTTGGAAAGATCAAGACTCTCCAGGTTTAGAATTGGTAGAAAGAGTTCTGGATCCACATCTGAAAAATCAGTCTCTGCAAATGTCACACTCTTGAGATAGGGATTGAACTGAAACATGTCTGCACGAGGAGCTTCAATAAAGACTTTCTTAGCTGTAAAATTCTCCAAATATCTCATAGTCCAGAGTATATCTGTTAGCTGATACGGAAAGCAAAAAATGTTGCAAATCATCGTGAATCTTTTCATTGCTTTTAAGTAAACGATATCTCTAGAATAGTTTGATTGAAGACTGCTGAAAGGCTTTTGAGGGTTAAATTCTATTGTAAGATTTTCCAAGTGTTTTAATTCCCATATTGTTTCATGAGATGGAATAATATTTTCCAGTTTATTTACCTTATGAGATGATCTTTGTGTCATCCCATCCCAAAATGCTGTTCCTAGATCCAATTGTTTCAGGGACTGGAAACCAAGAAAATCAAGCATCTTTAGAAAAGCTATATCATTGTGGTTTACATTCAATATTTCAACCTTTGGAAGAGCAAGGTTATTTTCAAATGTCATCAGCTGATTAAAACTCAAATCTAAAACCTTTAGATTTTCAAGATTTAGAAATACACACTCATCCACTTGACTAATCCTGTTTCTCTTCAGGTAAAGCGCTCTCAGGTGTGTTGTGTTCACAAAATCCTCACAGGTCAACCCTGATATATAATTGTAATTCAGATTAAATATCTCTAGGGAGCTGAGACTTCTTATATCATGTGGAACTTTGATGAGCTGATTGTCACTTATGTTTAAGGATCGTAGCTGCTTCATTGATTGTAATGACCCTTGGGGAAGTTCACCTATATCACTTTTTCTCATGTCAAGCTCTGTGAGTTGAGAGCAAAGAGCAAGTTTAACAGGCAAATTGTCGATATGACAGTTAAACAAATCCAACTTCCTCAGTGTTGGTATTTTGCAGATTGTAGATAACAGTCCTTCGTAAACCCGCATCTTCAGGGCATTTAGTCTCAGATGCTTTAGAGAGTCAAGACTCTTCAGGACTTTTGTGATCCCTTCAAGAGAAAGAATAGGCCTCTCAAGATATAAATGTGATATGTTCCTCAGTAACCACTTTTCAGGGATGTCCCATTGCAGGTCTTTATAATATAGACACATAGAGAACTCTATCCTCCGGAGGTAAGGAAAGATGGGTGTGGTGATGCTGAAAACTTTCAGCAAATCACCAGAAATATCCAACTCTTTGAGACTTGAGGACTGATTCAGCAGCAGGTCTTTGGTCTCAAAGGAAGAGAACCCATTGCATTTAAGTCCAAGCATCTTGATTTGTGGTAACTGTAGGATGGGCTGAATGTTGGTGATCTGTTGAAGCCTATTATTTCCTAAATCTAGAGTTTGTAAGCTTATGAGGAATTGGAAAGCTCTTCTATGAATAACCTGAATGCCATTGTTGTTGAGAAAAAGCCCAGTAAGGTTGGACAGACCCTGAAACATGTTGCTTATCAGGTCATTTAGTTTGTTATTTCCTATGTACAGAGTTTTTAGAAATATCAAATCGATAAATGACCCTTGATCAACACAAGCAATTTGATTCGATGTTAAATCCAGAATTATCAGCTTTGACATGCCAAGGAAATCTTCTTTGTTAATTTTCTTCATCCAGTTGTTGTTCAGGTTCATTGCAACAGCATCTTTAGGGATGTCTTTGGGGACATTCTCGATTTTCCTGTTTGCACAGTCCAAAGAAATATCAGCGGTGGGATTCTCCTGATAACGTATAGTGCAGTTTTTCAGTACATAAGGCAGTGAAGGGTTAAAATAAACCACAAGAACGAGAATCCGCAGAATGAAGCATGAAGACAGATGTCTAACAGTGGCCATGCTTGTTTAGTTAGGATGAAGTAGTTGGCAAGGATGATTCAAGGATGATTACCTGCATAAAAAAAGATACACACATGTAATATGAACATCTGTAACTTTATCTGATATAACAGATAAAGTTATCTGATATAACTTCATCTGATATAACAAGTATAATATAACAAGACATAATATAACAGTTAAAAAACTGATGTTTTCAGATTTCCATGTCTCATTATTAACATACAACTTCAAAATTCTTTTTGAAAAGTGAATGAAACACATAAAACAGACACAAAATAGATAAAGAAACAGAACACTACCACATACTCCTGGAACTCCATCCAAAACATAAAATTGTAAAAAATCTACACGATTTCATAACTTTTACACATTTATATCAAAGACAAAACAAAGACATAGTGAGAAGTCCAAACATAATCACCAACAGATTTTAGTGGATTTATGATCCAGCAGTTAAATGTATTAAGCGTATCAAGAACACCACTAAGGTTTTTTAAAGGTTTTTTTTCCCATTTTAATGGAGCTGCAAGCTATAAAGTTAAGATTCAGAGCTTCCTCAAGGGATAAACAAATCTGAAGACACCAAGAGCATTGGTGTATAACCAAAATGTCCTGTCTAACAATGAATGAGTGTAACTCACTCAATAGGAAAATACTGTTTGCCAAAATAAACTTACAGAATATACGAAGTAGTATAGAGAAATGCTGAGTATTAAAGAAAACGTTGCTCCATGATTGACTTGTCATGTTTACTGTGAACAACATGATGAAGTGTGAACCAAAATCAACGTGACTTAAGGGGTTGGTTGGCTGTCATCCACATTCCAGAGTCAATTTTACATTTCTACTGTATGATTCTTGTTCCCTTTTCTGTACGACAGACGTTTGCCCATCAGCATTAGGCAATAAGGCTGTGCAAAGGTAAAACAAAAGTATTCAAAAGAGTAAAAGCTCCATTGTTTTGAATAACGTCATTTCAAATGGATCTAAATTAGAAGCTGGGCATGGAAACATTCCTTTGATTTTTAAATTGACTTTCTTTTATCATTATTAGCATTTTACTTGTCATGATGACATCACTAGATGAAGTGGAGGAACTGCATTCCTAATATGTAACCCTAATTTGCCTTCACATTTAAGTGAAGCAAATTTTGAAGAAAAAAAAAAAAAACCTTTTTAGAGGTCATGTGTTGATTTTCTTACATTACTGCAACATGAAGAACTTTTTTTTAAATTTATTTATTGCTTAGATAATTTTGTTCTGTGAAGAAAACTTATGTGAAAAAATTAACTGAGTAGTATTGCAGAGAAAATGGCTGTTATAGTTATATGGAACGATAAACTCAGTGATACTGGAGGAAATATCAGTGTTATCTAATAACTTACTGGCATCCAAGAGAAACACTTGTTGCAACTTGTTGCTGTTATGTAGTTTTTTGTGACAGCTAAGAAAAAAAAAAAAACACATGAGAAACTAAACCTCCAGCAGCTGTAGGACAGCCACCAACCCCCTCCCCACTGTGGAGGGGAAATGCATATTGAAAATAGAATGATGGCTGATGTTTTGTTATTACCAATACATTTTATCATTACCAATAACTAAACTGGTACTTTAGAGACAAATCGATGCTAGGTGATTGGGTGAGGTGAATCAAATAATCCAGGGAATCAGAAAAAAACATCATTCCTGTTTCAACTCTTAAATGAATCTTTTCTCATTATTTCTTTTACAGTAATTTGTTTACAACTGACACAAATATCTTTTTGCTTTGACTTCAGGTCATTTCCAGCTTAGGCATATTCTCCTTCCAAGGACTACAAACTCCTCTGAATGAGCCTTAATTTAATATTTGAAAATAAAGACATTATTTTTAAGCTAATGACAAGAAAAATAACTGTTTCTGGTACTCACAGTTGATGTCCACATTGCATTAGTCTGAACTGGCGCATTGGCAGATGTTTTTCTTTCACAGATTTGTGATGGGCTTTTCATCCTCACATCATACATGAGATGTCTCACTTCTTTAAATACCAAAACAGGAAGCTGCAAGTCTTAACGTATGCTCGTTCTTTATTAAATGCAGTGTTAAACTGATTGTCCTTCACTGAAACCCTTGAATAAAGGACAACTGTGCAAAATATTTCAGAGAATTTTAGAAATTTGCAAAGAGTCAAGTTCAATCTATGTTCAGTTTTCAATGTGAATGTTTGGATGATGTTTTAACAAAATCTGCATAAAACCAAATACAGAATGTAACATATAGAGGTGTTGTTAGGAGTTTAACACAGTGGCGCTGTCAAGATCTTGGGCTGTTTTTTGTGATTTCTGGGGTTTTAGCTTTGATTATGTGTTATCTGTGTTTTGCCTTAGTTATTCTTTGTTTTGATTAGATCAGTCTACTCTTACTTATTCTAGTTAGATTTAAATGTATTACTTATGTTTAGTTATTCTTTGTTATGGTTAGATTTATGTTTTCCTAGCTCCCCTGTTATTATTTACTTTTTGCTCCCCTGTGCCCTCTCTCCCTCCCTCAGCCTGCCTTCTCCTCTTCCCTCGCACCCAGTTAGTAATCAGTCCTTGTTCATTGTTTCAGTAATCATTATTTCTATTTCCTAGAAATAGAAATAATGATGTTAACGAGTAGATGAAAGATTTAGCTGAAGATGTAATTCGACAATAACATTAGGACTTCATTAAGCACTGCACTTTAAGCATAGATTTGCACATCAACAATCATTTGCACAAAGGAAGATATATTTGTTGAATATGTATTGAATATTTTGAGAGTTAGAATAAAGTCTTTTATTCCAGGCCCTTCACAGCTGTTCCTGATTAGGAAGCGTGGCACTGCCTGTGAGGAGGATAGAGTTGTTACTTGGAGAAATTAAGGTGTACCATTTTGTAAAATAGTAAACTTTAAAAAAATGTGTGCAAAGTCTGGAGGTAAAATTGTTTATGTAAAGTTACATGTTAAAATGAGATTTCTCACCTGTCTTTTCTGTATCCTTTTCCAGGTCCTTGGGAAAATCCTCCCCAGGTTCTGGGAGAGGCCATGGGATAAGAGAGTGTGGGAAATTTCTGGAAACCTTTTGTTTGTTTGTTTGTTTTCATAAATGTGCTAAAGTTTAGGGTGAACATATAATATATATATATTTTTTTTGTAGTAATGTATATGCTTGTATTTATTTAAATATATGTTCTATTGTTCTTTCTCAGAGGAGACTGCTTAAGGTCACTTGTGATTACATTGTGATTTCTGCTGGTGGAAGTCTTGACACTCTTTGCTGGATGTGTGCCTGCCATAAATGGACACATAAATCACCACTCTGCCTCCAGTTGCCAAATGCACAAGGCCACATGAAGCTTGGAGGTTTGTAACTGCTGACACTGCAGAACGTTGCTGAACTTTGTGTGCGATATATTCCAGCATCCACTGACCTCCTCTTTGGGATTTTAAAGGGCCTACCGCATCAACACTGTGTTGTTGTTGTTCCTAATTGCTTCCATTTTGTTATAAATCCACTTAACAGTTGACTAGAAAATTTAGTAAAGAGGAAATTCCACATCTAGACTTTTTATACACAAGTCATCCTATCATGGTACCACCCTGGAATTCACCGAAATTCAGTTTCTGAAACGATCCTTTCCAGGTCAGATTGATATTGTACTGCAAGAGTTCCACTTGCTGTCATTTTTGTAGCAATCTCTTTTTAATTTTTCTGTTATTTTTAGGTTGAAAGAACTAAAGGGACTTTTCAGATGTTGCAAACTGAAAAGTATGATCATCACAAGGATGAATACTGGCCAACTAATACCACACATCATAGATATATGTGGTAGCTTCAGTTTTATTAACAGTCTCTTTCTTTCTTCGTCCTTGTGTCTAAGTAACTGAGTCAAAAAAAAAAAAAAAAAAAAAAATTGAAAGTTTTTTTTAATTCTACTTACAACATGATTCTCATCAACAGTTTGTTCAAAACTATACATTGCAAAGACCACCAGATTTTTTGATAGCATATTGATTTGTAATTCTGTTTATCCAGGACAATAAGAATGAAGATGCATATCTGGCATTTATATTTTCATGGAAAATCATTAAAAAGTAAACATAATAAAACTTTCTCAATGATACAAACACAAGAAACCCACAAATGTAGCTTCAACAAAGTAATAGTGATTACAAGCCAAAAATAAATAAAAAGAAATGAATGCAAAAACAGAGAAATTGGCAACAGAAGCTTTAAACAAAAAGTTATGAGTAAGTAATTCCCTCATTGTAAGGTTCAATGAACACAGTGCATCCATAGAAATAAAAATGCCCTAAAAGCACTTCAAGATTGAACCAGTTAAAAAGAAACAAATTTGTTTTATTTAACAATTGCATGCATGACAATATCAGCCCTGCCTGAATAAGCTGAACTAGAACCAAAATAACCCCCGAATAGTTCAGCAGTCAAATTGTGACATCTGTCATTAAATGTAAATTCCACTAGTATTCATGTCAGAAAGTGGACCAGTGGGAAACATGCAAAGGGGAACAATGTCAAGACATAGGGCCCAAATACAGAGACCAGACAGGATTCAGGTAAATAAAACTAAAGCGAAGTTTTAGCAACTAAAGATAGTACGAATGAAGGTACCCCACAAACCTGATGTACACCCAACAGTCAAGACATACTTAAGGGAACAAGGGATGATTGATCCATCCTGTTGTAAATCTTTCAAATTCCTGTTGGTCCGGTCAGCAAGTCTGTGTTCTCAGTGAGAGCGTCCCCTGTCTGCAGAGCTCTCTGGACGTTCTGCCAGAAGACTCCTGGGTGTTGTGCAGCCTGAGGCCAGCTTAGATAGGTGCGTTTCTTCACCAGCTTCCTCATGCGGTAATAAGGAGACAGATGATAGGAAGGGATCTCCTCCAAAAACAACAGTATCAGCACATCCTTCTGCTCGTCAAACAGACGAAAGCTGCAAAGCAAAGTAAAAGATCTCATAAAAAAGTAATAGTATGACACTTTATTAATTAATTTTAAAATCTTTCTTGGAAAGTCTAGGCAGAGGAGATATTTCTAATTTAAATGTTTGTGCCTGTAATGTGTTTTAGGAACAGTGCTAATTGCTCACTCCTCCAGTCACCTCCAGTAGAAAAGTACTGTAATACCCATGCTGTATCAGCAGGTGGCACTAGTGCAAACAAAAAACATATTTAAATTCAAATTAAAATGATGCTGATCTGGCTGAAGCAATACTGGCTAAAGATTCTCCCACAAACACGTCTTAGGTTTTCCAGAATACCCTCCAGGTGTCACCAGTGGAACCATAGCTGCCTAAATGTGTGCACTCCAGCCTCAAAATTGGCCTGCATACAATTTCATGGGCATTTCATTGTTGATACATTTAAACTCTTGCATGTAAAATAGTGTACCACATATTTTTTTGTCTGTAACTATCTTTTTGCAGATGTTTCTGTGGTTGTGACTGGTTCTATATACATTTTAATACAATCCATAAATAACTGCATAAAATGTGACTAATTTTTTTTCTGTTTAGCTTTCATGTTGCATTCTCAAAGATTCTATAGTATTGTTTTGAAGACAGAATTGTTATACTTCCATTATTGGGAAAGACAGTTCTCCCACCTGGCCATCTGGATCTCTCTTGAGCACCATTCACTCTGCAGGTAGTGGCAGCTGATCACGCAGATGGTCTTCCTGCTGCCATAAATGGCATCAGTGATATTCTCTATGATGGGTTTACCTATATAGAGGTGTATTGATTGTTTGATTAGACTTTTTTTAGTTACCAATGAAGAATGAAATGGTAGGAAACTAAAGAAATACCAAAACCTAAATGATAATATGGTTGTCTGTGTTTAAAGTGTGTTTAACTGAATTTTAACCAAAGAGTAGATGTTTTTGCCTTGAGAGATTCCCAAATTGCATTTCCACTAAAATGAAACTGATCTACAAGCTTTTCTATAGGATCGTCAAATTTTGGCCATCCATAACATTCAATGACAAAAAAAGGAATATAAAGAATTTACCTGGTTGGAAGTCTCTGTGATGCAGACAGAGTCTCCAGCCCTGCTGTCCCTCCAACACTGGAAGCATTTCACTGTAAACCCAGTCCTCATCGTGGACATTATAGGACACAAAGGCATCAAACCGATGAGGGTCTCCCTTCTTCCTCTTCCTGCTGTCGTACAGAAAGGCCAGGAAGAGGTGGAATGTGTAGGTGAGATGCCACCTTAGGAAGTTATAGATGAAGGATGTGAGGAGAGTCAGAACAACCAGACAAGTGCTGGAAATGAAGCAGAGAAAGCCGCCATCATCCCGACATGACTGAACATCAAATTCTAATAACAAGCTTTCTCGTTTGTCCACAGGAAAGAAACATTTATACCGATGAGCTTTTACCACCTGGGTTTGGGGGTTGGTAACTATCCAATGTATGAAGCCTGCATTTGAGCACTCACATGAGAATGGGTTGTTGTCTAGATCCAAGAATCTCAGAGAAGGTAGAGACTGGAAGACTGTCTCATTAATAACATTGATCTCATTGTCAGTTAGTTTCAGATATCTTAGAGCAGAAAGATTTCCTTGGACCAGAAAATCCAAAGACCTGAGTTTAGACTTGGAGAGATCCAGATTCTGCAGGTTTGGGAAGGGTAGGAAGAATTTAGAATTTAAGTATGACAAATCCGTCAATGATAATGTCAGACTTTTTAGTTGGAGGTTCACCTCAAACATTTCCACATCATAGTAATTAATATAGATGTTCAGAATAGTAACAATTCCCAAATTTTCATAAGCTCTGAGCATTTCCTTAATTGTATGAAAGGGAACCCAATCATTATTGTTTCTTCCGATTAGAGTTAGATGCTTCATTGTCTTAACATTACTAAAGACTTTATTGTTGTTTGACTGAAGACTTTGGAAAGTCCTGTCTGTATGTATGTAGATTGTCAAATTTTCAAAGCTCTCTAAACCACTGAAATAAGGTACATCTACAAAAAGATAGGTTTCCACCTTCAGTTCTTTGAGGGACTTCAAACATTGAAAAACATCTGTGTCCAGATACTTTATGGGATTGTAGCTGATATCTAAGGCCTCAAGCTTCTGCAGGGAAATTTTGAAGGAGTCTCCGAATGTCTTCAGCAGATTACCACTCATATCCAAAACCTTTAGATTGACAAGATTTTCAGTTATACACTTTTCCAGTTTGGTTATGCGGTTCATGTTCAAGTAGAGCTCTTTCAGATGTGTGGTGATCGAAAAATCATCACAGCTCAACCCAGAGATATCATTATAGCACATATTCAGGATCTCAAGAGTAGAGAGGTACCTTATATCATGTGGAACTTTGCTGAGCTTGTTATAACCCACATTTAGGGATTGCAGTTGGTTCATTGATTGCATTGAACCTTTTGAAAGTTCATACATAAAACTGTCTTCCAGGTCAAGCTCTCTGAGCTGAGTGCATGATGCAAGTTCAATAGCAAAATTGTCAAAATGGCTTAAAGAAATAGTAAGCTTCCTGAGTGTTGGTATTTTGCAGACTACAGATAATAGTCCACTTGCAATCCAGTCATCCACACATTCAAACATCAGATGTCTCAGTCTTTCAAGACTTTTCAGAACTTTTTGGATATCTTCAAAGGAAAACACTGAACTGTTAATATACAATTGTGTTATGTTCTTTAGTAAACTTTTGTCTAATAAGTCCCATTTTAGCTTATCATTTGTAAGTGACAAGTCTATCGTCTGCAGGTAAGGGGAAATTGGTGCTATGATGTTTAAGATTTTCAGGCTAGAATCAGAAATTTCCAACTCTTTAAGACTCACGGAGAGATTTAGAGGTAGATCTTTGGTCTCAAAACTAGTAAATTTGCTGTATTTTAAGCTAAGCCCAACGAATTGTGGCAGCTGGAAGATTGGTAGAATTTCTGCAACTTGTTGGAGTTGAATGTTAGCAAGATCAAGAGTTTGTAAACTGGTCAGACCCAGGAAGGCAGATTCATGAATATACTGGATCTTATTGTGCCTGAGGACCAGCACTGTGAGGCTGGACAGGCCTCACAGTGCTGACAAACATGTTGTTTGTCAGGTTAATAAGTTTGTTTTCTCTCATCTGAAGTGTCTCTAATAAAACGAGATCGATAAATGACTCTTGTTCGACGTAAGCAATTTGATTTGCTGTTAAATTCAGATTTTTTAGGTTTGACATGTCACGAAAGTCTCTTCTATTAATATTTAAGAGCAGATTGTCTCCTAGTTGTATTGACACAGCATTTTTTGGGATGTAATCAGGGACAGTCACAAAGTTCATGTTTCCACAGTCCAAAGAAACATCAGAAGAGGTATTCTTCTCATAAAGTATTGTACAGTTTTTCAATGAAAATGCCAGCAAAAGCTTAACAGGAAGCAGCAGAAAGAAAAGATAAAGTATAAAGTACAAAGACAAAGTATTTATAGTGGCCATGCTTTTTAGGTGGAGTGTATTATTTGAAGATCATCACCTGCAAAAGACATGCACATAAAAATGCATTTGGAAGAATAACACGTTGGTTAGGATTAAATGTCAGTTAAATGATCTTTCACATTTCACCTGAGAGCTACAGTTCACTGTGCTGCTAATAAGAGTTTGTTTCTGTTCAAGAAATTTTAAATCCAGAGATAAGAGCAATTTTAGTTTTAACTAAAATTCTCATCAGATGTGGGTTAGGAGTTTACACTCATGACCTTGAATAGGTTTTTAAAATTGCATTTCAAAAAAAAAAAAAAAAAAAAAACAAAACACCCCAGGCTGAACTAATGACACATCAAGCACTTTAAGGAGTTTTCTAAATAACATAGGGGTGCACATCTATGATGTTATTGTGGGTTTTGTCAAATCTACAAATGATCAACATTAGACACTAGGTTAGATACATTTCAGAAAGTGAAACTCATATTACATAGATTCATCACACATTGGGTTGTAAGGACTCATAGGGAAGACCCGGAAATTCAACCACACACAGAAGTACGTAAAGGAAAAACAAGGGAACAAACAAGGGAACTGGTAGCTGCTCAGGAAGAAACAATGACGGTCTCCACAAAGGAATCCGACGCAGCACCAGGGGCTTAGACGATAATCAGGCAGAGGTAATACACAGGAAGGCAGACAGAGCAGACTTGGCTTGAGGGACAGGCAATACTCGGTGGTCGTGAGGCGGAGCTTGAGTCAGGGTCCAGAAACCAAGGAATCCGTAACGGGCTTAGCAGGAGGGGAAGATCCGTGGACGGAAAGGGGTCGAAGAAACACAAGAAGGCAAGGCATGAAACGCTGGATTTCCACTGGCTCGTGGCTGTCGATAATCTGGCAAGGAGGCGGAGGCTGAGAGGAGTTAAAGTAGAGCAGGACCCAGGTGGCACAGATCAGCAATCAGGCGAGGCAGGTGAGTTGAATGAATGCTAACCCAGCATGGACAGGACAGGACGTGAATCATGACATTGGGTGAAATATTTCAAGACTTAATTTCTTGTGATTTTGATGATTATGGCTTACAGATAATGAAAAACACAAAATTAAGTCTCTCAGATAATTATAATAATTTATAAAATTTATGAAAAAGGATATTTCACACAGAAATGTCAGGCTTCTTAAAAGTATGTTAATTTACATGCACTAAATGCTTGATTGGGGCTCCTTTTGCATAAATTACTGCATTGATTCAGCATGGCATGCAGTAATGGAAGCCAGATTGCTTTGATAGTAGTCTTCAGGTCATCTGCATTCTTGGTTCTGATGTTCCTCTTGACAATACTCCTTAGATTCTGCATTTGGCTCCTGTCAGGCCAATTTGCTGACCAGTTAAGTACAGTAACATCATGGTAATTGAGGCAGCTGTTCGTACCTTTGGCAGTGTGGACAGGTACCAAGTCCTGCTGGAAAATGTAATTAACACATCCATAAATCTTGTCAGCAGGAGGAAGCATGAAGTGCCCTAGAATTTCCTGGTAGGTGGCTGAGTTGACTGTGGACTTCAGAAAACACAGAGGACCAACACCAGCAGATGACATGTCACCCTGAATCCATCACTGACTGTGGAAACTTCTTGAAGTCCCATTGATTCTGGGACTTTAATTTTGAAATTACATGCAAACTTTACTTTTATCTGAAGAGAGGATTTGAGACCACTGAGCAACAGTCCAGTTCTTTTTATCCTTCGTCTAGGTTGGAGGATTCTGACGTCTCTAGTTCAGACATTGAGGAATGCAATTTTGGAAGCCCTTGGGTATCTTCTTTAACACCAAACTTTTTTTTTTGGCTTACTCTTTGTGTGGGAGGTTACTTTCTTTTGGACATCTGTCATGTCAGCAGTCTTCTCCATGATTGTGCCCTACTGACCCAGACTGAGAGAAAAACATTGTGGGTGTTTTAGGTTAATTTAGGTTAATCAGTTTGACAATTTCAAAATCTTCTAATTTTCTTAGAAATTGAAATTTGGATTTTCATTATCTGTAAGCCATAGTAATTGAAAAGACAAATAAGGCTTGAAATATTTTCCTCAATGTATAATGAATAAGTGTAATATATGAGCTTCACTTTCTGAAACGAACTGAACCTTTTCCATGAAATTCTGTTTTTTGAGACATCCCTGTATGTATATACATGATGCTGCATTTATACTTAGTTAAAAGTCATAGCAGTTTTATATCTCTGAAAAAGTATTTTTTTGATGGGTGTTTAACTATGTTGATTTCAGTTGGTTGGTTTACTGTTGTGGCAGGTGTTCAAATAAAGCCAGAACTCCCTAAAAGCTTAATGTTACCCTGCCATATGTATTTCCAAACCTGTTTTTGTCATGATTCATGTGGTATGCCAAATAAAAACCTCCACTGACAAAAATTAGCTGCTTTCAGATTCATGTATGAGGAAAAAGCAACATTGGATAAAATTAGGCTTGTTGCGATTCTTAAGCTAAAGAACAAATTTGTTGGTACTCACAGTTTGATTCCCAAAGCTGCGTCTGTCTGAACTGAGGTGTTGTTTCACTTCTTATCTCAACAAAAGGGAAGCTACGTTGCTCACCATACATTCACTGTTCAATGTCTTCCTCTAACAGGATATTTTGATTTTAGTAATTTAGTTTAATCTAATTTTAGTACATTAGATGTTTGGTAAATATAGTTAATATGTAGCAGAGGAATTGGGTTAAGGTTCTTCTGGTGAGAAGGGTGAGGTTGTACAGCAGATCAACAGCAAAATCATCAAAGTGAATGTTAAATCCCCCAATTAATGTCCAGTTTAATGATAATGTTGAAAAAAAACCCCCAAACAATTTGCATGAGATGATTTCGGCAGTACCAGGTGCTCGGTAAACTTAAAAACAATAAAAAGTGTTTGACAAACTCACTTTAACCGTTTGAACTACAGAAATGTGGAGTATGAGTTAATTAGCCTACTTGAGAAACTGTACGACATTGCTACCTAGTGGACAGAGAAAAATAGACCTGTGTGAGTAGAAGACCTGCATGACTAACAAAACAACCATTTAGCAAGATGCACATAGCTAAAAAAGAAAATAAAAGCAAATATTGTCTTCTGGTATTTCTGTTTATACATTTGACTCCTACTGATAAAAAATATTGTTGCAAAAAATTCATAACCTTGAAATGAGGGAAGTAGACTATTTATTAGGTAGTACTGCATATTTATTTTCAATAGATGTATCAGGTCATAGTATTGCTGGAATACTTATGTGAATCACACATTGTTATCCCTAATTAAAGCAATGTCTGTTTTTCACCAGATTACAGTATTCCAATCAGTTCTCAGAATAAACTTTATTGGCTAAGTTTGTGTAAACAAACAAGTAATCTGATATCATGAGCTGTACCCTAATCAAAAGTCTTTGTATATATTTAGTTTTCAGCGAAAGAAATTTCTTCCAATTTACAGAGCTGGACCTGTATACCAGAAAGATTTGGACACCAAATTAATTTATTTGCGTTTTCAGATGATATTAGGTGAATTGCCTCAGAAATGTTGAATTTTTCAATCAAATTGATCCATAAATTGTTTCACTTGTAAAAACTTGCACAACATATAAAGGTTCTATATTTCTGAGTACCTCAATACAGACAGAGGACACTGAAAAGCATCTATTACTACTAAATATTACTGCTAATATTATCAGACCAAATGTTTATTTGTCAAGATAAAAAAATATTTATTTCATCACAGACAAATTTGCTTTACCTACACAAAGCAACTCATTTTTCAGAAAGAAGTGTAAAGTAGAATAAGAAAAAGGCGAACAAACTGAAGCAGTTATTTGATAAACAGTTGTTTTATAAAAGAAGATTTCAAAACAGATCTTGACTGAAATGTCTACATTCTGAATCAGTTCAGTCCAGCTGTGTGTTGTCATTGTTTTGTTATCAAAGAAAGAAAAAGAAAGTTTCCTATACTGACAGAGTAGATGGTTAACCAATGTGAATCAGTATCGTCCACAGGTATTAATGAATGATCGATCTACAACTCACTGATACACTGTTGGCATGTTTAATCAGGTAGATGATGTAATTTTTTTAAATTGTATTTTCAAAAAACAAAGATTTATGTGGGGTGGGTGTAAAAGGAGCCATTATTCTACATTTTTTGTTTTTCCATTGTTGAACAAACTTGCAACTAATTTAAGGTGCGAATCTTTGTTGGCTCAGTTTTCTTTAAGCATCAAAATTATAAAAAAAAAAGTGTGATGGTTTTATCAATAAAATTTCTTTTTACAGCTTTCTCCTTATTTTGCTTTTATTTCCCTTAGAGCTCTGTGACTTCTCTCAGCGTCCTGTTGGTCCGGTCAGCAGGTCTGGAGTCTCAGTGAGCGTGTCGCCTGTCTGCAGAGCTCTCTGGACATTCTGCCAGAAAACCCCTGGATGCTGTGCAGCCTGAGGCCAGCTGAGGTAGGTACGTTTCTTCACCAGCTTCCTCATACGGTAGTATGGAGACAGATGATGAGGCGGGATCTCCTCCAAAAACAGCAGGATCAGCACGTCCTTCTTCTCATCAAACAGACGAAAGCTGCAAGATGTCAGAAAAAAGAAAAAAGTATTTCTATCAAACACTGATTTATTAATTGCAGTATGCGTTCCAAGAAATTTAGCCTAATTAAAATATTTACTATTGCAAAACATTTTATCTAAAACATAAATCCTGAGTGAAGTAAGTCTGAAGGGATTTCAAATACAAACTAAAAATTATTTTGAGTATACTACAGCCTCTTAAACATTGTAACATCTTATTTTTATCAATGCAATAGTATACTGAAAAGTATACATGCCTTATATCATTATCAATTATTCATTCGTGTGACAGCAGGAAGAACATATTTAGCAAAATTGTGTGCAAGTTACATTTTCTATACTTTTCTGTCTGTATGCACTGGATAATATAGAAAAAAGATGAAGAGGAAGAAAGCAGACAAACCAACAATGAATTATTTTTCTGCTTGTCTTGTTTGTTTTAGAGGCTCAGAGAACCCTGGCAAGCACCCAGTTTTTGGCTTTGTTTGTGTGTCATCCAATAAGTTTTACAAAAAAATAATCTTTTTTGCAGTAGGATAATGTCACACTAAACCTTTTAAATTCTTAAGCATCTTTCCAGACTTTTTTTTATTACTTCCTTTATCTTCATCTTCATCCAGCTTTGTTTGTCCCATCTCCAGTTGTTTTAAACTTTTATTATTGCTCTTAATTTAGATATGAAGGAGTTAGGGTGAGAAGCTATTTTCTTGTAGCCCTGAAGATTACGAGGATCAGCATAAATCTGCCTTGTCTGAATGAAATGTTCTCTAGTATTTCGCATTTTGAGGAATGAAGTTGTATATGTAACTGAGAAGTACTAGTCATTTATTACACATTAAGGTTTCTTGTGATCAACAACAAAAGGAAAACAAATGATATGGGTGCCAATATTTATGGCATTTACTGTTGTTTGTTGGGAAATACCAACTTTCTGTCCATGTTTATGTCTTAGATAGAACTAAAGTAAAATTTTATTTCTTTTGTCAAAAGATGAAATGATTTATTTACAGTGAGTGATATGATATGTATAATATACATTATGGTATTTATTAAATCAGATTAAAAGATAAAATTTTGCTTTATAGTTTAACATTGGTCAGAAAAACAGTGTTTTTTTTCTGTAAGGTTTCTAAAGTCCAGTCAAATAACTGGAAATACCTATGCTTGAAAGAGCTTTGCTCATGAGATTTACTGTTTAAAGTCATGCATTATAATACAAGATGGGCGCCCCCACCTGGCCATTTGGATCTCATTTGAGCACCATTCACTCTGCAGGTAGTGGCGGCTGATCAGACAGATGGTCTTCCTGCTGCCATAAATGGCGTCAGTGATGTTCTCAATAATAGGTTTACCTGTGGACATAATATATGAGTTGAATTGGAGGGTTATGATAAAAACAGCAACAGTTTAAAAGTTCAAAACTATGATTCAAAAATAAACTACAAAATAGTCGGTCTAACAAAATACAGCTAATGCCACAAGTACTATACTTGTTATGCTGATCAAATGAACAGTCATTCAGCCATTAGGTTTTAATCTTCCCTTTGTCAAATCCTGTACAGCAGTAAATGTAGTCAATTAAGTAAATTAACATGATGCGCCTTTTAAAAACTGAGTTAAATCCCACAAATCCTGACTGTTCCTAAGAATTTTTGTTTTAGCACTGTTAATTATTGGATAAATATCAACATTACTGTATGTTCCCTTTTCCAACTGGTTATTTTTCAGCAGTGTCAGACAGGAAGAGTAAAACATAGGACAAGTTTCTGTGTCTTTCTTTAGTAGATACTAAAGATGCTGTCACGCTCCTGCTGTGTATGCTGTAATCCTGAAAAAAGCCTGTTAGATGCGTCTGAACCTGAGAAGATGAAGTGGATTGTGTGAAACATCAGGTTCTGATATTTCTTTGAATTTTGTGTGCCAATTTTGATCTCAGCCATCGTTTCATTATATTTAGACGCTACACTGCTGACCAAAGTGTTTTATAAAATAAGAAGATAAAAGGAAACTACACAAGTAATAGATGAAAATGTGAAAGAATAAAATTGCAAATTAACACTACTAGCATCAAGGATAAATTACGGATAAAGGGATTTAAATAAAATGGACTCAGATGCCATGGAGTAGAAGTAGAAGTATTGAGTCTGGTTTGAAAGAGAAAGATCCATTTCCCTTGTAAAAATCAAACCAAACTAAGTCATTTGTAGCTTAATTCTGTTTCTAATGTCTTTTTCACTTTTTTTTTTAAATTTAAGGTTATGACCACATGCCACTAAGTCTTGATGACTGTTTCAGCCTCAGCTTGTATGCAGCAATAGTGTCTATAATTGTAGAGCAAGATGCATGGTAGTCTTCTGCAGATCACACATCCAGGGAAGCTTTAAATGCCTGACTAAAATCATTAGCAGCAGAGTAATTAATATAATGTGATTATTGATAAGACAAATGCAGCTTACAAGAAGCAAGAAGCAGCAGTTCATCAGAATCTTGTTACTATATAAAATATTTTTCATTTTTATTCAAAAACAGAAATTGGCTTATAATTATAATTAATATAAATTTTCGCCACCTGTATCGCTCGACCAGCATTCTAAGTCATGATCAAAATAAGCATAATATAGATAGAACCAGAGTTTACCTGGTTGGAAGTCTCTGTGGTGCAGACAGAGTTTCCAGCCCTGCTGTCCCTCCAACACTGGAAGCATCTCTCTGTAAACCCAGTCCTCATCATAGACATTATAGGACACAAAGGCATCAAACCGATAAGGGCCTCTTTCCCTCCCCTTCATGCTGTCATAGAAAAAGGCCAGGAGGAGGTGGAATGTGTAGGTGAGATGCCACCTTAGAAAGTGGTAGATGAAGGATGTGAGGAGGGTTAGAACAACCAGACAAGTGCTGGAAATGAAGTAAAGAAAGCTGCCATCATCCAAACAGGACTGGAAATTAAACTCTAATAACAAGCTTCCCCGTTTGGACACAGGAAAGGAACATACATACTGATGAGCATTTACCACTTGTGTTTGCTTGTTATCCTTTACCCATTGGATAAAACCTGCATTTGAACATTCACAGGTGAATGGATTTTTGTCCAGGTCCAAGAATGTTAGAGAGGGGAGGGACTGGAACACTGTCTTGTTAATCACATTTATTTCATTGCCAGTCAGCTTCAGATATCTGAGTGCAGAAAGATTGGCCTGCAACAGGAAATCCAAAGACTTCAGTTGAGACTCAGAGAGATCAAGACTCTCCAGGTTTGGGATTGGTAGAAACATTTCAGGATGTAACTCTGACAAATCCGTCTTTTTAAATATCAGACTCCTCAGCTTGCAGTTGAACTGAAATGTGTTTAAATATGGAGGATTTAAATAGACATTCTCAGCTTTAAAAAATTCCAGATGTTTCATGTTATGAAGGAGTCCGTCTGCCAAGTAATAGACCACACCCTGGTGATCATACTTGCAGGCCACTGAGAGACTTTTTAATGATTTTATATTCATGGAATCTTCATAGTTTTTTGAATAAGGGGTTTTGAAAGGTCCATTGTAATTGAAGTTGACTTGAATCTTTTCCAAGTGTGGCATATTTCTCAAATTTGCACAATATACTGGAAATGATCCAAAAAATGATTTCAGGCTTTTTAATCCAAAAAATGTTTCATATTTCACAGTTTCCATAAAATACGATATCACATTCAAATATTTGAGGGACTGTAAGCCTCGGAAATCATAATTATTAAGAAATTTGATAAAATTTTGACTTATATCCAAGACCTCGAGTTTTTGCAGGCCAATTTTGGTGGTGGCTCTGAATGTCAAGAGCAGATTGCCACTCAAATTTAAAAGCTTAAGGTTAATAAGATTTTCCATGACACATCTTTGGAATTTGGCAATTCTGTTACCATTTAGGTATAATTCTGTAAGATGTGTTGTGTTCACAAAATCCTCACAGGCTAAGTGGGAAATAATATTGTCATTCATAATCAAGATCTCAAGGGAGGAGAGGTTCCTGATGTCATGTGGAATCTTGGTGAGCCGGTTAAAACTCATATTAAGAGACCTCAGTTGCTTCATTGAGTCCATTGATCCTTTTGGGAGTTCACTTATCAGGCAGATGGACAGGTCAAGCTCTTTGAGCTGAGAGCATGGTGCAAGTCTAAGAGTATAATTGTCAAAATCAATCTCTGACAAATCTAGCCTTCTCAGTGTTGGTATTTTGCAGGCAGTAGACAACAGCCCATCCCTAATCCACATATAAAGGAAATCTAGTCTTAAGTGATACAGTGAGTTGAAACTCTGCAGAACTTTTTGAATCTCTTGAATGGAAAGCAGAGGCTTTAGAAGATACAGTTGTGTCACATTCCTTAGTAATGTTTTGTCAGGTATATCCCATCGTGTGCTATCATCAAAAGACATAGAAAGCTGTAATTTCTCAAGGTAAGGAAAAATAGGTGTTGTGATGCTGAATTTTTTAAGGTTATGACCAGAAACAGACAACTCTTTAAGACCTGAAGAAAAATTCTGAGGGAGGTCTTTTGTCTCAAAAGAGGTAAATAGATTGTAATGAAGACTAAGGGTGTGAATTTGTGGTAGTTGTATTATTGACTGAATGTCAACAATTTGTTGGACCATATTTTCTTCTAAATTCACACTTTTTAAGCTGATCAGACCCTGAAAAGCTGATTCATGAATGAACTGGATGTTGTTCTGAGAGAGGTCAAGCACACTGAGGTTAGACAGGCCCTGAAAGAGGTTGCTTGTCAAATTGGTAAGTTTGTTCTTTCTCATGTTGAGGGCTTTCAATGACACCAAATGAGCAAAAGGACCATCATCCATGTGAGCAATTTTATTGTATTCAAGATTCAGAATTTTCATCTTAGACATATCACAAAAATCTCTTTGGTTAATCCTCTGAATGAGATTACCTCCAAGTTGTACTGAAACAGCATCTTTAGGGATATCGTCAGGGATAATCACAAGTTCCCTGTTTGTACAGTCCAGAGAAACATCAGCAGAGGAAATCGCATGATATGGTGTTGTGCAGTTTTTTAGTGAGTAAGGCAGTAAAAGGTTAACATAAAGCAAGAGACAGAAAAGTGTGAGAATGTAGTATGAAAGCAAACTTCCTGTTGCAAGCATATTTCTTCTAGTCTAAGATTTTTGTCAGTGTTGTTCCTTGATGGTTATCTGCAGAGAACATAAAAATGCAGAAAAAAAATACTTAGTGCTACTTTTTAAGTTAACGACAAGTGTTTAATCTTTAGAAACTACAATGCTAACAGAAATTAATTAATTTTTCTCCTTTTCATGCATTTCTTTACAATTCAGTATGCAAAGCTTTCTTTTGAAAAAGTCTACATCGCTAACAAAATACCACTTAATGAAAAGGTTAAAACATGTTTTCAGACAAAAAAGTGAAACATTTGAACATATTTGGTACAAAAATATTCACACCCTCTGCTATAATGCAAATAATCAATGCATCTGATTTCTACTGATAATCCTTAAGATGTTTCTACAACTTGGTCCACCTGTTTGTGCAAAATTCAGGTGACTGAACAAAAGTTGGACCAGAAGACTTGCATCTATAAAATAACTATCACAACAGTTATTTTATAGATGCAAGGGTGGGTGGATTTAATGTCTTTGAAGAAAATGTAAGGGTTGTCCCATCCTTTAGCATTCATCACTCGAGAGCAGGGGTGTCTATTAGTGGCATTTGGAATGATTCTGTGTGGCCTGCATTTGCAATCAAAGGATTATACTAATCTCTCCTTCCACCATAGGTGGTTTATGCAAAAAGACACATTTTTAAAAAGTACTTAGCACCAGATTTTCAGTGATGAAAGGCCTTAAAAAAGAGGTTGACAAAGTAAATTTTTTTCCAATGACAAAATGCGAAGTACTTGACAAAATATTTGTCTTTTATTGCCATTTGCTTTATTTACAATTTCACAGCAAATAGGATCACAGACATCTATTAACTTTTTCTAAAAGCAGAACTGGGTGTAGCTGTTCATTAATCTTGCTGAGTATAACAAGCATCTTTGAGGAAAGAGTGACTCATTTTCTGTACTTAGTTTATTCCAACAGTCTATTGTCAAGCTAATAAAAATACATATCATAAAAAATTTTTGCATTCTGAATTATTTTTTTGTTTTTTTTGTGTGGTTCAGTCATTAACAAGATGACTTTAGCCAGTGTAACAGAAACTTTGAACACCTCTCTGTTAGAGATTTAAGATAGTATTAAGATGTATTTGTTGAAAACGGGATAAAACAACTACAGCTGGACAAAAAATGAGCGCAAAATGAATCTAAACCGATTCAGTTTAGAATAATTCATTAACTCAAAGATTTATCCAAGAATATAATTTCTTACAAAAACTAACCTGGAATGCTTTACTGATTAACTATTTTTTTTTAATCTAAGTATTCTTTAACCAGAGAATTTTGTTTTCAGTTAGGTACAGGACATGCTCACTCTGACAAAATTTTAACTTGCAACATCTTTATTTAATTACTGTTATAATCTGTTTTTTCCTGTATTAGCTTAGAAACAATTAGTAAAACATGAACTGTTCTTAATCACAGAATAAATGCAGCTTTCAATTCATAAGTTTCCTTAAATGTAGGGATTTTTAGCAAAGAAAGTAAGATCATTTCCAGTCAATAATTGAATCATGAAAGTTTCTGATACTCACAGTGAATTATCAGATCTTTGTTTTGTATCTGTGTCAAGTGAAGCATAACACGGTTGTGTTGTTTGACTTCCTCCTTATTTCTATTAAAGACACCGGTCAAGATCTGCAGATTCACTATCTCTTCTGATGTAAGGGACTTCAGTTTCTAAATATGGTCAACAGGAAGAAACGTCCCTTATAACTCTTCACTGTTGTATTGTACTCAATGAACTTTTTAAATGCATTAAGCAAGAAACAGCTGCAGCCTTTTGTCCTTAACTGGCCTTGAGAAAAACAATAATGCTGCAAGCGTAGATTGTTTGCTAACTTTATCATACGTTGAATATAGATGAGAAAGCATGAATTGAATTGAATACATAAAACATTCAGAATACACAAAAAGTAATTTGTTCTTTGTTAAAATAACTTGTCAATTTGTACAACTTTGTTAGTATTTCTAAAATATCAGCTACAACAAATCACAGTTTCAAACAAACTAGCTGTGTAATTATCAGCAAAGGCTGAATATTTTACATTTTCAGAGCATATTTAGAAAAGATTCAGCTTTACCTGCATATTTAGGGTCACTGTAAAGCTAAAAGAAGAACTTCTGCCTCAGTCTCGAGATCTTTGCAGCCTTTCATAGATTGTCGTCCAGGATTGCCCTGTATCTAGATCCTTTAAATTTCTGAACAACTCCAGCCAGCTTCCCTATCCCTCCTGCAATAAAACCTCATCCAGCATGATGCTGCCACCACCATGTTTCACTGTGGGCATGGTGTGTCCAGGGTGATGTGCAGGATTATTTTTTTTGCCACACACAGCATTTTTGCGACAATGGAAAATTGTTCAATTTTGTTCATATCTGAATAGAGCACCTACTTCCATATATTTTCATTTTTGCTCTGTATGGCTGATATTTTTCCCTTTGGCACTTTTCCCTATATGCGAAAAGTCCTTTCTTTCCTAAATAGGGTAAAGATGTTAAAAGTAAAAATAAATCTGTGGAAAAGGACCTAATGCCATCATAACATGTCCTGTAGCAATGATTGCAGTCTAGCAATGATTGCTTTGGGTTTATTTCAGCTACAATGGACATGGAAACGGAAAGGAAAAGGAAAGAGCGGTGGGGCAAAAAAGGAAAGAGGGAGATAAAAATAAAGGAGAGGAAGACAGATGGAGAGGATACAAGAAAACACACTAGAAATCAGCTTCTACAAATCTGCTTCTATATCAATAGAAAGAGAGAAAAAAAGAACAGAGAAACCACAGCAACAAAGAAAATAACTATCTATCTATCTATCTATCTATCTATCTATCTATCTATCTATCTATCTATCTATCTATCTATCTATCTATCTATCTATCTATCTATCTATCTGTCACATTTGCAGATCAAACTAAGTGATTTCATAGATTTTAGATGGAAATAGTTTTCATATCCATTTGAATGAAGACTTTTTGCACCAGCAAATAAATGGACTGTCATATCTTCCAAGTAGTTTAGTCCCCTGAATGTAGGTTCAAAATAGATTAGAGATACAATAAGTGTTTCAAGGTTTCTTAGCTCCTGAAATGCTCTGTCTTTTACTCTTCGCATTGCATCTGATACCACATTTAAATCTTTTAGAGACCGTAGAGCTTGAAAATAACCATAGTCCAGAAAAGACAGTAAATTATTACCTATATCCAAGATTTCTAGGTTGAAGAGGGACACTTTAAAGGTCTCTCCAACTGTCTTCAGCTGATTGTTACTTAGATTTAAAAGCTTGAGTTCATTAAGATTCTCTAAGACGCATCTTTCCAGTTTTCCAATGCGGTTACTGTGAAGGTAAAGCTCTACAAGATGTGTTGTGTTTAAAAAATCCTCACAGTTCAAATCTGAAATAATATTGTTGTCCAGTGTCAAGATCTGAAGCGACGAAAGGCTCCTTATATCATAAGGTACTTTGCTGAGATGGTTGGTGCTAACATTCAGGGAACGCAGATGCTTCATCGACCGCAACGAGCCTTCTGACAGTTCATCTATCTCCGTAAAATACATATTAAGCTCTGTGAGCTGAGTGCATGGTGCAAGTTTCAAAGTCAAATTAAAAAGAATGCTGAGCACATCCAGCCTCCTCAGAGTTGGTATGTTGCAGACAGTAGACAATAATCCTTGCTTAATCCAACTGCGCAAGAATTGTAGTTGGAGGTGACTCAGTGAGTGGAAACTTTTTAAGACTTTTTGAGCTCCTTTAAAGGAAAGCACAGGTTCTCTGAGATACAATGTGTTTATGTGTCTCTGTAAATTTTTGTCAGGTATGTCCCATTTAAGAACATCATATTGTCTACCAGCTTCAAGGTCTATCGTTTGGAGGTGAGGAAAGACTGGTGTTATGATACTGAACTTTTTTAGATTATAACCAGAAATAGCCAACTCTTTCAGGCTTGATGAGAAGTTCAAGGGAAGATTTTTGGTCTCAAATGTGATATTCTGAAACCCTTTGAGGTTAAGGATCTGTATTTCTGGTACCTGTAGGATGGGATGAATGTAAACAATTTGTTCAGTGAGATTGTTCTCTAAATCCAGAGTTTGTAAATGGATCAGAAACCGGAAGGAAAGCGCTGTGAATGAACTCAATCTCATTGTTACTGAGGTCAAGAACTGTAAGGTTGGACAGGCCCTGAAACATGTTTTCTGTCAGGTTGATAAGTTTATTATCTGTCATACTAAGTGTTTCCAGTGAAATCAAATCACTGAAAGATCGATCGTCCACAGAGGAAATTTGATTGTGACCTAGATCCAGAATTCTTAGCTTTGACATATGACAAAAATCATCTTTGGTAATTTTCTGAATCAGATTGTTTGAAAATTGGATTGAAAATGCATCTTTGGGGATGACATCAGGGATTGTCATAAGTTCCTTGTATGCATAATCAAAGTAAATACGAGCAGAGGGACTCTCCTGGTAAAGTTTAGTGCAATTTCTCAGTGTATTCGCCAGTGAAGGAGTAATGGGAAGTAGGAGACAGAGAAGTATTGGAGTGAATTGTGAAGGGAAGCCTTTCATAACAGCCATCCTTAATGGGTGACTGAGGAGGTTGTTGTTGATGCGTTTTGATGACTACCTGAATAAGACACAAACACACACAAAAAAATTAAAATGTAGACATTCATATTCAAATAAATCTGAATCCTACTGAAAAGCTTGTTTTTCCCTCCATTATATAGATTAATTAATCACAGACTGATGTTTTCAAGCCTTTCTGTCTGTTAATTAAGATTAGAAAATGACATAAGATCAATACAAAATAACATTTAATACAAAAAAATGTAAGCTTAACGAATAGTATGTTTAATGCCTGCTTAAAGATTATTTACTTTTTAACTGACAAATGAGACTCATTGGAAGGTATTTCCTAATTTATGGTTTCTGACTCTATAATATGTTTAATATGGCAGAACTTGTTTCAGTTAAGATATTTTTTTTTATTTTTGATGAATGCATTTTATTGTGTTGCCAAGAGATTATTTCTCAAGTATGGAGAAAATTGAACTGCTAAAAGATTAAATGTTTTTTTTTTTTTTTATTTACAGCACAAAAAATACATTTATTAAGAATCTTGAAATTTATCACTACTGAAATGACATTTTCTAGACAGTTTGCAAATATTTATTTCTCGTAAATACAGGGTTTCATTTGATTACAAATGAAAAATCAATCTGCTGTCTACCTAAACCTTTTATAAGTTGTATTGGGCTGATTTTTAAGGATAATAATGAATATATTCAAATAAATACATACATTTTATTCATTTTGAATTAACTAAATATGTAAATAATGCAATAGTACAAGAAAGAATTTAGCATTTAATATGAATTTATTTGAAACAAAACAAACTTCTTCAAAAAAGCTGACTTTTAAGTCAGATGGTTGATTTGCATTTTTTCAGTGAAGTTCTGTGAAGCTATTATTTGGTATTAGTTTTCCAAGTCAGGGAAACATGCAAAAAGTTACTCTGAAAGGGTTTGTTTGCTGTAATAAAAATAAAAATGTTTCTATTGATTATTGAGAAGGCCATAAATGATTTCTGGCATGCAATTTTTGAAGTAAAATGTAAATAAAACAACATCAATACGTTTTATATTGAAACTGAAACTCCTTTTACATTATTTAATTATCTTTTGAAAGATGCCTATTAAGTTATTAAGTTTAGCATCAAAATAAAGTTTGTTGGATGCATGAAAATAACTTAAATCTAAATCCATCAGAGGTATAAATAATTTTGGGCTTAAATGTACCTAGTAAAAGATCCTTTTTGTTACTCAAATATTTTCAAATAATGGGAATTTTTTAAATATTTTACAGAGCACATAATTCTTTAATCCTGTGAACCCCATCAAAGTAACCGGAAAGCAACAATATTCAAAAATGGTTTTTCAAATGCCTCTTATCAAAATAGGTTACACTAGTAAAGAGCACCCTATAAATATTCAGACTTTGTCATTGGTAAGTTAGCTATTATCAATCATTCTTGCAATAAGCACAAACATTTCTTGCTGAGAGGCAAAATGTTGGAAGAAAAATTCAATTAAACCATTTCAACCTCTATCATTTTTGTAGTTAGTTAAATTATTTATTCTGCATTGCCTTAATTGTTTAAATAAACTGTTAGACAGATGCATATTTACTTTTTAGTTTGAAAAAAAGCTTTACGCAGTAGCTTTCAGATTTATTATTATTTAATTTATTTTAAAGTCAACAAATTATTGATAAATCAAGTAACTGATGAACAGATGTTTCCAATACTCACAGTGGATCATCCGATCTGCATCTTACACCAAGCCAGGTTGAGTCGTGGCTTTGTCTAAATTTGATGGTTATATCTTGAAACTAACCATGAACTATTGCTCTCTCATCGCCTCTCATGAGAATTACTTCTCTGTTTGAGGCCAACAGAAGGAAGGCCTTTCAGTTAAAAACAGATTGTTACCTGGGAACACATGGCCCGAGGTCCTGTACATTATGTCTTCCTACAAATTTCTTGAACCACTGAATTGCTGTAATGTGAGTAAATATTTATCTAGAACCATAATAAACAGAATATTATTGCATTAAATGAAACTGATGTAATCATTGGTGAGATAACGTTTGAGAAGTTATTTTTTTGTGAGTTTTGAAAATATATTTGTAAGTGATATGTGGAAACCATTTAAGTATATTTAATAACACTAAATTACATTTAAATATATACTTATACCAAAAAATTTTAACCTGTGGGCTTACACTTAGTATGACGTCCATCCATCCATCCATCCATCTTCAACATAATCTGGAGTGAAGTTGTGGTGGCAGCAGCCTAAGCAGAGAGGCCCAGATTTCCCTCTCCCCAGTCACTTGGGCCAGCTCCTCCAGGGGGAATCCCAAGGCATTCCCGGGCCAGCTGAGAAACGTAGTGCCTCCAGCATGTCCTGGGTCTTCCTCTGGGTCTCCTCCCAGTACAACATGTCTGGAAGACCTCACCAGGGAGGCTTTCAGGAGCCATCCTATCCCAGATGCCTGAGTCACCTCAACTGGCTCCTCTCGATGTGGAGGAGCAGCGGCTCTACTCTGAGCTCTGCCTTTTTGACTCAGCTCTTTTTTCACCTTGACAGACCGGTACAGTGCTCGCATCACTGTAGACACCACACCAATCCGTTTATCGTTCTCCCACTCTGTTTTTCTCTAATTCATGAACAAGTCCTTGGGATAATTGAACTCCACCAGTTGGGGCAGAACTTCATCCCTGAACCAGAGAGGGCACTAAGTCAACACTGAATTAAGGAGGCCAGTATGCATATTGTGGGAGTGTGCAATAAACCTGCTGCAGAAAAAAAAGTAAGCAAGTTTTGTTGATTGTTGCACAGAAACAAAATGTACATAATGTATGGATACACATTGGGGTATAATACCAATTAGTTCCTTTATTTGTTTTAAAGATTTCACAGACGTAAGATACATCTTAGTAAAGATTTGAAATTCTAAACAATGGTGACATAAAAGCTGAATAAACTAAAAACCATAAAATAAGATTAAAATCCAATACATGAGGTTCTTTCCAAAAAGTCAGTAGTTTGTTGTTCATTGTGTTATTTGTTCCCATTTTGTCTGAATGTGACCACAACTGGTAGATGAGAATTCAAACTTCCTGTAACTACTCATACATACTTAATAATACACTAAAATGATACTGTGGATAAACAGATGGAGGCTTTTACTAACATCACCATAAGTTAGATTATTTTTTTATCCTTTTTTTCCCCAAATTAACTAAGGTCATGTTGTGGGAACAGAAGAAACACCCACACATCTCTTTTCATTAGCAACAGCACAGCTTCAGATTTACTCAGTGTTTTTTAAGGGCAACTCTCAACATTTCATGAAAGAATCAAGAATTTGTGCTGAAGCCAAGAGTGGTCGTACTCACTGTTTATTTTCCCGATAGTTAACTCCAGATAATGAGTTAATTATGTCGTTATAACGACATAATCAATACTGTTTTCTCGAGATAACGAGATAATTATGTCATTATCACGAAATCACGATGGCCGTTTTCTCGAGATAACGAGTTAATTTCCCAATGGTTGAACCATTCATCCAACAACGTGGTGTCATTATGGTTTACCTACCACTTATTCACAGAATTATTTAAAGAATTACACATGCATGCCATGACTTGCACTGAATAAGTCCTCTCCCACTGGTGTGGTATGTATTTGAATGATGGAATCAGGTTTAACACACATCATCTTGTGATCAACTTGTGATCTCGAGAAAACAAACTTTATTTTCTCGAAATTAAGTCATTATCTTGAGAAAACCATCAGATAAAAGTTTATGCTTAACACATCTGTTCTCGGCTTCTGTACTTTTGCAACATAACTAGATATATAAATAAAAGTCAGTATTTTTAATCGCTCTTTGAAAAATGAGTGAATCTACATGATCTGGCTCCCCTCTCTAACTATATACACATTATTTATTTTAATAATTTAATTTCCTAACTCAAATTGAATATTGAATTCAATATTGTAATTTCCCTGAAAATGTATGGCAAACTGTTCACATATTTACATTTCAGCACATCAAGCTGACACTAATCGGTGCTGTTGAGACTTGAGGAACAGGTAAGAAAATCCAAATCAATAATTTTCATTCATTATTAAAAAAATTTATCTGAATTTAACAGCATTTCTTTAAAAAAAAAACTGATGCATGATAACATTTAAAAACACACAAAAGTAAACACTAAAGAAGTTGGAAAGATTAGGTGCTTAAAAATAACTTTTTATGGAAGTGCAGATTATTTGCTTATGTTAATATGAATTATTTGATAGACACCCATGATCCCAAACATTTATTCTAATGTACTAAAGGCAGTTTATCTAAAGGTGGACAATAATAGGGACAGAGAATGAAAACCAAACACATTTCTGATACCCAATATATACTATATAAATGTTAAAAATTTAAGTAACTCCGTAAGTAAAACATTAACTCATATAAAACAGAATGTCAAAAATCTTAACTAAACAGTAATGTGATAAAACAAAGACAAAATTTTATTTTAAGATAAAAAATATTTTTTTCTAAGTAAATGGTAGATCTAGGTCAAAATAGTTTAAAATAATTACTAAAGTAATATTTTACAAGTGTGCAATGACATTCAGGAAAATTTTGCGTATTGAATTAATAATTGACGTTTGTTTATCAGAAAGACAAGGTGGAGAGGAGATACATTGGATTTCTTTGAAAAGTCAAACTTTTATCATTTCTTCGTTGGAGTTGAGATTGGATCAGAATATTTTCCACTTGGATGTGAATCTCAGCTTGTGGATTTTTCATACATACCCTTCCCCAAATACAGTGACTCTCTTTTCCTCTCTGGTTATGACAAACATCCAGATTTTGTGCTGGAAACTATTACGACTGGGCTTTCAATAACCTTTCAGCTTTGTTGCTGCCCTCAGTACACTGGTCTGGTCAGCAGGTCAGATGTTCTCAGTGAGAGCGTCCTCTGCCTGCAGAGCTCTCTTGACATTCTGCCAGAAGACTCCTGGGTGTTGTGCAGCCTGAAGCCAGCTTAGATAGGTGCGTTTCTTCACCAGCTTCCTCATACGGTAATAAGGAGACAGATAATAGGAAGGGATCTCCTCCAAAAACAACAGGATCAGCACATCCTTCTTCTCATCAAACAGACGAAAGCTGCAAGATGTCAGAAAAAAGAAAAAAAGTATTTCTAGCTTTCTAGCAGTTGTGAAAATGTATTGGTAATTTTGGCCCATTTTTCCTATCATAACTGGTTGAACTCAGTCAGAATTGTCATCTGTCTTTTTTTACACAAACCTTTTTAGCTCCATTCACAAAGTTTCTGTGAGAGTGAGATTAGAGATTTGTGATGCACACTCAAAATACTGACTTTGATGCCCTTAATCCAGTGTGTGACTAATTTGATGGTGTTCATGGTGTCAATATTTGGGCCCAAGCTTTAACTTCCTGGTTAATGTCTGGAGATGTTCTTTCTTCATCTTCTTCTTCTGTCATGTAATTTAAAAGATTCACCGTAATAACATGATGCTGCCCTAATTATTGTATTTGTGGTCAGATAATGTTTCTCGTACCTAAAGTTTTTTTGCTTTTTGCAGTAAAGACTATCTTAAGGTTTGCCAGCATTTAAAAAGTTCTTTATACTTTTTATGTGGTTTTGGAGGCTTAATTAATCACAAAAATTTACTTTCTTGCTATATCTTTATAAATATTTATAACTTGTGTTCTGTACAGTTTAATTTAGTTTAAGATCAAACAAGAAAAGTTTGAAAGTGTTCACATTGGACATGAAATTGTTCTTGGTTGAAGTGCCATCAGATTGTATCTGCTTGCCTGCTAACCTCATTATACCTGCCTTTTTTCTCATAGTAAACAAAAATGTTGCTCCTCATTCACACGGTACAGTGGTTAGAACATGGTAGCCTTTTCAGAAAAATGGCAAAAAATGTAATGCTTAATTTTTCTTGACCTGTAAAAATCATATCTGAATGCAGTACACTCACCTGGCCATTTGGATCTCATTTGAGCACCATTCACTCTGCAGGTAGTGGCGGCTGATCACACAGATGGTCTTCCTGCTGCCATAAATAGCATCAGTGATGTTATCCATGATGGGTTTACCTGTGGATACAACAACTACAGTGAACTGGCTGTCTTTTGAAATGACACTCATTTTCTTATGAAAAAAAAATCTATCCTAAAAAATCTGTTTGAATATTTTCCTCAAATATTTCCAGTATATTTTCAAGTTACCCAAAGCTGTAAGAACATGTTAATTTCATTTTCCTTTAAATCACTGGCATGGTGTGTCTTCTTACAGAGGCTTGTAAGACAAAACACACAAAAGAGAATTTACCTGGTTGAAAGTCTCTGTGATGCAGACAGAGTCTCCAGCCCTGCTCTCCCTCCAACATCGGAAGCATCTCCTTATAAACTCAGTCCTCATCGTGGACATTATAGGACACAAAGGCATCAAATTGGTGAGGGTCTCCTGTCTTCCTCTTTCTAGTTTCATAGAGAAAGGCCAGGAAGAGTTGGAATGCGTAGACTAGATGCTGCCTCAGGAAATGGTAAACTAAGCATGTTAGGAGAGTTAGAACAACCAGACAAGTGCTTGAAATGAAGCAGAGAAAGCTGTTGTCATCCCAGCAGGACTGTACATGAAAATCTAGTAACAAAGTTCCTTGTTTGCTCACAGGAAAGGAGCACACATACAAATGAGCATTTACTACCTGTGTTTGCTTGTTGTTCTTCGCCCAATGGATAAAATCTGCGTTTGAACAGTCACAGGTGAACAGGTTATTGCTCAGGTCTAAGTATGTTAGGGATGGGAGAGATTTCAAGACAGCCTCATTAATCATAGTAATATTATTGTCAGTCAGTTTCAGATATTTGAGTGCAGAAAGGTTGGCCAGCACCAAAAAATCCAAAGACCTCAGCATTGAGTCAGTAAGATCTAGACTCTGCAGGTTTGGGATTGGTCGAAACAGTTCAGGTTTCAAATCTGACACATCAGTGTTTCTTAATGTCAGACTGTTGAGCTGGGGGTTAAATTGAAATGTATCTACATCCGGAGCTTGCTCATAGACATTCACAGCTTTGAAAATTTCCAAATGTCTCATAGTTTGAAGCATTTTCATTGAGTTATTAAGATAACCCTTGATACTATTACCGATCACTGTGAGAGATTTTAACAATTTTAAATCACTTAAGATTCCAGGTTTGTTTGGATAAGGATTTTCAAAAGTAAAACCTTTTCCAAAGTAAACTGTAAGATTTTCCAAGTGCTGCAATCCTTGAAGTTCAGGTTTATACCCAATTGGGAATGATACATTTAGGTCTAACAGGTTTCTCAGTTCAGGAAATGTTTTATTTCCCATCAATAGAAGATTATCACTTGCCATCTTTAAATGTCTCAGGGACTGTAAGCCCTCAAAAGTATTTTCTAATAATACATTAAAATCGTTCTCACTTATGTCCAGGAACTCAAGCTTATGCAGGGCAACTTTAAAGGTGTCTCCAAATGTTCTCAGCTTATTGTAACCCAGATCTAAATGCTTTAGTTCAGTAAGATGCTCTAAAACACATCTATCCAGACTTTGAATTTGGTTTGTGTTCAGATTAAGTTCTATAAGACGTGTTGTATTCTCAAAATCCTCACATTTCAACTTTGAGATATAATTGTTATCCAAGTGCAAGATCTTAAGGAAGGCAAGACTCCTAATATCATATGGAACTCTAGTGAGCTCGTTGTCACTCACATTTAGGACCTGGAGCATCTTCATCGACTGTATAGAGCCATTTGTCAGTTCGTCTAAGTGAGTTTCTTGCAAGTAAAGCTGTGTGAGCTGAGAACATGGTGCAAGTTTCAAAGTCAGGTTGTTCAGTTTGTTGCGGAACAAATCCAGCCTCTTCAGTGATTGCATTTTGCAGACAGTGGATAGCAGTCCTTTCTTTATCCATCTGAACACCATATTTATTCTCAGATGTTTCAATGAAATGAGATTCTGCAGGACTTTTATCATCTCTTTAAAGGAAAGTGCACCCTCATCAACATAAAGCTGCGTTATGTTCTCCAGTAACGTTTTGTCAGATATGTCCCATTTCACTTGATTTTGATTAAAACATGTTGAAAGTTCTATCATCTGAAGGTAAGGAAAGATTGGTGTTGAGATGCTGAACTTTTTCAGGGAAACACCAGAAATAATCAGCTGTTCTAAGCTTGAGGATTTATTCAGCAGAAACCTTTTGCTCTCAAAGGATGAGAATTTATTATCTCTAAGACTGAGTGTCTGTATTTGAGGTAGCTGAAGAATGGGCTGAATGTAAGCAATGTTTCTTAGCATATTAAAATCTAAATTCAAAATTTTTAAGCTTGTCAGGAACTGAAAGGTAGAGTCATAAATTAACTCAATAGAATTATGACTTAGATCAAGTATGGTAACATTGGACAGGCCCTGAAACAAGTTTCTAGTCAGGTTGTAGAGCTTGTTTTCTCTCATGATGAGTGTTTTCAATGAAATCAAATCAATGAAACATCCATCATCCACATAAGTGATGCTACTTTTTCTCAGATCCAGATATCTCAGCCTCGACATGCCACGGAAATCATCTTTAATTTTCTGAATCTTATTGCCTCTGAGTTCAATTGAAACAGCCTCTTTGGGAATGTCATCCGGAATAGCCTCAAGTTCCCTGTTTGCACAGTCCACAGAAACACAAGCAGAGGGGTTGTCCTGATAAAGTATTGTACAGTTTTTCAGTGAATAAGCCAGAGAGGGGTTAATATGAAGAAAGAGACAGAAAAGTCTTAGAATGAAGTTTGAAAACCAAACTAGTGAAGCGACCATGTTTGTTCAGTTTATGAAATCCTCTTTCAAGCTTGTCATATGAAGATCATCTGTGGAGCACAATAAGCAAGACATTTTTCATCAATAAATGTTAATTAAGTATCACCCCATAAGGTATGATACAACAGCTACAGGACTTGGGTTGAGACCAAATCTTGACGGGCTACTCAAAGATGACCTAACTTGAGAGATTTTTCCTGGCCACCCCTTTACTCTCCCAAGGGAGTCTAAGGCTGGGATTAATCTAGAGGCTTTAATGTCTTTTATAAATAATAAATAATCTTTTTTTTTTTTTTTTTTTACAAATAAAACAACAACACAGAAATACAGTATTTCCTATAGCCTCCAATTTGGCGAGGGAGTGTTCCTGTTTGCTGTTAATGTGGTGTCATCTCTAAGATTTCTGGAAGTTAATAAACAGTGGAAAAAATGCCTCAAACTCTACACTTTATATTTTACCAAATGAATCAGTTTTCATTTTTAAAACTGGAAATTTACTTAAAACAATAACACACACAGTTAGGCTCAAACTATTCATACACATTGGAGATAAACGACCAAATAGCCAAAAAATTAAATTCTGACTGGAAATGCTGCAGCAGGAAATTCTCTGTATTTTTAAAATCTACATTATTAATAAAGCACAGTCTGTCAAAAAGTATTTATATCCTTCTCAATAACCCATGGAAGTCTTTATTGGCATCACAGCAATAAAACACGTATTGCTGACAAGTTTTTTGCATACTTCTGCTGGCCTTTTCTTTCTTTTTGATAAATTATTTTTTGATGTAAGTTTAAAGTTTTTGAGACTGGAAGTCCTCCTTATCATCACCCTAATCTTTAGCCCCTTCCACAGATTCTCTATCAGATTCAACAGGACAGATCGGGACTTGTGGCTAGGCCTCTCTAATACATTCATAGTACTTCCAGTCAGAAGAAACATGTTGGAAAAACTAAAATTATTCATTTAAATCTAAATCTTCCAAACGTACCAATAAAAAAAAGAGGTTTCTCTTGTTAGTGAGATATTGGATCTCAATCAAACAATCTGTATGAATAATGGTTAAATAGAATAAAATAAAAGATTTTCAGTGTTACTTTGTGTAACATTGTGTGGGATTTATAGTTACTTCTAGAAGTTATTAAAGCCTTAAGATTTAAACTGTGTTAAAAAACTAAATCTATGGACATATTTATGACTTAAATTGGCTGATTCTTATCATGTTTAAATATTTCATGATGAATATGCTCAAAAGAAATATCTGATCTTTTTGTCAAAGTGTTTTCCCACTGACACAGGAAATATCTTTCATTGTCCAGAGTACATGATGATATAATGATCCTGCGCACCATGTTGTTGATTCTTCCAAGCAAATCAGACTGTAACAATCCTACATTTCTTGTCATGATACAATTTGATTTCATGAATTCACGCTGATAGTGTAGCCTCGTCAGTGCTTCACTCAGCAATGAGCTTGAATTTCATTACAAGATAAAATTTTTCCATTTCATGAAAAAATGTGAAGTTAGTTTAATGCTTTTCCTATTTAACAGTTTGTCAGAGATGAATAAAGGAAATTGATACTCACCGACAGTCCTCATATCTCCATGTTCAATCTCTGTAACTTAAAAAGAGAAATGAGGACTGACAGGGTTGTTGAACCATCCCACTTGAGACTTCCTTAATTTAAAAAAGAAAACAGAAAACTCATGACACATTTTGTGTTCATAAAATGCTTAAATATCGAAGGTGTCCAAATAGCGTCAAGTCATGTTGTTATAATTAATTTCAGTGATTTGCCATTATGAATTAAAATAATTGAAATATAGATGGTCTTTACAAATAATGCAACTTTCTATTAAAATTACATGGTTAGCAAGGATTTACATTTTTCAGGGGTCAAACTACAGCTATGTGAAATTTCTTCAAGGTAAGTTGAGGTAAGGTTGTTCATTTCTTTTAGTTGTAATCTGCACTGACACAACGATGGTCATCTGGATTTTGACCCTTTACCTATTGTGTTACTTTAGTTCCTCATTTCAGATGCTCTGCTGTTCTTTCCTAAGGAAGTTTACTGGAGAGAAAGAGAAGTGTGACAAATACAGAGTTCATTATCTTTATGTCTTGTTCTGAAACTGGACCTAAAGTGAACAAAAAATCATCTTGATTTTTGTACTGGAATGGTTCAGACTTGCAAAACTATAAAAAGTTCAAGAGACATTAATTATATGTTTTGATTCTTTATTTGTTATTTAACACAGTAAATAAGAATCTTTTTCTTTGGGTTTTGCAAAACAAATAGGTTTAAGTCCATGACTGGAATTTACATTGCTGTGAAAGATATGAACACTCTTCAACACTGTGTGTTTTTCCCAAGTATTTGGCTACATGAATATTTAATATCAGTTTTACAATACTGGGAATGTCGAATAATAAAAATAAGCAATAAAAACTGGATAAAAGATCTCTTGAAGGTTTTTGGAATATATCATTAAAAACGCAATTTCTAGTGTGATATAAATTCACCTCTACATTTATTCTTACTTTAAATTAAAATTGCACATACATGTATCACATCATTTGCATATGATTAAAACATTGTAATTCCTCATTTCAAAGGAGATTTTTCCTGTTTAAACACATTGCACTTCTTAGATTTAGAAGTGATTTACAAGTTCCCATTTTTATTTGTTTAATTTTAATTCAATTGTCTTGTTTTATTATAACCAAGAAAATATCAGCAAAGAGCTAATTAACTGTATTTGTTAAGTCCACGGGTAAACCAGTCATAGAAAACATCACATAGAGTGAACCCAGCTTCAGATTAGAAGGAGAAGAACAAGAAACTTAAAAATGAAGTTATTGAGAACTATTGTTTATTCATAAATGTGTAACAACACATCTAAATCATGGTTGGTATATAACTGAGTTTTGGGATCAGTTTTATACATGTTCAGCACAACAGCAAAAACAGTAATTGCCAAATGTACAGTTTTTTTACTGGTTTGGAAGAGAAAAAACAACAACAAAAAGGAATCTACCTCTGCTGCTAAAAAGGATCTAAAAGTAACTTTGAAAATAAAAACACTGAAAAAAGCCTTCCATCTAATTTAGACCAAGTAGTGCCCTATAGGCCATAGGTCAAACACAAAAATTAATATATCAAGCTAAATTTACTTCATTTATTATGAAAATGTAAAATAAACTAAAGTAGTAAATACAAACCATTAAGCATTTGTGATGCTTAACACCAGGTGGCTTCTGTCAAGCACATGGAAGTTTTTACAGTATTTTTCTTTTAGCAAAAATTAAATTCCATTTTTTTTTTTGTTTTTTTGTTGTTTTTTTTTTATACTGCACCCTTTTACCATATCCTTTTATTTTGATTCTTTAGATATTTACTTTCAGCTGTCACAGGGAGCCCAGTTTTGTATCCCTGCTTGTTAAAAACAGAAAGGGGTTTCCCTTTCAGACTTTTTTGTCACTCTTGCTTTTACCATTAACTTAATTTTACTTTTATTTTAACTGAGGAATTCATTAATTTTTTACCTCATTTTTATTAATTGCTTTGATGTAGAGGCTTTAATTTGTCATCATAAAGTTTTATAACCAATTATTTTGTCATAGTCTATGATTTTAGTCATGTTAACCTTACTTTGCCCTTTTCTTTTTTTTCTTAATGTTTTTTACAGTTCAGACTAAATTTCATTTCACCGTCATTCCAATGTTTTATGCTCCGTTAGTTATGGCCTCCTTCCTTTTTTTGAAACAAGTCACGTTTTTCTCATTTTTTTTTTATTGCTCCCTGATTTCTGCCCCCACAGAGTTCTGTAACTGAGAACCACCCTGCTAATTTCCATTCATCATTTACTCCCCCAAAAGATAGGGGGAGTAAATGATGAATGGAAATCACTAGGTTCTACTCATCGTTAGATCTTTATTTTGGTGGTTATGACTTCCCTTTGTCAGTCTAACTAGATAAATTTAGTTGTCGTGTTGCAGCATCCAGTTCTCCTTTGGAGTTTATTTTTTCATCTCACATTTTCCTCAAGCACCCATTGATACACATGGTGGATTCTATGATGATGGGCTAATCAGGTCCTGCAGCTGTAAAGTACATTCCAAAAAATGACACTGCCACCTCCATGTTTCAAAGTTATCATGAGGTTCTTTCCCCAGAATACAATATTTGATCCATTCCAAGCATATCCTCTATTGTGGTGTGCAAAGAAGTTGGTTTTAGATTCACCTGTCCAAAGGACATTGTCCCTAAGTTCTCTACATTCACTCTGGCAAACCTTGGTCTGGCCTTCATGTTTATCTTTAAGACAAAAGATTCCCTCCTTGCACACCTCCCCAAAACAGTTAAAGATTGTACAGCTAAGTACTTTTACGTAGCCTTCTGGAGTTTTTACTGATGTTGTTCTGAAATTTTTGGAGACTTCTATTAATATCTTGCAACCTGTTTTCAGGAAGAACTGGCTTTTTACACCTTAAATATTTTTTGGAAAGTGGAGCAGCCAGTATAGTCTTCCTTCCTTTGATCTTGTTCACGCTCACTTAACCTGGTCAGGAACACATCAAACTACGTGTCTGATGTTTAACCTTCCCAGAGTCCTAACTCGATGCTCGGGAAGAGCAAGGTAAATGTCATGGTTGGACGACTGGGAAGTGATGACAATGTCCTGTTAGCCCATCAGTTCCCAAAACCATGAAAAGAAAAAAAAAAAAATCATAAAAGGAGGTGTTGGGGGTTCACCCGACTCCTCTGAGGACCACTCACACCAAGGGACCGAGTAGAACAGCATCTTCCACTCAGTCCCTACTGGGACTGCAGAAGGGTCAAATTGATACAAACCAGTAAAATGATCAAGAAGTAACGTGACAGAAATGAGCATCAAGTTTGGCTCTTCCTTCTCTCCTCCGCTCGGGTGTGACAGGAAGCACACAGGAACTGAAAGAGGAACAAAATGGGCTGCTGTTCTTAGAAACACCGCACTGAGGGGAACAGTGACAACTAGTGCATCACTTACAAGGGAAAGATCTTAGGTTTCTTCAATTTTACCAATGCATATTTGGAAGACAGAAAGTGTGGTATTTCATGAGAGAGAAAACATTTTTCAAGAAAGTCGTTACATCCCTGTTTTTGTTTTTAAATTTCTTGCCTTATCGTAACCAAGAGAAGGTCAACAAACAGCTGTTTAACTGTTTTTGTCATGTCAGCAAATCTTTTATGCACAATGGGTGGTAACTTTGAGTTTTGACATTTATTCAAACTCTGTTATAGTTCTAAAATTTCTGTCTTTCTGTTGAAAAAAATTCAAAAATTAAGCAAAAAATAGATTTAAAATAAGGTGCAGTGACCTGGTCACATAAGTATGCAGGCCCTCAAGCCAATTCTTTGTGCAAACAGCTTTTGGTTTTATTTCTGCAGTTAGTCTTATTTGGTGGGAGTCTATCAGAATTTCACATCTTGACTGATTTGATAATATTTGTCCACTCTAATTTACAAAAGCTCATCTAATTTCTCAGACTGAGAACATGTCTTGTCTACAGTCCTCTTCAGATGATCACACTGTTAGATTTAGTTCTGGACTCCCGTTAGGCAGTCTCTAAACTTCTGTTGTTGATTTGGACGTATGCTTGGTCTTAGTATTGTGCAAATAAAATAAAATAAGAACAAAACAAAATTATTATTATTATTATCCTTAAAACAGTTATAATCTTAAAATCATTTGATTCCTGACCTTCCCATTGTGCAGTCCCTATTGCATAAATTAAGCTCCAGAGGATTTATTTTTCTCGAGTTTAGTATTTATTATTTTGACTCAACACTAGGATTAATAGACACTCTTAAGGAATATCGGAATAACCTACAAGAAATAGCAACTGTTGCAATCATGAGCTCAATTTCCTATCAATTAAGCTGTTACAACCCTTTGAGTGAGTCCAGGGTGGCACCGGGTGTAACACAAATTGTAAATTAAAAGTGAAGCCAATAACTAAAAGAAACTCAGCTTAACATCTCAATTATTTATTTTTCATTTTCCACTGGCTCAGGGCCTTGCAAACACAAGGGAAGTCAAAAAACAGTGGTTTCCAGTACTAAAACAATAAACAAAAATACACCCCTTCTAGCAAAATCCCTCTTGTCTGAACAAGAAACAAAAACTACAATATCTAAACTTCTGGCTGGCCACAAAAACAGGAAAGAAATAAATTAAAAGAAAATAAAAGACAACGCCTACCAGACTTCCCATGTAAACACTATAACATACAAAAGTTCAAATGTCAACAAGAACCATACAGAATGTCCCACAACACTGAGTACTCAGTTCAGAGTCAACCATGTCACAGAAATGCCCAGCGGAAAAGGAATGCGGCTCTGGATCACAGAAGCCTTCGTGCAGTCCACTGATGAGGAGGATGTGGTTCCAGGTGCGACAGCAGCCCTCAAACAAAAAAGGAGCAAAGGTTGCCCTCTAGTCTGAGGACCCCTAGAGGTCGGTGGACGTTACACAAGCATATCTATGATCGAAAGCTCCAACATACTCAGGCTTATTATGCAAATTCAGTGAGCCGCTCGTACTCTGTGCACACTGCCCCTGGGCAGTTAACATTGTTAAGAGCGTACCGATTGCGTACATTTCTCATGACAAATTCCTTCATTTCCCACAATCCAAATGGATACTAGCAAGTTTGATGCGCCAGTTGGGCGCTTTTGCCCCGTTCTTCTCCAGCAGGGCAGCCACCGCACACCTGTTAATGCGGCATGAAGAGGCAGTCTGGCTGCTGCGCATCCTTGCGACTGGTTGCACTGACTCTCTCAACCTTATCAGCTCGGTTTCGCATACAAAACTTTTTGATGTGAACACTGTTTCATGTAAAAATGTACCTTTGCACGGACGTGTCTGGTGGAAGTCTGCATCGTGTACGCACGGAGCTCCACAGAGTGAAGTACACCCGAGTATGTCGGGGCCTTCAGTAACAGAAACAGCAAATAAACGTTGATTAACAATCCCAAACGTATCTACAAACTCCCCACACTGAATCACAATGAACTGGATTACTCATTTTTAATTTCAAAGCTTCTCTAACTAGGTATACAGTGTTAAGCAGATAAGGGCATAAAAAAAAAGCACGGCAAAGACTTGAACGATTTTCTCACAAAGATAGAGAAACATAAATGTGGTTGATAGAAGGAAAAATAGGATTAATGCAACAAAATCCAAAAAGTTTATCAGACCTCTCTGGCCTCGTTCAGAAAGTCATGTTGATGGACAGACTCTAAAGTCTGGTCTGAACTAAGCTCTCAGAAGCATGAGGAGGAGCTGTCAAGAGGGATTGGTTGGCCAGTCAAAAGTGGGTTTGGAGTAACATGAGAACTGTTTAATGTTACACAAGCAACAAACAAAATTACTCTATTTTGTTATGTTCAACAACCAATACACTAAAGGGTTTAATTTTTTTCTCATAGACCCTCTTTAAAAAAGAAAAAGAAAAAATGTCAACAATCATCACTGTACACATAACTCATAACTGGAACTATTTTCACATCTGAATGTTTCAAGCATGTCATTCCATTCAATAAAAGAGAGGTTTATATTCAAAGGTTTTACACATCAGTATTCAATATTAAGTCACAATTAACCATGACATATTTTAAAGCTTTTTGAATTTCTAAATCAACAAAATAAAATCATTTCCACAAGAAGCACTTTGATGTGTGTTGATGATATCTACTGAAGAATGTTTTTGGGCATAAAAATCTGCATGTTTTCAGATTCCCAAATGCAACCTGCACGGCATAGGAGGTTATTCTGACTAGCTTACAAAGCAAAGGTGACATTTGGAAGGAACCTGGAGAAAAGTTGTTGTGTTCACATGTACTACAGGATTACCTGACCAAAGTGGTGGCTATCCAGATCTGTCTGTTTGTACACGGGTGAAGTGTTTCTTTAACATCTTTTTTAGGTTCAGAGAAGTAAAAGTATAAAGAAACAGTTCTTGACAAAATTGTAATTTATTATTCCTTCAATAAACACACAACTTTAGGTAATAATGGAAAATTGTTTTTCATTTCATTAATATAAACTTTGAAAAGGATAAGAAGCTATTTTTGATATCTTAACATTAGAAAATTTCACCTCAAGAGGTTTTTATCTTATTCTTTTCCAGTAGGACAAACACTGGGTGGTGCTATTGTTCGTCTACTGGTCCTCTGGATAAGAATAGAAAGATCAAAAGCTTACATTGTTCTTAAAGTGGTATAGCAAAATCTTTGTTCAATTAAATTCAACCTTTCTAAAAAATCAGATAACCTATGATCTAAAACAGAAGGTAGTTATAGTCATTAGATTTTTTTTTTTTACAGATTTTTGAAAAGAAATATTTACTGAAATTGAATAACGTTAATTTTAAATTTATAGACAGGTTTCTACATTAAGGACATGTTCAAGAATTGATCCTTCGTACCTTTTCTGATCTCATATTATCGGTCTAACAGCACTGTAGGTTGCTGCAAATTCACAATGTGTTTGATCTTTTGAAGTTACTTTACTTTTTGTAATTTTATCTTATTCACCAGTTGGTCATTTTTCACCTGTGTTGCTATCCTCAGCTTCCCCCTGGTCCGGTCAGCAGGTCTGTGTTCTCAGTGAGAGCGTCCCCTGTCTGCAGAGCTCTCTGGACGTTCTGCCAGAAGACTCCTGGATGTTCTACAGCCTGAGGCCAGCTCAGGTAGGTGCGTTTCTTTACCAGCTTCCTCATGCGATAATATGGAGACAGATGATGAGAAGAGATCTCCTTCAAAAACAGCAGGATCAGCACATCCTTCTGCTCATCAAACAGACGAAAGCTACAAAAAGTCAGATCAAAAGAAGTAAATGTTAAATAATTCACACTTTTTTAAAATGGTCTTCAGCATGGCATGCAGTTTCAGTCTACAACTGAATACTTCTCTCTCTGTAGCAACAAAATTACATATGCTGTAAAACAATAAAACATTGTTTTTATAAAACAAAACTTTGTAAAATAATCAAACATGATGCAAGGTAATTGAACTGTAATGAACATGAGATAGAAAAGGTACATATAACATCATCAATTAATCATTTCACAATTTAAAAGCTAAATGTCAAATGCATTTTAAACAAGCTTACTTACAAAAGCATGACCCTCTTAGAATTCAAACTGTACACATCTCCATTCAGGTTGTTAAAAATGTTATACTTAATCCAGCTTTATTTAGTTGTCCAGCAGTTACTGGTACCCTTTACTAGAAGGTCGAGATATGTACTGTAGCAAGCATATTAACTGAAGGTTAAGTGGAATAAAAAAAGTGAGGTAGAAAAAGTTGCTTATGCAAGTGTTATAATCACACATTGTATCTAACCAATCTATGAATTATACAGTGGCAGCTATTTTATGGGGTGTCCCGCTTCACGTTCAAGCATCACGCTGCATTTCCAGGATACCATATATATAGATGATTAGAGATTCCCTTCTCACCCTCCACGGGTGGTCTTTCTCAACCTCTGAGCTCGGGTCCTCTACCAGAGGCCTGGGAGCTTGAGGGTTCTGCGTAGTATCTTGGCTGTGCCGAGAACTGCGCATTTCTGGACTGAGATGTCTGATGTTGTTCCTGGGATCTCTTTTAGCCACTGCTCCAGCTTGGGGGTGACTGCCCCGAGGGCCCCGATGACCACAGGCACCACTGTGGTCTTCACCTTCCAGGCCTTCTCCAGTTCCTCTCTGAGGCCCTGGTATTTCTCCAGTTTCTCGTGTTCCTTTTTCCTGATGTTGCAATCGCTTGGTATTGCTACATCCACCACAACGGCTTTCCTCTGTTGTTTATATATATATATATATATATATATATATATATATATATATATATGAAAGGGGGTTATAAGAGGTCAATCATGCATTGTGTTGTGTTTTTTATAATTTTCATTTTAAAATATAGTTATTTTATTTGAAACATACATTAATATGCAGGGGCAATGTTAAGGGACCCCAACGAGTGGGGCCCCTTACTGGTTGGAGGCCCTGGACGGTTGCCTACTTTGCCTATATGGTAAGTCCTAATTGAAATGCACCAGTACATGACTCAGTAGTAACAGAATAGGTGAATAATAACAGATCAAAGAAGACAAAAATAATTGTATTTTAATTCTAAAATCTGATGATTTCTGATGATTGATGATGGTGTATGAAGAAGGCCATACTCTGTATGACTTGTACAAAATAATTTATTAATTTAATATTATTTTTTCTTGACCTGTATAAATATTATTTGAATGCAGTACACTCACCTGGCCATCTGGATTTCTCTGGAACACCATTCACTCTGGAGGTAGTGGTGGCTGATCACACAGATGGTCTTCCTGCTGCCATAAATGGCATCAGTGATGTTCTCTATGATGGGTTTACCTTTGGACACAACACAGTACTTAAGCTGTTTGTTGAAGATAACTTTTCTTGGTTCCGACCAAATTAAATACATAAAAACAGAAAGATGTCTGTCAAGACAATATCTTTAGAAAACAACACTTTCTGATGAAATAACATGCTGTCTTTACAATAAAGCAACCTCGTTAAAATGATGAAACAGAAGTTCTTTTCCTTTCAGTATATAACTTTGAATATGATTTGAAATTTTCTCTTAGCAGAGGTAAGTCACAGGAGTTTAAAATAGCATCTTCTTTGTCTTGTGCTAGTTTCCTCTTTTTGCAAAGTTCACTGTGGTTTTTACAAACTTAAAAAAATGCTCTTATCGTCTATCAAGGGACTGTTGACGTGTGAGAGGTCGTTAAGCTTGAGAAGTGAAATAAGTGGCCTGTCACTTTGCTGCTGTTGCACCTGAATTTCCTCTCTGTGGGACAATAAAGGATATTTCTTTTTTCTAAGCTTAAGTTGAAATTTCTGCATCAAACCAATAAAACATTTTATGTAAAATAATAATCCTGCTTATAGACCTGACATACTTTTACTGGGGGCTCCATTTAAAAAGTTTTCCTAACATTTAATACACCAACCATTCATGCACGTTTCAGTCCTTCACCAATCAGATTTGTTACATGTTCAGTGTCTTTTTTTCATTCCAGATCCTTCTCCCTCAGTGGTTGTACTCATGTCATTTTATGAGAATATTGCCTCAATTTGACCTTTTTAAAACAAATTTTTATAAATCTAGGTAATATTTCAAAAATGGCAAATGCTGTGCCACCGCCTGTAGATCCCATCACTTGCTCATCTGATTCTCCACCTGGGAGAGTTATATGTTCACTTTAAATCTCTCTCTACTGATGGTTTCATTTTGCTGACAGTATTAGAATAAAAATATCCTTTACTGTCCAACAGTGGAGAAATAAGACTGAAAAGTGTTGGATGAATTTAAGTTGGACTTGCAGAATTCCATGAGCTGGATCCTTCCTTCTTCATAACTGCAACCAACATAATTACAGCTAACATAACTGCAGCTCCCATCACAGAATTCTTTTTACTCATCTCTATATATAAAAGTTCCTCATTTCTCAAAGTCAGCTTTTGTAAATAATCTTTTCTAAAGATGCATGTAAATTGCTAGCTTTCTTACAATTTGAAAGCCTTTGAAAACTCTGATGTTCAGTCCAGTTTCACAACTGGCTCTGGTTGTACATATGCAACGCTAAATGTCCTACATGACACAACTTTTGCTTTGAACTTCAATTTGTATTGGGCTGCTAATTTTAACTTAGTGAAGAATTTTGATAACATGAATCCTAATTGTCTAATTGACATTCAGCATTCAGGGTCCCTGGTGCTTTCTGGCTATCTCACAGAAAGAGTGCAATATGTAAAATCAGAGCGATTTCTTTCTCAGGCCTTACATGTTAATTAAAAAAGGTGTTCCACAGAGATCAGTTTCAGGTCCCATCCTAATTTACATTAACATAATATATTAAATTCTATAGTGGATTTGTTCATTTATCTTTACAATATCTTTACACGTCTACACTCCACTGGTCTCTCCCTAAATATAATTTTTGAAAAATTGTACTTTAGTTTTAGTGGACTGCAGTAGCTTTTCTCTAAATTGCATCTAGAGCTAAACACCCTCCTGATAAAGTCATGTTGTTTGGCAAAAAAGGCTGCATGCTGTCAAAACCCCCAGGTGCTTCCACCTTTGATGAAACACCTCAAGACGAGGTATCTGAGTTTAAGTAATTGGAAATCTAGCTAGACAACACTCTGCTACTTGGTTTGTAGCAAATCCTCCCTTCAGAATAAACCACTGCACTCTATATTCCTCCTTAAACTGGATATTATATACACTCATTGTAAAATCAATGCACACATAAAAACTACTACAATTCATGTTAATATACAAAACCGTACTTGATATGTCACCATGTAAAAGATCATTTATATTACTTCCAAAACATCATCACAGCATTTAGTTTTCTTATTGGAATGACAATTAAAGTGATGATACTAAATGTTTAAAAAAGCCCAAATTTATACAGCAGTTATTTTCAGTGTTGCTACTCTATTGTCTACTTATAGAATAGAACAGAATAGAATAGAATAGAATAGAATAGAAATATCCTTTATTGTCCCAGGATAGGGAAATTTCTGTGCAGCAGCAGCAAAGTGGTAGTAACAGAAAGACAAACTCACACAAAGAATATATATATATATATATATATATATATATATATATATATATATATATATATATGTGTGTGTGTGTGTGTGTGTGCGCAGTAGGTGCATTAAATTATTTTTACAGCATTCATTGATGCTCTCATCGACAAAGGCCAAGAATAATGTGACCTTCTCAATAGAGTTTGTAACACAAAGACAAATAAATTCTAAAAGAAACAAAGACTGAATTTACCTGGTTGAAAATCTCTGTGATGCAGACAGAGTCTCCAGCCCTGCTCTCCCTCCAACACTGGAAGCATCTCTCTGTAAACCCAGTCCTCATCACGGACGTTATAGGAGACAAAGGCATCAAACTGATGGTCATCTCCCCTCTTCCTCTTCCTGTTGTCATAGAGAAAGGCCAGGAAGAGGTGGAATGTGTAGGTAAGATGCCACCTCAGGAAGTGGTAGATGAAGGATGTAAGGATAGTTAGAACAACCAGAGAAGTACTAGAAATAAAGTAGAAAAAGTTGCCGTCGTCCCAACAGGAATGGATGTCAAAATCTAATAAAAGACTTCCTCGCTTGTCGACAGGAAAGTAACAGATGTATAGATGAGTGTTTGTCACTTGTGTTTGCTTGTTGTTTTTTGCCCATTGGATAAAACCTGCATTTGAGCATTCACAGGTGAACGGGTTGTTGCTCAGGTCCAAATACGTTAAAGAGGGAAGAGAGTGGAAGACTGTCTCATTAATCACAGTCAGCTCATTGTTGCTCAGCTTTAGATATCTGAGTGCAGAAAGATTGGCTCGGACCAGAAAATCCAAAGACCTCATCTTAGATTTAGAAAGATCCAAAGAAAGCAACTTTTCAATTGGTCGAAAAACTTCAGGATTTAAATTTGACAAATCAGTTTCTGCAAATGATAGACTTTTGAGCTGTGTGTTAAACTCAAAAGTGTCGACTGCTGGAGGGAAGGCATAGATATTTACAGCTGAAAAAGTCTCCAAATGTTCCATACGCCTGAGCATATTCACTGGTACGTCATAGGGAAGGCCGGTGTGATCACCAAAACAGATAGCTGTCAGTCTTTTCATTGACTTGAAGGAAAAATCTGGATCATAATGAATGTTGAATTAGGAATTGTAAAAGTGTTTTGATCAGTAAATTTGAATGTAAAATTTTCCAATTGCTGTAAACCATAAATAATAGGTTCTTTGTGCAGAAAAGCTTCAAGGCTGTTTCTTTTATGAGATGTTTTAGGATTTCCCATTTCAAAAAAATACGTCCCAGCATTTAATTGCTTTAGTGACTGCAAACTTTGATAATCACGCATTCTTAGAGATGGTATAAAAGTGTCTTTTATATCCAAGAACTCCAGCTTGTTTAAAGCTACTTTAAAGGTGTCTCCATATGTTCGGAGTAGATTGTTACTTAGATCTAAACGCTTTAAATCAGTGAGATTTTGAAGAACACACTTATCTAGTTTGGCAATGCGGTTTGTGTTGAGGTAAAGCTCAGTAAGATGTGTTGCGTTCATAAAATCTTCACAGGTCAGCTGAAAGATACGATTTGAACTCAGGTCTAAGATTTTAAGGTGGGTGAAGCTTCTGACATCCTGTGGAACTCTGGAGATCAAGTTCTGACTCATGTTTAGGGACCAGAGTAGCTTCATTGGTTGTACTGACCCTTTGGGCAGTTCAGTTATCCTGTTGATGGACAGGTCCAGTTTTGTGAGCTGGGAGCATGTTGAGAGCTCAGTGGGGAAGTTGTCAAGGTAATTTTCCAACAAATCCAGGCTCCTTAGTGTTGGTATTTTGCAGACTGTTGACAGCAGTGCTTTTTCAATCCATTCGTTCAAAAGACTCAACTGCAGATGACGCAGTGCGGAAAGACTTCTTATGAGTTCTTGGGCGTCTTCGTAGGACAGCGTTCGTGCTCTAAAATAAAGCTGTGTTATGTTGCTGAGTAATGTTTTGTCAGGTTTTTCCCACTTTGCATCACTTTGAGATCCACACGCAGAAAGATCTAACTTCTGTAGGTAAGGAAAGACTGATGTTGCTATGCTGAACTTTTTCAGGGAAACACTAGAAACGTCCAACTCATTAAGGCTTGAAGACAGATTCAGCGGGAGGTCTTTGGTCTCAAAAGAAGAAAATTGGCTACAACTAAGGATGAGCCTCCTTATTTGTGGTAGCTGTAGGATAGGTATGATGTCAGTGACCTTTTGTAGCTCATTTGCACTTAAATCCAGAAATTCTAAACTGATGAGGAACCTGAAGGCTGAGTTATGAATGAAGTGAATGCTGTTTTCTTTGAGGTCGAGCACAGTTAGGTTGGATAGGCCCTGAAACATGTTGTTTGTCAGGTTGGTAAGTTTGTTATCGCTGATGGAGAGAGTTTTTAATAAAGTCAGGTGACTGAAAGATCTATCATCCACATGAGAAATTTTATTCCTCCTCAGATTCAAAATGTTCAATTTTCGCATCTCACTGAAATCTTCATTGTTAATTCTTTGAAGCAGATTTTTATTGAGATCTACTGAAACCGCATTTTTAGGGATGTCATCAGGGACAGTCACAAGTTTCCTGTTTGCACAGTCCAATGAAAGATCAACAGATGGATTCTCCTGATAAAGTATGGTACAGTTTTTCAGTGAATAGGCCAGAGATGGACTGATATGAAGCAAGAGACAAAGAAATCTCAAAATGAGGTATGACGACAAACTTCTATTGGGTCCCATGTTTTTTCAGTTGCTGCTGCTGTTAAAGTTCTTCAAGGATGATCATCTGCAGACAAAATACATACACACTAATAAAACATACATCTGTATTGCTTAATTATCCATTAGGGAGTTATGTATGTTTTTGATTCATGCAGTTCACTGTATCTCATAGAGGTGAGTATGTTAAATGCATAGATGAAAAGGAAAATGGAGCATGTGAGTTAGTACGGTGGAGTATTTCTTTGACAGTTGCAGGGTTGAATGAAGCATTTTCTTATGTTTCAGTCTCCTTGGCAGACTGACTTAGTCATAGGTGTGTAAGGTTTGGATGGGTGACTGGGATAACATCTTATCTCAGTATTTTGTTATTTTTTTATTGTGATGACAACAAAACGTCTGCAAGTGTTTTTGGGGATACATTTGTCAGTAAAAAAGCATATAAAAACCTATAAAAACCTATAAAACCTATAAAAAGCATGCACCCCCTTGGAAGTTTTACCCTTTTATTGCTCATGATCAACATAATTTGGCTTTTTTAGAGATCTCCATTTACCATCATAACCTTGACTTAGCTTTCAACCCAAGTATTTTTTAAAGAGTTTGACCAGTTTTGAATCATATTTCAAAAAACAGAATGCAGTCATCTGTCTGACCCTGTTACTTTTTACCAGGATGGATAGAAATTAAGATTCAACATAGATTACTACTAAAATGACTAATTTATTCAGAAAGAATAGTAGAACTGAAAAAATAGGAGACCTAGACATGGGTGAAACTTAGATTAAATGCTTTCATTTTTGGCATTATTTTCAGTTATTGCACAGATGTACATTATTGATTTAGAAGAGAGCATGAATGCTTTTCTTCAAGAATTGTCATCAGTGAGTGTCAGTGTTACATAAATTTACCTAAATTTACAAGCACCATTTTTTTTGATAAAAATATAGCTTAGGTTACATTACATTTTGTTATATTTTTTTGTGAAAAAGCAATTCTAACTCGGAGATGAAAAAAGTTTGATACTTACAGTCGATCATCAAACTTTTGTCTGTTGGTGATAAACAGTGAACTGTGTTTCACTTCTCTAATATTTTCTTCAGACTGTTGAACTCCTCCTTCAAGATCATATCTGAGTGAGTTTGCTTCACTTTTCTTAAAATACTAAAAATGTCAGATTGATCAGTATTAGACTGATGCTAATATGAAAACACACTCTACTTAACATCCTGGATGTCTGCGAACTTTCCATTTGAGTTTGATGGGTTTATTTCAGTGTTGCTAATTATGTTTTCTACAGTTTATTAAAAGGAATATCGCTTAGCAAATATTAACATTTCAGTCCCCCGTTTTCAGGCCACCTGATCTTTGCTCTTGTTGTAAGAGGACAAGTCATCTCTCACTGCTTCATCATGAATTCTGCTGGACTACTGGTGAGGAAGGTACCTCCCTTTCTGTCATCCTCTGTGGTGAAGCTGGCTTTCTGAATCAACAAAACTCAGTTGTTTATTGATATTCCAGTGTAAAAGTAGACCAGCAGGGCACTGTCCTCTGCCATGTTGTTTGTTATTGGTTGTTCTTCTCAAGTTACAATTGTATGCTGATTGCTTATTTTCATCTCTAGGCTGGCTTTTTTATAATAGCGCCTTAAGTGTGCCGTATACAAGGAAGTAAACAAGTTCTGTTTAACTTCATCAAAAAATTTATCCAAATTTCTGACATTGAACATTAGCTTGAGCGTATAGCATACGAGCCTGATGGTAAATGTCCTCCTCATCTGAGAGACGGTCTATCAACACATGACTAAGATATTTTACTTCATTTGAGACGCTAAGTAGACAGCTTGAGGTCAGGCAATACCTTAATTTTGTCCTCTTCAGTGTGACAGATCAAGATTACACTTTGTGATGGTTTGAATAAAAAATCACGTTGTTCACCACACACCAAACACACAGTAAGGAGCTTCTAAAACCCAGCTGAACTTGGATTGAAAACCACTAAGTCATCAGCGTCCATTAGGTGGTTTACAACTATATCTCCAACCAAACAGCCAGTCCTACACAGGTTTAACTGCTTAGAGAGATCATTCATATAAAAATTAAACAATGCAGCGGATAAAATACTTCCTTGCCGGGTTCCATAACCGACTCAAAAGGGTACAGACACACAATTGTCCCACTTGACCTGCATAATCTGATTAGCATACCAGTAAGGTAGACATATTACTATATATTTAGGCACACCAGCTTGACACAATTTTAGAAATAGTTGCCTTAGAGGCATCTAAGAAACACATAAAGACTAGAGTTTTTGCTATTATAATTACTTCATAATTACTTTAAACCATAGATGGACATATTAGTACTATGTTTAGGCTTAAACCCAAATTGATTATCTGTGGACATTACTGGTTTTGGCAAGAGAATTAGTTCCAAAACTTTAGACAGTGCATATGCAAAGGCAATGAGCCTATAATTATCTGAGCTGCTTTGTATTTAACCACAAGAGACAGAAAAACCTTCATCAAGGCGTCAGGAATAAAACTATGCACAATAAAACCAGTGCAAGATGAGGAACTCACCTCAAACTTGCAAATTTGAAATGTTCAGCAGAAATAAGATCCATTCTTGTAGCCTTTTTTACAGACAGTTTTTTGATTGATAAAACTCTTGAGTTTTGATAGCTTCTACAATATTAACACTGTCAACCTTGTAAGTTTCACTCTGTACACAGATAAATAATTTGCTATAGTAATGTCACCAAAGTTCTACAGTCAAACTTGTCTCACAAACGCCATCTATTGTGCAAAGGAGAGAGGGTTTACTATTATTAACATTTTCATTTCTTTTCAAGAGGTTTTTGTGTTCTTACCTTACAATTTTTCAGCCAAGGAATCAGCCCTTATGGTTTGCGTGTTCTTTCTAATAAAACATAGTCTGTATTTGTATTTTGCATTTGTCAGCTTTTTATGTTCCAACATAGGATCCAGTCTTGGTTTGCCTGCTAGAGCCCAGGAGGAAGTAGCTTCAAAGGCTTCAGTGTGATATTGAGACATATGTTCACATTGGGCCAGAGTTTAACCTTTTTATTACTTTTATTGTAAGGCAAGCTAGCTTCCACAAAAGCTTTAATTATGTCAGAATACATGAAGGATGTACTGGTCTGTGCTCAATATTTGAGCAGTTGCTGTCTTTGTACATAACTGCCTCTTTTGGTAATTTAATGTTGCGTAGCAATAGATCAGTGGGCATAATAATAGGCAAGTTCTTCTGCTGAGAGAGAAGACCAGTCTAAGTTGCAGGTATATGATCACATCTAATTGTTACTTTGAAGGAGATGTGATCTAAAATGGACACATTGTATAAAATATTAATGTGTAACAGAGCAGCATGAGAATCAGCTGCAGTGATGCAATGGTCCAACCAGGACATGGTATCCAAGGCTTCACTTATATATGTGTAGCTTTCTGCTATTCTGCTGTTTAAAGTTATTTTCATTAATTCAAGTAGTTTGTTTCTGATAGAAAATGAAACAGGGATCTGGCAAAATGTGATCAAACAATGTTGAAGTAATAGGATTTCAGAATAACTTACCTGTCAACATAAAATGGCCTGTTGAAAATTATTCATACCATTGTTCAACAGTTAGTGAAAACCCTTTGTTGGCAAAATGACAGTGAAACACTTTTTGTAGTTGCTGACCATCTTTTGACATATTTCCACTAGTATCTGACCATTTAGCTTTTGTGATCAGCTCAGTGGCAATGGTGGTAGGAGTTCATCCTGTAACCAGTGGGTTGCTGTTTTGAAACCCTCCTCTGTCTGTCTCAGTCGTTGTTTCCCTGGCCAAGATACTTCATCCGCCTTGCCTGCTGGTGGTGGTTTTATCACATCATAAAGAAAAAAAGCTCCAGATATTTAAGGAGTAGAGCCTATTTTGTAACAATTGCATATGTATATACATATACCCCTTTGACTGCTTACTGTAGGATACTGTACACAAAGCTGACCCAGCAAATGATATATTTATATGAAATGCAAGCACTAGATGGCGGTATTGGTCCACCATGATTGAAACAGAAAAGGAAGAAATCATCAACAGTCTGTTGCAACTTTACCATCATGTTGTTACTGCAGTGGTAAAAGATAATTTCACTATAACAATATCTTGTATCCAAAAGGGTGTAACATTATAACAGGTTATAAAGCTGTTTTATGTAAATTAACATGGAAAAACTCTGATGTGCTATGATTTGTTAGAAATGTTTTTTGAATTCTGTTAAAAGCCAAGCCAAACTCAAACTAAAACACAGAGACATCCTGAATGGCATCACATTGAGACAGTAAAACAAAATACACAAATGATTCAACTTTAACAAAACTAAAATGTATAAAGAACAAAAAGGATAAAATCAACAAATAACATGTTAAATAAAATAAGTAATTAGTTAAAAATATAGACATATTTAATAAGGTAGAATATTAATTATATATATTTAATTACAAAAAGCTGATTTTAAGCCAGTATTTCTGTTATGATGATTTTTCACCTACAGCAAGTGAAAAAAAGGCATTTAAGATTGGAATATTACATCAAAGCCACATAAAACTTTAAATCTGACAAATGAGTCTCATCATAAGGAATGTTCAAATTTATTGATTATGACCATATATCTGTACCTTAAAAGGTTTAAAGAGATAGTTCAGTTTTGTTACAGTTTTTACTGTTCAGTTGGTCCAGTCAGCAGGTCTGTGTTCTCAGTGAAAGTGTCCCCTGTCTGCAGAGCTCTCTGGACGCTCTGCCAGAAGACTCCTGGATGTTGTGCAGCCTGGGGCCAGCTGAGGTAGGTGCATTTCTTCACCAGCTTCCTTAAGCGGTAATATGGAGACAGTTGGTGAGAAGGGATGTTTTCTAAAAAAATCAGGATCAGCACATCTTTCTGCTCATCAAACAGACGAAAGCTGCAACATTTCAGATTACAGAGAAATTGTATTAGTATTATTGTCTTGTTTTTCCATTTAGGTCAAAAGGTTAGCTTATCAAAATGACAAGGTTTTCAAGTTCTTGATTGTATTTAGTTTTTATTTGTCAAATTTATTAATGTTTTTTTTTAATCAGCTCAGCAAACTATTTTAAGATATTCCACTAAGTGTGTACTATCTGACAAGTTGCATTAGTGCTACAGACTGAACTACCCCTACATTTGTCCAAGCATCAAATCTCACAGGACTGTGCTTGCAGGGCTATGACACACCTAGTCAACTTTCCACTTTTTGCTGTCAACTTCATTTTTTTTTTTTTTTCTTTCTGCCTAAAAACACTTAAAAACAACACCTGGCCATCTGGATCTCTCTGGAACACCATTCGCTCTGCAGGTAGTTTCGGCTGATCACACATATGGTCTTTCTGCTGCCATAAATTGCATCAGTGATGTTATCCATAATGGGTTTACCTGTACACATAATATAAGTGTTTTATTAATTTTATACACTGTTGCTCAGTTTTGATAAATAAATATCAGAGTATGAAACAAGGACTTTGAAAAGTGTTATTTTATGTTACCCAAAACATTACGCTTGCCACCACCACCTTTCCTTTTGAAGATGGTGCGTTCATGGTGAGGTGAAGTGTTTTTCTTCCTCACATAGCATTTTGCATGTAGGCCTAAAATTATATATTATTCTCAATTCTGATCAGAGCACCTTTTTCCACATGTTTGATATGTCCCCCACATTCCTTGTTGCAACCTGCAAATGCAGCATTTGATTGGCTTCCTTTCAACATTTGCTTTTGTCTTGCCAGTTTTCCAAACAAGCTAGATTTCTGGAGTGATTAACCAACAATTGTTCTGTTAAAAGATCCTACTGCTTGAGCTGTGGATCTGCAGCTCTTCTAGAGTTACCTCTTGGTTGCTTCTCTGATCAATGCTCTCCTTGCCAACCCTGTCAGTTTAGGTGGAATGTAATGTCTTGTTGTGGTTGAAGTTGTGCCATTCTTTTTCTGTTTTCAGATGATGGACCAAACCCTGTGATGATCAGATTTGGTGATCATGTTTTATGTCTTAACCCTCCTTTAAACGTCCCCACAACTGCACATTTGGCCTGTGTGCTGTATTCCTTGGTCTTAGTGATTTTGTTTAACTTATCTTTGCTAACAAACCTATTTAGTTGTACTAGATTTTATTTAGAGTATAGGAATAGAGGGGGCTAGATACAAATGCATGCCACTCTTTTCAGACTTTGATAAAAATTTTGAAAAGCAAATATCCTTTTTCTCCTGCTTTAGAATTATGCTCTACTTTGTGTTGGTCTACAACATAAGCTTCAATGAAATAATGAAATGCAATGAAGTTTCTGCTTTAAATGTGGCAGAATCTAGAAATGTTTAAGTGGTATAAGTGCTTTTAACAGACAGCATCTTGGTAGCATTCACAAGAACTTTCGTGTATCCCTTCAGCATGTTGTTACCAATAAAAAAATGATAAAGCACCTTTTGATAAAGAACCTGCCACTGATGTGGGTCATCTGAATAAAATCATCTGATTCAGGACCTCCATAAAAGGGCAGCCTTGATCGGATCATTTATCTTTAATGTGATGGTCCTGCCGGTCAGGTGACTCTATCTGAGGTGATTGTTCTTACTTAAGTGCACTCAGCAAACTGACTGGTAGAATTTCATCTTGATTGATATAGTCATAAATTAACTTTGTATTTTTCTTAGGTTGTGAGTGGTTGTTTTTAACTCTATTTTTTAGAGTAAGGAATTACATTATTTAGATAAAAATAAAGTGACCTGGCATTTTATGTGACACCAACACAATAAAGCATATAATTGTGAAGCAGAAGGAAAATGATGCATGTTTTCAACATTTACAACACATGGAAATCTGAAAAGTGTACTGTGCATATATATTCATCCCTCTTTACTCTGACATCACAGAATAAAATCCAGTTCAAGCAACTGCATTCAGAACTCAACTCATTAGTAAACAGAGTAACCCCTGTGCCTAATGTACTCACTCGATGTGGAGAGGTGGTTCCATCTGGTGCAGGGGGTTAGACTGGGGTTGGGTGGCTTGAGTGACCAGATTCTGCATCTTGGTCTGAGATATTCAAGCTTTTTAGTGGAATATTTGGGATCAGGAGTGGCTGTATTTGTTGAGTACCCAATGTGCTGTTTTTATAATGAATAAGTTCTACTCAACCATAATTGTCCTTTCAGAGATGATGGGCTGGGCAGGAAATAAAAGAAATCTCTTTTTGTCTTTTTGGGATGTTGTTTTTCAAAACCCAAATGAAACCATTGCCACTAGTGTTGTTAGGTTTACTAACATGTGAAGAGACTCTTTAATTAACTGTATAGGTAGTCTGTCAATTGGCAGGTGGTGCACTGGGTGTTATACTGGACCCTGAGAGGATGGCAAGTTTCATTGAGGAGAGTGGATGGGCTGCTCTGGGACCTCTGTGGGGGACAGGTTGTGGGGTCCACTGAGCTGCTTGGTCCAACCAACCCTCCATGCCCCAGCCCTATGGATGACATGAGAGCAGTGGGGTTTCTATTGCAATTGGCCTTTTAGGGCCTCCTTGGAGGCTTGGTGGTTTCCTACAAACAGTTTTGACGTCCACTTCTGTACATACATAAAATGCATAAGTAGACATACACACGCTCTGCCTCTGACAGAATAAGGCAACCAGACCAACATTACTGTTTGCCTAAGGTGTCAGAACAGGACACCAAACAAGTAAAATTTTACAGATCAAATCTGCATTGTCTGAACAGAAAGTAAAACCAAATACCAAACAGCTTCAGGAACCAAAATTCATTGTCAACTGAATCAATTTAAATAGTGATATGCAGAAATATGGTAAAACAAAATTAATTGTCTATGAGCATTCTTTTTTTTAATGCAGAAAACAATGAATAACTTAAAGCAAATGACTTAGGGGTTTACCTGGTTGAAAATCTCTGTGATGCAGACAGAGTCTCCAGCCCTGCTCTCCCTCCAACACTGGAAGCATCTCTCTGTAAACCCAGTCCTCATCACGGACGTTATAGGAGACAAAGGCATCAAACTGATGGTCATCTCCCCTCTTCCTCTTCCTGTTGTCATAGAGAAAGGCCAGGAAGAGGTGGAATGTGTAGGTAAGATGCCACCTCAGGAAGTGGTAGATGAAGGATGTAAGGATAGTTAGAACAACCAGAGAAGTACTAGAAATAAAGTAGAAAAAGTTGCCGTCGTCCCAACAGGAATGGATGTCAAAATCTAATAAAAGACTTCCTCGCTTGTCGACAGGAAAGTAACAGATGTATAGATGAGTGTTTGTCACTTGTGTTTGCTTGTTGTTTTTTGCCCATTGGATAAAACCTGCATTTGAGCATTCACAGGTGAACGGGTTGTTGCTCAGGTCCAAATACGTTAAAGAGGGAAGAGAGTGGAAGACTGTCTCATTAATCACAGTCAGCTCATTGTTGCTCAGCTTTAGATATCTGAGTGCAGAAAGATTGGCTCGGACCAGAAAATCCAAAGACCTCATCTTAGATTTAGAAAGATCCAAAGAAAGCAACTTTTCAATTGGTCGAAAAACTTCAGGATTTAAATTTGACAAATCAGTTTCTGCAAATGATAGACTTTTGAGCTGTGTGTTAAACTCAAAAGTGTCGACTGCTGGAGGGAAGGCATAGATATTTACAGCTGAAAAAGTCTCCAAATGTTCCATACGCCTGAGCATATTCACTGGTACGTCATAGGGAAGGCCGGTGTGATCACCAAAACAGATAGCTGTCAGTCTTTTCATTGACTTGAAGGAAAAATCTGGATCATAATGAATGTTTGAATTAGGAATTGTAAAAGTGTTTTGATCAGTAAATTTGAATGTAAAATTTTCCAATTGCTGTAAACCATAAATAATAGGTTCTTTGTGCAGAAAAGCTTCAAGGCTGTTTCTTTTATGAGATGTTTTAGGATTTCCCATTTCAAAAAAATACGTCCCAGCATTTAATTGCTTTAGTGACTGCAAACTTTGATAATCACGCATTCTTAGAGATGGTATAAAAGTGTCTTTTATATCCAAGAACTCCAGCTTGTTTAAAGCTACTTTAAAGGTGTCTCCATATGTTCGGAGTAGATTGTTACTTAGATCTAAACGCTTTAAATCAGTGAGATTTTGAAGAACACACTTATCTAGTTTGGCAATGCGGTTTGTGTTGAGGTAAAGCTCAGTAAGATGTGTTGCGTTCATAAAATCTTCACAGGTCAGCTGAAAGATACGATTTGAACTCAGGTCTAAGATTTTAAGGTGGGTGAAGCTTCTGACATCCTGTGGAACTCTGGAGATCAAGTTCTGACTCATGTTTAGGGACCAGAGTAGCTTCATTGGTTGTACTGACCCTTTGGGCAGTTCAGTTATCCTGTTGATGGACAGGTCCAGTTTTGTGAGCTGGGAGCATGTTGAGAGCTCAGTGGGGAAGTTGTCAAGGTAATTTTCCAACAAATCCAGGCTCCTTAGTGTTGGTATTTTGCAGACTGTTGACAGCAGTGCTTTTTCAATCCATTCGTTCAAAAGACTCAACTGCAGATGACGCAGTGCGGAAAGACTTCTTATGAGTTCTTGGGCGTCTTCGTAGGACAGCGTTCGTGCTCTAAAATAAAGCTGTGTTATGTTGCTGAGTAATGTTTTGTCAGGTTTTTCCCACTTTGCATCACTTTGAGATCCACACGCAGAAAGATCTAACTTCTGTAGGTAAGGAAAGACTGATGTTGCTATGCTGAACTTTTTCAGGGAAACACTAGAAACGTCCAACTCATTAAGGCTTGAAGACAGATTCAGCGGGAGGTCTTTGGTCTCAAAAGAAGAAAATTGGCTACAACTAAGGATGAGCCTCCTTATTTGTGGTAGCTGTAGGATAGGTATGATGTCAGTGACCTTTTGTAGCTCATTTGCACTTAAATCCAGAAATTCTAAACTGATGAGGAACCTGAAGGCTGAGTTATGAATGAAGTGAATGCTGTTTTCTTTGAGGTCGAGCACAGTTAGGTTGGATAGGCCCTGAAACATGTTGTTTGTCAGGTTGGTAAGTTTGTTATCGCTGATGGAGAGAGTTTTTAATAAAGTCAGGTGACTGAAAGATCTATCATCCACATGAGAAATTTTATTCCTCCTCAGATTCAAAATGTTCAATTTTCGCATCTCACTGAAATCTTCATTGTTAATTCTTTGAAGCAGATTTTTATTGAGATCTACTGAAACCGCATTTTTAGGGATGTCATCAGGGACAGTCACAAGTTTCCTGTTTGCACAGTCCAATGAAAGATCAACAGATGGATTCTCCTGATAAAGTATGGTACAGTTTTTCAGTGAATAGGCCAGAGATGGACTGATATGAAGCAAGAGACAAAGAAATCTCAAAATGAAGTTTAATGACAAAAATCTTGCAGTGGCCATCTTTTTCAGTTGCAGTGTTTGCAGTACTCTTCAGAAGTGATTATCTGCAGAGGACATTGACACATTATTAAAACAGATTGTTTTATTCATCAACTAAAGAGTAGTTTCAATACTTTGATAAACCTCTTTTAAAAAGAAACATCAAACAAACAGACTAAATTGAGATATGTACCCACAAAATCATTGCTAAAAAAACTATTGGTTTAAAAAAAATTAAAAAAAAATTCTGTTAAACACTATTGTTTTTAGACTCTACAGCAACTCACAAGAAAATGCCGAGATATGAGATTTTGCATTTGTTTGTGGATCAGAATGAGCTCTGTTTTCATACAGGATTGTATCTTTTGATGTCCTGGTTATTTTCTCTGTGTATTGGTTATCTTGTCTGTATTCCTGCTTTTGGCTTTAGTTTGCTTAATCTGGTAATGCAAAGTAAAATTTAAGTATGCCGAGTAACTGAAGAACACAGATGGGATCCCCATTTGCATTTTTCTAGGTTTGACAAGTTTGTTTTATACAAAATCTACTTAAAGAAATACACAACTTAGGAGTTCTGAGCATGCTAAGCTAAATTTACAAATGTGCTTTCTTAACTACAGAAATATTAAATCATGTTGTTTAATGTTATATTTAATAAGTAATGAATAAATGTTCCCAATACTCACAGTTGATGATCAGCACTTCATGATCCAGTTTTGGGGGCAACACAGCAAACTTAGATGTTGTTTCAGTTCTGTTATATTTCCCTTGTAGAGAGAAGCTTTGAGATGCAAATTCACACATCTGTTCTAAAGACCAACAAAAAAGGAAGCTATATCCAGCTAAACTTATTGTAACCTTTCACTCCGCTGGCAGTAGCACTGTACTCACCAATTCACCAACATAAATGATTGAGATGCATAATATTAAAGACTGTCCTTGTGTAATGTTATGTGATATATTTGCCACTTCAACTCTAACCAGCTTTAACTTCAATGGAAATTAGGGGGAGCCTTTGCTCTCCTCCACATTAAGTTTCCTTTACATGCTTTTTTATTAAAACCCCCACAAGTCAGATAAATCTCAGTGATAAAATAATTGTGCTTTTAAAAAAAATGTAATCAGTATAGAATAACCCTGTCCAGGTTTGACAAGTTCATGTTTTTCTAATTTGGTCCTGACACTAAAATGTTTTTTCAACACTGGAATAGAGGAGTTATAAATCTCAAATGGTGTTTTAAAGATTCTCTGTCAAGTGTGGGCGTCTACACAGTGGTGCAATTATTGCCACTGGTCCTGGGTCTGATTCCTTACCAAGGCCTTTCTGCATGCAACAAGATCATTTTCTTCAAACATGTACCGGAGCAACCTGATTATTAGAATTACACCAATGGTCTTGAACATAGTCTCTCATTGGTTTGGTCGTGGAGTCAGTCTCAGAGTTGGTTGTCTTAACTACATCAGTGGCACACATACTTTGAGCCTTCAGATCAAAATTGCAGACTTGTTCCCATCTCTTCTCTAACACAGCAAACTGGGTCACAATATTTAATCAAGTTCTTGACTAAAACCACTCAACTTCTACCCCAACAGAAACAGAAACAAAATATCTCAACTGTTTTTTGCTTGTGCTATGTTGACATTATTATCTCATTCACTGCTCGGTTCAACAGTCTTTCAGTAAGCAGTATTGATCCAGTAAGTGGTAAAACAATTTTTATTTTTGTTTGTTATGTGAGACAAAAAATAATTGCACTGCTAATTTAAAAATTAGAGCAAGAAAACGTGATTGTAATAAGAAGAGGAAAATGTAATCAGTTAAAGAAATCGGTTACAGTGCACTCCAATATTCTCCTGGCCAGTGTACTGACACGTGAATTGTTGCTCTTATTTTGAATATGATCACTACCCTTATTTATTAAGTATATATTTAAACCTTTCAGTCACTCTTTCATGTTACCACTTTCAATGCGAGTTTAGTCCTCCCACATGTTAAAAACTCACTTAGAGAAAGTTCTGTTTTTAAGAATGTTCTGTAAAACTACCAGTTTGCATATCTGAAAAGAACTGCAGTTCTCATAAATACTCCTGTGATAGTCCTGGTATTTAGTGAAGTTGCTTCAAGTGAAACAGACATTGGGACTTTTCGGTGGAGCTGATGCACACAGACTTAGTGGAAGTCTAAATATTCCTCATAATTTCTTGAGCTTGTGTCCTAAAGTTAACATGCTAATGAGAACTATGCAGGTTATGTAAAAATATGTCACGCTAGCAGAGGTGGAAAGAGTACTGAAAATTTGTACTCAAGTACAAGTAAAAGTACTTGTGTAAAAACATTAAGTAAAAGTACAAAGTATTCTTCTCAAAAACTACTCAGAGTATTAATTACTTTTTAACCAATGGATGTTTTATTGCATTGTCAATAGGCATTTGATTTGATTTACATGTATAAAATATCTACATTCAAAGCATATTTCTCAGACGAAAAAAAAAGTATAAGTACATGGCTCAAACTCAAGGCCTGGGGCCAAATCCGGCCCGCCATAACTTTTTATGTGCCCCTCTAGACGGACACATAAATAGAACCTTCAAGATAACAGCCGTATGTTTAAATAATATTTTATCAATCAAATCAGAGCAGTTTTCATCTGTACACTGCCAAATTACATCAATGTGAAAAGATGTTCAATAGAATTTTAAAAAGTACTCATCAAGTGCAGGGACAGCTATTTACTCATATTTTATATTTAGTTTTTATCAATACATTCTGCCACAACCGGCCCTTTGAGGACATCCCTAATCTTGATGTGGCCCATAGTGAAAATGAGTCTGACACCCCTGATATAAAGTATACAATAAAGTATAGAAAAGAAAACGTATAGAAAAATTACACTAAGGCCATTTTTTTGTAAACAACAAAGCAGGAATTTTGTTTTAAAAGAATGGCAAAAATGTTTTTGAACAGGCATATAGCTTTTTAATATTTTTGTGCAAATTTTGCAACAATATTGCTCATATTTCAGCTTGTCAAAAGAGATGAAAAGTGCATAGCATTTTGCATTCACAGTAAACAGATTTCGTCTATTTCCTGGCCTTTTTCTTGCGAGCTACAGTTATTGCTTACGACAGAGTATTCGGGTCAGACTAAGTTTTCTGTTGTTGTTTGTTTGTCTTTAATACGAGAATGAAGTTGTAATCTTATAAAAATTCTACACCAAACAGAGTTAAAAAGAGGATGGACATCTTGTAAAGTTATAGATGGTATCAGTTTTACAAATAAATACTTAATCTTTTAACACACAAGCATCAAATTATAATCAGTTGCAGGACTTTGAAACAATTGTTTAAACGACTGTCCATTTCAAAGAAGAACCATGGACTCTCTGAGCTGGTCACGTCAGAGCTTAACACTTTTATCAAAGCTTCTTTTCTCATTAAAATGACTTTTTTTCTCATAACTTTACGACTTTCTTCCAGCAATATTACGACTTTATCCTGCGAACATTATTCTTGTATTTAAAAAAAATCTCTTAGTTGGGTACTATTAGACAAGTTGATTGTTATTGTTTATGTTGGCTGTGTTGTAGCAGTGTTGCAGTCTCTGTATTGTTGTTTTCATCTAATCCAAGGCTTTTTCTTCTTTTGGCCTTCCACAAGTATCTGTTTTTCTCTGACTGAGCACTGTCTGCTGTTGGAGTGTGTGGGACATCAAAGATGGTTGGCAAGTTGTCATGGTCTTCAGGATCATCTAATTTTGAACCTATAAGAAAATAAAAAACAACCAGCGGATCATAGATTACAATTTTTTTTGTGTCCCTGCAACATTCTGTTCAGATTATTCAAGTGCTCTGTAATATCAACCATAAATGCAAGGTCCTGCAGCCAAAGTAGGCACTGTAATTCCTTAACAGGTTTTCCTTTTTTCTCCATAAATTGTCCGATTTCCCCACGTAGATCAAAGAAGCGCTTCAGCACAGCACCACATCTTACCTCAGTGTGGTATGGCAGACCATGGGTAATGTTACAGTCACTGAGAAGGCTGTCAAACTGACAATGATTGAGACTTCTGGCTCGGATGAAATTAACAGTTCGGACAACCACCTCCATGACGTGATCCATTTTTAAGGACTTGCAGCATAATGCCTCCTGATGCAAAATGCAATGAAATGTCCAAAAATCACCCCCTCCATTTGCGGCTTGTACTTTCTCTCTAAACTTGGTCACAACACCTGCTTTTTTCCCGATCATTGACGGCGCACCATCAGTGGCCAGGCTTACGGCACGGGACCAGTCCGCCCCGACCCTGTCCAGTGCTCCAACGACAGAGCGGAAAATGTCCTCAGCTGTTGTGGTGTCGGTCATAGGCACGAACTCGAGAAACTCCTCTGTGACAGTCAAAGTGTCATCAACTCTACGAATGGATATGGCCAGTTGAGCGACGTCTGTAATATCAGAACTCTCATCAATTGCAACAGAAAATGCCAGAAATGACTCCACTTTGCGTTTCAGTTGGCTGTCCAAATCTGCCGAGTCTTCCGAAATCCTGTCTGCCACGGTATTTCTCGTCAAGCTAATATTGGCAAAAGCTTGTCGCTTCTCAGGACACACAATTTCAGCAGCCTTCAGCATGCAGTTTTTGACGAACTCCCCCTCAGAGTACGGCTTTGATGCTAATGCTACTTGGCTAGCAATTATGTAGCTGGCTTTCACCGCAGCATCACTGACCTCTGGGCTCCGGGTGAAAACAGATTGCTGTTTCCTCAGACCAACCAACATTTCATTTACCTTCTGTTTTCTCAGTTCTCCGTGCAAGCTGTTGTATTTTTCACCATGCTGAGTTTCATAGTGGCGCCGAATATTGTACTCCTTAAGCACCGAAACTTGCTGCATGCACACCAGGCACACGGGTTTCCCATTCACCTCCGTGAACATATAGGAAGAAGTCCATTTTTCTTGAAAAATCCGACACTCTGTGTCCACTTTTCTCTTTTTTGACAAAGACATTTCGCTGATGAGGGTGCCCGTTCCAAGTGAAAAAGCGGGTAAAGCGATTGAACTGACTAAAACACAACGCCTCTAGCGAACAACATAGGAACTGCAGATTTTAAAGAAAATTAAGTTTATTCTTTTTATTTTTTTTTTTTATTTTTTATTTTTTTTAATAATGCAAATTTATCCCCGTGCCGGACTAAACCCCCTGGCGGGCCGGTTCCGGCCCGCGGGCCGTACGTTTGATACCCCTGCGTAAAAAGGAACTCCAAGTATGCCAGGTACTTTAATAAATAAAATTTAACAACCTAAAACAAAATAAAAAGGAAAGTCTGATACCAAATCCATTAAGATAAACAGACAGTTATTCAAATAATGATCTAGACTTCGTTTTAATACAAAACACAGTAGCCAAAAAATAATATGTAAATATTTCAGTCTTGGGAAAACAGAGAAACATATAGTGAGGTCTCACTTTAGGTATACAAAATATTGCGTGCCTGTAATATTTTTATGATGAAGCTGGATCAACGAAGTAACTCCGTATAATGGTGTGCATATGCATTTGTTATTAAATCGATAAGAGTTCCTACCTGAGATAAAGTATCCACTAAATCCGTACAAATGGTTCTTCGGGACAAACGCTCCGAATGTTTCTGATCCAAGAAAAACGTTGTTTGTGGTCATGAGTTGGAATCCTGTATAACCACACAACAACTGAAGGGCATTTTGCTGTTTTATACGACAGTTATCATTACTTTGCCTGGAGCACATTGCCGCCGGGGAGTTGTTTTGCTATACAAAAAATGGCGGCTCGCGTTTACTCACCAGAAGTACGTCATTGTGATTTTGTCGACGCGTCGTCATACTTGCTTTACTAACCTCTGCTTCCGTTTTTCTTTTCACTGTCACAAACCTCTCCATATGTCCTCTATGGAAGTAGATATGTTTCAGAACATCCGCGCTTGTATCCTCCTCTGTTTACACCGGTGTCTGAGTACAACAGGCTACTTTTTCTACTGGCTTAAGCAAGCAGGCTGTTGATTAATTTGAATACTGCTGCCCCCTAGTGACCGGAGGCCTGTTTACCAGTCAAACATAAATAAAGACAATAATAAGTCCTGCCTTTTGCACTTCTTCCGAATATTATCATAAATTGTGGGCGAACTCAGTAGCGATGTCTGATTTTAAAAGCAGCGAAGAAGATTAGATGGTCTAAATTGTGCTTAAGTATGAGTATTATTACACACTTGAAAAAAATACTTATAAAAGTACAAGTATCCAAAAAATGTACTTAATTACAGTAACGTATTTGTAATTCTTTACTTTCACCTCTGCATACTAGGGTAACTTACTTCCAGTAGTCCTCCAGAAAACCTATTGCCCCTCAAACGCCCACAATCAGATCTGGATGTTTTTGGTTGCAGATGGATGTTGCAGAGTTTAAAACCTTCAAAAAAATTGGTTGAGTTTGAGATGAGGGAGCCAGAAATTGTTGAGATCTCTGTGAAGAGTCCTTATCTTGGTCACTTGTAAACAACTTGAAAAGTTGCTAGAAAAAATGCTAGAAATACAAAACTGAAAGAATAGAGGGCCCTTGAATTCATCAGGACTACGTCACTTGAGATATAGAAGTGCTGCTTGAAAATAAAAAAAAGATCTTCAGTTCTGTGTGAAAGTTTCCACAGATACTCCAGAGACACTCAACTCTCTTGAGTGAGCAGAGAAAGGCTGCTTTCCGATACAGATAAAGGCCACAGATCCTCTTTGCAGGAGTCTTTCTTTAACATCTAAATCTTCCTTATAGTATTGGATTTTACAGCTTTTTATGTTTCACCTTCTGGTGATGTTTTTACAGCTCTGCGACTTCTCTCAGCATCCTGTTGGTCCAGTCAGTATGTTTGAGTTCTCAGGAGCATCCCCTGTCTGCAGAGCTCTCTGGACATTCTGCCAGAAGACTCTTGGATGGTCCACAGCCTGAGGCCAGCTCAGGCAGGTGCGTTTCTTCACCAGCTTCCTCATGCGGTAATATGGAGACAGAGAATGAGCAGAGATCTCCTCCAAAAACAGCAGGATCAACACATCCTTCTGCTCGTCAAACAGACGAAAGCTGTAAAATAAAAATAAAATAAGAACATAGAGAAAAAGTGTTGGTAGTGTAGCTTCATCTGTCCCTTCCAAAACTGAATCTAACACTTTTTATTCAGTGTGATACAAAGAAAACATTTTCAAGTTTATTTATTTATTTTTTAATTATTTAATTTATTTTCCTATCCATCTACTGCCTATCTCCAATTATTCTTGAAGGTGGGCTCCAGTGGTTATGAGGTGAGATACAGGGTATACCTTGGGCAGATCGCCAGTTCATCACAGGGTCACACGGGGACACACAGGACAGACAGCCATGCACACACACTCACACCTAGGGACAATTCAAAATTCATGTTCTTGGACTGTGGAAGGAAGCTGGAGTACCCAGAGAGAACCCCTGCATGTACAGACAGAACATGCAAACTTCATGCAGAAAGAACCCAGGACCTTCTTGCTGCAAGGAAACAGTGCAACCAACTGCACCACTGTGCAGCCTAACAGTATTTATTTATTTATTTATTTATTTATTTATTTATTTATTTATTTATTTATTTATTTATTTATGTTTGTTTATTTAGTTTATTTAATTCTGCATTTTTTAAATGAAGAATATTCTAATACATCGCTATTATGTTACTTCCAATCCTACTCAACAACTTGTCTGATTTCAGCCCTCCATTTTGTTCTTCTTTCATTAGACTTTAAATATGATAAAACTTATGACATTAGCAAACATGTTTAACTCATTTTGCTGTCTGTCATACTTTTTTATTCGAGTTGTCTCATTGCCTTTGAAGACTCATAGGTTTCAAAGGATTTACTGCAAATATTCACTGATTAAATATAGTACAGCACTGTGTATTTCACCATTTAATCAAATGCAATGTAATGGGATTGTGCCAGTAATACCGTAACACAGCCTGCCCACTAAGTTTTACATTTCTGCCTTATTCTCCCTGGAACCAAACTTGTGTTCACTTGTCAGCTGAAGAAGTATAGTGACAATTTCATCATAGCAAAAATATTTATAAAAAGTATGTCAGTCGTTGATGAAGGATCAGTACAAGGTTTTCCATTTTCCCCGTTCAGCTTTTTAAAAAAAGACAACATAATAAAAGAATCCACTCCCACCTGGCCATCTGGAGCTCCCTGGAGCACCATTCACTTTGCAGGTAGCTGCGGCTGATCACACAGATGGTCTTCCTGCTGCCATAGATGGCATCAGTGATGTTCTCTATGATGGGTTTACCTGTGAATGTGGTATGTGTGATTTATTATCTGTATGTTATTCTACTACCTTCAAAAGGGTAAACATTAACTCTAAAATAGCTTCTCTTTCCAAAGCCTTCTACTCACTGAAGAATTTTCCATATTCATTGTCAGACATCTCCCAGTAAAGAGTTGCCTGAAGACCAGTTTCTCATACCATCAAGAATTTTTAGCATTATAGCAACAAATGTGTAATTTACCTGGTTGGAAGTCTCTGTGGTGCAAGCAGAGTCTCCAGCCCTGTTTCTCCTCCAACATGGGAAGCATCTCTTTGTAAACCCAGTCCTCATCATTGATGTGATAAGATACAAAGGCATCAAACTGATGATCGTGTCCCTCCTTCCTTTTCCTGCTGTCATAGAGAAAGGCTCGGAGGAGGTGGAAGGTGTAGCCAAGTTGCCACCTCAGGAAGTGGTGAATGAAGGATGTAAGGAGAGTTAGAACAACCAGACAAGTGCTGGAAATGAAGCAGAAAAAGCTGGAATCGTCCCAACAGGATAGGATGTCATAGTCAAACAACAAGCTCCCTCGTTTGTCCAAAGGAAAGGAACAGATATACTGATGGGTGTTTGCCACTTGTGTTTGCTTTTGTTTCTTTGCCCATCGGATAAAACCTGCATTTGAGCAGTCACAGGTGAACGGGTTATTGCTTAGGTCTAGGTATGTTAGTAAGGGCAGCGAGTGGAAGACTGTTTCGTTAATCACAACAATTTCATTTCCAGTCATTTTCAGATATCTGAGAGCAGAAAGGTTGACCTGCATCATAAAATCCAAAACCTTGATTTTACAGTTAGAGAGCTCAAGAGCCTGCAGGTTTGGGACTGGTTGAAAGAGGTTTGGATCCAAATTAGACATATCAGTCTCTACAAATGTCATACCCTTGAGTTGTGGGTTGAACTGAAACGTGTCCGCAAATGGAGCATTTATATAGACATTTACAGCTGAAAAATGCTCCAGATGTTTCATAGACTGGAGCAATGAAATTGGTACATTTAGAGGAAAACCATAGTGATTGTGTCTGCAGATGACAGTGATGCTTTTCAAAGACTTTAGCTGATTAAAAGCTCTGTAATTGCTTATCTGATCAGTTTTTAAAGAGGGAACCATCTCTATGTAAATTGTTAAATTTTCTAAGTGCTTTAATCCCCTGAAATCTGGTTTGTACCTATGTGTAAGCGACACCGTAAGAACTTGTACATTGTGTAGTCCTTGAAATGTTCTAAGTTTCACTCTTTCAATAGACTTTGATGCCACATTTAAATGTTTTATGGATTGTAAACCTTGAAAGACATCTGTTTCTAGTTTTATCACTTTGTTGTCACTTATGTCCAAGACCTCAAGCCTCTGAAGGGTAAATTTGAAGGTGTCTTCAAAATTTCGCAATCGATTTTTGCTCAGATTTAAAAGCTTTAGATTCTTAAGATTTTCAAACACACACCTTTTCAGTTTGGTAATGTAGTTACTGTACAGGTAAAGCTCTTCAAGATGGGTAGTATTTACAAAATCATCACAGCTCAGTTTGGAGATATAATTAAATTCAATATTTAGGATCTTAAGTGTGGAAAGGCTCCTTATATCATATGGAACCTCTGACAGCTGGTTGGTTCTCACATTCAAGGATTGCAGAGTCTTCATTGACTTTATTGAGCCTTTTGATAGCTCATTTATGTGTGTTTCTTCCAGGTCAAGCTCTGTGAGCTGAGAGCAAAGTGCAAGTTTCAATGTCAAATTATTCAAATGGTTGTAAAATAAATCCAGTTTCCTCAGGGTTGGTATCTTACAAACTGTCAATAGCAACTCCTTCTTAATGAACCTCTCCATGTTATTTAGTCTCAGATGTTTCAATGAGGCAAGACTCTGCAGAACTTTTTGAAAACTTTTTAAGGAAACACAAGGTCGACTGGTGTAAAAATGTGTTATGTTCCTCAGTAAAGTTTTGTCAGGTATGTCCCAATTCAAGAAGGTACAATTTCTAGACACAGCAAGATCTAACTTCTTGAGCTTAGGAAATATTGGGGTTGAGATGCTGAAAGTTTTCATGTTAGGTGAAGAAATAATTAGCTCTTCGAGATTTGAGAAGAAATTGTGAAGCAGGTGCTTGGTCTCAAATGAAGAGAATAGATTGTGTGTAAGGTTAACTGCCTGTATTTGTGGTAGCTGAAAGATCTGCTGAATGTCAATAACTTGTTGGAGCTTATTTCGACCTAAATCCAGAGTTTGTAGGCTTGTCAAGTCTTTGAAAGCGGACTTATGAATGAACTGAATGTTATTATTACTGAGGTCAAGCATAGTAAGGTTTGACAGGCCCTGAAATATATTGTTAGTCAGGGTGGTGAGGGTATTCAATGTTATTTTAAGTGTTTTCAGTATAACTAAATCCTTAAAGGAACCATCATCCACATCAGAAATTTGATTGTCTCCCAGATCCAGAATTCTCAGCTTTGACATGTCACAAAAATCATCTTTGTTAATCCTCTTAAGATGGTTGCTGTTGAGTTTTACCACAACAGAATCTTTGGGAATGTCATCAGGAATAGTCACAAGTTCCCTGGCTGCACAGTCAAAAAAAAAACATAATCAGAGGGATTCTCTTGATAAAGTATATTGCAATTTCTTATCATAAAAGTCAATGAAGGGTTAATATAAAGCAGAAGAAAAAGAAGTTGCAGAATCAGTTGTGAATGGAAACTTCCTGTAGCAGCCATGCTTATACAGTGATCGTGAGTCTGTTACTGTTTTTCACAGGTGAAAGTCTGCAAAAGAAATGAATACACACACCAATAATAGTTAATTAGTGCTATTTCATTGTTTAAAAAGCATTTGAAAAATCTATTTGAGGGATGCATTGTGAGCTTGAAAAATCTGATGTCTCTTAAAAAAACATTAAACAAATAAGACATTGATAATACTGAGGGTGGGGCCAAATCTGATCATGGTGTATGATGTAGTGGAATATTACAGGTTTCCTCCTCCCCATTTTATAACCTACCTACAAAATGATTATTTTCTTAAACCCCCAATTCTCTGTGAAAAATGGATAAATAAACTACACAGGGACAGAAAAGGGCTACAGAAACAACAGTGCATAAAAATTATGAAAAATTACCTCTAATAGTTACAAAACAATCACAAAACTAGAACTGGAATATTTTTAGAAAGGGTTCCCAAGTGTGGCTGAGCTTAAGGTCACGAATAGATGGGCACACATTCTCTTTCAGGATTTTCTGGTAGAGAGCAGAATATAGGGTTACGCCAAAGTGCTGAAGCAGCAAAGCAGCTGCAGACCATAACACCACCTCCACCAAGTTTCATTCTGAATATGATGATCTTTTTTTCAAATGCTGTGTTAGTTTTTCACCAGACTGTAGCTAGATATACACCTTCCAAAAGAGTTCCACTTAATGAACATCAATCCACCATATTTTTTCCAAAGTCTGGGGGTCATCAATATGTTATCTGGAAGATCTAAGATAGGACTTTGAAGCAGGGATTTAATTTTTTGGTCAGCTCATTCTCTTTGCTCTTGTTGAATTATGATCCATGATACTGATCTTAATCAAAGCAAGTGCTTTAGATGTTTTTCTGGGTTCTTTTGTGACTTTCTAGGTAAATTATTGATTTGCTGTTAGAGTGGCTTTGGCTGGATGAACAATCCTGGGAAGGTTCACGAATGTTACAGGTTTTTACCATTTTTGGATGGTGGAGAAACTGAAATACCTAGGCACAAAACTACCTGACAAGCTATTGTGTTTCCAAAACAGCCAATTCAGGAGCACCATTCAGTTTTCTTGGTCCTGATTAGCTGTACCCTCAAGAGCAGACATAAGGAAGACAGTGGATGTTACCTTCTGTGCTAGCGCTAGTACAGTTTCCACTGTGTGCATCAAGGAATATTTAGGCATTTTAGGTGTTTGAACTAATAAAATAAGCAGCTATAGGCGTTTTTAAAGGGGATTTTAGCTATTAGCGGGCAGCTGTGGTCCCTAACCCGCAAATTGCAAGGGTCTATTGTAACAATGTCGAAAAATAGAAATTATTAAAGTGCCTGTGCTCCAATGGTTGTATGTTTTGAAGTTACACTTCACGTCCTCATTTAGAGCCCTGATAACAACTAATATAACAACTACAAACCGAAAAACAAATGGTAAATTTTATATCAAACCAGAAAAACCTACAATAAAAAGAAATATTGCATCTTTTTAAAAAGCCTGTTGTTAAAACTATTCCTAAAAATTTAATCCACTCTTTTAGTTACTTTGGTGTTGCTGAATTCTTTATTGTCCAATCATTGTGCATTGTGTTACCATAAATTTATAGGTTTTCCTTGTTGCTGACTGCTTTTAACCAAAAATAGCATTATTGTTGAGGGGACCACTAAGGTTTAGTTGTTTTTAAAAACAAACATAATGTTGCTGTAGTGATCAGATATTGTTTATTGTTGTTTGTTAATCAGATGATTTAAACATATGAGATGATCCTTCAGAACATAAGAAAAACATCTTCTAAGAATTAGAAACATATTTGTTTCATAACTTTGCAGGGTTTGAACTAAAACACAGCTGGAATCTCTGTTTTCTTTCTAACCTTGTTATGGTTATAAAAAGTTTTCCTTCTTTGCTTAAAAAAAACATCCATGTTGGTTGATGATCTGACATTTAAGATTTCCAATTGTATTTTCCATTGATGCATCAACAAAAGAATGTTATATTCGGTAAAAGATGAATTTCTCATACTTACTGTCAGTGATGAGCACTTCATGGTTCAGTTTTTAGGGCTGAATAGCAAACTGTGTTTCAGTTCTGTATTTAAGCCCCAAAGGAGACAAGCTGTAAGATGCATCTTCACACATCTTCACACAACAGCTTTAAATACTCAGAAGATAAAGGGAAGCTCTGTCATTCTTTAACGTCCAGTAATTCAAGACCCCACTGACTGCTGCACAACCTGGGACTGGTGAGCACTTTTAGTCTGCATGAACTTTTTATTTTATAAATAAAATAGAATTAGAACTGTAATTAAACCAGTGCTTTCACTAAACAACATGGGCATCAGTTAGCTTCTTTAGCTTGATGGTTTAAAAAATATGTGGAATTCACATACAGTAAACAAAAAGCATACACAATGGCACTCTTGTTCTTCATTTGAATGTCACTATCACTCTAGGGTGATAAGTATGACTTCCTGACAGCTTCACCATCATGAAATGAAACTTGTGACAAGTCAATGCAAGTTGATTTGCATGGTGCAATTTCTTTCCAGGAGTTTAAAGTGCTTTACAGAAAAAAAAGAAAAGAAAAATGGATTTAAAAAAGTAACATTTAAGCATTACATTAAAAAAACTATAAAAGCTCAATTCAAAACTAATGACTCAGAGATGTTAAAAAGATATAGATTGAGGTTTGTCCTTCATAGAAAGCTGTGATTAACAGTAATGTTTTCAGTCTGCCTTATAGGAGCCAACAATTTTTGCACATCTCATTTTTCCGGGGGGTTTGTTGAAAACTGAAAAGCATAGAAGTTGTGATAGTAGGCTCTTAAAAAATTTGGGACAAATTCAAAAGGAGGAAGAAAAAGTTTTAAAACAGCTTCATAGTCCATAATCTATGATTGATGCCCTTGTACATATTAAATAAAATTGTCCCAAGAATAGAGTCTTGAGGAACCTCTTACATCCCTCTGAATGTAGCTTCCTAATTTTTGAGGACATGAAACTTTCTACAGCTGTACTCTAAGTCTGAATATGTTAATAATTCTCCCAGACACAGCCACTGAGGGTTAAAACAGATGGGGAAGTAAAGGCGTCAAAACTGGCTTGGAGATGTAAAAAGCATTTGTATTAATAACAACAAATTATAAGAAGTTGTGATTTAGGTTCTGCAAACACAATGTGAAAATTCAAATGGAGAAAGTTCTCATTTTGAGAATGTTCTACAGTATTTGCTCAGCTGTTCAAAGCAGTTTGTATAGTTTTAGCAGTGGTTCACCGTCTTTGTTAATACCTAACTCCATCAAAAGAAAACATGCTAAGCTGCAAAAGTAAATATGGAACACCCATTTTGCAAGAGGTCAAACTAGATTAACTGACTTCCACCAATCCACATAGAGGGATTTTACCATCAGACGTCCACTTCAAGGGTTCATGATTTCTGATGAGGGATGTTAAAAAGTGTTTTTTTTTTAGTACTTTGTCTGATTATCTTGTTTTTCACTAAAACCAAAAACTCCTCAGAAAATTGTCAATTTTCCAAGCAGCAAAACAAGAAGAGTATGATAAAGTGAAGATCCTGAATTACAATAAACAACATGGTTGATTTTGTGATGATGAAACTGATAGTTGAGATCCTCATGTAGCGTCCTTGACCTGTCACAAAATGCTTGAAATGCAAAACAAAGAATGGAGGGTCCTTCACTGCACCACAATCGCATCACTTAAGATATTTAAGAGATACTTGAATTTAAAAAGGGACTTCAGGTTTTGTGAAAGTTTCCATGGACACCCAACATTTCTGAGCAATAAAAGACACTGTTTTCAGATGCAGACAGTAGGCTGGAATACTCTTTTGATAAAAACAAGGCTTAAAGTTGAATTTTATTCTTTTTATGAACATTTCGTGTTTCTTTTTGCTTCTCAATGAGTTATTTAAAGAAAATGCTGCCACAGGCCAACTGAAAAAGTTTGGATTCTAAAGGAACAGTTTGCTTTGGTTGCAGTTTGGTTCACAGGGAGACCAGTGAAGGGTACCTAAAATGTTTCATGAGCTGCTGCATATATAACAAGCACCAGATGGCAGAACCTTACACCATCATGAGTTTGATCAATGTGCCACTGGCAGTCAAAACAGGTGGTGAAGATCATAAGATAGAGAGGATGCCTCAGAGATGCAATAAACAGCATTATCAGCACTTGACGATGTAAGCAACTACTGTATATCTGCTCCATAATGTTTTTGTGCTGCGTAATATGCAACCTTTTGCATTTGTTGTTTCAGTTTCACTCCACTTTCACCATTTGAAATCTTTAACTATAGTTCTGTCATATTTTCATAAAAAGTTGTTAAGCACTTAAGAGAATAGAAAAAAAAAAATTAACCGATTCAGGAATGAAAAGGATTTAATCAAAAGCAGTAGCAGCTGTCTGAGAGGAAACTCTTAGAGTTAATATCAATATATTATACAGGATTTCTTATTCATTGTTCTTGCTGAATTAAAGCAATAATCCATTCTCTCTGCTGTCTAACCCAGCTAAAGCCACAGAAAACTCTAAAGTTGGCTTCAGCAACTTTTAGTTTTACTCAGTTGCAAGGGAACAGCAAGGCATGAGGACGAATAGAGGGGATTACAGATGATTAACAACTAGAGCACAATCCATCATGCCCATATAAAGTTTCCAGAAATCCCAGTTTTTAAAAAAAGAGAAAAACAACTTCAAAAAGATGCTCTTTATGGCAGCAAAGAGCCTGTTTTTATAGGAGATCTGCCCCAAACCCTGCTTAGCAAGAAGGAAAATAAACAGTGACATATAACGAGAAAGGCATATGCATTCTCCTTGGGTGCTCTGCATTTATTCACTCTTTGCTTCCATAAACTGTCAATACAGATATCTTAAGGCAAAAAAATTGTGGAGATAAACTTTACAAATGCAGGTGTGAAGCTCATGTTTTGCTGGAGGTCCTCTATATAGTAAAAAAAAAAAACAAAAAAACCCACAACATTTAAAAAGAATGAAAGAGAAGAGTTTTTTTTAATGTCTAGTCTCAACCTTTTCATAAATGTAACCACCACAGTAGAGTAGTGTATACCCCTATAGACAGGATGCTATAGGTGTGTAAATTGCATGTACCTGCAAATAAGCTAAAAATGCCCTCTATCTTTCACTTTTAAGCAAAGTGTTTGTGCCTCATACATTTTTTTTACTTGACTGGATCAAAAGCACCAAGGTTTGAGCTCAGTGTTTCACCAGTCAAAAATTCTATCTACAGAAAATCTTTTTTTTTTATCTTATTATTTTTCAATGAACAAGCATGTAAATAATAAAAGGACCATTTAAAAATGGCCCAAAATTTAAAGTTGATGATTTGACTGGATGGTGGTGGAACTAAATAATGCAAATGTTAACCAGACATGTCCCTTTTCACTAAATTTCTCTCACTATTGTCTTTGTAACAAAACTTTCTTACTCTCACTTTTTGCCATTTCACAAGCTCCATGCTGCTTGGGTTTATATTTCTGGTATATAAAAAAATCTGCTTGTGCCTGTTTAAAACAGATACTTCGTGTAGCACATCTAAATATGATCTGAAATCAGGACTCCTGAGTCCTTAATATCATATAAGTTTTGCAGAGGGTCATTGCCTGCATAAACTCCACGTTATGGCGACATAAATTAACAGTCTTGATAGATGACAACAAAAAGGACAGCATTTGTGGCCATCTGTCATGCATGAATTACTTTGTTCTTTGAGTAGTTAATATTTTACTTTTATCTAAGACGTTTGGATTAAGCCAGATGCAGATCTATATCTTAGCCCGATACATAACAGCAGGAGAAATTCCATAATCTGTATTTCTTCATGGTACATTTTCTGATTTTGCGGTACTAGGAGCTTCTATTGTCGGTCAGCTGGCCATGTAGCATCTCCTCAATAACAAACTGATGTCTTCCATACACTGCTGAAAACAACAAAAACAAAATAGGTCATTGTGGCAAAATTTCGTTTACATTTGCAGCTGCAAAAAGTATCTAAGTCAAATGAGATGATGCATGTTTTTAGCTAACTTCCCACAGTGTTTCATCTGTTTCAGTTTCAATCTGAGAACAGACAACTTTATATAAAGAGACATGGGATAAAAAAAAACAAGCTGATGTCTGAGGATGTCATATTCTATACAAAGAGAAAGATCTGATGGTGAAGGGTAGAATGAAAATGCAGGGCTCCAGAAATAAAGATCACTTCTTTTTAACTGGGATTTTTTGTCTTTCAGATTATGATTATTTTCATTTTAGAAATAGCTCCTCTATGCTAATAAGGAAGCAAAGATGGAAGCTTTAACTGTCTAGATTTAACCCCACATGTGAAAAAATGGGTAAGAGAATAATGCATTGATTTTACTGGAAGAAAAAAGGCTAGAACAATAACAAGATCTGAAATTTTACATCTAGTGTGAAGATGTCACAGGTTGCCCTCACATGGTAAGTTTGGGGATTTTAGCTGTGTTAGAATACCACAAGTCAGAGACATTTGATCTGCAGTTAAACATCACTTTACCATCGTGCATGTAGCCTCAGGAAAGCTGTTTGGTCTATCTGAGTGCAGCTGGAGGTCAGTCAGTCACTTAAGAGCAAAACAGCTCGGTCTGAACTCCTGATGACTAACTCAATGCTGTGCTGCTGATGTTAAGAAGGAAGTGAAAGAACAAGGAAGACGGCTGATCTGATCAACCTCTGTGACGAGGCTGCCATCTCAAGTTGGTAAAATGTATTTACATGAGCAGTAGTGAGCTGAATGTGTAACTGAAAAATATAATGTAAAAAATTAAGCAAATTCTAAATTTAATATCTCAAAAATAAGCGTAGTATTTGAAAACCGCCCAAAGACAAGAAATGATCATAAAAACAGAAAAACCTTAAATAGGTGATCTCTGCGACAGTTTTCACCTCTTTATTACAAAAAAGGTACAGAAAAACCCTATAAAAATGTTTCAACTGAAAAGATTATTTTTGACTTAGAGTAAGCTCTAACTGCACTGTAGAATTAAATATTTTGGTGGGTTTCATCCCTTTTGGAATTCAAAGAGGTTGTGATATTTTTCTTTCATGTCGGTATAAATGTGCATATATTCTTCACACACAAGTGTTCACTGACTCTGGAAACAAATTTGACTCTGTGAGTCTCCAGTTTTCCTCCAGGCATTGAAGCTTTTCTAAATTAAATGCAAAATTTACTGTCATCCGAAGAGATAACCTTGGATAGATGAGCAACAGCGTAGTCTTTGTCTCTCCTGTGCCCAAGTAAGATGCTACTAATATTGTCTCTTGTTCAGAAGTGAATTAACACAAGTTGTAGCCCACGCACTGGAGACATCTGTCTGTGTCGGCTCTTGAAGCACTGACTCCTGCTGCACATCTCCCTTACAAGTCTCCCCTAAATCCTTGAACGTTCTTTGCTCCACAATCATCTCAAAGCTGCAGATGTTCCTGTAGCTTGTGCACCTCTCTCTCCCAAACTTTTTTCCTTCCACTCAACTTTATGCTTGGGTGCTTCTATAACAATTCCGTTCTCTAGCTTACCATTTTGGTGGTTCTCCAGTGACTGCCTGTTTGAAGACTATCAAGTCAGCAGTTTTTTCCATACTTGGTCATATGCTACTGATCAAAATTTTAAGCGGGGTAAGAAATTAAAAGTATTTACTTTTTGTGCTAGTGTATAGTAACCAACTTGTTAAGTAGAGCTTAGAAATGTATAAAGAAGAGACAGGAACAGGAGACAAAGCAAACAGGATGGCCTTAGGATCATGTCTCTCCTTTTTGCTGATGATGTGGTCCTATTAGCTTCATCAGATTGTGATCTCCAGCTTTCGCTGAGGTACTTTGCAGCAGTGTGAAGCAGCCGGGATGAGGATCATCTATGGTCAAGAGCTTTAGGTTGTGACCGAAAGAACAAGATGTCAGATAAAAGCGGCTGAAATGAGTTTTCTCGGCAGGGTGTCTGGGGTCTCCCTTAGGGATAGGGTGAGAAGCTCGGTCATCCGGGAGGGACTCAGAGTAGAGCCACTAACTAACTAAGTAGAGCCGCACTAACTTGTTCAGTTTGGTCGTGATATGAAATGAATTATCTCCGATTCATTAAATAACAAAGACTTGAAGAACTGAAAGATTAGTTACAACATGAAACACTCATTACATGTTGGAAATATATGAATTGTCCATTTTTCATTTACATGCAGTAAAACAGCAGGAAGTGATGGCCACACAGTCCGCCTTCAGCTTCTTGCTCTCCTCAAGGTTAGGCCAAGGATGGAATCATCCTTCTTTGATCCAAATTGAATTTAATTGAACTTTCAGTGCGTATCAGTCTACCCAGACAAATATTCTCTCAATGTTAAGTCTTCTTTGCCCTTAATCTCCTTTTCTCAGACCACTTTCTCATAATCTCCCTCAGAAATAGACCAGGATCTCTGCACTCCCCCCCTTTACTCTGTCATAGAGTCATCTTCTTTCTTGGCCCACATTTCCTATGTGTCCCTGGTTATCAGTTATCAATGAGGAGCACATTTCAGCATCCTCACCTTGTCAGCAGTCTGCTGCTGGCCTGCTGACACTAATAAAATCATTTTACTCAAATCCTCTTTGACTCTTACAGTGCGAATCCATGAGGTTCTGCACAAAAACCAGAGAGGAGCTGATTGGGTTACAGGCTTTTTCCTCACAAAGATTTCACACAAAATCTACCTGCTTGATACACTTCTCCCTATAACATACATCAATGACTGTATTTATAATTTGATTGATACCTCTTTCTGATTTATATAATTAAAAAATATATATTTTTAATTTTGAATTAATTATATACATGTTTGTTCTATCTTTTTATTTTTTGTGTGGCAAAACAATGTATGTTTTATGCATTTATAAAGGCAGGATTGTTATAGTATAACATTTATTTTCTCAAAATGGGCTAAACGTAAACCTTGACACTTGGTCACCATGCTATGCTGATAGTTTGAGGGTGAATATGCTGTAGCTTCATTGGTAGCATTTTATATTTTCTTCTGTATAAAAGGAAACAGTAGAAAAAATGCAAATCAGACAAAGACTGATGTTCAAGGAAAAATAAACTGGGGAGCAAGGTCTTTTGATTCATTCATGTCTTAAAGGGGGGTATTATGTATTTTCCAGCTGCATAGTGCCATTTCATAGCACAATCAAATAGCTCTGTTAACTTCAGTTGTTATAAAAGTGCTTTATAACAACATAACTTTAAAGAAATTTGACTTTGCAATTTAACACATTGAAACTGGCCTCTGTCTCTTTAAGAAGCTCCCCGCCATTAGCATGTCATCACAACAATGCTCCTACATTATCCCATTTTCAACCATTCTTAGAATCATTGGACTGAGAAGTAATTTGTATGAAGAGCTCGCCGGACATGCAGTTCCACCAAGTGTTTGCTAATTGTTGCTGCCACTAGTCGGGAGGAGCTGTGTGGGGAAGGCACGTGGGAGGGGTGCTCTGTGAGGCGGAAGCTCGGCTTGAGACTGCAGCTCCAAGGACGAGCTTTGTGAGAGCAAGCGTTTAGGCACCCTCGAATGGCTGCCACGGGAGATTCTAGGATTCCCCAAATAATGCATGAAAGCATCAAAGCAACAGTCCAGGTATGTTTTTGATGAGAGATATTATAACATGACATAAAGCTCACAAAAGTCGATATTACATAATACTACTCCTTTAAATAATTGTGACTTGTTGAGGAAAGAAAATGAAACCTCTGATGACACTAGAAGTCCTTTGTTCACAGCTCGGAAGTCTCTGGTCCCTGATCTTGTTTGGCCGGTTGCTGAATAAGATTTTGAAGATTTTGATATATTGAGAATGAACATGTGAGTATTTCCTGCCACAGTGTCCTGCAGGTAACCAAGTAAATGTCGGGCATAAGTTTTCCAAACTGCAACTTGATCATCGGTATTTTACTCTTTACTTGTTCTAGGAGGAGTAACAGAACTGTTCCAACACTGCCTTGCAGAGTAAGGAGAAAGAGTGTCTGTTTTCACTTCACTTCCTCCATGTATCATGCCTCATTTTATGTTTTCATCCTCCTGGCCTGTGCTTTCATTTCTTATTCATCCTCTTTCTGCCTTTGATTCTGGTCCCCTTTGATTTCAGCATTAATCATGATGGACAGCAGAGGCTGGAGCAGATAGAAGGCCTCAGAGAAGATGTACTCACTCTCCTCAAGTACTTGAGACTACCGTTCAGTTCAGGCAGGCTGAACTCAGCCCACATCTTCGCCCTTACAATGCCCTAAAAGTATTCACATTCCCTGAAATTTTTCATAGTTTGTTCCACTGCAATCCCACGAACACCAATGTATTCTTTTGGGATTTTATGTAATAAACCAACACAATGTAGCACATGCAGTAACTGTGAAGTGGGAGCAAAGGGATTCATGGTTTAGGGTTTGAATAGTGTTGCATCCATTGTAGAGTGGATCTGCTGTTGACCTGGTCTGCATGGACGGTTCTGGAGAGGGGCCAACAGGGGGCAGTGCTCACATTCCCTGAAGTGTTTCACAGTTTTCTCCATTGCAATCACACAAACTTCAATGTATTCTTTTGGGACTTTATGTAGTATACCAACACAATGTAGCACATGCAATAACTGTGAAGTGGGACGAAAGGGATTCATGGTTTACAATGCATCATTTGAAAATGGAAAGAGACACAACTGCAAAGCTACCAAGACATGGTTGATAGGAGGAGCTGCAGACATCTGGTGGGAGATTTTGTCAACAGCATGACTATTAGTTGCAAACTCTACAAATGTGAACTATCTCTGAAAATCCAGAAAAAAGTTCAAATTTGATTTAGTCTCAGACACAGAAAATATGTTCAAAGAAGTTCACCGGTTTTCCTCCACAAAATAATGTGTGGGGGGGAAACCAACACTGCACATCACCTCGTATAAACATGGTGGTGGCAGCATCATGTTGTGGGAATACATTTAGTCAGCAGGAACAGAGAACATGATCAAAGTTTTCAGGAAGATGAATGGAGCTAAATATAGGAAAATCTTTGAGGAAATGAGACTGTGATGGAGGTTCACCTTCCTGCAGGACAATAACCTTTAAGATTTAGCCAAAGCTACATAACAAAAGCTTAGTTTAAAGCATGTTCATGTATTAGAATGGCTTCATCAAAGTGAAGACCAAAATCCAACTGAGAATATTTTGCAAGAGCTATATTGATCTGCAACTCTAGCTGCAGTGAAATTTGGTTCTATGAATTATTGACTCAGGACGGTTGAATACAAATGCCCACCACCAATTTCATATTTTTATTTTTAATGATGATATAAGTTATGAAAGCCCTATATCATTTTCCTTCCACCATAATGACATTCATGAGCTACTTCATGTTGGTCAGTAATTTAAAATCTGAGAAAAAAATGTGTGGCAGTAAAGTGAAGAATGTAAAGATGTCCAAAGGATTATGAATAGTTTTGCATCCACTGTAGAGTTGATTTGCTGTTGACCTGGTCAGCATAGGCAGTTATAGACAGGGGCCAACAGGGGCCAGTGCCCCCGTAGGTCTGATCTTTTATGGCCCGTGTTTTGAAGAGATATTCCTAAATCAATTTCATATGATATGTGGTGGCACAGAAATCCTAACTAACTGATGTCTTCAGCCAGTTTCATATTTTACCTTCACAGTTTTACTCTAACAATGAATTTAAAATGATGGTGTTGTCCATTTAGCTTCAACGATGAAACATTGCCCTGTTTTGTTTTTTGCGTGTTTGTTTGTTTTGTTTCATTGTTTTGTTCTGTGCACTGAGCATGAGCTCCCCATTTTTGTAGCCCTGGTGGAGAACTGCAAAAAGCCTTGAAAAAAATAACCCTTTTTTTTTTGCAGGAGAATAATCTCACACTGAAAAGATTGCACTTTTTTTTAACAATCTGCTTTGAATTCTCTTAATCTCCCCAATTTCCACTTCTCTTTGTTTGTTGGCAAGAAAAGCATGAGTCTTCATCCAACCTTTTTTGACACAGTTTGAAATGTTACACCATTGCTCTGACTGTGGTTGCAGACACATTTGGGGGAGCAGCTGTTTTCTTTTTTCTGACTTATAAAAATCAACACACATCTGCTTTGAATGGCATGTTCTCTTGTCTTAACCATTTTGAAAAGTACTTGTACAGCACTTTATCCAGTCGAGAGGACCCGAAAGAGCTTTACACCACATTCAGTCATTCACCCATTCACACACTGATGGTGGTAATCCTGCCATAAAATCAGCCCTCTGACTACCACCAAGTGTTCATTGTTGTCTAGAAGGTGTTGCCACATTAGTTTATTTCTTCATGTTCAGTTTCTTAGTGGCATGTTTCTTACATATTTGTATTTTTAGATTATTGTTTCTTTTTTTTTTGGTTCCAGCAGCTTTTAGTTTCAGTTTAGCATCCCTATTATTCTTCTTGCCACAAATTTTGAAGATTTTTCCGATTAGTCTTTTCGGTTCCCATGTCTCCTTACCACCCTGCCTTTGTAATTTAGCCCAATGAACCTACCTGTATTTACCCATCACATTCATGCCACTCATCTGCTTCTCCTGCTCTTTATGTTCTTAATTTTACTTTGTTTAGTGCTGGATTCTCTGTTTCCATGCTCCGTTCCATGGGCCCATTCTTTCAGCTCCATGTATCAGCTCCTGAGTTTTTGTAAGTTTTGTTTTTTTCTAATGATTGAACCTCAAAAATGCCCCACTTGAGTGGCTGTGTGAACTTTGACATGCCTGCCATGTCTCCACACATCAGGACAGAAGAAGGCACAATAAAACCTGCTAAGTTAACAGATGAAACTCGACGTATTCTTTGCTGAAAACTATTTGTTGATGATCAAAAAGTAAATAAATCTGGAAATGTTTTTTTTTTCTCATGTCTTTAGGCATGGATTGTATGGAGGTTCTGTCTTTCTATTTCTGATATAGGTGAAATTCTGCAAAAGCCTGGTGGCATTTATCAGCACAGTGAAAGCAATCTGATATAGGCAAACTAGGTGAAAAAAAAATCTTAAAATGGTAAACTGCAGCACAAAGTTTAGTAACTTATTCAATAATTATGCAGAAGGCCTGTGACCTTGTACTAGTATATCTTAGGAAATTGAATGGATTGCTTGTTTTTTCTGTTTGATGTCTGCGTCATCTATAGTAGCTCACTAGACAAAGATTATAACCTCCAGACAAATCTAACTAAATGTTTTACCTCCTCAAGATGAAAAAAAGTACTGGTAATTACATGGCAAGTCTACATCCTCGCTGTTAGCAGCTTAATTAGCAAACAATGAAAGTCATTATAATAAACTGCAGTCACTGAGAAAATTCAAAGTAGAAAACTCATTAATAAAACAATTTGTATTTTTTGATTTAAGAAAATGTTACACTCCACCTCTTCTGCTTCTCTTGACTCACCTAAAGTAAGCATTTCAGCAGAAATGATAATTTTGGTGTAAATTTCCCCATTAAATCTGCTCTTATCATAATTTGACATAAAACAACTGTTCCTCCAGTTACCATGTTAACAAAGACGAGGTGAAATGTTTGGCAGTGAGTCCAAGGCTCTGTGCCAGTCAGCTGCTGTGATTAAGACTTTGAGTAAGATTTTTGTGGTGGGTTTGTTGGTTTTTCGATGTGAGAGCTATTTTTCCTGACAGAATAAGACTAAACATTGACAATGACTCAAAATTACATGTGGAAATGCTAATGGGATTCTAGGCATGTAAATCCGTGTCGAAGCTGGATTTTACAACTCTTGGAGGCTTACACCTGCGTTGACTTGTTTTTCTGTCTCATTTTGGATTTTTTTCTATGAAAAATTAGTTAAAAAGCTGCTTGTCAAAATTTGGGGGGAATCCCAGCCTTGAAATTTTTGCTCACTCCAAATGTTGGCACATAAGTAAAACCATCAAATATCAACATAGGTCTAGGTGTTTATATTATAAAATGTAAGGGTTAAGTGGAGAGTTTTTCAAACTCAAACATATTTCATTGCACCATATAGGAAAGGCTAACTGGTGTGAATCAAATCACAACAAGCAGATATGTGGCCCTCTTAGGAAAAAAAATGCTTCCTTTATCCTTGCTCCAAAAATTCACCAGAGGTAGCCAATGGGCATGCAGTCGCCTTCCAGAGCTGTCTGCAAAACTCTTTCATCTATTCCCAAAAGATTTTAAGGTCCTGCTTGTGTTATGGGTCTTCAGAAAGCATTAGGCTCTCACAAAGGCTTGAGCAGAAGCAGTTGTTTGCAAGGTTTTTTGAGGCTGGTACAGAGGCACTCTAAAGCACAGAGTTACTCAGTTGGAGGTATGTTGGATTACTGAAACAAGTGGAAAAGGATTGTAAAAATGATGAAAAGAAACCACAAAGCGACAAAACAGTACTTTTACAGTCTAAAAGATTTTGAGGATGGAAACCAATTAGATCTTGTACAACATGAACTTTAGAAGCAACAACAGCAGGAAACTTTGAACTTGAATTGGGAGATGTCCTGTTTCCAGCGATCTGAAAACTGCCGTGAGTGGTATTTCATCCAAAACCCAAAGATGTTGGTTATATCGTATTCACTTTTGTTAAACTTTAAGGCAGATACAGATCAGCAGACAGAAAAATAAAGGAACATAAACATCTGTTAACTAATTTAAAAAATCTACAAAAAAACTGAACCAAGCATACCTCCTCATAAAATAATCTTGGCCATATGAGCTTCTGACAGAAAATCAGAAATTTGGAAGAAAGAAAACTAAGGGGAGAAGACGGGAAAACCTGATGGAGTTGTGAATTAAAAACTTTGCTCAGTTAAAGGGAAGCCAAATGTAAGAATTTTCCTGAAAACTACCAAAACACATTCCAAATTAAACAATTTCTGGGATGCCAGAAGTAAAAACCAAGTTTTCATAATTTTAACATGAACATCCAAATTCAGGCATGAAACATTTTGGTCAAATTTTTATTCATCTTTTTATTTATTTTATTGCAACAACAGAAACTCACTTGATGGTCATTCGGGTTCAAAGCTGACCATTATGGCCTAGATATGATTTCAAACAACTTAGAGATCTGAAAGTGTTAAAGACTTAAGAGTAAGGTGAGTTAAATCTTACATCTTTTTAATCAGTAGTTAAACTGATATTTTAGCATGCATCTAAACGCTGACCAATAATATCAAATCCAGGCCTGATAATTTAGGTTTCACTGGGTTTTAATATTGAAAATCTGCATATTGTTCCTACAGATCTCCAGACTTTCACTCTCTATTCCCTTTCTTGTTTTTGATTAAAGTGGACATAATTAACCTAAATGAAACTAGTGGCAAATAAATTCCCAAAAGAAAATTGATCATTATACATGAATTCAGCAGGATAATTATGAATGGAAGACTTCAATTAACTTCAATTTTTCATGAACAAGTGACCAGGATTTGCAAAGAAAATGCTAACTTCTGCTTAGATAGAAATGCCCATGTGCACTTATGAAAGCAAAGTTATTCATACATTTTATTAAAATGAAGCCTTGGCATAAATTCTACCTGGAAAACTCTTCCCAGCCTCACCTGTATCATCCAGTCGCCGTGTGATGTGCCTCAGTTGCAGCCCATAAGCCTCAGACCACACCTCGTCATAGCCAATCATCGTGCAAGTCTTTGCTTATAAGGCTCTCCATCCATGGCTCCATCTGCTCCCCTGTTGAGCTACAACCTCCACCCCTTCTCCACCCTCGTTCTCTCACGGCTCCATCAGGCTTCCTTCCTTCCTTCGGCCTCCACTCCACCACCAGTATCCGGGCCCCGGGGGGAAGACATCCCTAATCATGCGCTTCCCATCCATGTTCATTGCAATTTGCAGCATGCTCCCCTTCTGCTGGGGTGTGAGCGCCAAAGACTTTATTCATTCATTTCAATAAAACCTTCTAATTGCTGCTATGGTTTTATGTGAGTCTCTCCAGGTTAAAATGAGATTCCACCTCCACACACCGTGCAGCATGCAACAACAGCAGCACACAGGATAAATATACTGTGTGTCTCTCACTGCATCCTACATATTCTAGATGGAAAATAATTGTAAACAAAACAGACTGATAAACACAGTGTATAGTTTTTCAAATTAACTTGTGGCACAAACTTGAAGTTGAAGTTGTACCTCGGCCACATGCTTTTTATTCAACAATGAGCTTCTGACTAATTTCTGTTTGGATTTTCTCAGCAGAATTAGTAGATTTCATTTAAACTGGTTGGTTTTCCAGCACAGATTCTGCTTTAAGGATAGTTCATCATTTTTTACACAGTCTAGTTCAGGGTTTTAACGACCTGCTCTCAGATCTTTTGTGTATAATCTTCTGTTGGTACACCATAATTATAATCACAAAGTAAAACTGTGGCATTATTCTTTTTTTTTTTTTTTTTTTTTTTTTACCTTCTACCTTACCTTTCGACCAGCCTTCTTACTAAAATTTATGTGGTTTAAAGCAAAAAATTTGATCTTTTGGAATCTTTGAAAATCAAGACCTTTGACTTTCATAGTATGGCTGCATGGGCTGTGTGCCTACATTAACCTTTGTCAATAAAGGTCCTTGCTCCTTCTGCTTCCATACTAATGTACCTCTTTTATTTTCTGGGTGTTTCTTTCGAGATTCACCAAACACCACTGTAGATTTTCGGCTCCTCCTCTCTGAAAGACAGATTACTTCCACTGCGTCAAGCCACTGACCTTTCTGTGATGTATGGGGTCATTGGCTCTTCTGCTCTTTCTTTCAGATTTATGAGGCCATCTGAAATAAAATCTTCATGACCTATTCAAGAACCAGAAATCTGCAGCTTTTGGGAGGTCGGCCACACAGGTTAATTTCAATGAGGTGAGCAAAAAAACAAGAATGACCTTACAGAGATTTTAGCTTATGTGATCTGACTTTTCTTTTTGGTGCCGTTGTCTTCTCCATCAGACTGGTGGTCCAAAGTGATTTTAAAACTTAGATGTTTTTGATTTTACCAATTATTCAGCTTTTTTTTATTTATTATTTATTTATTTATAACAAATAAGAATAAATTGGCTATATGCTTGTCCAGGTTAAATTTGTAGCACACAGGGTATAAATATTCCATAGTTACTTTTAAAGTCAGTGCATGAATGAGCCTTCCTTATTATTTTTATGCTATTTGAGCTTTATGAGCATCACAGGGCTGATTTTGAGAAGACCATACTCATAGTTTCTCATTCAGTGGTAAGAAAGTAGTTGCAGAGTTTAACAGGAGCTTTGCTTTTGTAGGTAAAAATTATAAAACACTCATTGCCTGGAAGCTTGGATGGGCTTTTGATTACAATGGGAACTACTGTAGTAAGATTTGTTAGAGAATATAAAGTATTCAACTAAATAAATACAGTTTTATGAAGTAGTATTGTCCCCTATTAAAATTGTGTCTTTTTTGTGGTAAGAAATGTTGCAGATCATAAATATCAGATTAAGATAATCTGAGTGAAAATGCAGTTTTCAAATGATTTAATTTATTAAGTGAGAAAAACCTCCAAACCAACCTGGCCTTATGTATAAAAAAAGTCATTAGCCACTAAACCTAATAACATGTTGTACCACGCCTCGTGGCCAAAGCTGCCATCAAACATTTATAACAACTGTCAATGTGCTTTTTACATTCCTGTGGAAGAATTTCAGTTTATACTTATTGACCGAATTGTTTTAACCCATGGATTTCAAGCATAAACAGCCAGTTTATGGTCATCCTACAGCATGGCAATCCAATTTAAGTCCAGAATGTGATAAGTCTTCCATTAGTTGTTTTTTTAAAATCAGTTTAGATGTTGACTTGGTGTACTTTAGATCACTGTCCTATTGCATTACCTATGTGCAGTTAAACTTAAGCGCTCCACCTGGTGATGGAAGGTTGTTCAGCTCCTGAAGAAGGAAGTGAAATTATCATATCAGTAATGCCATGACAGCAATACATTTGTTGGTATGCAGTTTTTTTTTCCTGAAATGCTGTGATAGTTTGGGCCAGATGCAATTAGACTTAAACCTTTCTATTTTCCACATTTGCCTCATCAGTCTAACATACTATTTCCCCCCAAAGCTTTTGGATTATCAAGATGTTTTCGTCAAATAAGAGACTGGCATTTATGTTCTTTATAATCAGCAGTGATTTTCACCGTGGAACTGTCCCATTGAAGTAATGTTTTTAAAATTGGTTCACCGTCTTCTCCTGGAAATGTTCATCAAGGTTCCATGTTGTCTCCATTTATGGATAATGGTTCTCACTGGTCGCTGGTGTCTCATAGCCTTAGAAATAACTTTTTAACCCCTTTCAGACAAATTGATCTCAGCGATTTTGTTTCTCACCTATTTCTTGATTTTCTCTAGATTAGGATATGATGTGTTGCTTTGTGAGACCTTTTAGCCTTCTTCATGTTGCCAGAGAGGTCCTAATTCAATAATTTCTTGATTTGACAGATCTGGCAATCACCAGTCTTGGGTCTGGCAAGTGAAACTGAACTAGAAAAATGTGATTGATTGCAGTTAATTCAGTATTTATCAATGAAGTTAACTGTATTCCTACTTAAGTCCAGGTCGGTTTGGATGACTTTAGCCCACATGATAAATGGAAAAAAAAAAGATATCTGAAAACTGCTTTTTACCCACGTTAACTTTGTCTGATATTAAAATTGGTTTGCTGATCTGAAAATCAAAAGAGTGAAAAAAAAAAGTGATCTGGAAGGGGCTCAGAGTACAGTCACCGCTCTTCCACACCGAAAGGAGCCAGTTGAGGTAGCCTGGGTATCTGGTTAGGATGCCTCCCGGGTGCCTCAAAGGTGAGGTTTTTGGGGCACATACCACTAGGAGGAGAGCTAGAGGAGAGGCAAGTCTGGGCCTCTCTGTTAAGACTGCTTCCCTCTCGACCCGACTCTGGATTAAGGGGATGGATGGATGGATGGAGAAACAGGAAATATCTGTAAGGGGGCAAATACTTTTCCACACCAGCATAGTTCCCTCATAATAAGGAAACATTTCACATCACCTTCTTTAGAAAAATTAATACATATTTAGTTTTACCATGATATAGTTGAGCAGAATTATGTTTGTGCAACAGAAACATATATTAATATTGCACAACATGGTTTTATCAAAGGATAAATACATTCAAGCACTCTCTATGCTAAAGCTTTGGGTGTAAGTTTAGTCAGAAAAATCATCTCCTTTTTCCACCAAGTGTGATATAATTCTCCAAGAGTCAGATCCCTGTTCTTTAAATTTCATCATTATTCTGTCTTTCCTTTACAGGACTTCATCCGTTGTCACTTTTTAAAAAAAATATTCAAGAGGTCTCATCTAAGCGACAAGCCCAGAATCTGTAGACTCAGGCGTCCCCGCTCTCTTCCATTCTTCTCATAACTGCTCCATCAAAATCTAATCAACAAGCAGATGTTTTAAATTCATCCTTCATACTTCAACACATTTTTCTTCTTGATCTGTTGCTGACTGTAGATCATTGTGCACCACATGCTTTCAAATTAACATTTCCTTACTGCAACTGATCTTCGCTTTCCAGTGGTTTGCTGAAACACAGTTGTGGCAGTAACATGTTGAAATACCAATAATTTCATCATGAATATATATGAAGCTATGATCCAGGAGCGTCCTCAATCCAGATTCCTGCAGCTTCGTCAGAGGTGAAGATTAAAGGCTTTGGGTTCATCTCTGCACACCTGAGCCTCATTCTTCAGCAACAGCAGCGGCTAATCACAAATCCTTTATGAGACCCAGGATGGAAATGTGGAGGTGTGCTCAGGAATCTGAATGGCACTGATTAGTTCCTGGAGAAAATGATTTTTAAGAGTCTCGCCGCTGCTTGTCCTCACCTGAACAAGGAGTGAAGGAACTCTCAAAAGAAATGGGACTGCAAATAGCTGAGATTTGGCTTTGTAGGTGTGAAAGAAAATTCACACAAGAAAGCATCAAATTGTCCAACTAGAATAACACTTCTTTCCAAGTGCAACTATTTTGTCCTGTTTTGGTTCATGCAACACATTTTTCAAACTTCTTTTTGCAGCATTAACCCAAAAGCTGTGAATGAGGTGACCGTAGTCTTGGTTTTTGGACTCTATTTGAGAAAGAGAGAAAGAGAAGGAGAGACAGAGAGAGAGAGACAGAGAGAGAGAGAGAGAGAGAGAGAGAGAGAGAGAGAGAGAGAGAGAGAGAGAGACTGCTACTGCTGAATAATCCAATAAAATCCTGCAGGCAGCTGCACAAAAAAGCTGAGAGGAGAGCAGGAGCAGGCGAAAGAGAGGATCTGTAAAAGGTGGAGGGCAGGAAGTCCTCAGTAAAAGCAAATAGACCTTTTTATTGATCCTGTGCAGGTGATTGCTGAGCTGAGAGACTGAAACTGAGACACAAAGACTCCTTGAATTCATTAAATTCATAGAAATACAGAATGAAATTGATGCTGCTGCTTAAACTTACACACAGAAAAAAGGCAGAGGTACACATTTTTAAATTAAGAAAGAACAGAACATTTAGTTAAAGTTATTAACTAAAGTTATTATTTAGTTATTAGTTAAAACTAATACAAATTTTACTTAAGGAGAGAGTAACAGATGGTTTCTATGCCAACTAACTGAAAAAAAAAATATTTCCTTGTTCCACTAATGTTAATATTTTCATACTTCAGCCATCATTCAAACTGAAACATGTCATAGAAAACCAATCTGCAAAACGCAAGAACACAGATGTTGGTTGTGGCTGTGCAATTATTTTACAATGTTACACTGCAACACACAACTTAACCTACAGTATCACATCAGTGTACAGCAGTCTTCCAATAAAACGGGCAGATCCGATGTACCTTATTTCTCAGTTTTAAAAGGTTAATCAACACAGGAAAAAGCAATCCTAAACGAGCAGGGAATACATTAGACCTCAAAGGACGAATGAAAAACATGAGACTGGAAATCAGCAAAG